>CATKUP010000082.1:1200000-1800000 GCA_949786385.1 Onychomys leucogaster
GAGTGAAATCCCAGGGTCTGTATCTTCCTACAAGCAAGATTTCTTTTCTGGTAAACACAGTCACTTTTCATGTCAAACAAAGCTACATCGTTCACTAAGCTCACACGTTTCTCTCTCTTAACTGAAAAGAATTGGATATTAGAGGATCTGTGGTTTGTATCAGTTTCAGAGAAGAGTTGAACTAGATATGGTCCGTATCTGAAGGAAACACAGTTCTTTGTTCGGTGCACACCCCTTTTCCTGCTGTATTAGAGAATCTAGAATGCATGAGCATGCTTCTTGCTCTAAAGCACAGTGTGTTCCATGGATGAAAAATGTTTTTTGTGTTTTCTTTAGAAATGGAGTTAAATCCCAGGTTCTGTGTCTTCCTACAAGCAAGAAATCTTTTCAGGTAAATGCAGTCCCTTTTCAGCTCGAACGAAGCTACATCATCCACGAAGCTCCCCTGTTTCTGGCTCTTAACTGAGAAGCATTGGATGTTAGAGGACCTGTGGTTTGTATCAGTTTCAGGAGCAGAGTTGACCTAGATATGATCCGTACATGTAGGACACACAGGTCTTTTGTTCTTAGCACACTCACACTTCCTGCTGTCTTAGAGACTCTACAATGCATGAGTTGCTTCTTGCTCTAAAGTAGAGTAAGTTTCATTGATGAGAACTGTGTGGTTTGTTTCCCTTCAGAAATGGAGAGATCCCAGGCTCTATATCTTCCTACAAGCATGATTTCTGGTAAACACATTCACTTTTCAGGTCAAACGAAGCTACATCGTTCATGAAGCTCACACGTTTCTCACTCTTACTTGAAAAGCATTGGATGTTAGACGACCTGTAGCTTGTTTCAGTTTCAGATGAAGAGTTGAACTAGATATGGTCTGCATGTTTAGGAAACACAGTTCTTTTGTTCTGTGCATACTCATGTTTCCTGCTGTATTAGAGACTCTAGAAAGCAAGAGCGTGCTTCTTGCTCTAAATCAGAGTGTGTTCCATGGATGAGAACTGTGCTGCGTGTTTCCCTTCAGAAATGGAGTTAAATCCCTGGTTCTGTGTCTTCCTACAAGCAAGACAACTTTTCAGGTAAACACAGTCACTTTTCAGCTCATACGAAGCTAAATCGTTCACGAATCTCACACGTTAATCACTCTTAACTGAAAAGCATTGGATGTTAGAGGACCTGTGGTTTGTATCAGTTTCAGGAGCAGAGTTGACCTAGACATGGTCCGTACGTGTAGGACGCACAGTTCTTTTGTTCTTAGCACACTCATGTTTCTTGCTGTCTTAGAGACTCTAGAGTGCATGAGCATGCTTCTTTCCCTAAAGTAGAGTATGATTCATTGATGAGAACTGTACTGTGTGTTTCCCTTCAGAATTGGAGTGAAATCCCAGGGTCTGTATCTTCCTACAGGCAAGATTTCTTTTCTGGTAAACACAGTCACTTTTCAGGTCAAACGAAGATACATCGTTCACTAAGCTCACACGTTTCTCTCTCTTAACTGAAAAGAATTGGATATTAGAGGACCTGTGGTTTGTATCAGTTTCAGAGAAGAGTTGAACTAGATATGGTCCGTATCTGAAGGAAACACAGTGCTTTGTTCGGTGCACACCCCTTTTCCTGCTGTATGAGAGAATCTAGAATGCATGAGCATGCTTCTTGCTCTAAAGCAGAGTGTGTTCCATGGATGAAAAATGTTTTGTGTGTTTCCTTTAGAAATGGAGTTAAATCCCAGGTTCTGTGTCTTCCTACAAGCAAGAAATCGTTTCAGGTAAATGCAGTCCCTTTTCAGCTCGAACGAAGCTACTTCATCCACAAAGCTCCCCTGTTTCTGGCTCTTAACTGAGAAGCATTGGATGTTAGAGGACCTGTGGTTTGTATCAGTTTCAGGAGCAGAGTTGACCTAGATATGATCCGTACATGTAGGACACACAGGTCTTTTGTTCTTAGCACACTCACACTTCCTGCCGTCTTAGAGACTCTACAATGCATGAGTTGCTTCTTGCTCTAAAGTAGAGTAAGTTTCATTGATGAGAACTGTGCGGTGTGTTTCCCTTCAGAGATGGAGAGATCCCAGGCTCTATATCTTCCTACAAGCATGATTTCTGGTAAACACATTCACTTTTCAGGTCAAACGAACTACATCGTTCATGAAGCTCACACGTTTCTCACTCTTACTTGAAAAGCATTGGATGTTAGACGACCTGTAGCTTGTTTCAGTTTCAGATGAAGAGTTGAACTAGATATGGTCTGCATGTTTAGGAAACACAGTTCTTTTGTTCTGTGCATACTCACGTTTCCTGCTGTATTAGAGACTCTAGAAACCAAGAGCGTGCTTCTTGCTCTAAATCAGAGTGTGTTCCATGGATGAGAACTGTGCCTCGTGTTTCCCTTCAGAAATGGAGTTAAATCCCTGGTTCTGTGTCTTCCTACAAGCAAGACAACTTTTCAGGTAAACACAGTCACTTTTCAGCTCATACGAAGCTAAATCGTTCACGAATCTCACACGTTAATCACTCTTAACTGAAAAGCATTGGATGTTAGAGGACCTGTGGTTTGTATCAGTTTCAGGAGCAGAGTTGACCTAGATATGATCCGTACATGTAGGACACACAGTTCTTTTGTTCTTAGCACACTCACATTTCTTGCCGTCTTAGAGACTCTACAATGCATGAGTTGCTTCTTGCTCTAAAGTAGAGTAAGTTTCATTGATGAGAACTGTGTGGTGTGTTTCCCCTCAGAAATGGAGAGATCCAGGCTCTTTATCTTCCTACAAGCATGATTTCTTTTCTGGTAAACACATTCACTTTTCATTTCCAACAAAGCTACTTCGTTCATGAAGCTCACACGTTTCTCACTCTTACCTGAAAAGCATTGGATGTTAGAGGACCTGTAGCTTGTTTCAGTTTCAGATGAAGAGTTGAACTAGATATGGTCTGAAAGTGTAGGAAACACAGTTCTTTTGTTCTGTGCATACTCACGTTTCCTGCTGTATTAGAGAATCTAGAATGCATGAGCATGCTTATTGCTCTAAAGCAGAGTGTGTTCCATGGATGAAAAATGTTTTTTGTGTTTTCTTTAGAAATGGAGTTAAATCCCAGGTTCTGTGTCTTCCTACAAGCAAGAAATCGTTTCAGGTAAAGGCAGTCCCTTTTCAGCTCGAACGAAGTTACATCATCGACTAAGCTCCCCTGTTTCTGGCTCTTAACTGAAAAGCATTGGATGTTAGAGGACCAGTGGTTTGTATCAGTTTCAGAAGCAGAGTTGAACTAGATATGGTCCGTATGTGTAGGACACACAGTTTTTTTGTTCTGAGCACACTCACGTTTCCTGCTGTATGAGAGACTCTAGAAAGCAAGAGCGTGCTTCTTGCTCTAAAGCAGAGTGTGTTCCATGGATGAGAACTGTGCTGCATGTTTCCCTTCAGAAATGGAGTTAAATCCCAGGTTCTGTGTCTTCCTACAAGCAAGACATCTTTTCAGGTAAACACAGTCACTTTTCAGCTCATACGAACCTAAATCATTCAGGAATCTCACACGTTAATCACTCTTAACTGAAAAGCATTGGATGTTAGAGGACCAGTGGTTTGTATCAGTTTCAGGATCAGAGTTGACCTAGATATGATCTGTACATGTAGGACGCACAGTTCTTTTGTTCTGAGCACACTCACATTTCCTGCTGTATGAGAGACTCTAGAAAGCAAGAGCGTGCTTCTTGCTCTAAATCAGAGTGTGTTCCATGGATGAGAACTGTGCTGCGTGTTTCCCTTCAGAAATGGAGTGAAATCCCTTGGTCTGTATCTTCCTACAAGCAAGATTTCTTTTCTGGTAAACACAGTCACTTTTCAGGTTAAACGAAGATACATCGTTCACTAAGATCACACGTTTCTCTTTCTTAACTGAAAAGAATTGGATATTAGAGGACCTGTGGTTTGTATCAGTTTCAGAGAAGAGTTGAACTAGATATGGTCCGTATCTGAAGGAAACACAGTGCTTTGTTCGGTGCACACTCCATTTTCCTGCTGTATTAGAGAATCTAGAATGCATGAGCATGCTTCTTGCTCTAAAGCAGAGTGTGTTCCGTGGATGAAAAATGTTTAGTGTTTCCTTTAGAAATGGAGTTAAATCCCAGGTTCTGTGTCTGCCTACAAGCAAGAAATCATTTCAGGTAAATGCAGTCCCTTTTCAGCTCGAACGAAGCTACATCATCCACGAAGCTCCCCTGTTTCTGGCTCTTAACTGAGAAGCATTGGATGTTAGAGGACCTGTGGTTTGTATCAGTTTCAGGAGCAGAGTTGACCTAGATATGATCTGTACATGTAGGACACACAGTTCTTTTGTTCTTAGCACACTCACATTTCTTGCCGTCTTAGAGACTCTACAATGCATGAGTTGCTTCTTGCTCTAAAGTAGAGTAAGTTTCATTGATGAGAACTGTGTGGTGTGTTTCCCCTCAGAAATGGAGAGATCCAGGCTCTATATCTTCCTACAAGCATGATTTCTTTTCTGGTAAACACATTCACTTTTCATTTCCAAAGAAGCTACATCGTTCATGAAGCTCACACGTTTCTCACTCTTACCTGAAAAGCATTGGATGTTAGAGGACCTGTAGCTTGTTTCAGTTTCAGATGAAGAGTTGAACTAGATATGGTCTGAATGTGTAGGAAACACAGTTCTTTTGTTCGGAGCATACTCACGTTTCTTGCTGTATTAGAGAATCTAGAATGCATGAGCATGCTTCTTGCTCTAAAGCACAGTGTGTTCCATGGATGAAAAATGTTTTGTGTGTTTTCTTTAGAAATGGAGTTAAATCCCAGGTTCTGTGTCTTCCTACAAGCAAGAAATCCTTTCAGGTAAAGGCAGTCCCTTTTCAACTCAAACGAAGCTACATCATCGACTAAGCTCCCCTCTTTCTGGCTCTTAACTGAAAAGCATTGGATGTTAGAGGACCAGTGGTTTGTATCAGTTTCAGAAGCAGAGTTGAACTAGATATGGTCCGTTTGTGTAGGACACACAGTTCTTTTGTTCTGAGCACACTCACATTTCCTGCTGTATGAGAGACTCTAGAAACCAAGAGCGTGCTTCTTGCTCTAAATCAGAGTGTGTTCCATGGATGAGAACTGTGCTGCGTGTTTCCCTTCAGAAATGGAGTTAAATCCCTGGTTCTGTGTCTTCCTACAAGCAAGACAACTTTTCAGGTAAACACAGTCACTTTTCAGCTCATACGAAGCTAAATCGTTCACGAATCTCACACGTTAATCACTCTTAACTGAAAAGCATTGGATGTTAGAGGACCTGTGGTTTGTATCAGTTTCAGGAGCAGAGTTGACCTAGACATGGTCCGTACGTGTAGGACGCACAGTTCTTTTGTTCTTAGCACACTCATGTTTCTTGCTGTCTTAGAGACTCTAGAGTGCATGAGCATGCTTCTTTCCCTAAAGTAGAGTATGATTCATTGATGAGAACTGTGCTGTGTGTTTCCCTTCAGAATTGGAGTGAAATCCCAGGGTCTGTATCTTCCTACAAGCAAGATTTCTTTTCTGGTAAACACAGTCACTTTTCAGGTCAAACGAAGATACATCGTTCACTAAGCTCACACGTTTCTCTCTCTTAACTGAAAAGAATTGGATATTAGAGGACCTGTGGTTTGTATCAGTTTCAGAGAAGAGTTGAACTAGATATGGTCCGTATCTGAAGGAAACACAGTGCTTTGTTCGGTGCACACCCCTTTTCCTGCTGTATTAGAGGATCTAGAATGCATGAGCATGCTTCTTGCTCTAAAGCAGAGTGTGTTCCATGGATGAAATATGTTTTGTGTGTTTCCTTTAGAAATGGAGTTAAATCCCAGGTTCTGTGTCTTCCTACAAGCAAGAAATCATTTCAGGTAAATGCAGTCCCTTTTCAGCTTGAACGAAGCTACTTCATCCACAAAGCTCCCCTGTGTCTGGCTCTTAACTGAGAAGCATTGGATGTTAGAGGACCTGTGGTTTGTATCAGTTTCAGGAGCAGAGTTGACCTAGGTATGATCCATACATGTAGGACACACAGTTCTTTTGTTCTTAGCACACTCACATTTCTTGCCGTCTTAGAGACTCTACAATGCAGGAGCATGCTTCTTGTTCTAAAGTAGAGTAAGTTTCATTGATGAGAACTGTGTGGTGTGTTTCCCCTCAGAAATGGAGAGATCCAGGGTCTATATCTTCCTACAATCATGATTTCTTTTCTCGTAAACACATTCACTTTTCAGGTCCAACAAAGCTACATCGTTCATGAAGCTCACACGTTTCTCACTCTTACCTGAAAAGCATTGGATGTTAGAGGACCTGTAGCTTGTTTCAGTTTCAGATGAAGAGTTGAACTAGATATGGTCTGAATGTGTAGGAAACACAGTTCTTTTGTTCTGAGCATACTCACGTTTCCTGCTGTATTAGAGAATCTAGAATGCATGAGCATGCTTCTTGCTCTAAAGCACAGTGTTTTCCATGGATGAAAAATGTTTTGTGTGTTTTCTTTAGAAATGGAGTTAAATCCCAGGTTCTGTGTCTTCCTACAAGCAAGAAATCGTTTCAGGTAAAGGCAGTCCCTTTTCAACTCGAACGAAGATACATCATCGACTAAGCTCCCCTGTTTCTGGCTCTTAACTGAAAAGCATTGGATGTTAGAGGACCAGTGGTTTGTATCAGTTTCAGAAGCAGAGTTGAACTAGATATGGTCCGTATGTGTAGGACACACAGTTCTTTTGTTCTGAGCACACACACGTTTCAGGCTGTATGAGAGACTATAGAAAGCAAGAGCGTGCTTCTTGCTCTAAAGCAGAGTGTGTTCCATGGATGAGAACTGTGCTGCATGTTTCCCTTCAGAAATGGAGTTAAATCCCAGGTTCTGTGTCTTCCTACAAGCAAGACATCTTTTCAGGTAAACACAGTCACTTTTCAGCTCATACGAACCTAAATCATTCAGGAATCTCACACGTTAATCACTCTTAACTGAAAAGCACTGGATGTTAGCCTACCTGTAGTTTGTATCAGTTTCTGGAGCAGAGTTGACCTAGATATGATCTGTACATGTAGGACGCACAGTTCTTTTGTTCTTAGCACACTCATTTTTCTTGCCATCTTAGAGACACTAGAGTTCATGAGCATGCTTCTTTCTCTAAAGCAGAGTGTGATTCATTGATGAGAACTGTGCTGTGTGTTTCCCTTCAGAATTGGAGTGAAATCCCAGGGTCTGTATCTTCCTACAAGCAAGATTTCTTTTCTGGTAAACACAGTCACTTTTCAGGTTAAACGAAGATACATCGTTCACTAAGCTCACACGTTTCTCTTTCTTAACTGAAAAGAATTGGATATTAGAGGACCTGTGGTTTGTATCAGTTTCAGAGAAGAGTTGAACTAGATATGGTCCGTATCTGAAGGAAACACAGTGCTTTGTTCGGTGCACACTCCATTTTCCTGCTGTATTAGAGAATCTAGAATGCATGAGCATGCTTCTTGCTCTAAAGCAGAGTGTGTTCCGTGGATGAAAAATGTTTAGTGTTTCCTTTAGAAATGGAGTTAAATCCCAGGTTCTGTGTCTGCCTACAAGCAAGAAATCATTTCAGGTAAATGCAGTCCCTTTTCAGCTCGAACGAAGCTACATCATCCACGAAGCTCCCCTGTTTCTGGCTCTTAACTGAGAAGCATTGGATGTTAGAGGACCTGTGGTTTGTATCAGTTTCAGGAGCAGAGTTGACCTAGATATGATCTGTACATGTAGGACACACAGTTCTTTTGTTCTTAGCACACTCACATTTCTTGCCGTCTTAGAGACTCTACAATGCATGAGTTGCTTCTTGCTCTAAAGTAGAGTAAGTTTCATTGATGAGAACTGTGTGGTGTGTTTCCCCTCAGAAATGGAGAGATCCAGGCTCTATATCTTCCTACAAGCATGATTTCTTTTCTGGTAAACACATTCACTTTTCATTTCCAAAGAAGCTACATCGTTCATGAAGCTCACACGTTTCTCACTCTTACCTGAAAAGCATTGGATGTTAGAGGACCTGTAGCTTGTTTCAGTTTCAGATGAAGAGTTGAACTAGATATGGTCTGAATGTGTAGGAAACACAGTTCTTTTGTTCGGAGCATACTCACGTTTCTTGCTGTATTAGAGAATCTAGAATGCATGAGCATGCTTCTTGCTCTAAAGCACAGTGTGTTCCATGGATGAAAAATGTTTTGTGTGTTTTCTTTAGAAATGGAGTTAAATCCCAGTGTCTGTGTCTTCCTACAAGCAAGAAATCCTTTCAGGTAAAGGCAGTCCCTTTTCAACTCAAACGAAGCTACATCATCGACTAAGCTCCCCTCTTTCTGGCTCTTAACTGAAAAGCATTGGATGTTAGAGGACCAGTGGTTTGTATCAGTTTCAGAAGCAGAGTTGAACTAGATATGGTCCGTTTGTGTAGGACACACAGTTCTTTTGTTCTGAGCACACTCACATTTCCTGCTGTATGAGAGACTCTAGAAACCAAGAGCGTGCTTCTTGCTCTAAATCAGAGTGTGTTCCATGGATGAGAACTGTGCTGCGTGTTTCCCTTCAGAAATGGAGTTAAATCCCTGGTTCTGTGTCTTCCTACAAGAAGACAACTTTTCAGGTAAACACAGTCACTTTTCAGCTCATACGAAGCTAAATCGTTCACGAATCTCACACGTTAATCACTCTTAACTGAAAAGCATTGGATGTTAGAGGACCTGTGGTTTGTATCAGTTTCAGGAGCAGAGTTGACCTAGACATGGTCCGTACGTGTAGGACGCACAGTTCTTTTGTTCTTAGCACACTCATGTTTCTTGCTGTCTTAGAGACTCTAGAGTGCATGAGCATGCTTCTTTCTCTAAAGCAGAGTATGATTCATTGATGAGAACTGTGCTGTGTGTTTCCCTTCAGAAATGGAGTGAAATCCCTTGGTCTGTATCTTCCTACAAGCAAGACTTCTTTTCTGGTAAACACAGTCACTTTTCAGGTCAAACGAAGCTACATCGTTCACTAAGCTCACACGTTTCTCTCTCTTAACTGAAAAGAATTGGATATTAGAGGACCTGTGGTTTGTATCAGTTTCAGAGAAGAGTTGAACTAGATATGGTCCGTATCTGAAGGAAACACAGTTCTTTGTTTGGTGCACACTCCCTTTTCCTGCTGTATTAGAGAATCTAGAATGCATGAGCATGCTTCTTGCTCTAAAGCAGAGTGTGGTCCATGGATGAAAAATGTTTTGTGTGTTTCCTTTAGAAATGGAGTTAAATCCCAGGTTCTGTGTCTTCCTACAAGCAAGAAATCGTTTCAGGTAAATGCAGTCCCTTTTCAGCTCGAACGAAGCTACATCATCCACGAAGCTTCCCTGTTTCTGGCTCTTATCTGAGAAGCATTGGATATTAGAGGACCTGGGGTTTGTATCAGTTTCAGGAGCAGAGTTGACCTAGATATGATCCGTTCATGTAGGACACACAGTTCTTTTCTTCTTAGCACACTCACATTTCCTGCCGTCTTAGAGACTCTACAATGCATGAGCATGCTTCTTGTTCTAAAGTAGAGTAAGTTTCATTGATGAGAACTGTGTGGTTTGTTTCCCTTCAGAAATGAAGTGAAATCCCAGGCTCTGTATCTTCCTTCACACAAGACTTCTTTTCTGGTAAACGCAGTCACTTTTCAGCTCCAACGCAGATACATCTTTCACGAAGCTCACAAGTTTCTTGCTCTTAACTGAAAAACATGGGATGTTAGAGGACCTGTGGTTTGTATCAGTTTCAAACGAAGAGTTGAACTAGATATGATCCGTATCAAAGGAAACACAGTTCTTTTGTTCTGAGCACACTCACGTTTCCTGCTTTTTTAGAGACTCTAGAAAGCAAGGGATTGCTTCTGGCTCTAAAGAAGAGTGTATTCCATGGATGAGAACTGTGCTGGGTGTTTCCCTTCACAAATGGAGTTAAATCCCAGGTTCTGTGTCTTCCTACCAGCAAGACTTCTTTTCAGGTAAATGAACTGACATTTCAGCTCAAAAGAAGCAATATCGTTCACGAAGCTTACACGTTTCTCGCTCATAACAGAAAAAGCATTGCATGTTAGATGACCTGTGGTTTGTATCAGTTTTAGAAGCAGAGGTGAACTCGATATGGTCTGTGTGTGTAGGAAACAGAGTTCATTTTTCGGAGCAAACTCACGTTTCCTCCTATATTAGAGACTCTAGAAAGCAAGAGCGTGCTTCTTGCTCTAAAGCAGAGTGTCTTTCATGAATGAGAACTGTGCTGTGTGTTTCCCCAAAAAATGGAGTTAAATCCCAGCCTCTGTGTCTTTCTACAACCAAGATTTCATATCAGGTAAACACAGTCACTTTACATCTCAAAAGAAGCTACATCGTTCACGAAGCTCACACGTTTCTTGCTCTTACATGAAAAGCATTCGATGGTAAGGCCCTGTGGTTTGTATCACTTTCGGGAGCAGAGTTGAACCAGGTATGGTCCACATGTGTAGGAAACACAGTTACTTTGTTCTGAGCACACTCACATTTCCATCTATATTAGAGACTCTAGAAAGCAAGAGCGTGCTTCTTGCACTAAAACAGAGTGTGCTACATGGATGAGAACTGTGCTATGTGTTTCCCTTCAGAAATTTAATTAAATCCCAGTCTCTGTCTCTTCCTACAAGCAAGACTTCATTTCAGGTAAACAAAGTGACTTTTCAGCTCGAACGAAGCTACATCATTCAGGAATCTCACACGTTTCTCGCTCTTAACTGAAAAGAATTGGATGTTAGAGGAACTGTGGTTTGTTTCAGTTTCAGGAGCACAGTTGATCTAGATATGGTCCGTAAGTGTAGGACACACAGGTCTTTGTTCTGAGCACACTCACTTTTCTTGCTGTCTTAGAGAATCTAGAATGCATAAGCATGCTTCTTGCTCTAAAGCAGAGTAGGATTCTTTGATGAGAACTGTGCCGTGTGTTTCCCTTCAGAAATTGATAGATATCCAAGGCTCTGTATCTTCCTACAAGCAAGACTTCTTTTCTGGTAAACACAGTCAATTTTCAGGTCAAAGGAAGCTACATCGTACACGAAGCTCACAAGATTCTCGCTCTTAAGTGAAAAGCATTGGATGTTAGAAGACGTGTGGTTTGTACCTGGTGCAGAAGCAGAGTTGAACTAGATATGGTCTGCATGTGTAGGAAACACAGGTCTTTTGTTCTGAGCACACTCACGTTTCCTGCTGTATTAGAGACTCTAGAAAGCAAGAGCGTGCTTCTGGCTCTAATGCAGAGTGTTTTCCATGGATGAGAACTGTGCTGGGTGTTTCCCTTCACAAATGGAGTTAAATCCCAGGTTCTGTGTCTTCCTACAAGCAAGACTTCTTTTCAGGTAAATGAACTGACATTTCAGCTCAAAAGAAGCAATATAGTTCACGAAGCTCACACGTTTCTCGCTCATAACGGAAAAGCATTGCATGTCAGAGGTCCTGTGGTTTGTCTCAGTTTCAGAAGCAGAATTGAACTAGATATGGTCTGTATGTGTAGGAAAGACAGTTCTTTTTTTTTGGAGCAAACTCACATTTCCTCCTATATTTGAGAATCTAGAAAGCAAGCGCATGCTTCTTGCTCTAAAGCAGAGTGTCTTTCATGAATGAGAACTGTGCTGTGTGTTTCCCAAAAAAATGGAGTTAAATCCCAGGCTCTGTGTCTTCCTACAACCAAGATTTCATTTCTGGTAAACGCAGTCACTTTACATCTCAAACTAAGCTACATCGTTCAAGAACCTCACACGTTTCTTGCTCTTACCTGAAAAGCATTCGATGGTAAGGCCCTGTGGTTTGTATCACTTTCGGGAGCAGAGTTGAACCATATATGGTCCACATGTATAGGAAAGACAGTTATTTTGTTCTGAGCACACTCACATTTCCATCTATATTAGAGACTGTAGAAATAAAGAGCTTGCTTCTTGCACTAAAACAGAGTGTGCTACATGGATGAGAACTGTGCTGGGTGTTTCCCTTCAGAAAAGGAGTTAAATCCCAGGTTCTGTGTCTTCCTACAAGCAAGACTCATTTCAGGTAAATACACTCACTTTTCAGCTCAAAAGAAGCTACATTGTTCACGAAGCTCACACGTTTCTCGCTCTTAACTGAAAAGCATTGGTGTTAGAGAACTTGTGGTTTGTATCAGTTTCAGAAGCAGAGTTGAACTAGATATGGTCTGCATGTGTAGGAAACACAGTTCTTTTGTTCTGAGCACACTCACGTTTCCTGCTGAATTAGAGAATCTAGAAAGCAAGAGCATGCTGCTTGTTCTAAAGCAGTGTAGTTTTCATCAATGAGAACTGTGCTGTGTGTTTCCCTTCAGATATGGAGATAAATGCCACTCTCTTTGTCTTCCTAACAAGCAAGACGTCGTTTCATGTAAACACAGTCTGTTTTCAGCTCAAAGGAAGCTACCTCATTCGCGAAGCTCATATGTTTCTGGTTCACAACTGAAAATCATTGGATGTTAGAGGCCCTGTGGTTTGTATCAGTTTCAGAAGCAGAGTTGAACTTGATATGGTCTGCATGTGTTGGAAACACAGTTCTTTGTTCTGAGCACACTCACATTTCCTCCTATATTAGAGATTCTATAAAGCAAGAGTGTGCTGCTTGCTTTAAAGCAGAGTGTGTTCCATGGATGAGACCTGTGCTATGTGTTTCCAAAAAAATTGAATTAAATCCCAGGCTCTGTGTCTTCCTACAAGCAAGACTTCTTTTCAGGTAAACAGAGTCACTTTTCTGCTCGAATGAAGCTACATCTTTCAAAAAGTTCACACGTTTCTCGCTCTTAATTGAAAAGCATTGGATGTTAAAGGACCTGTGGTTTGTATCAGTTTCAGGAGCAGAGTTGACCTAGACCTGGTCCGTACGTGTAGGATACACTCCCTTTTCCTGCAGTATTAGAGACTCTAGAAAGCAAGAGCGTGCTTCTTGCTCTAACGCAGAGTGTGTTCCATGGATGAGAACTGTGCTGGGTGTTTCCCTTCACAAATGGAGTTAAATCCCAGGTTCTGTGTCTTCCTACAAGCAAGACTTCTTTTCAGGTAAATGAACTGAAATTTCAGCTCAAAAGAAGCAATATCGTTCACGAAGCTCACACGTTTCTCCCTCATAACGGAAAAGCATTGCATTTTAGAGGAACTGTGGTATGTATCAGTTTCAGAAGCAGAGTTGAACTAGATATGGTCAGCATGTATAGGAAAAACAGTTCTTTAGTTCTGAGCACACTAAGATATCCTGCTGTATTAGACACTCTAGAAAGAAAGAGCGTGCTTCTTTCTCTAAAGCAGAGTGTGTTCCATGGATGAGAACTGTGCTGTGTGTATCCCTTCAGAAATGAAGTTAAACCCAGGCTCTGTGTCTTCCTACAAACAGGACTTCCTTTCACGTCAACGCAGTCACTTTTCAGCTCAAACAAAGCTGCATTGTTCACGAAGCTCACACGATTCTGGCTCTTAACTGAAAAAAAATGGATGTTAAAGGACCTGTGGTTTATATCAGTTTCAGAAGCAGAGTTGAACTAGATATGGTCTGCATGTGTTGGAAACACCGCACTTTTTTTCTGAGCAAACTCACGTTTCCTATTATATTAGAGAATCTAGAAAGCAAGAGCGTGCTTCTTGCTCTAAAGCAGAGTGTGTTTCATGGATGAGAACTGTGCTCTGTGTCTCCCCCAAAATTGGAGTTAAATCCCAGGCTCTGTGTCTTCCTACACGCAAGATTTCGTTTCAGGTAAACGCAGTCACTCTTCAGCTCACACGAATCTACATCGTTCATGAAGCTCACACGTTTCTCGCTCTTAACTGAAAAACATTGGATGTTAGAGGACCTGTGGTTTGTATCAGTTTCAGAAGCAGAGTTGAACTAGATGTGGTCTACATGTGTTGGAAATAGAGTTGTTTTGTTCTGAGCACACTCACGTTTCTGGCAATATTAGAGACTCTAGAAAGCAAGAGCCTGCTTCTTGCTCTAAAGCAGAGTGTGTTCCATGAATGAGAACTGTGCTCTGGGTTTCCCTTCAGAAATGCAGTTAAATTCCAGTCTCTATGTCTTCCTACAAGCAAGGCTTCTTTTCAGGTAAAAACAGTCAATTATCAGATAGATGGAAGCTACATCATTCACGAAGCTCACACGATTCTGGCTCTTAACTGAAAAGCATTGGATGATAGAGGACCTGTGGTTTGTATCAGTTTCAGAAGCAAATTTGAGCTAGATATGGTCAGCATGTGTAGGAAACAACAGTTTGTTTGTTCTGAGCACAATCAGGTTTCCTGCCATATTAGAGACTCTAGAAAGCAAGAGTGTGCTTCTTCCTCTTAAGCAGAGTGGTTTCCATGGATGAGAATTGTGCTGTTTCTTTCCCTTCAGAAATGAAGTTAAATCCCAGGCTCTGTGTCTTCCTACAAGCAAGACTTCTTTTAGGTAAATTTGTCACTTTTCAGGTCAAACATAGCTACATCATTCACTCAGCTCACACGTTTCTCGCTCTTAACTGAAAAGCATTGGATGTTAGAGGACATGTGGTTTGTATCAGTTTCAGAAACAGAGTGGAACTAGATATGGTCTGCATGTGTAGGAAACACAGTCCTTTTGTTCTGAGCACACTGCTGTTTCCTGCTGTATTAGAGATTCTAGAAGGCAAGAGCGTGCTGCTTGCTCTAAAGCAGAGTGTGTTCCATGGATGAGAACCGTGCTATGTGTTTCCCTTCAGAAAGGGAGTTAAATCCCAGTCTCTGTGTCTTCCTACAAGAAAGACTTTGTTTCAAGTAACCACAGTCACTTTTCAGCTCAAATGAAGCTACATCGTTCACGATGCTCACAGGATTCTCGCTCTTGACTGAAAAGCATTTGATGTTAGTGGACTTGTGGTTTGTATCAGTTTCAGAAACAGAGTTGAACTAGATATGGTCTGTGTGTGTAGGAAACACAGTTCTTTTGTTCTGAGCACACTCATGCTTCTTGCAGTATTAATGAATCTAGAAACCAAGCATGTGCTTCTTGCTCTAATGCAGAGTGTGTTCCATGGATGAGAACTGTGCTGTGTGTTTCCCTTCAGAAATGGAGTTAAATTCCAGTCTCTATGTCTTCCTACAAGCAAGACTTCTTTTCAGGTAAAAACAGTCACTTTTCTGATTGAACATAGCTACATCGTTCACGAAGCTCACACATTTCTGGCTCTTAAATGAAAAACATTTTATATTAGAGGATGTGAGGTTTGTATCAGTTTCAGAAGGAGAGTTTAACTAGATATGATCTGTGTGTAGGAAACACAGTTCTTTTTTTCTGAGCAAACTCACGTTTCCTCCTATATTAGAGACTCTAGAAAGCATGAGCATGCTTCTTGCTCTAAAGCAGAGTGTTTCATGAATGAGAACTGTGCTGTGTGTTTCACCAAAAAATGGAGATAAATCCCAGGCTCTGAGTCTTCCTACAAGCAAGACTTCTTTTCAGATAAACGCAGTCAATTTTCACCTCAAACGAAGCTACATCTTTCACGAAGCTCACACGTTTCTCTATCTGAACTGAAAGGAATTGGATGGTAGAGGACCTTTGGTTTGTACCAGTTTCAGAAGCAGAGTTGAACTAGATATGGTCCATGTGTAGGAAACACAGTTCTTTTTTTCTGAGCAAACTCACGTTTCCTCCTATATTAGAGACTCTAGAAAGCAAGAGCATGCTGCTTGTACTAAAGCAGAGTGTGTTCCATGGATGAGAACTGTGCTGTGTGTTTCCGTAAAAAAAAAAGAGTTAAATCCCAGGCTCTGTGTCTTCCTACAAGCAAGACTTCTTTTCAGGTAAAAATAGTCACTTTTCAGATCGAACGAAGCTACATCATTCACGAAGCTCACATGTTTCTGGCTCTTAACTGAAAACCATTGGATGTTAGAGGACCAGCGGTTTGTATAAGTTTCAGAAGCAGAGTTGAACTAGATATGGTCCACATGTGTAGGAAACACAGTTCTTTTGTTCTGAGAACACTCATGTTTCCTGCTGTATTAGAGACTCTAGAAAGCAAGAGCGTGATTCCTTCTCTAAAGCAGAGAGTCTTCCATGGATGAGAACTGTGCTGAGTGTTTCCCTTCAGAAATGAAGTTAAATCCCAGGCTCTGTGATTTCCTAAAAGCAAGACTTCGTTTCATGTCAACGCAGTCAATTTTCAGCTCAAAGGAAGCTACATAGTTCATGAAGCTCACAAGTTTCAGGCTCTTAACTGAAAAAAATTGGATGTTAGAGGACCTTTGGTTTGTACAATTTTCAGAAGCAGAGTTGAACAAGATATGATCCGCATGTATAGGAAAAACCGTCCTTTTGTTCTGAGCACACTCACGTTGCCTGCTGTATTAGAGAATATTGAAAACAACAGCGTGCTTCTTGCTCTAATGCAGAGTGTCTTTCAGGCTGAGAACTGTGCTCTGTGTTTCCCTTCAGAAATGGAATTAAATCCCAGTCTCTGTGGCTTCCTACAAGCAAGACTCCTTTCAGGTAAAGAAGCTAAACTTTCAGCTCAAACGCATCTTCATCGTTCACGAAGCTCACACGTTTCTGGTTCTTAACTGAAAGGCATTGGATGATACAGTACCTGTGGTTTGTACCAGTTTCAGAAGCAGAGTTGAACTAGATATGGTCTGCATATGTAGGAAACACAGTTGTTTTGTTCTGAGCACATTCACGTTTCCTGCTGTATTAGAGACTATAGAATGCAAGAGCGTGATTCTTGCTCTAAAGCAGAGTGTGTTCCATGGATGAGAACTATGCTGCGTGTTTCCCTTCAGAAATAACGTTAAATCTCAGGCTCCGTGTCTTCCTACAAGCAAGACATCGTTTCAGGTTAACACAGTTACTTTTCGGCTCAAACGAGGCTACATTGTTCACGAAGCTCACACGTTTCTCCCTCTTAACTGAAAAGCATTGGATATTAGAGGATGTGTGGTTTGTATCAGTTTCAGAAGCAGAGTTGAACTAGATATGATCCGTGTGTAGGAAACACAGTTCTTTTTTCTGAGCAAACTCATGTTTCCTCCAATATTTGACACTCTAGAAAGCAAGAGAGTACTTCTTGCTCTAAAGCGGAGTGTTTCATGGATGAGAACTGTGCTGTGTTTTTCTCCAATTATGGAATTAAATCCCAGGCTCTGTGTCTTCCTACAAGCAAGAATCATTTCAGGTAAAGGATGTTAACTTTCAGCTCGAACAAAGCTCCATCGTTCACGAAGCTCACAAGTTTCTGGTTCTTAACTGAAAGGCATTGAATGATACAGTACCTGTGGTTTGTACCACTTTCAGAAGCAGAGTTGATCTACATATGGTCCTCAAGTGGAGGAAATACCGTTCTTTTGCTCTGAGCACACTCATGTTCCCTGCTGTATTAGAGAATCTAGAAAACAAGAGCAAGCTTCTTGCTCTAAAGCAGAGTGTGTTTCATGGATGAGAACTGTGCTGTGTGTTTCCCTTCAGAAATGGAGTTGAATCGCAGGATCTGTGTCTTCCTACAGGCAAGACTTCGTTTCATGTAAACGCAGTAAATTTTCAGCTAAACAAAGCTACATCATTCATGAAGCTCACACGTTTCTGGCTCTTAACTGAAAAATATTGGATGTTAAAGGACCTGTGGTTTGTATCAGTTTCAGAAGCAGAGTTGAACTAGATATGGTCCGAATGTGTAGGAAACACAGTTCTTTTGTTCTGAGCAAACACACATTTCCTGCTTTATTAGGGTTTTAGAAAGCAAAACTCGTGCTGCTTTCTCTAAAGCAGAGTGTGTTCCATGGAAGAGAACTGTGCTGTGTGTTTCGCAAAAAAATGGAGTTAAATCCCAGGCTCTGTGTCTTCCTACAAGCAAGACTTCTTTTCAGGTAAATGCAGTAACTTTTCAGCCCAAACTAAGCTACATCGTTCATGAAGCTCACACGTTTCTGGTTCTTAACTGAAAGGCATTGGATGATAGAGTACCTGTGGTTTGTACCAGTTTCAGAAGCAGAGTTGATCTAGATATGGTCCTCATGTGTAGGAAACACAGTTCTTTTGTAATGAGCACACTCATTTTGCTTGCTGTATTAGACACTCTAGAAAGCAAGAGCGTGTTTCTTGCTCTAAAGCAGAGTGTTTTCCTTGGATGAGAACTTTGCTGTGTGTTTCCCTTAAGAAATGGAGTTAAATCCCAGGCTCTGTGTCTTCCTACAATCAAGACTTCATTTCAATAAACACAGTCACTTTTCAGCTCTAACGGAGCTACATAATTCACGAAGCCACGCGTTTCTGGCTCTTAACTGAAAATCATAGGTTGTTAGAGGCCCTTTGGTTTGTGTCAGTTTCAGAAGCAGAGTTGAACTAGATATGGTCCGAATGTGGAGGACACAAACTTCTTTTGTTCTTAGCACACTCACATTTCTTTCCTATATTAGAGACTCTAGAAAGCAAGAGCGTGCTTCTTTCTCTATATCAGATTGTGTTCCCTGGAGGAGAACTGTGCTGCTTGTTTCCCTTCAGAAATGGAGTTAAATCCCAGTATCTGTGTCTTCCTACAAGCAAGACTTAGTTTCACGTAAATGCATTCACTTTTCAGCCCAAAGACGCTACATCGTTCACTAACCTCACGTTTCTAGTTCTTAACTGAAAGGCATTGGATGATAGAGGACCTGTGGTTTGTAGCAGTCTCAGAAGCAGAGTTGAACTAGAAACGGTCCGAATGTTTGGGAAACACAGTTCATTTGTTCTGAGCACACTCACATTTCCTGCTCTATTAGAGACTCTAGAAAGCAAGAGCATGTGGCTTGCTCTAAAACAGAGTATGTTTCATGAATCAGAACTGTGCTGTGTGTTTTCTTTAAGAAATGGAGTTAAATCCCAGTCTTTCTGTCTTCCTACAAGCAAGAATTCTTTTCAAGTAAACGCACAATCTTTTCAGCTCAAAGGAAGCTGCATCTTTCACGAGGCTCACACGTTTCTCGCTCTTAACTGCAAAGCATTGGATTTTGGAGGACCTGTGGTTTGTATCAGTTTCAGAAGCAGAGTTGAACTAGATATGTTACGCAGGTGCAGGAAACACTATTCTTTTGTTCTGAGCAGAAATATGTTTCTTCATATATTAGAGACTCTAGAAAGCAAGAGTGTGCTGCTTGCTCTAAAGCAGAGTGTGTTCCATGGATCAGAAGTGGGCTGTGTGTTTCCCTAAAAAACATTAGTTAAATCCCAGGCTCTGTGTCTACCTACAAGCAAGACTTCGTTTCACGTAAATGCAGTCACTTTTCAGCTCAAAGGAAGCTACATCATTCACGAAGCTCACACGTTTCTCGCTCTTAACTGCAAAGCATTGGATGTTGGAGGACATGTGGTTTGTATCAGTTTCAGAATAAGAGTTGAACTAGATATGGTGCGAATGTTTCGGAAACACAGTGCTTTTGTCCTGAGCACACTCTTATTTCCTGCTCTATTAGAGAATCTAGAAAGCAAGAGCGTGCTTCATTCTCTAAAGCAGAGTGTGTTCCATGGATGAGAACTGTGCTGTATTTCCCTTCAGAAATGAAGTTAAATCCCAGGTTCTGTGTCTTCCTACAAGCAAGACTTCTTTTCAGGTAAACGCAGTCACTTTTAGCTCAAAGGAACCTACATTGTTCATGAAGCTCACATGTTTCTCGCTCTTAATTGAAAAGCATAGGATGTTAGAGAACCTGTGGTTTGTATCACTTTCAGAATCAGAGTTTTGACCTAGATATGGTCTGTATGTGTAGGACACACAGTTCTTTTGTTCTGAGCACACTCACGTTGCCTGCTGAATTAGTGAATCTAGAAAACAAGAGCGTGCTTCTTACTCTAAAGTAGAGTGTGTTTCATGGATGAGAACTGTGCTCTGTGTTTCCCTTCAAAAATGGAATTAAATCCCTGTCTCTGTATCTTCCTACAAGCAAGACTCAGTTCAGGTAAACGCAGTCACTTTTCAGCTCAAACGAAGCTACATCGTTCACGAAGCTCACACGTTTCTCGCTCTTAACTGCAAAGCATTAGATGTTAGAGAACCTGTGGTTTGTATCAGTTTCAGAAGCAGAGTTGAACTCGATATGGTCCGCATATGTAGGATACACAGTTCCTTTGTTATGAGCACACTCACGTTGCCTGCTGTATTAGAGAATCTAGCATGGAAGAGCGTGCTTCTTTCTCTAAAGCAGAGTGTGTTCCATGGATGAAAACTGTGCTGTGTGTTTCCGTTCATAAATGAAGTTAAATCACAGGTTCTGTGTCTTCCTACAAGCAAGACTTCGTTTCAGGTAAACGCAGTAACTTTTCAGCTCAAACGAAGCTACATTGTTCACAAAGATCACACGTTTCTGGTCTTTAACCGAAAGGCATTGGATGATAGAGAACCTGTGGTTTGTATCAGTTTCAGAAGCAGAGTTGAACTAGATATGGTGCGCATATGTAGGACACACACTTCATTTGTTCTTAGCACACTCACGTTTCCAGCACTATTACAGACTCTAGAAAGCAAGAGAGTGCTTCTTGCTCTAAAGCAGAGTGTGTTCCATGGATGAGAACTGTCCTGTGTGTTTTCCTTCAGAAATGGAGTTATATCCCAGGCTCAGGGTCTTCCTCCAGGGAAGACTTCATTTCAGGTAAACTCAGTCACTTTTCAGCTCAAACGAAGCTACATCTTTCATGAAGCTCACCCCTTTCTCGCTCCTAACTGAAAAGCATTTATGATAGAGGACCTGTGGTTTGTATCAGTTTCAGAATAAGAGTTGAACTAGATATGGTGCGAATGTTTCGGAAACACAGTTCATTTGTTATGAGCACACTTACATTTCCTGCTCTATTAGAGACTCTAGAAAGCGAGAGCGTGCTTCTTTCTCTATAGCAGATTGTGTTCCATGGATGAGAACTGTGCTGTGTGTTACCCTTCAGAAATGGAATTAAATCCCAGTCTCTGTGTCTTCCTACAACAAGACTTCGTTTCACGTAAACGATTCACTTTTCAGCTCAAACGATGCTACAACGTTCACTAAGCTCACACGTTTCTAGTTCTTAACTGAAAGGCATTGGATGATAGAGGACCTGTGGTTTGTATCAGTTTCAGAAGGAGAGTTGAACTAGATACGGTCCGAATGTTTCGGAAACACAGTTCATTTGTTCTGAGCACACTCACATTTCCTGCTCTAATAGAGACTCTAGAAATCAAGAGCATGCTGCTTGCTCTAAAACAGAGTATGTTTCATGAATGAGAACTGTGCAGTGTGTTTACTTTAAGAAATGGAGTTAAATCACTGTCTCTGTGTCTTCCTACAAGCAAGACTTCGTTTCACGTAAATGCAGTCACTTTTCAGCTCAAAGGAAGCTACATCGTTCACGAAGCTCACACGTTTCTCGCTCTTAACTGCCATGCATTGGATGTTGGAGGAAATGTGGTTTGTATCAGTTTCAGAAGCAGAGTTGAACTCGATATGGTCCGCATATGTAGGAAACACAGTTCTTTGTTATGAGCACACTCAGGTTTCCTGCTGTATTAGAGACTCTAGAAAGGAAGAGTGTGCTTCTTTCTCTAAAGCAGAGTGTGTTCCATGGATGAGAACTGTGCTGTGTGTTTCCGTTCATAAATGAAGTTAAATTGTAGGTTCTGTGTCTTCCTACAAGCAAGAATTTGTTTCTGGTAAACGCAGTCACTTTTCAGCTCAAATGAAGCTACATAGTTCACGAAGCTCACACGCTTCAAGCTCTTAATTGAAAACCATTTGATGTTAGAGGACCTGTAGTTTTTATCAGTTTCAGAAGAAGATTTGAACTAGATATGGTCCGTATTTGTAGGACACACACTTCTTTTGTTCTGAGCACACTCACGTTTCCTGCTGTTTTAGAGAATCTAAAAAGCAAGAGCTTGCTGCTTACTCTTAAGCAGAGTAGGTTTCATAAATGAGAACTCTGCTGTGTGTTTCCCTTCAGAAATGGAGTTAAATACCTGTCTCTGTATCTTCCTACAAGCAAGACTTCCTTTCACTGAAACGCAGTAAGTTTTGAGATCAAACGAAGCTACATCTTTCACAAAGCTCACACGTTTCTTTCTCTGAACGGAAAAGCATTAGATGTTAGAGGACCTGTGGTTTGTATCAGTTTCAGAAGCATATTTGTCCTAGATATGGTCAGCATGTGTAGGAAACACAGTTCGTTTGTTCTGAGCACTCTCAGGTGTCCTGCTGTATTAAAGACTCTAGAAAGCAAGAGAGTGCTTCTTTCTCTAAAGCACCTTGTGTTCCATGGATGAGAACTGTGCTGTGTGTTTCCCTTCAGAAACGAAGTTAAATCCCAGGGTCTGTGTCTTCCTACAAGCAAGACTTCTTTTCAGGTAAACGCACTCACTTTTCAGCTCAAACGTGCTACATCGTTCATGAAGCTCACACGTTTCTGGTTCTTAACTGAAAGTCATTGGATGCTACAGGCCCTGTGGTTGGTATCAGTTTCAGAAGCAGAGTTGAACTAGACATGGTGTGCATGTTAGGAAACACAGTTCTTTTGTTCTGAGCACAATCACGTTTCCTGCTGTATTAGAGAATCTAGACAGCAAGAGCGTGCTGCTTGCTCTAAAGCAGAGTAGGTTTCATTAATGAGAACTGTGCTGTGTATTTCCCTTCAGAAATGGAGTTAAATGCCTGTCTCTGTGTCTTCCTACAAGCAAGACTTCGTTTCACGTAAATGCAGTCACTTTTCAGCTCAAAGGAAGCTACATTGTTCACAAAGCTCACACGTTTCTTTCTCTTAAATGAAAAGCATTGGATGTTAGAGGAACTGTGGTTTGTATCACATTCAGAAGCAGAGTTTTGACCTAGATATGGTTCGTGTGTGTAGGACACACAGTTCTTTTGTTCTGAGCACACTCACGTTGCCTGCTGTTCTAGAGACTCTGGAAATCAAGAGCGTGCTTCTTGCTCTAAAGCAGAGTGTGTTCCATTGTTGAGAACTGTGCTGTGTGTTTCCATAAAAAAATGGAGTTAAATCCCAGGCTCTGTGTCTTCCTACAAGCAAGACTTCGTTTCAGGTAATCGCAGTCAATTTTCAGCTCAAACGAAGCTACATCATTCACGAAGCTCACACTTTTCTCGCTCTTCACTGAAAACCATTGCATGTCAGAGGATCTGTGGTTTGTATCAGTTTCAGAAGCAGAGTTGAACTAGATATGGTCCGAATGTGTAGGAAACACACTTCTTTTGTTCTTGGCACACTCATGTTTCCTCCTGTATTAGAGATTCTGGATAGCAAGAGCATGCTGCTTGCTCTAAATCAGAGTATGTTTCATGAATGAGAACTGTCCTGTGTGTCCCTTCAGAAATGGAGATAAATCCCAGTCTCTGTGTCTTCCTACAAGCAAGACTTCTTTTCAGGTAAATGCAGTCACTTTTCAGCTCAACAAAGTTACATAATTCAAGATGCTCACCTGTTTCTGGCTCTTAACTGAAAATCATTGGATGTTAGAGTCCCTGTGGTTTGTGTCAGTTTCAGAAGCAGAGATGAACTAGATATGGCCCAAATGTGTAGGACACACACTTCTTTTGTTATTAGCACACTCACGTTTCCTCCTATATTAGAGACTCTGGAAAGCAAGAGCATGCTTCTTGCTCTAAAGCAGAGTGTGTTCCCTGGATGAGAACTGTGCTGTGTGTTTCCCATCAGAAATGGAGTTAAATCACTGCCTCTGTGTCTTCCTACAAGGAAGACTTCGTTTCAGATAAACCCAGTCACTTTTCAGCTCAAACAAAGGTACATCATTCAGGAAGCTCACACGTTTCACGCTCTTAACTGAAAAACATTGGATGTTAGAGGACCTGTGGTTTTTATCTCTTTCAGAAGTAGAGTTGAACTATATATGGTCCAAATGTGTAGGAAACACACTTCTTTTGTTCTTAGCACACTCACGTTTCCTCCTATACTAGAGACTCTAGAAAGCAAAGGCGTGCTTCTTGCTCTAAAGCAGAGTGTGTTCCATAGATGAGGACTGTGCCGTGTGTTTCCATAAAAAGATGGAGTTAAGTCCCAGTCTCTGTGTCTTCCTACAACAAGACTTTGTTTCACGTAAACGAATTCACTTTTCAGCTCTAACGGAGCTACAACGTTCATTAAGCTCACACGTTTCTAGTTCTTAAATGAAAGGCATTGGATGATAGAGGACCGGTGGTTTGTATCGGTTTCAGAAGGAGAATTGAACTAGATACGGTCCCAATGTTTCAGAAACACAGTTCATTTGTTCTGAGCACACTCACATTTCCTGCTCAAATAGAGACTCTAGAAATCAAGAGCATCCTGCTTGATCTAAAACAGAGTATGTTTCATGAATGAGAACTGTGCTGTGTGTTTACTTTAAGAAATGGAGTTAAATCCCAGTCTTTGTGTTTTCCTACAAGCAAGACTTATTTTCAGGTAAACGCAATCACTTTTCAGCTCAAAGGAAGCTGCATTTTTCACCAGGCTCACACGTTTCTCACTCTTAACTGCAAAGCATTGGATGTTGGAGGACCTGTGCTTTGTATCAGTTTCAGAAGCAGAGTTGAACTAGATATGGACTGCATATGTAGGAAACGCAGTTCTTTTGTTCTGAGCCCACTCACGGTTCCTGCTGTATTAGAGAATCTAGAAAGCAAGAGCGAGCTGATTGCTCTCAAACAGAGTAGGTTTCATTAATGAGAACTGTGCTGTGTGTTTCCCTTCAGAAATGGAGTTAAATCACTGTCTCTGTGTCTTCCTACAAGCAAGAGTTCGTTTCATGTAAATGCAGTCACTTTATAGCTCAAAGGAAGCTAAATCGTTCACGAAGCTCACATGTTTCTGGCTCTGAACTGCAAAGCATTGGATGTTGGAGGACATGTGGTTTGTATCAGTTTCAGAAGCAAAGTTGAACTCGATATGGTCCGCATATATAGGAAACACAGTTCCTTTGTTATGAGCACACTCACGTTGCCTGCTGTATTAGAGACTCTAGAAAGGAAGAGCGTGCTTCTTTCTCTAAAGCAGAGTGTGTTCCATGGATGAGAACTATGCTGTGTTTTTCCGTTCATAAATGAAGTTAAATCGCAGGTTCTGTGTCTTCCTACAAGCAAGACTTCGTTTCACGTAAATGCAGTCACTTTTCAGCTCAAAGGAAGCTACATCGTTCACGAAGCTCACACGTTTCTCGCTCTTAACTGCCATGCATTGGATGTTGGAGGAAATGTGGTTTGTATCAGTTTCAGAAGCAGAGTTGAACTCGATATGGTCCGCATATGTAGGAAACACAGTTCTTTGTTATGAGCACACTCAGGTTTCCTGCTGTATTAGAGACTCTAGAAAGGAAGAGTGTGCTTCTTTCTCTAAAGCAGAGTGTGTTCCATGGATGAGAACTGTGCTGTGTGTTTCCGTTCATAAATGAAGTTAAATTGTAGGTTCTGTGTCTTCCTACAAGCAAGAATTTGTTTCTGGTAAACGCAGTCACTTTTCAGCTCAAATGAAGCTACATAGTTCACGAAGCTCACACGCTTCAAGCTCTTAATTGAAAACCATTTGATGTTAGAGGACCTGTAGTTTTTATCAGTTTCAGAAGAAGATTTGAACTAGATATGGTCCGTATTTGTAGGACACACACTTCTTTTGTTCTGAGCACACTCACGTTTCCTGCTGTTTTAGAGAAACTAAAAAGCAAGAGCTTGCTGCTTACTCTTAAGCAGAGTAGGTTTCATAAATGAGAACTCTGCTGTGTGTTTCCCTTCAGAAATGGAGTTAAATACCTGTCTCTGTATCTTCCTACAAGCAAGACTTCCTTTCACTGAAACGCAGTAAGTTTTGAGATCAAACGAAGCTACATCTTTCACAAAGCTCACACGTTTCTTTCTCTGAACGGAAAAGCATTAGATGTTAGAGGACCTGTGGTTTGTATCAGTTTCAGAAGCATATTTGTCCTAGATATGGTCAGCATGTGTAGGAAACACAGTTCGTTTGTTCTGAGCACTCTCAGGTGTCCTGCTGTATTAAAGACTCTAGAAAGCAAGAGAGTGCTTCTTTCTCTAAAGCACCTTGTGTTCCATGGATGAGAACTGTGCTGTGTGTTTCCCTTCAGAAACGAAGTTAAATCCCAGGGTCTGTGTCTTCCTACAAGCAAGACTTCTTTTCAGGTAAACTCACTCACTTTTCAGCTCAAACGTGCTACATCGTTCATGAAGCTCACACGTTTCTGGTTCTTAACTGAAAGTCATTGGATGCTACAGGCCCTGTGGTTGGTATCAGTTTCAGAAGCAGAGTTGAACTAGACATGGTGTGCATGTTAGGAAACACAGTTCTTTTGTTCTGAGCACAATCACGTTTCCTGCTGTATTAGAGAATCTAGACAGCAAGAGCGTGCTGCTTGCTCTAAAGCAGAGTAGGTTTCATTAATGAGAACTGTGCTGTGTATTTCCCTTCAGAAATGGAGTTAAATGCCTGTCTCTGTGTCTTCCTACAAGCAAGACTTCGTTTCACGTAAATGCAGTCACTTTTCAGCTCAAAGGAAGCTACATTGTTCACAAAGCTCACACGTTTCTTTCTCTTAAATGAAAAGCATTGGATGTTAGAGGAACTGTGGTTTGTATCACATTCAGAAGCAGAGTTTTGACCTAGATATGGTTCGTGTGTGTAGGACACACAGTTCTTTTGTTCTGAGCACACTCACGTTGCCTGCTGTTCTAGAGACTCTGGAAATCAAGAGCGTGCTTCTTGCTCTAAAGCAGAGTGTGTTCCATTGTTGAGAACTGTGCTGTGTGTTTCCATAAAAAAATGGAGTTAAATCCCAGGCTCTGTGTCTTCCTACAAGCAAGACTTCGTTTCAGGTAATCGCAGTCAATTTTCAGCTCAAACGAAGCTACATCATTCACGAAGCTCACACTTTTCTCGCTCTTCACTGAAAACCATTGCATGTCAGAGGATCTGTGGTTTGTATCAGTTTCAGAAGCAGAGTTGAACTAGATATGGTCCGAATGTGTAGGAAACACACTTCTTTTGTTCTTGGCACACTCATGTTTCCTCCTGTATTAGAGATTCTGGATAGCAAGAGCATGCTGCTTGCTCTAAATCAGAGTATGTTTCATGAATGAGAACTGTCCTGTGTGTCCCTTCAGAAATGGAGATAAATCCCAGTCTCTGTGTCTTCCTACAAGCAAGACTTCTTTTCTGGTAAATGCAGTCACTTTTCAGCTCAACAAAGTTACATAATTCAAGATGCTCACCTGTTTCTGGCTCTTAACTGAAAATCATTGGATGTTAGAGTCCCTGTGGTTTGTGTCAGTTTCAGAAGCAGAGATGAACTAGATATGGCCCAAATGTGTAGGACACACACTTCTTTTGTTATTAGCACACTCACGTTTCCTCCTATATTAGAGACTCTGGAAAGCAAGAGCATGCTTCTTGCTCTAAAGCAGAGTGTGTTCCCTGGATGAGAACTGTGCTGTGTGTTTCCCATCAGAAATGGAGTTAAATCACTGCCTCTGTGTCTTCCTACAAGGAAGACTTCGTTTCAGATAAACCCAGTCACTTTTCAGCTCAAACAAAGGTACATCATTCAGGAAGCTCACACGTTTCACGCTCTTAACTGAAAAACATTGGATGTTAGAGGACCTGTGGTTTTTATCTCTTTCAGAAGTAGAGTTGAACTATATATGGTCCAAATGTGTAGGAAACACACTTCTTTTGTTCTTAGCACACTCACGTTTCCTCCTATACTAGAGACTCTAGAAAGCAAAGGCGTGCTTCTTGCTCTAAAGCAGAGTGTGTTCCATAGATGAGGACTGTGCCGTGTGTTTCCATAAAAAGATGGAGTTAAGTCCCAGTCTCTGTGTCTTCCTACAACAAGACTTTGTTTCACGTAAACGAATTCACTTTTCAGCTCTAACGGAGCTACAACGTTCATTAAGCTCACACGTTTCTAGTTCTTAAATGAAAGGCATTGGATGATAGAGGACCGGTGGTTTGTATCGGTTTCAGAAGGAGAATTGAACTAGATACGGTCCCAATGTTTCAGAAACACAGTTCATTTGTTCTGAGCACACTCACATTTCCTGCTCAAATAGAGACTCTAGAAATCAAGAGCATCCTGCTTGATCTAAAACAGAGTATGTTTCATGAATGAGAACTGTGCTGTGTGTTTACTTTAAGAAATGGAGTTAAATCCCAGTCTTTGTGTTTTCCTACAAGCAAGACTTATTTTCAGGTAAACGCAATCACTTTTCAGCTCAAAGGAAGCTGCATTTTTCACCAGGCTCACACGTTTCTCACTCTTAACTGCAAAGCATTGGATGTTGGAGGACCTGTGCTTTGTATCAGTTTCAGAAGCAGAGTTGAACTAGATATGGACTGCATATGTAGGAAACGCAGTTCTTTTGTTCTGAGCCCACTCACGGTTCCTGCTGTATTAGAGAATCTAGAAAGCAAGAGCGAGCTGATTGCTCTCAAACAGAGTAGGTTTCATTAATGAGAACTGTGCTGTGTGTTTCCCTTCAGAAATGGAGTTAAATCACTGTCTCTGTGTCTTCCTACAAGCAAGAGTTCGTTTCATGTAAATGCAGTCACTTTATAGCTCAAAGGAAGCTAAATCGTTCACGAAGCTCACATGTTTCTGGCTCTGAACTGCAAAGCATTGGATGTTTGAGGACATGTGGTTTGTATCAGTTTCAGAAGCAAAGTTGAACTCGATATGGTCCGCATATATAGGAAACACAGTTCCTTTGTTATGAGCACACTCACGTTGCCTGCTGTATTAGAGACTCTAGAAAGGAAGAGCGTGCTTCTTTCTCTAAAGCAGAGTGTGTTCCATGGATGAGAACTATGCTGTGTTTTTCCGTTCATAAATGAAGTTAAATCGCAGGTTCTGTGTCTTCCTACAAGCAAGACTTCGTTTCACGTAAATGCAGTCACTTTTCAGCTCAAACGAAGTTACATCGTTCACGAAGCTCACATGTTACTCGCTCTTAATTGAAAAGCATAGGATGTTAGAGGACCTGTGCTTTGTATCAGTTTCAGAAGCAGAGTTGTACTAGATATGGACTGCAAGTGTAGGAAACACAGTTCTTTTGTTCTGAGAACACTCATGGTTCCTACTGTATTGGAGAATCTAGAAAGCAATTATGTGCTGATTGCTCTAAAGCAGAGTAGATTTCATGAATGAGAACTGTGCTGTGTGTTTCCCTTCAGAAATGGAGTTAAATCACTGCCTCTGTGTCTTCCTACAAGCAAGAGTTCGTTTCACGTAAATGCAGTCACTTTTCAGCTCAAAGGAAGCTACATTGTTCACAAAGCTCACATGTTTCTTTCTCTTAAATGAAAAGCATTGGATGTTAGAAGACCTGTGGTTTGTATCACTTTCAGAAGCAGAGTTTTGACCTAGATACGGTCCGTGTGTGTAAGACACACAGTTCTTTTGTTCTGAGCACACTCACGTTGCCTGCTGTTCTAGAGACTCTGGAAATCAAGACCGTGCTTCTTGCTCTAAAGCAGATTGTGTTCCATTGTTGAGAACTGTGCTGTGTGTTCCCCTTCAGAAATGGAGTTAAATCCCAGTCTCTCTGTCTTCCTACAACAAGACTTCGTTTCACGTAAACGCATTCACTTTTCAGCTCAAACGAAGCTACAACGTTCACTACGCTCACACGTTTCTAGTTCTTAACTGAAAGGCATTGGATGATAGAGGACCTGTGGTTTGTATCAGTTTCAAAAGCAGAGTTGAACTAGATATGGTCTGCATATGCAGGAAACACAGTAATTTTGTTCTGAGCACACTCACGGTTCCTGCTGTATTAGAGAACCTAGAAAGCAAGAGCGAGCTGATTGTTCTCAAGCAGAGTAGGTTTCATGAATGAGAACTGTGCTGTGTGTTTCCCTTCAGAAATGGAATTAAATCACTGTCTCTGTGTCTTCCTACAAGCAAGACTTCGTTTCACGTAAATGCAGTCACTTTTCAGCTCAAACAAAGCTACACCGTTCACGAAGCTCACACGTTTCTCACTCTTAACTGCAAAGCATTGGATGTTGGAGTACCTGTGGTTTGTATCAGTTTCAGAAGCAGAGTTGAACTCAAATGGTAAGCATATGTAGGAAACACAGTTCCTTTGTTATGAGCACACTCAGGTTTCCTGTTGTATTAGAGACTCTAGAAAGGAAGAGCGTGCTTCTTTCTCTAAAGCAGAATGTTTTCCATGGAATGAGAACTGTGCTGTGTGTTTCCCTTCATAAATGAAGTTAAATCATAGGTTCTGTATCTTCGTACAAGCAAGACTTTGTTTCAGGTAACCGCAGTCACTTTTCAGCTCAAACGAAGCTACATCATTCACGAAGCTCACACGTTTCTGGTTCTTAACCGAAAGGCATTGGATGATAGAGGACCTGTGGTTTGTATCAGTTTCAGAATAAGAGTTGAACTAGATATGGTGCGAATGTTTCGGAAACACAGTTCATTTGTTCTGAGCACACTTACATTTCCTGCTCTATTAGAGACTCTAGAAAGCAAGAGCGTGCTTCTTTCCCTAAAGCAGAGTGTGCTCCATGGATGAGAACTGTGCTGTGTGTTTCGCTTCAGATACGGAGATAAATCACAGTATCTGTGTCTTCCTACAACCAAGACTTCTTTTCAGGTAAACGCAGTCACTTTTTAGCTCAAATGAAGCTACATCATTCAAGAAGCTCACCTGTTTCTGGCTCTTAACTGAAAATCATTGGATGTTAGAGGGCAAGTGGTTTGGATCAGTTTCAGAAGCAGAGTTGAAGTTGATATGATCCGAATGAGTAGGACACACACTTCTTTTGTTCTTAGCACACTCAATTTCCTCGTATATTAGAGACTCTAGAAAGCAAGAGCGTGCTTCTTGCTCTAAAGCAGAATGTGTTCCATGATGAGAACTGTGCTGTGTGTTTCCCTTCAGAAATTGAGTTAAATCCCAGGCTCTGTGTCTTCCTACAAGCAAGATTCATTTCAGTTAAACGCAGTCTATTTTCAGCTCAAAGGAAGCTACATTGTTCACAAAGCGCACAAGTTTCTCCCTCTTAACTGAAAAGCATTGAATGATAGTGGACCTGTTGTTTGTATCAGTTCAGAAGCAGAGTTGAACTAGATATGTTCCACATGTGTAGGAAACACAGTTCTTTTGTTCTGAGCACACTCAGGTTTCCTCCTGTATTAGAGACTCTAGAAAGCAAGAGCGTGCTTCTTTCTCTATAGCAGATTGTGTTCCATGGATGAGAACTGTGCTGTGTGTTTCCCTTCAGAAATGGAGTTAAATCCCAGTCTCTCTGTCTTCCTACAACAAGACTTCGTTTCACGTAAGTGCATTCACTTTTCAGCTCAAACGAAGCTACAACGTTCACTAAGCTCACACGTTTCTAGTTCTTAACTGAAAGGCATTGGATGATAGAGGACCTGTGGTTTGTATCAGTTTCAGAATCAGAGTTGAACTAGATATAGTGCGAATGTTTTGGAAACACAGTTCATTTGTTCTGAGCACACACACATTTCCTGCTCTAATAGAGACTCTAGAAATCAAGAGCATGCTGCATGCTCTAAAACAGAGTATGTTTCATGAATGAGAACTGTGCTGTGTGTTTACTTTGAGAAATGGAGTTAAATCCCAGTCTTTGTGTTTTCCTACAAGCAAGACTTCTTTTCATGTAAATGCACTCACTTTTCAGCTCAAAGGAAGCTGCATCTTTCACCTGGCTCACACGTTTCTCGCTCTTAACTGCAAAGCATTGGATGTTGGAGGACCTGTTCTTTGTATCAGTTTCAGAAGCAGAGTTGAACTAGATATGGTCTGCATATGTAGGAAACACAGTTCTTTTTTTCTGAGCACACTCACGGTTCCTGCTGTATTAGAGAATCTAGAAAGCAATTATGTGCTGATTGCTCTAAAGCAGAGTAAGTTTCATGAATGAGAACTGTGCTGTGTGTTTCCCTTCAGAAATGGAGTTAAATCACTGCCTCTGTGTCTTCCCCTAAGCAATACTTCGTTTCACGTAAATGCAGTCACTTTTCAGCTCAAACGAAGCTACATCGTTCACGAAGCTCACACGTTTTTCTCTCTTCACTGCAAAGCATTGGATGTTGGAAGACATGTGGTTTGTATCAGTTTCAGAATCAGAGTTGAACTCGATATGGTGCGCATATGTAGGAAACACAGTTCCTTTGTTATGAGCACACTCAGGTTTCCTGCTGTATTAGATACTCTAGAAAGGAAGAGCACGCAGAGTGTGTTCCATGGATGAGAACTGTGCTGTGTGTTTCACTTCATAAATGAAGTTAAATCGTAGGTTCTGTGTCTTCCTACAAGCAAGGCTTTGTTTCAGGTAAACACAGTCACTTTTCAGCTCAAACGTAGCTACATCGTTCACGAAGCTCACACGTTTCTGGTTCTTAACCGAAAGGCATTGGATGATAGAGGACCTGTGGTTTGTATCAGTTTCAGAAGCAGAGTTGAACTAGATATCGTGGGCATATTTAGGACACACACTTCATTTGTTCTTAGCACACTCACGTTTCCAGCTCTATTACAGACTCTAGAAAGCAAGAGAGTGCTTCTTGCTCTAAAGCAGAGTGTGTTCCATGGATGAGAACTGTCCTGTGTGTTTTCCTTCAGAAATGGAGTTAAATCCTAGGCTCAGTGTCTTCCTCCAGGCAAGACTTCATTTCAGGTAAACTCAGTCATTTTTCAGCTCAAACGAAGCTACATCTTTCACGAAGCTCACCCCTTTCTCGCTCCTAACTGAAAAGCATTTATGATAGAGGACCTGTGGTTTGTATCAGTTTCAGAATAAGAGTTGAACTAGATATGGTGCGAATGTTTCGGAAACACAGTTCATTTGTTCGGAGCACACTTACATTTCCTGCTCTATTAGAGACTCTAGAAAGCAAGAGCGTGCTTCTTTCCCTAAAGCAGAGTGTGCTCCATGGATGAGAACTGTGCTGTGTGTTTCCCTTCAGATACGGAGATAAATCCCAGTATCTGTGTCTTCCTACAACCAAGACTTCTTTTCGGGTAAACGCAGTCACTTTTTAGCTCAAATGAAGCTACATCATTCAAGAAGCTCACCTGTTTCTGGCTCTTAACTGAAAATCATTGGATGTTAGGGGGCAAGTGGTTTGGATCAGTTTCAGAAGCAGAGTTGAAGTTGATATGATCCGAATGAGTAGGACACACACTTCTTTTGTTCTTAGCACACTCACATTTCCTCGTATATTAGACTAAAGCAGAATGTGTTCCATGGATGAGAACTGTGCTGTGTGTTTCCCTTCAGAAATTGAGTTAAATGCCAGGCTCTGTGTCTTCCTACAAGCAAGATTCGTTTCAGTTAAACGCAGTCAATTTTCAGCTCAAAGGAAGCTACATTGTTCACAAGCACACACGTTTCTTGCTCTTAACTGAAAAGCATTGAATGATTGTGGACCTGTTGTTTGTATCAGTTTCAGAAGCAGAGATGAACTAGATATGTTCCACATGTGTAGGAAACACAGTTCTTTTGTTCTGAGCACACTCAGGTTTCCTGCTGTATTAGAGACTCTAGAAAGCAAGAGCGTGCTTCTTTCTCTATAGCAGATTGTGTTCCATGGATGAGAACTGTGCTGTGTGTTTCCCTTCAGAAATGGAGTTAAATCCCAGTCTCTCTGTCTTCCTACAACAAGACTTCGTTTCACGTAAGCGCATTCACTTTTCAGCTCAAACGAAGCTACAACGTTCACTAAGCTCACACGTTTCTAGTTCTTAACTGAAAGGCATTGGATGATAGAGGACCTGTGGTTTGTATCAATTTCAGAATCAGAGTTGAACTAGATATGGTGCGAATGTTTTGGAAACACAGTTCATTTGTTCTGAGCACACACACATTTCTTGCTCTAATAGAGACTCTAGAAATCAAGAGCATGCTGCATGCCCTAAAACAGAGTATGTTTCATGAATGAGAACTGTGCTGTGTGTTTACTTTAAGAAATGGAGTTAAATCCCAGTCTTTGTGCTTTCCTACAAGCAAGACTTCTTTTCATGTAAACGCACACTCTTTTCAGCTCAAAGGAAGCTGCAACTTTCACCAGGCTCACACGTTTCTCGCTCTTAACTGCAAAGCATTGGATGTTGGAGGACCTGTGCTTTGTATCAGTTTCAGAAGCAGAGTTGAACTAGATATGGTCTGCATATGTAGGAAACAGAGTTCTTTTGTTCTGAGCACACTCACGGTTCCTGCTGTATTAGAGAATGTAGAAAGCAAGAGCGAGCTGATTGCTCTCAAGCAGAGTAGGTTTCATGAATGAGAACTGTGCTGTGTGTTTCCCTTCAGAAATGGAGTTAAATCACTGCCTCTGTGTCTTCCTACAAGCAAGACTTCGTTTCACGTAAATGCAGTCACTTTTCAGCTCAAACGAAGCTACATTGTTCACGAAGCTCACACGTTTTTTGCTCTTAACTGCAAAGCATTGGATGTTGGAGGACATGTGGTTTGTATCAGTTTCAGAAGCAGAGTTGAACTCGATATGGTGCGCATATGTAGGAAACACAGTTCCTTTGTTATGAGCACACTCACGTTGCCTGCTGTATTAGAGACTCTAGAAAGGAAGAGCGTGCTTCTTTCTCTAAAGCAGAGTGTGTTCCATGGATGAGAACTGTGCTGTGTTTTTCCGTTCATAAATGAAGTTAAATTGTAGGTTCTGTGTCTTCCTACAAGCAAGACTTCGTTTCACATAAATGCAGTCCCTTTTCAGCTCAAATAAAGCTACATTGTTCACAAAGCTCACATGTTTCTCACTCTTAATTGAAAAGCATAGGATTTTAGAGGACCTGTGCTTTGTATCAGTTTCAGAAGCAGAGTTGAACTAGATATGGTCTGCAAGTGTAGGAAACACAGTTCTTTTTTTCTGAGCACACTCACGGTTCCTGCTGTATTAGAGAATCTAGAAAGCAATTATGTGCTGATTGCTCTAAAGCAGAGTAGGTTTAATGACTGAGAACTGTGCTGTGTGTTTCCCTTCAGAAATGGAGTTAAATCACTGCCTCTGTGTCTTCCTACAAGCAAGACTTCGTTTCACGTAAATGCAGTCACTTTTCAGCTCAAACGAAGCTACATCGTTCACGAAGCTCACACGTTTTTCGCTCTTAACTGCAAGGCATTGGATGTTGGAGGACATGTGGTTCGTATCAGTTTCATATCAGAGTTGAACTCGATATGGTGCGCATATGTAGGAAACACAGTTCCTTTGTTATGAGCACACTCAGGTTTCCTACTGTATTAGATACTCTAGAAAGGAAGAGCACGCTTCTTTCTCTAAAGCAGAGTGTGTTCCATGGATGAGAACTGTGCTGTGTGTTTCCCTTCATAAATGAAGTTAAATCGTAGGTTCTGTGTCTTCCTACATGCAAGGCTTTGTTTCAGGTAAACACAGTCACTTTTCAGCTCAAACGAAGCTACATCGTTCACGAAGCTCACACGTTTCTGGTTCTTAACCAAAAGGCATTGGATGATAGAGGACCTGTGGTTTGTATCAGTTTCCGAAGCAGAGTTGAACTAGATATGGTGGGCATATTTAGGACACACACTTCATTTGTTCTTAGCACACTCACGTTTCCAGCTCTATTACAGACTCTAGAAAGCAAGAGAGTGCTTCTTGCTCTAAAGCAGAGTGTGTTCCATGGATGAGAACTGTCCTGTGTGTTTTCCTTCAGAAATGGAGTTAAATCCTAGGCTCAGTGTCTTCCTCCAGGCAAGACTTCATTTTAGGTATACTCAGTCACTTTTCAGCTCAAACGAAGCTACATCTTTCACGAAGCTCACCCCTTTCTCGCTCCTAACTGAAAAGCATTTATGATAGAGGACCTGGGGTTTGTATCAGTTTCAGAATAAGAGTTGAACTAGATATGGTGCGAATGTTTCGGAAACACAGTTCATTTGTTCTGAGCACACTTACATTTCCTGCTCTATTAGAGACTCTAGAAAGCAAGAGCGTGCTTCTTTCCCTAAAGCAGAGTGTGCTCCATGGATGAGAACTGTGCTGTGTGTTTCACTTAAGATACGGTGATAAATCCCAGTATCTGTGTCTTCCTACAACCAAGACTTCTTTTCAGGTAAACACATTCACTTTTTAGCTCAAATGAAGCTACATCATTCAAGAAGCTCACCTGTTTCTGGCTCCTAACTGAAAATCATTGGATGTTAGAGGGCAAGTGGTTTGGATCAGTTTCAGAAGCAGAGTTGAAGTTGATATGATCCGAATGAGTAGGACACACACTTCTTTTGTTCTTAGCACACTCACATTTCCTCGTATATTAGAGACTCTAGAAAGCAAGAGCGTGCTTCTTGCTCTAAAGCAGAATGTGTTCCATGGATGATAACTGTGCTGTGTGTTTCCCTTCAGAAATTGAGTTAAATCTCAGGCTCTGTGTCTTCCTATAAGCAAGATTTGTTTCAGTTATACGCAGTCAATTTTCAGCTCAAAGGAAGCTACATTGTTCACAAAGCGCACACGTTTCTCGCTCTTAACTGAAAAGCATTGAATGATAGTGCACCTATTGTTTCTATCAGTTTCAGAAGCAGAGTTGAACTAGATATGTTCCTTATGTGTAGGAAACACAGTTCTTTTGTTCTGAGCACACTCATGTTTCCTGCTGTATTAGAGACTCTAGAAAGCAAGAGCGTGCTTCTTTCTCTATAGCAGATTGTGTTCCATGGATGAGAACTGTGCTGTGTGTTTCCCTTCAGAAATGGAGTTAAATCCCAGTCTCTGTGTCTTCCTACAACAAGACTTTGTTTCACGTAAGCGCATTCACTTTTCAGCTCAAACGAAGCTACAACGTTCACTAAGCTCACACGTTTCTAGTTCTTAACTGAAAGGCATTGGATGATAGAGGACCTGTGGTTTGTATCAGTTTCAGAATCAGAGTTGAACTAGATATGGTGCGAATGTTTTGGAAACACAGTTCATTTGTTCTGAGCACACACACATTTCCTGCTCTAATAGAGACTCTAGAAATCAAGAGCATGCTGCATGCCCTAAAACAGAGTATGTTTCATAAATGAGAACTGTGCTGTGTGTTTACTTTAAGAAATGGAGTTAAATCCCAGTCTTTGTGTTTTCCTACAAGCAAGACTTCTATTCATGTAAACGCACTCACTTTTCAGCTCAAAGGAAGCTACATCTTTCACCAGTCTCACACGTTTCTCGCTCTTAACTGCAAAGCATTGGATGTTGGAGGACATGTGGTTTGTATCAGTTTCAGAAGCAGAGTTGAAATCGATATGGTCCGCATATGTAGGAAACACAGTTCCTTTGTTATGAGCACACTCACGTTGCCTGCTGTATTAGAGACTCTAGAAAGGAAGAGCGTGCTTCTTTCTCTAAAGCAGAGTGTGTTCCATGGATGAGAACTGTGCTGTGTGTTTCCCTTCAGAAATGGAGTTAAATCACTGCCTCTGTGTCATCCTACAAGCAAGACTTCGTTTCACGTAAATGCAGTCACTTTTAGGCTCAAATGAAGCTACATCGTTCACAAAGCTCACATGTTTCTCGCTCTTAATTGAAAAGCAAAGGATTTTAGAGGACCTGTGCTTTGTATCAGTTTCAGAAGCAGAGTTGAACTAGATATGGTCTGCAAGTGTAGGAAACACAGTTCTATTTTTCTGAGCACACTCACGGTTCCTGCTGTATTAGAGAATCTAGAAAGCAATTATGTGCTGATTGCTCTAAAGCAGAGTAGGTTTCATGACTGAGAACTGTGCTGTGTGTTTCCCTTCAGAAATGGAGTTAAATCACTGCCTCTGTGTCTTCCTACAAGCAAGACTTCGTTTCACGTAAATGCAGTCACTTTTCAGCTGAAACGAAGCTACATCGTTCACAAAGCTCACACGTTTTTCGTTCTTAACTGCAAAGCATTGGATGATAGAGGACCTGTGGTTTGTATCAGTTTCAGAAGGAGAGTTGAACTAGATACGGTCCGAATGTTTTGGAACACAGTTAGTTTGTTCTGAGCATATTCACATTTCCTGCTCAAATATAGACTCTAGAAATCAAGAGCATGCTGCTTGCTCTAAAACAGAGTATGTTTCATAAATGAGAACTGTGCTGTGGGTTTAATTTAAGAAATGGAGTTAAATCCCAGTCTTTGTGTTTTCCTACATGCAAGACTTCTTTTCAGGTAAACTCACTCACTTTTCAGCTTAAAGGAAGCTGCATCTTTCACCAGGCTCACACGTTTCTCGCTCTTCACTGCAAAACATTGGATGTTGGAGGACCTGTGCTTTGTATCAGTTTCAGAAGCATAGTTGAACTAGATATGGTCTGCATATGTAGGAAACACAGTTCTTTTGTTCTGACCACACTCACTGTTCCTGCTCTATTAGAGAATCTAGAAAGCAAGAGCGAGCTGATTGCTCTCAAGCAGAGTAGGTTTCATGAATGAGAACTGTGCTGTGTGTTTCCCTTCAGTAATGGAGTTAAATCACTGCCTCTGTGTCTTCCTACAAGCAAGACTTCGTTTTACGTAAATGCAGTCACTTTTCAGCTCAAAGGAAGCTACATCATTCATGAAGCTCACACATTTCTCGCTCTTAACTGCAAAGCATTGGATGTTGGAGGACTTGTGGTTTGTATCAGTTTCAGAATCAGAGTTGAACTCGATATGGTGCGCATATGTAGGAAACACAGTTCCTTTGTTATGAGCACACTCAGGTTTCCTGCTGTATTAGAGACTCTAGAAAGGAAGAGCGTGCTTCTTTCTCTAAAGCAGAGTGTGTTCCATGGATGAGAACTGTGCTGTGTGTTTCCCTTCATAAATGAAGTTAAATCGTAGGTTCTGTGTCTTCCTACAAGCAAGACTTCCCTTCAGGTAAACTCAGTCACTTTTCAGCTCAAACGAAGCTACATCTTTCACAAAGCTCACCCCTTTCTCACTCTTAACTGAAAAGCATTGGATGATAGAGATCCTGTGGTTTGTATCAGTTTCAGAAGCAGAGTTGAACTAGATATGGTGGGCATATTTAGGACACACAGTTCATTTTTTCTTAGCACACTCACGTTTCCAGATCTATTACAGACTCTAGAAAGCAAGAGAGTGCTTCTTGCTCTAAAGCAGAGTGTGTTCCATGGATGAGAACTGTCCTGTGTGTTTTCCTTCAGAAATGGAGTTAAATCCCAGGCTCAGGGTCTTCCTCCAGGCAAGACTTCATGTCAGGTAAACTCAGTCACTTTTCAGCTCAAACGAAGCTACATCTTTCACGAAGCTCACCCCTTTCTCGCTCCTAACTGAAAAGCATTTATGATAGAGGACCTGTGGTTTGTATCAGTTTCAGAATAAGAGTTGAACTAGATATGGTGCGAATGTTTCAGAAACACAGTTCATTTGTTCGGAGCACACTTACATTTCCTGCTCTATTAGAGACTCTAGAAAGCAAGAGCGTGCTTCTTTCCCTAAAGCAGAGTGTGCTCCATGGATGAGAACTGTGCTGTGTGTTTCGCTTCAGATACGGAGATAAATCTCAGTATCTGTGTCTTCCTACAACCAAGACTTCTTTTCAGGTAAACGCAGTCACTTTTTAACTCAAATGAAGCTACATCATTCAAGAAGCTCACCTGTTTCTGGCTCTTAACTGAAAATCATTGGATGTTAGAGGGCAAGTGGTTTGGATCAGTTTCAGAAGCAGAGTTGAACTTGATATGATCCGAAAGAGTAGGACACACACTTCTTTTGTTCTTAGCACACTCACATTTCCTCGTATATTAGAGACTCTAGAAAGCAAGAGCGTGCTTCTTGCTCTAAAGCAGAATGTGTTCCATGGATGAGAACTGTGCTGTGTGTTTCCCTTCAGAAATTGAGTTAAATCCCAGGCTCTGTGTCTTCCTACAAGCAAGATTCATTTCAGTTAAACGCAGTCACTTTTCAGCTCAAAGGAAGTTACATTGTTCACAAAGCACACACGTTTCTCACTCTTAACTGAAAAGCATTGAATGATAGTGGACCTGTTGTTTGTATCAGTTTCAGAAGCAGAGTTGAACTAGATATGTTCCGCATGTGTAGGAAACACAGTTCTTTTGTTCTGAGCACACTCAGGTTTCCTGCTGTATTAGAGACTCTAGAAAGCAAGAGCGTGCTTCTTTCTCTATAGCAGATTGTGTTCAATGGATGAGAACTGTGCTGTGTGTTTCCCTTCAGAAATGGAGTTAAATCCCAGTCTCTCTGTCTTCCTACAACAAGACTTCGTTTCACGTAAACGCATTCACTTTTCAGCTCAAACGAAGCTACAATGTTCACTAAGCTCACACGTTTCTAGTTCTTAACTGAAAGGCATTGGATGATAGAGGACCTGTGGTTTGTATCAGTTTCAGAAGGAGAGTTGAACTAGATACGGTCCAAAAGTTTCGGAAACACAGTTCATTTGTTCTGAGCACACTCACATTTCCTGCTCCAATAGAGACTCTAGAAATCAAGAGCATTCTGCTTGCTCTAAAACAGAGTATGTTTCATAAATGAGAACTGTGCTGTGGGTTTAATTTAAGAAATGGAGTTAAATCCCAGTCTTTGTGTTTTCCTACATGCAAGACTTCTTTTCAGGTAAACTCACTCACTTTTCAGCTTAAAGGAAGCTGCATTTTTCACCAGGCTCACACGTTTCTCGCTCTTCACTGCAAAACATTGGATGTTGGAGGACCTGTGCTTTGTATCAGTTTCAGAAGCATAGTTGAACTAGATATGGTCTGCATATGTAGGAAACACAGTTCTTTTGTTCTGACCACACTCACTGTTCCTGCTCTATTAGAGAATCTAGAAAGCAAGAGCGAGCTGATTGCTCTCAAGCAGAGTAGGTTTCATGAATGAGAACTGTGCTGTGTGTTTCCCTTCAGTAATGGAGTTAAATCACTGCCTCTGTGTCTTCCTACAAGCAAGACTTTGTTTTACGTAAATGCAGTCACTTTTCAGCTCACAGGAAGCTACATCATTCATGAAGCTCACACATTTCTCGCTCTTAACTGCAAAGCATTGGATGTTGGAGGAATTGTGGTTTGTATCAGTTTCAGAAGCAGAGTTGAACTCAAATGGTACGCATATGTAGGAAACACAGTTCCTTTGTTATGAGCACACTCAGGTTTCCTGTTGTATTAGAGACTCTAGAAAGGAAGAGCGTGCTTCTTTCTCTAAAGCAGAATGTGTTCCATGGAATGAGAACTGTGCTGTGTGTTTCCCTTCATAAATGAAGTTAAATCATAGGTTCTGTATCTTCCTACAAGCAAGACTTTGTTTCAGGTAACCACAGTCACTTTTCAGCTCAAACGAAGCTACATCATTCACGAAGCTCACACGTTTCTGGTTCTTAACCGAAAGGCATTGGATGATAGAGGACCTGTGGTTTGTATCAGTTTCAGAATAAGAGTTGAACTAGATATGGTGCGAATGTTTCGGAAACACAGTTCATTTGTTCTGAGCACACTTACATTTCCTGCTCTATTAGAGACTCTAGAAAGCAAGAGCGTGCTTCTTTCCCTAAAGCAGAGTGTGCTCCATGGATGAGAACTGTGCTGTGTGTTTCGCTTCAGATACGGAGATAAATCACAGTATCTGTGTCTTCCTACAACCAAGACTTCTTTTCAGGTAAACGCAGTCACTTTTTAGCTCAAATGAAGCTACATCATTCAAGAAGCTCACCTGTTTCTGGCTCTTAACTGAAAATCATTGGATGTTAGAGGGCAAGTGGTTTGGATCAGTTTCAGAAGCAGAGTTGAAGTTGATATGATCTGAATGAGTAGGACACACACTTCTTTTGTTCTTAGCACACTCAATTTCCTCGTATATTAGAGACTCTAGAAAGCAAGAGCGTGCTTCTTGCTCTAAAGCAGAATGTGTTCCATGATGAGAACTGTGCTGTGTGTTTCCCTTCAGAAATTGAGTTAAATCCCAGGCTCTGTGTCTTCCTACAAGCAAGATTCATTTCAGTTAAACGCAGTCTATTTTCAGCTCAAAGGAAGCTACATTGTTCACAAAGTGTACAAGTTTCTCCCTCTTAACTGAAAAGCATTGAATGATAGTGGACCTGTTGTTTGTATCATTTCAGAAGCAGAGTTGAACTAGATATGTTCCACATGTGTAGGAAACACAGTTCTTTTGTTCTGAGCACACTCAGGTTTCCTCCTGTATTAGAGACTCTAGAAAGCAAGAGCGTGCTTCTTTCTCTATAGCAGATTGTGTTCCATGGATGAGAACTGTGCTGTGTGTTTCCCTTCAGAAATGGAGTTAAATCCCAGTCTCTCTGTCTTCCTACAACAAGACTTCGTTTCACGTAAGTGCATTCACTTTTCAGCTCAAACGAAGCTACAACGTTCACTAAGCTCACACGTTTCTAGTTCTTAACTGAAAGGCATTGGATGATAGAGGACCTGTGGTTTGTATCAGTTTCAGAATCAGAGTTGAACTAGATATAGTGCGAATGTTTTGGAAACACAGTTCATTTGTTCTGAGCACACACACATTTCCTGCTCTAATAGAGACTCTAGAAATCAAGAGCATGCTGCATGCTCTAAAACAGAGTATGTTTCATGAATGAGAACTGTGCTGTGTGTTTACTTTAAGAAATGGAGTTAAATCCCAGTCTTTGTGTTTTCCTACAAGCAAGACTTCTTTTCATGTAAATGCACTCACTTTTCAGCTCAAAGGAAGCTGCATCTTTCACCAGGCTCACACGTTTCTCGATCTTAACTGCAAAGCATTGGATGTTGGAGGACCTGTTCTTTGTATCAGTTTCAGAAGCAGAGTTGAACTAGATATGGTCTGCATATGTAGGAAACACAGTTCTTTTTTTCTGAGCACACTCACGGTTCCTGCTGTATTAGAGAATCTAGAAAGCAATTATGTGCTGATTGCTCTAAAGCAGAGTAAGTTTCATGAATGAGAACTGTGCTGTGTGTTTCCCTTCAGAAATGGAGTTAAATCACTGCCTCTGTGTCTTCCCCTAAGCAATACTTCGTTTCACGTAAATGCAGTCACTTTTCAGCTCAAACGAAGCTACATCGTTCACGAAGCTCACACGTTTTTCTCTCTTCACTGCAAAGCATTGGATGTTGGAAGACATGTGGTTTGTATCAGTTTCAGAATCAGAGTTGAACTCGATATGGTGCGCATATGTAGGAAACACAGTTCCTTTGTTATGAGCACACTCAGGTTTCCTGCTGTATTAGATACTCTAGAAAGGAAGAGCACGCAGAGTGTGTTCCATGGATGAGAACTGTGCTGTGTGTTTCACTTCATAAATGAAGTTAAATCGTAGGTTCTGTGTCTTCCTACAAGCAAGGCTTTGTTTCAGGTAAACACAGTCACTTTTCAGCTCAAACGTAGCTACATCGTTCACGAAGCTCACACGTTTCTGGTTCTTAACCGAAAGGCATTGGATGATAGAGGACCTGTGGTTTGTATCAGTTTCAGAAGCAGAGTTGAACTAGATATCGTGGGCATATTTAGGACACACACTTCATTTGTTCTTAGCACACTCACGTTTCCAGCTCTATTACAGACTCTAGAAAGCAAGAGAGTGCTTCTTGCTCTAAAGCAGAGTGTGTTCCATGGATGAGAACTGTCCTGTGTGTTTTCCTTCAGAAATGGAGTTAAATCCTAGGCTCAGTGTCTTCCTCCAGGCAAGACTTCATTTCAGGTAAACTCAGTCATTTTTCAGCTCAAACGAAGCTACATCTTTCACGAAGCTCACCCCTTTCTCGCTCCTAACTGAAAAGCATTTATGATAGAGGACCTGTGGTTTGTATCAGTTTCAGAATAAGAGTTGAACTAGATATGGTGCGAATGTTTCGGAAACACAGTTCATTTGTTCTGAGCACACTTACATTTCCTGCTCTATTAGAGACTCTAGAAAGCAAGAGCGTGCTTCTTTCCCTAAAGCAGAGTGTGCTCCATGGATGAGAACTGTGCTGTGTGTTTCCCTTCAGATACAGAGATAAATCCCAGTATCTGTGTCTTCCTACAACCAAGACTTCTTTTCGGGTAAACGCAGTCACTTTTTAGCTCAAATGAAGCTACATCATTCAAGAAGCTCACCTGTTTCTGGCTCTTAACTGAAAATCATTGGATGTTAGGGGGCAAGTGGTTTGGATCAGTTTCAGAAGCAGAGTTGAAGTTGATATGATCCGAATGAGTAGGACACACACTTCTTTTGTTCTTAGCACACTCACATTTCCTCGTATATTAGACTAAAGCAGAATGTGTTCCATGGATGAGAACTGTGCTGTGTGTTTCCCTTCAGAAATTGAGTTAAATCCCAGGCTCTGTGTCTTCCTACAAGCAAGATTCATTTCAGTTAAACGCAGTCTATTTTCAGCTCAAAGGAAGCTACATTGTTCACAAAGTGCACAAGTTTCTCCCTCTTAACTGAAAAGCATTGAATGATAGTGGACCTGTTGTTTGTATCAGTTCAGAAGCAGAGTTGAACTAGATATGTTCCACATGTGTAGGAAACACAGTTCTTTTGTTCTGAGCACACTCAGGTTTCCTGCTGTATTAGAGACTCTAGAAAGCAAGAGCGTGCTTCTTTCTCTATAGCAGATTGTGTTCCATGGATGAGAACTGTGCTGTGTGTTTCCCTTCAGAAATGGAGTTAAATCCCAGTCTCTCTGTCTTCCTACAACAAGACTTCGTTTCACGTAAGTGCATTCACTTTTCAGCTCAAACGAAGCTACAACGTTCACTAAGCTCACACGTTTCTAGTTCTTAACTGAAAGGCATTGGATGATAGAGGACCTGTGGTTTGTATCAGTTTCAGAATCAGAGTTGAACTAGATATAGTGCGAATGTTTTGGAAACACAGTTCATTTGTTCTGAGCACACACACATTTCCTGCTCTAATAGAGACTCTAGAAATCAAGAGCATGCTGCATGCTCTAAAACAGAGTATGTTTCATGAATGAGAACTGTGCTGTGTGTTTACTTTTAGAAATGGAGTTAAATCCCAGTCTTTGTGTTTTCCTACAAGCAAGACTTCTTTTCATGTAAATGCACTCACTTTTCAGCTCAAAGGAAGCTGCATCTTTCACCAGGCTCACAAGTTTCTCGCTCTTAACTGCAAAGCATTGGATGTTGGAGGACCTGTTCTTTGTATCAGTTTCAGAAGCAGAGTTGAACTAGATATGGTCTGCATATGTAGGAAACACAGTTCTTTTTTTCTGAGCACACTCACGGTTCCTGCTGTATTAGAGAATCTAGAAAGCAATTATGTGCTGATTGCTCTAAAGCAGAGTAAGTTTCATGAATGAGAACTGTGCTGTGTGTTTCCCTTCAGAAATGGAGTTAAATCACTGCCTCTGTGTCTTCCCCTAAGCAATACTTCGTTTCACGTAAATGCAGTCACTTTTCAGCTCAAACGAAGCTACATCGTTCACGAAGCTCACACGTTTTTCTCTCTTCACTGCAAAGCATTGGATGTTGGAAGACATGTGGTTTGTATCAGTTTCAGAATCAGAGTTGAACTCGATATGGTGCGCATATGTAGGAAACACAGTTCCTTTGTTATGAGCACACTCAGGTTTCCTGCTGTATTAGATACTCTAGAAAGGAAGAGCACGCAGAGTGTGTTCCATGGATGAGAACTGTGCTGTGTGTTTCACTTCATAAATGAAGTTAAATCGTAGGTTCTGTGTCTTCCTACAAGCAAGGCTTTGTTTCAGGTAAACACAGTCACTTTTCAGCTCAAACGTAGCTACATCGTTCACGAAGCTCACACGTTTCTGGTTCTTAACCGAAAGGCATTGGATGATAGAGGACCTGTGGTTTGTATCAGTTTCAGAAGCAGAGTTGAACTAGATATCGTGGGCATATTTAGGACACACACTTCATTTGTTCTTAGCACACTCACGTTTCCAGCTCTATTACAGACTCTAGAAAGCAAGAGAGTGCTTCTTGCTCTAAAGCAGAGTGTGTTCCATGGATGAGAACTGTCCTGTGTGTTTTCCTTCAGAAATGGAGTTAAATCCTAGGCTCAGTGTCTTCCTCCAGGCAAGACTTCATTTCAGGTAAACTCAGTCATTTTTCAGCTCAAACGAAGCTACATCTTTCACGAAGCTCACCCCTTTCTCGCTCCTAACTGAAAAGCATTTATGATAGAGGACCTGTGGTTTGTATCAGTTTCAGAATAAGAGTTGAACTAGATATGGTGCGAATGTTTCGGAAACACAGTTCATTTGTTCTGAGCACACTTACATTTCCTGCTCTATTAGAGACTCTAGAAAGCAAGAGCGTGCTTCTTTCCCTAAAGCAGAGTGTGCTCCATGGATGAGAACTGTGCTGTGTGTTTCCCTTCAGATACGGAGATAAATCCCAGTATCTGTGTCTTCCTACAACCAAGACTTCTTTTCGGGTAAACGCAGTCACTTTTTAGCTCAAATGAAGCTACATCATTCAAGAAGCTCACCTGTTTCTGGCTCTTAACTGAAAATCATTGGATGTTAGGGGGCAAGTGGTTTGGATCAGTTTCAGAAGCAGAGTTGAAGTTGATATGATCCGAATGAGTAGGACACACACTTCTTTTGTTCTTAGCACACTCACATTTCCTCGTATATTAGACTAAAGCAGAATGTGTTCCATGGATGAGAACTGTGCTGTGTGTTTCCCTTCAGAAATTGAGTTAAATGCCAGGCTCTGTGTCTTCCTACAAGCAAGATTCGTTTCAGTTAAACGCAGTCAATTTTCAGCTCAAAGGAAGCTACATTGTTCACAAGCACACACGTTTCTTGCTCTTAACTGAAAAGCATTGAATGATTGTGGACCTGTTGTTTGTATCAGTTTCAGAAGCAGAGATGAACTAGATATGTTCCACATGTGTAGGAAACACAGTTCTTTTGTTCTGAGCACACTCAGGTTTCCTGCTGTATTAGAGACTCTAGAAAGCAAGAGCGTGCTTCTTTCTCTATAGCAGATTGTGTTCCATGGATGAGAACTGTGCTGTGTGTTTCCCTTCAGAAATGGAGTTAAATCCCAGTCTCTCTGTCTTCCTACAACAAGACTTCGTTTCACGTAAGCGCATTCACTTTTCAGCTCAAACGAAGCTACAACGTTCACTAAGCTCACACGTTTCTAGTTCTTAACTGAAAGGCATTGGAAGATAGAGGACCTGTGGTTTGTATCAATTTCAGAATCAGAGTTGAACTAGATATGGTGCGAATGTTTTGGAAACACAGTTCATTTGTTCTGAGCACACACACATTTCCTGCTCTAATAGAGACTCTAGAAATCAAGAGCATGCTGCATGCCCTAAAACAGAGTATGTTTCATGAATGAGAACTGTGCTGTGTGTTTACTTTAAGAAATGGAGTTAAATCCCAGTCTTTGTGCTTTTCTACAAGCAAGACTTCTTTTCATGTAAACGCACACTCTTTTCAGCTCAAAGGAAGCTGCAACTTTCACCAGGCTCACACGTTTCTCGCTCTTAACTGCAAAGCATTGGATGTTGGAGGACCTGTGCTTTGTATCAGTTTCAGAAGCAGAGTTGAACTAGATATGGTCTGCATATGTAGGAAACAGAGTTCTTTTGTTCTGAGCACACTCACGGTTCCTGCTGTATTAGAGAATGTAGAAAGCAAGAGCGAGCTGATTGCTCTCAAGCAGAGTAGGTTTCATGAATGAGAACTGTGCTGTGTGTTTCCCTTCAGAAATGGAGTTAAATCACTGCCTCTGTGTCTTCCTACAAGCAAGACTTCGTTTCACGTAAATGCAGTCACTTTTCAGCTCAAACGAAGCTACATTGTTCACGAAGCTCACACGTTTTTTGCTCTTAACTGCAAAGCATTGGATGTTGGAGGACATGTGGTTTGTATCAGTTTCAGAAGCAGAGTTGAACTCGATATGGTGCGCATATGTAGGAAACACAGTTCCTTTGTTATGAGCACACTCACGTTGCCTGCTGTATTAGAGACTCTAGAAAGGAAGAGCGTGCTTCTTTCTCTAAAGCAGAGTGTGTTCCATGGATGAGAACTGTGCTGTGTTTTTCCATTCATAAATGAAGTTAAATTGTAGGTTCTGTGTCTTCCTACAAGCAAGACTTCGTTTCACGTAAATGCAGTCACTTTTCAGCTCAAATAAAGCTACATTGTTCACAAAGCTCACATGTTTCTCACTCTTAATTGAAAAGCATAGGATTTTAGAGGACCTGTGCTTTGTATCAGTTTCAGAAGCAGAGTTGAACTAGATATGGTCTGCAAGTGTAGGAAACACAGTTCTTTTTTTCTGAGCACACTCACGGTTCCTGCTGTATTAGAGAATCTAGAAAGCAATTATGTGCTGATTGCTCTAAAGCAGAGTAGGTTTAATGACTGAGAACTGTGCTGTGTGTTTCCCTTCAGAAATGGAGTTAAATCACTGCCTCTGTGTCTTCCTACAAGCAAGACTTCGTTTCACGTAAATGCAGTCACTTTTCAGCTCAAACGAAGCTACATCGTTCACGAAGCTCACACGTTTTTCGCTCTTAACTGCAAGGCATTGGATGTTGGAGAACATGTGGTGCGTATCAGTTTCATATCAGAGTTGAACTCGATATGGTGCGCATATGTAGGAAACACAGTTCCTTTGTTATGAGCACACTCAGGTTTCCTACTGTATTAGATACTCTAGAAAGGAAGAGCACGCTTCTTTCTCTAAAGCAGAGTGTGTTCCATGGATGAGAACTGTGCTGTGTGTTTCCCTTCATAAATGAAGTTTAATCGTAGGTTCTGTGTCTTCCTACATGCAAGGCTTTGTTTCAGGTAAACACAGTCACTTTTCAGCTCAAACGAAGCTACATCGTTCACGAAGCTCACACGTTTCTGGTTCTTAACCGAAAGGCATTGGATGATAGAGGACCTGTGGTTTGTATCAGTTTCCGAAGCAGAGTTGAACTAGATATGGTGGGCATATTTAGGACACACACTTCATTTGTTCTTAGCACACTCACGTTTCCAGCTCTATTACAGACTCTAGAAAGCAAGAGAGTGCTTCTTGCTCTAAAGCAGAGTGTGTTCCATGGATGAGAACTGTCCTGTGTGTTTTCCTTCAGAAATGGAGTTAAATCCTAGGCTCAGTGTCTTCCTCCAGGCAAGACTTCATTTTAGGTATACTCAGTCACTTTTCAGCTCAAACGAAGCTACATCTTTCACGAAGCTCACCCCTTTCTCGCTCCTAACTGAAAAGCATTTATGATAGAGGACCTGGGGTTTGTATCAGTTTCAGAATAAGAGTTGAACTAGATATGGTGCGAATGTTTCGGAAACACAGTTCATTTGTTCTGAGCACACTTACATTTCCTGCTCTATTAGAGACTCTAGAAAGCAAGAGCGTGCTTCTTTCCCTAAAGCAGAGTGTGCTCCATGGATGAGAACTGTGCTGTGTGTTTCACTTAAGATACGGTGATAAATCCCAGTATCTGTGTCTTCCTACAACCAAGACTTCTTTTCAGGTAAACACATTCACTTTTTAGCTCAAATGAAGCTACATCATTCAAGAAGCTCACCTGTTTCTGGCTCCTAACTGAAAATCATTGGATGTTAGAGGGCAAGTGGTTTGGATCAGTTTCAGAAGCAGAGTTGAAGTTGATATGATCCGAATGAGTAGGACACACACTTCTTTTGTTCTTAGCACACTCACATTTCCTCGTATATTAGAGACTCTAGAAAGCAAGAGCGTGCTTCTTGCTCTAAAGCAGAATGTGTTCCATGGATGAGAACTGTGCTGTGTGTTTCCCTTCAGAAATTGAGTTAAATCTCAGGCTCTGTGTCTTCCTATAAGCAAGATTTGTTTCAGTTATACGCAGTCAATTTTCAGCTCAAAGGAAGCTACATTGTTCACAAAGCGCACACGTTTCTCGCTCTTAACTGAAAAGCATTGAATGATAGTGCACCTGTTGTTTCTATCAGTTTCAGAAGCAGAGTTGAACTAGATATGTTCCTTATGTGTAGGAAACACAGTTCTTTTGTTCTGAGCACACTCATGTTTCCTGCTGTATTAGAGACTCTAGAAAGCAAGAGCGTGCTTCTTTCTCTATAGCAGATTGTGTTCCATGGATGAGAACTGTGCTGTGTGTTTCCCTTCAGAAATGGAGTTAAATCCCAGTCTCTGTGTCTTCCTACAACAAGACTTTGTTTCACGTAAGCGCATTCACTTTTCAGCTCAAACGAAGCTACAACGTTCACTAAGCTCACACGTTTCTAGTTCTTAACTGAAAGGCATTGGATGATAGAGGACCTGTGGTTTGTATCAGTTTCAGAATCAGAGTTGAACTAGATATGGTGCGAATGTTTTGGAAACACAGTTCATTTGTTCTGAGCACACACACATTTCCTGCTCTAATAGAGACTCTAGAAATCAAGAGCATGCTGCATGCCCTAAAACAGAGTATGTTTCATGAATGAGAACTGTGCTGTGTGTTTACTTTAAGAAATGGAGTTAAATCCCAGTCTTTGTGTTTTCCTACAAGCAAGACTTCTTTTCATGTAAACGCACTCACTTTTCAGCTCAAAGGAAGCTACATCTTTCACCAGGCTCACACGTTTCTCGCTCTTAACTGCAAAGCATTGGATGTTGGAGGACATGTGGTTTGTATCAGTTTCAGAAGCAGAGTTGAAATCGATATGGTCCGCATATGTAGGAAACACAGTTCCTTTGTTATGAGCACACTCACGTTGCCTGCTGTATTAGAGACTCTAGAAAGGAAGAGCGTGCTTCTTTCTCTAAAGCAGAGTGTGTTCCATGGATGAGAACTGTGCTGTGTGTTTCCCTTCAGAAATGGAGTTAAATCACTGCCTCTGTGTCATCCTACAAGCAAGACTTCGTTTCACGTAAATGCAGTCACTTTTAGGCTCAAATGAAGCTACATCGTTCACGAAGCTCACATGTTTCTCGCTCTTAATTGAAAAGCAAAGGATTTTAGAGGACCTGTGCTTTGTATCAGTTTCAGAAGCAGAGTTGAACTAGATATGGTCTGCAAGTGTAGGAAACACAGTTCTATTTTTCTGAGCACACTCACGGTTCCTGCTGTATTAGAGAATCTAGAAAGCAATTATGTGCTGATTGCTCTAAACAGAGTAGGTTTCATGACTGAGAACTGTGCTGTGTGTTTCCCTTCAGAAATGGAGTTAAATCCCAGTCTCTCTGTCTTCCTACAACAAGACTTCGTTTCACGTAAACGCATTCACTTTTCAGCTCAAACGAAGCTACAATGTTCACTAAGCTCACACGTTTCTAGTTCTTAACTGAAAGGCATTGGATGATAGAGGACCTGTGGTTTGTATCAGTTTAAGAATTAGGGTTGAACTACATATGGTCTGAATGTTTCGGAAACACAGTTCATTTTTATGAGCCCAATCACATTTCCTCCTGTATTAGAGACACTAGAAAGCAAGAGCGTGCAGGTTGCTCTAAAACAGAGTATGTTTCATGAATGAGAACTGTGCTGTGTGTTTCAGCTCAGAAATGGAGTTAAATCCCAGTCTCTGTGTCTTCCTTCAAGCAAGACTTCGTTTCAGGTAAACACAGTCACTTTTCAGCTCAAACGAATCTACACCTTTCACGAGCTCACATGTTTCTCACTCTTAACTGCAAAGCATTGGATGTTGGAGGACCTGTGGTTTGTATCAGTTTCCGAAGCAGATTTGAACTAGATATGGTCTGCATGTGTAGGAAACACAGTTCTTTCTTTCGGAGCACACTCAGGTTTTCTGCTATATTAGAGATCCTAGAAATAAGAGCATACTTCTTCCTCTAAAGCAGAATGTCCTCCATGGAGGAGAACTGTGCTGTGTGTTTCCCTTCATAAATGAAGTTAAATACCAGGCTCTGTGTCCTCCTACAAGCAAGACTTTGTTACGTGTACATGCAATCACTTTTCAGCTCAAACGAAGCTACATCATTCACAAGCTCACACGTTTCTCGCTCTTAACTGCAAAGCATCAGATGATGAGGACCTGTAGTTTGTATCAGTTTCAGAAGCAGATATGAACTAGATATAGTCTGCATGTGTAGGAAAAACAGTTCATTTGTTGTGAGCACACTCAGGTTTCCTGCTGTATTAGAGAACCTAGAAAGCAAGAGCGTGCCTCTTTCTCTAAAACAGAGTGTGTCCCATAGATGAGAACTGTGCTGTGTGTTTCAGTTAAGAAATGAAGTTAAATCCCAGGCTCTGTGTCTTCTTATAAGCAAGAATTCATTTCAGTTAAACACACTCAATTTTCAGCTCGAACAAAGCTACATCTTCACAAAGCTCACATGTTTCTCGCTCTTAACTGAAAAGCATTGATGATATAGGACCTGTGGTTTGTATCAGTTTAAGAATCAGAGTTCAACTACTTATGGTCTGAATGTTTCAGAAATACAGTTCATTTGTTCTGAGACCACTCAATTTCCTCCTGTATTAGAGACTCTAGAATGCAATAGCGTGCTGATTGCTCTAAAGCAGAGTCTGTTCCATGGATGAGAACTGTGCTGTGTATTTCCCTTCAGAAATGAAGTTAAATCCCAGGCTCTGTGTTTTCCTATACTCAAGACTTCAGTTCAGGTAAACACAGTCACTTTTCAGCTCGAACGACGCTACATCTTTCACAAAGCTCACACCTTTAATGCACTTAACTGAAAAACATTGGATGATAGAGGACCTGTGGTTTGTATCAGTTTAAGAATTAGAGTTGAACTACATATGGTCCGAATGTTTCGGAAACACAGTTCATTTGTTATGAGCCCAATCACATTTCCTCCGTATTACAGACACTAGAAAGCAAGAGTGTGCAGGTTGCTCTAAAACAGAGTATGTTTCATGAATGAGAACTGTGCTGTGTGTTTCAGCTCAGAAATGGAGTTAAATCCCAGTCTCTGTGTCTTCCTTCAAGCAAGACTTCGTTTCAGCTAAACACAGTCACTTTTCAGCTCAGACGAATCTACATCGTTTACGAGCTCACACGTTTCTCGCTCTTAACTGCAAAGCATTGGATGATGGAGGACCTGTGGTTTCTATCACTTTCAGAAGCAGATTTGAACTAGATATGGTCTGCATGTGTTGTAAACACAGTTGTTTTGTTCTAAGCACACTCAGGTTTCCTGCTATATTAGAGATCCTAGAAATAAGAGCGTACTTCTTTCTCTAAAGCAGAATGTCTTCCATGGATGAGAACTGTGCTGTGTGTTTACCTTCATAAATGAAGTTAAATCCCAGGCTCTGTGTCTTCCTACAAGCAAGACTTCATTTCTTTTACACGCAGTCACTTTTCAGCTCAAACGAAGCTACATTGTTCATGAAGCTCACACGTTTCTAGTTCTTAATTGAAAGGCATTGGATGATAGAGGACCTGTGGTTTGTATCAGTTTCAGAAGCAGAGTTGAATGAGATATGGTCCGAATATTTCAGAAACACAGTTCATTTGTTCTGAGCACACTCACATTTCCTGCTCTATTAGAGACTCTAGAAACAAGAGCGTGCTGCTTGCTCTAAAACAGAGTATGTTTCATGAATGAGAACTGTGCTGTGTGTTTCCCTTAAGAAATGAAGTTAAATCCTAGGCTATATGTCTTCCTACAAGCAAGAATTCGTTTCAGTTAAACACCCTCACTTTTCAGCTCGAACGAAGCTACATCTTTCACGAAGCTCATACCTTTCATGCACTTAACTGAAACACATTGGATGATAGAGGACCTGTGGTTTGTATCAGTTTAAGAATTAGAGTTGAACTACATATGGTCTGAATGTTTCAGAAACACAGTTCATTTGTTATGAGCCCAATCACATTTCCTCCTGTATTAGAGACACTAGAAAGCAAGAGCGTGCAGGTTGCTCTAAAACAGAGTATGTTTCATGAATGAGAACTGTGCTGTGTGTTTTGGCTCAGAAATGGAGTTAAATCCCAGTCTCTGTGTCTTCCGACATGCAAGAATTCGTTTCAGTAAACACAGTCACTTTTCAGCTCAAAGGAAGCTACATCATTCACGAAGCTCACACGTTTCTGGCTCTTAACTGAAAGGCATTGGATGATGGAAGACCTGTGGTTTGTATCAGTTTCCGAAGCAGATTTGAACTAGATATGCTCTGCATGTGTAGAAACACAGTTCTTTGGTTCTGAGCACACTCATGTTTCCTGCTGTATTAGAGAACCTAGAAAGCAAGAGTGTGCTTCTTTCTCTAAAGCAGAGTGTGTTCCATGGATGAGAACTGTGATGTGTGTTTTCCTTCAGAAATGAAGTTAAATCCCAGGCTCTGTGTCATCCTACAAACAAGACTTCGGTTTAGGTAAACGCAGTCAATTTTCAGCTCAAACAAAGCTACATCGTTCACAAAGCTCACAGGTTTCACGCTCTTAACTGAAAAGCATTGGATGTTAGAGAACCTATGGTTTGTATAAGTTTCAGAAGCAGAGTTGTACTAGATAAGGTCCATATTTGTAGGACACATACTTCATTTGTTCTTAGCACACTCAGGTTTCTGGCTATATTAGAGACTCTAGAAAGCAAGAGTGTGTTGCTTTCTCTAAAACAGAGTATGTTTCATGAATGAGTCCTGAGCTGTGTGTTTCCCGTCAGAAATGAAGTTCAATCCCAGGCTCTGTGTCTTCCTACAATCAAGACTTCGTTTAGGTAAACGCAGTCACTTTTCTGCCCAAACGAAGCTACATCGTTCACGAAGCTCACACATTTCTAGTTCTTAATTGAAAGGCATTGGATGATAGAGGACCTGTGGTTTGTATCAGTTTCAGAAGCAGAGTTGAACTAGACATATTCTGCATGTGTAGGAAACACAGTACTTTGGTTCTAAGCACACTCAGTTTCCTGCTTTATTAGAGATCCTAGAAATAAGAGGGTAATTCTTTCTCTAAATCAGAATGTCTTCCATGGATGAGATCTGTGCTGTGTGTTTCCCTTCATAAGTGAAGTTAAATCCCAGGCTCTGTGTCTTCCTACAAGCAAGACTTTGTTTCTTTTACACGCAGTCACTTTTCAGCTCAAACGAAGCTACATTGTTCACGAAGCTCACACGTTTCTACTTCTTAATTGAAAGGCATTGGATGATAGAGGACCTGTGGTTTGTATCAGTTTCAGAAGCAGAGTTGAACGAGATATGGTCCGAATGTTTCAGAAACACAGTTCTTTTGTTCTGAGCACACTCACATTTCCTGCTCTATTAGAGACTCTAGAAACAAGAGCGTGATTCTTGCTCTAAAACAGAGTATGTTTCATGAATGAGAACTGTGCTGTGTGTTTCCCTTCAGAAATGGAGTTAAATCCCAGTCTCTGTGTCTTCCTACAAGCAAGACTTCTTTTTAGGTAAACGCAGTCACTTTTCAGCTCAAATGAAGCTACAACATTCACAAACCTCACCGCTTACTGGCTCTTAACTGAAAATCATTGGATGACGGAGGACCTGTGGTTTGTATCAGTTTCACAAGCAGATTTCAACTAGATATGGTCTGCATGTGTAGGAAACACAGTTCTTTGGTTCTGAGCACACTCACGTTTCCTCCTATATTTGAGACCGTATAAAGCAAGAGCGTTATTCTTTCTCTAAAGCACAGTGTGTTCCTTGGATGAGACCTGTGCTGTGTGTTTCCCTTAAGAAAGGAAGTTAAATCCCAGGCTCTGTGTCACCCTACAAGCAAGAATTCGTTTCAGTTAAACACACTCACATCTCAGCTCAGACGAATCTACACCGTTCACGAGGCTCACACGTTTCTCGCTCTTAACTGAAAAGCATTGGATGATAGAGGACCTGTGGTTTGTATCAGTTTGAGAATAAAAGTTGAACTACATATGGTCCAAAAGTTTCGGAAACACATTTCATTTGTTGTGAGCCCACTCACATTTCCTGCTGTATTAGAGACTCAAGAAAGCAAGAGCGTGCAGCTTGCTCTAAAACAGAGTATGTTTTAAGAATGAATACTGTGCTGTGTGGGTCCCTTCAGAAATGGAGTTAAATACCAGGCTCTGTGTCTTCCTACAAGAAGGACTTCTTTTCAGGTAAACGCAGTCACTTTTCAGCTCAAACGAATCTACATCATTCAAGAAGCTCACCTGTTTCTGGCTCTTAATTGAAAATCTTTAGATGTTAGAGGCCCAGTGGTTTGTATCAGTTTCAGAAGCAGGGTTGAATGAGATATGGTCCGAAAGTGTAGGACATACACTTCTTTTGTTCTTAGCACACTCACATTTCCTCGTATATTAGAGACTCTAAAAGCAAGAGAGTGCTTCTTGATGTAAAGCAGAGTGTGTTCCATGCATGAGAACTGTGCTGTTTTTTTTCGCTTCGGGAATGGAGTTAAATCCCTGTCTCTTGTCTTCCTACAAGCAAGACTTCTTTTAGGTAACTGCAGTCACTTCTCAGCTCAAACGAAGCTACATCGTTCATGAAGCTCACACGTTTCTTGCTATTAAATGAAAGGCATTGGATGATAGAGGACCTGTGGTTTGTATTAGTTTCAGAAGCACTGTTGAACTAGATACGTTCCTAATGTTTCGGAAACACAGTTCATTTGTTCTGAGCACACTCATTTTTCCTGCTCTATTAGAGACTCTAGGAAGCAAGAGCGTGTTGCTTTCTCTAAAACAGAGTACGTTTCATGAATGAGTCCTGTGCTGTGTGTATAACTTCAGAAATGGATTTAATCCCAGGCTCTGTGTCTTCCTGCAATCAAGACTTCGTTTCAGGTAAACGCAGTACCTTTTCAGCTCAAATGAAGCTACATCGTTCACGAAGCTCACAAGATTCTCGCTCTTAACTGAAAAGCATTGGATGTTAGAGGACCTTTGGTTTGTATCACTTTCAGAAGCAGAGTTGAACTAGATATGGTGGGCATGTGTAGGAAACACTTCATTTGTTCTTAGCTCACTCACATTTCCGGCTCTATTAGAGACTCTAGAAAACAAGAGCGTGCTTCCTTCTCTAAGGTAGTGTGTGTTCCATGGATGAGAACTGTGCAGTGTGTTTCCCTTCAGAAATGAAGTTAAATCCCAGGCTCTGTGTCTTATTACAATCAAGACTTCGTGTCAGGTAAACGCAGTCACTTTTCAGATCAAACAAAGCTACATCTTTCACGAAGCTCACACCTTTCTCGCTCTTAACTGAAAAGCATTGGATGATAGAGGAGCTGTGGTTTGTATCATTTTAAGAATAAGAGTTGAACTACATATGGTCCGAAAGTTTCGGACACACATTTCATTTGTTCTGAGCCCACTCACATTTCCTGCTGTATTAGAGAATCAAGAAAGCAACAGCGTGCAGCTTGCTCTAAAAGAGAGTATGTTTCAAGAATGAAAACTGTGCTGTGTGGTTCCCTTCAGAAATGGAGTTAAATCCCAGGCTCTGTGTCTTCCTACAAGAAGGACTTCTTTTCAGGTAAACGCAGTCACTTTTCAGCTCAAACGAAGCTACATCATTCAAGAAGCTCACCTGTTTCTTTCTCTTAATTGAAAATCATTAGATGTTAGAGGCCCAGTGGTTTGTATCAGTTTCAGAAGCAGTGTTGAACTAGATAGGGTCCAAATCTTTCGGAAACACAGTTTATTTGTTCTGAGCACACTCACATTTCCTGCTCTATTAGAGACTCTAGAAAGCAAGAGTGTGTTGCTCTCTCTAAAACAGAGTACGTTTCATGAATGAGTCCTGTGCTGTGTGTATACCTTCAGAAATGGAGATAAATCCCAGGCTCTGTGTCTTCCTGGAATCAAGACTTCGTTTCAGGTAAACGCAGGAACTTTTCAGCTCAAACGAAGCTACATCGTTCACGAAGCTCACAAGTTTCTCGCTCTTAACTGAAAAGCATTGGATGTTAGAGGACCGGTGGTTTGTATCACTTTCAGAAGCAGAGTTGAACTAGATATGGTGGGCATGTGTAGGAATCACCTCATTTGTTCTTAGCTCACTCACATTTCTGGCTGTATTAGAGACTCTAGAAAGCAAGAGCGTGCTTCCTTCTCTAAGGCAGAGTGTGTTCCATGGATGAGAACTGTGCTGTGTGTTTCCCTTCAGAAATGGAGTTAAATCCCAGGCTCTGTGTCTTCCTACAATCAAGACTTCGTTTCAGGTAAACTCAGTCACTTTTCAGCTCAAACGAAGCTACATCGTTCACCAAGCTCACTTGTTTCTAGTTCTTAAATGAAAGGTATTGGATGATAGAGTACCTGTGGCTTGTATCAGTTTCAGAAGCAGAGATGAACGAGATATGGTCCGAATGTTTCAGAAACACTGTTCATTTGTTCTGAGCACACTCACATTTCCTGCTCTATTAGAGACTGTAGAAACAAGAGCGTGCTGCTTGCTTTAAAACAGAGTATGTTTCATGAATGACAACTGTGCTGTGTTTTTCCATTCAGAAATGGAGTTAAATCCCAGTCTCTGTGTCTTCCTACAAGCAAGACTTCTTTTTAGGTAAACGCAGTCACTTTTCAGCTCAAACGAAGCTACATCATTCACGAAGCTCACATGTTTCTAGCTGTTAACTGAAAATCATTGGATGTTAGAGGCCCTGTGGTTTGTGTCAGTTTCAGAAGCAGAGTTGAACAAGATAAGGTCCGAATGTGTAGGACACACACCTCTATTATTCTTAGCACACTCACGTTTCCTCCTACATTAGAGACTCTAGAAAGCAAGAGAGTGCTTCTTGCTCTAAAGCAGAGTTTGTTCCATGGATGAGAACTGTGCTGTGTGTTTCCCTTCAGAAATGGAGTTAAATCCCAGTCTCTGTGTCTTCCTTCAAGCAAGACTTTTTTTCAGATAAACACAGCCACTTTTCAGCTCAGACGAATCTACATCGTTCACGAGCTCACACATTTCTTGCTCTTAAATGCAAAGCACAGGATGATGGAGGACCTGCGGTTTGTATCAGTTTCACAAGCAGATTTCAACTAGATATGGTCTGCATGTGTAGGAAACACAGTTCTTTGGTTCTGAGCACACTCATGTTTCCTGCTGTATTAGAGACCCTAGAAAGCAAGAGCGTTATTCTTTCTCTAAAGCAGAGTGTGTTCCATGGATGAGAACTGTGCTGTGTGTTTCCCTTCAGAAATGAAGTTAAATCCCAGGCACTGTGTCTTCCTACAAGCAAGAATTCGTTTCAGTTAAACACACTCACTTTTCAGCCTGAACGAAGCTACATCGTTCACGAAGCTCTCACGTTTCAGGTTCTTAAATGAAAGGCATTGGATGATAGACGACCTGTGGTTTGTACCAGTTTCAGAATCAGTGTTGAACTAGATATAGTCTGCATGTGTAGGAAACACAGTTCTTTTTTCTGAGCACACTCAAGTTTGATGCTGTATTAGAGACCCTAGAGAGCAAGAGCGTGCTTCTTTCTCTAAAGCAGAGTGTGTTCCATGGATGAGAACTGTGCTGTGTGTTTCCTTAAGAAATGAAGTTATATCCCAAGCTCTGTGTCTCCCTACAAGCAAGAATTCGTTTCAGTTAAACACACTCACTTTTCAGCTCGAACAATGCTACATCGTTCACGAAGCTCACACGTTTCTGGTTCGTAAAAGAAAGGCATTGGATGATAGAGGACGTGTGGTTTTTATCAGTTTTAGAAGCAGAGTTGAACTAGATATCGTCTGCATGTGTAGGAAACACTGTTCTTTTGTTCTGATCACACTCAACTTTGCTGCTGTATTAGAGACCCTAGAAAGCAAGAGGAGGCTTCTTTCTCTAAAGCAGAGTGTGTTCCATGGATGAGAACTGTGCTGTGTGTTTCCCTTCAGAAATGGAGTTAAATCCCAGGCACTGTGTCTTCCTACAAGCAAGAAATCGTTTCAGTTAAACACACTCACTTTTCAGCCTGAAAGAAGCTACATCGTTGACGAGATCTCACGTTTCTCGCTCTTAACTGCAAAGCATTGGAAGAAGGAGAAGCTGTGGTTTGTATCAGTTTCAGAAGCAGATATGAACTAGATATGGTTTGCATGTGTAGGAAACACAGTTCATTTGTTCTGAGCACACTCATGTTTCCTGCTGTATTAGAGAACCCTGAAATGAAGAGCGTGCCTCATTCTCTAAAGCAGAGTGTGTCCCATGGATGAGAACTGTGCTGTGTGTTTCCCTTAAGAAATGAAGTTAAAACCCAGGCTCTGTGTCTTCCTACAAGCAAGAATTCGTTTCAGGTAAACAAACTAACTTTTCAGCTCGAACGAAGCCACATCTTTCACGAAGCTCACACGTTTCTCGCTCTTAAATGAAAAGCATTGGAAGATAGAGGACCTGTGGTTTGTATCAGTTTCAGAATCATAGTTGAACTACATATGGTCCGAATGTTTCAGAAACACAGTTCATTTGTTCTGAGAACACTCACAATTCCTGCTGTATTAGAGACTCTAGAAAGCAAGAGGGTCCAACTTGCTCTAAAACAGAGTATGTTTCATGAATGAGAACTGTGCAGTTTGTTTCCCTTCAGAAATGGAGTTAAATCCCAGTCTCTGTGTCTTCCTACAAGCAAGACTTCTTTTCAGATAAATGTAGTCACTTTTCAGCTCAAACAAAGCTACATCATTCACGAAGCTCACAGGTTTCTGGCTGTTAACTGAAAGGCATTGAATGATTGAGGACCTGTGGTTTGTATCAGTTTCAGAAGCAGAGTTGAACTAGATATGGTGCGCATGTGTAGGGCACACACTTCACTTGTTCTTAGCACACTCACGTTTCCTGATGTATTACAGACTCTAGAAAGCAAGAGCATGCTTCTTGCTCTAAAGCAGAGTGTGTTCCATGGATGAGAACTGTGCAGTTCGTTTCCCTTCAGAAATGGAGTTAAATCCCAGTCTCTGTGTCTTCCTTCAAGCAAGAATTCGTTTCAGGTAAACACAGTCACTTTTCAGCTCAAACAAAGCTACATCGTTCACGAAGCTCACATGTTTCACGCTCTTAAATGAAAAGCATTGGATGTTAGAGAACCTATGGTTTGTATAAGTTTCAGAAGCAGAGTTGAACTAGATGAGGTCCATATTTGTAGGACACACACTTCATTTGTTCTTAGCACACTCAGGTTTCTGGCTGTATTAGAGAATCTAGAAAGCAAGAGCGTGTTGCTTTCTCTAAAACAGAGTACGTTTCATGAATGAGTCCTGTGCTGTGTGTATCCCTTCAGAAATGGAGTTAAATCCCAGTCTCTGTGTTTTTCTACAATCAAGACTTCGTTTCAGGTAAATGCAGTAACTTTTCAGTTCAAACGAAGCTACATCGTTCACGAAGCTCACACGTTTCTCGCTCTTAACTGCAAAGCATTGGATTTTAGAGGACCTGTGGTTTGTATCTCTTTCAAAAGCAGAGTTGAACGAGATATGGTGCACATGTGTAGGAAACACACTTCATTTGTTTTTAGCACACACACGTTTCCGTCCGTATTAGAGACTCTAGAAAGCAAGAGCGTGCTTCTTTCCCTAAGGCAGAGTGTGTTCCATGGATGAGAACAGTGCTGTGTGTTTCCCTTCAGAAATGAAGTTAAATTCCAGTCTCTGTGTCTTCCTTCAAGCAAGACTTCGTTTCAGGTAAACACACTCATTTTTCAGCCTGAACTAAGCTGCATCGTTCATGAAGCTCTCACGTTTCAGGTTCTTAACTGAAAGGCATTGGATGGTAGACGACCTGTGGTTTGTATCAGTTTCAGAGGCAGTGTTGAACTAGATATAGTCTGCATGTGTAGGAAACACAGTTCTTTTTTCTGAGAACACTCAAGTTTGCTGCTGTATTAGAGACCCTAGAAAGCATGAGCGTGCTTCTTTCTCTAAAGCAGAGTGTGTTCCATGGATGAGAACTGTGCTGTGTGTTTCCCTTCAGAAATGGAGTTAAATTCCAGTCGCTGTGTCTTCCTTCAAGCAAGACTTCTTTTCAGGTAAACACAGTCACTTTTCAGCTCAAAGGTATCTACATCGTTCACGAGCTCACACGTTTATTGCTCTTAATTGCAAAGCATTGTATGATGGAGGACCTGTGGTTTGTATCAGTTTTAGAAGCAGATTTGAACTAGATATGGTCTGCATGTATAGGAAACACTGTTCTTTGGTTTTGAGCACACTCATGTTTTGTGCTGTATTAGAGATCCTAGAAATCAAGAGCGTGCTTCATTCCCTAAGGCAGAGTGTGTTCCATGAATGAGAACTGTGCTGTGTGTTTCCCTTCAGAAATGGAGTTAAATCCCAGGCACTGTGTCTTCCTACAAGCAAGAATTCGTTTCAGTTAAACACACTCACTTTTCAGCCTGAACGAAGCTACATCATTCTCGAAGCTCACACGTATCTGGTTCTTAACTGAAAGGCAATGGATGATAGAGGACCTGTGGTTTGTATCAGTTTCAGAAGCAGTGTTGAACCAGATATAGTATGCATGTGTAGGAAACACAGTTCTTTTTTCTGAGCACACTCAAATTTGCTGCTGTATTAGAGACCCTACAAAGCAAGAGCATGCTTCTTTCTCTAAAGCAGAGTGTGTCCCATGGATGAGAACTGTGCTGTGTGTTTCCCTTAAGAAATGAAGTTAAATCCCAGGCTCTGTGTCTTCCTACAAAGCAGACTTCGTTTCAGGTAAACGCAGTCACATTTTAGCTCAAATGAAGCTACATTGTTGACGAGCTCACACGTTTCTCGCTCTTAACTGCAAAGCATTGGATGAAGGAGGACCTGTGGTTTGTATCAGTTTCAGAAGCAGATATGAACTAGATATAGTCTGCATGTGTAGGAAACACAGTTCATTTGTTCTGAGCACACTCATGTTTCCTGCTGCATTAGAGACCCTAGAAATCAAGAGCGTGCTTCTTTCTCTAAAGCAGAGTGTGTCCCATGGATCAGAACTGTGCTGTGTGTTTCCCTTAAGAAATGAAGTTAAATCCCAGGCTCTGTGTCTTCCTACAAGCTAGAAATCGTTTCAGTTAAACACACTCACTTTTCAGCTCGAATGAAGCTACATCTTTCACGAAGATAGAACGTTTCTCGCTCTTAACTGAAAAGCATAGGATGTTAGATGACCTATGGTTTGTATAAGTTTCAGAAGCAGAGTTGATCTAGATGAGGTCCGTATTTGTAGGACACACACTTCATTTGTTCTTAGCACACTCAGGTTTCTAGCTGTATTAGAGACTATAGAAAGCAAGGGCATGTTGCTTTCTCTAAAACGGAGTACGTTTCATGAATGAGTCCTGTGCTGTGTGTATCCCTTCAGAAATGGAGTTAAATCCCTGTCTCTGTGTTTTTTTTACAATCAAGACTTCATTTCAGGTAAATGCAGTAACTTTTCAGCTCAAACGAAGCTACATCGTTCACGAAGCTCACACGTTTATCGCTCTTAACTGCAAAGCATTGTATGATGGAGGACCTGTGGTTTGTATCAGTTTCAGAAGCAGATTTGAACTAGATATGGACTGCATGTGTAGGAAACACAGTTCTTTGGTTCTGAGCACACACATGTTTCCTGCTGTATTAGAGAATCTAGAAAGCAAGAGCGTGCAGCTTGCTCTAAAACAGAGTGTGTTTCATGAATGAGAACTGTGCTGTGTGTTTTGCTTCAGAAATGGAGTTAAATCCCAGTCTCTGTGTCTTCCTACAAGCAAAACTTCTTTTCAGGTAAACGTAGTCACTTTTCAGCTCAAACGAAGCTACATCATTCACGAAGCTCACACGTTTCTGGCTCTTTACCGAAAATCCTTGGATGTTAGAGGACCTGTGGTTTGTGTCAGTTTCATAAGCAGAGTTGAACTAGATATGGTCCGAATGTCTAGGACACACATTTCTTTTGTTCTTAGCACACACACGTTACCTCCTATATTAGAGACTCTAGAAAGCAAAAGGGTGCTTCTTGCACTAAAGCAGAGTGTGTTCCATGTATGAGAACTGTGCTGTGTGTTTCCCTTCAGAAATGTAGTTAAATACCAGTCTCTGTGTCTTCCGACAAGCAAGACTTCGTTTCAGGTAAACACAGTCACTTTTCAGCTCAAACGAAACTACATCATTCACGAAGCTCACACGTTTCTGGCTCTTAACTAAAAGGCATTGGATGATTGAGGACCTGTGGTTTGTATCAGTTTCAGAAGCAGAGTTGAACTAGATATAGTCTGCATGTGTAGGAAACACAGTTCTTTTGTTCTGATCACACTCATGTTTGCTGCTGTATTAGAGACCCTAGAAAGCAAGAGCGTGCTTCTTTCTCTAAAGCAGAGTGTTTTCCATGGATGAGAACTGTGCTGTGTGTTTCCCTTCAGAAATGAAGTTAAATCCCAGGCACTGTGTCTTCCTACAAGCAAGAAATCATTTCAGTTAAACACACTCACTTTTCAGCCTGAACGAAGCTACATCGTTCAGGAAGCTTACACGTTTCTGTTTCTTAACTGTAAGGCATTGGATGATAGAGGACCTGTGGTTTGTATCAGTTTCAGAAGCAGTGTTGTACTAGATATAGTCTGCATGTGTAGGAAACACAGTTCTTTTTTCTGAGCACACTCAAATTTGCTGCTGTATTAGAGACCCTAGAAAGCAAGAGCGTGCTTCTTTCACTAAAGCAGAGTGTGTTCCATGGATGAGAACTGTGCTGTTTTTTTCCTATCAGAAATGGAGTTAAATCCCAGTCTCTGTGTCTTCCTTCAAGCAAGACTTCGTTTCAGGTAAACACAGTCACTTTTCAGCTCAAACGTATCTACATCGTTCTTGAGCTCACAAGTTTCTCGCTCTTAACTGCAAAGCATTGGATGATGGAGGAACTGTGGTTTGTATCAGTTTCCGAAGCAGATTTGAACTAGATATGGTCTGCATGTGTAGGAAACACAGTTCTTTTTTCTGAGCACACTCAAGTTTACTGCTGTATTAGAGACCCTAGAAAGCAAGAGCGTGCTTCTTTCTCTAATGCAGAGTGTGTTCCATGGATGAGAACTGTGCTGTGTTTCCCTTAAGAAATGAAGTTAAATCCCAGGCTCTGGGTCTTCCTACAAGCAAGAATTCGTTTCAGTTAAACACACTCACTTTTCAGCTCAAACGAAGCTACATCTTTAATGAAGGTCACATGTTTCTCACTCTTAAATGAAAATCATTGGATGTTAGATGCCCTGTGGTTTGTATCAGTTTCAGAAGCAGAGTTGAACTAGATAAGGTCCGTATTTGTAGGACACACACTTCATTTGTTCTTAGCACCCGCATGTTTCCGGCCGTATTAGAGACTCTAGAAAGCAAGAGCGTGCTTCTTTCACTAAGGCAGAGTGTGTTCCATGGATGAGAACAGTGCTGTGTGTTTCCCTTCAGAAATGAAGTTAAATCCCTGGCAGTGTGTCTTCCTACAAGCACGAATTCATTTCAGTTAAACACACTCACTTTTCAGCTCGAACGAAGCTACATCATTCACGAAGCTACACGTTTCTGGTTCTTAACCAAAAGGCATTGGATGATAGAGGACCTGTGGTTTGTATCAGTTTCAGAAGCAGTGTTGTACTAGATATAGTCTGCATGTGTAGGAAACACAGTTCTTTTTTCTGAGCACACTCAAATTTGCTGATGTATTAGAGACCCTAGAAAGCAAGAGCATGCTTCTTTCTCTAAAGCAGAGTGTGTTCCATGGGTGAGAACTGTGCTGTGTGTTTCCCTTAAGAAATGAATTTAAATCCCAGGCTCTTTGTCTTCCTACACTCAAGACTTCGTTTCAGGTAAACGCAGTCACTTTTTAGCTCAAACAAAGCTACATCGTTCACGAAGCTCACACGTTTCTAGTTCTTAATTTAAAGGGATTGGATGATAGAGTACCTCTGGTTTTTATCAGTTTCAGAACAGAGTTGAACTAGATATGGTGCGAATGTTTCGGAAACACAGTTAATTTGTTCTGAGCACACTCATATTTCCTGTTCTATTAGTGATTCTAGAAAGCAAGAGCGTGCTGCTTGCTCTAAAACAGAGTATGTTTCATGAATGAGAACTGTGCTGTGTGTTTCCCTTCAGAAATGGAGTTAAATTCCAGGCTCTGTGTCTTCCTACAAGCAAGAATTCGTTTCAGGTAAACACAGTCACTTTTTAGGTCAAAGGGAGCTACATCGTTCACGCAGCTCACACATTTCTCTTCTTAACTGACTATCATTGGATGTTACATGACATGTTGTTTGTATCAGTTTCAGTACCAGAGTTGGACGATATATGTTCCTTATGTGTAGGAAAAATTGTTCTATTGTTCTGAGCACACTCACGTTTTCTGCTGTATTAGAGACTAATAATCAAGAGCTTGGTTCTTGCTCTAAAGCAGAGTGTTTTTCATGGATGAGAACTGTGCTGTGTGTTTCCTTTCGGAAATGGAGTTAACTGCCAGGCTCTCTGTCTTCCTACAAGCAAATCTTCGTTTCCGGTCAGGGTAGTCACTTTTAAGGTCAAAGGACCTGCATGGTTCACGAAGCTCACACGTTTCTCGCTCTTAATTGAAATGCATTGGATGTTAGAGGACCTGCGGGTTTTATCAGTTTCAGAAGCAGAGTTGAACTAGATATGGTCTGAATATGTAGGAAACAGAGTTCTTTAGTTCTGAGCACACTCATGTTTCCTTCACATTTAGAGAGTCAAGAAAGCATGAGCATGCTTCTTGCTATAAAGCAGAGTGTGTTTCATGGGTGAGAACTGTGCTGTGTGTTTCCCTTCATAAATGGAGTTCAATCCCAGGCTCTGTGTCTTCCTACAAGCAAGACTAAACTTCAGGTAAACTCAGTCACTTTTCAGCTCAAATGTAGCTACATCGTTCACGAAGCTCACACGTTTGTCGTTTTTAACTGAAAAGTTTGGATGTTAGAGGATCTGTCATTTGTATCGATTTCAGAAGCAGAGTTGAAGTTCATGTGGTCCCTATATTTAAGAAGCACCATTCTTTTTTCAGAGCACACTCACGTTTCCTGCTGTATTACAGACTCTAGAAAGCAAGAGCGTGCTTCTTGCTCTAAAGCACACTTTGTTTCATGGAAGAGAACTGTGCTGTGTGTTTCTTCTTAGAAAAGGAGTTAAATTCCAGGCTCTGTGTCTTCCTACAAGCAAGAATTCGTTTCAGGTAAACACAGTCAATTTTTAGCTCAAAGGGAGCTACATTGTTCACTAAGCTCACACATTTCTCTTCTTAACTGACAATCATTGGATGTTACATGACATGTTGTTTGTATCAGTTTCAGTACCAGAGTTGGACGATATATGTTCCTTATGTGTAGGAAAAATAGTTCTATTGTTCTGAGCACACTCACGTTTCCTGCTGTATTAGAGACTCTAATAATCAAGAGCTTGGTTCTTGCTCTAAAGCAGAGTGTTTTTCATGGATGAGAACTGTGCTGTATGTTTCCCTTCGGAAATGGAGTTAACTGCCAGGCTCTCTGTCTTCCTACAAGCAAATCTTCGTTTCCGGTCAGGGTAGTCACTTTTAAGGTCAAAGGACCTGCATGGTTCACGAAGCTCACACGTTTCTCACTCTTAATTGAAATGCATTGGATTTTAGAGGACCTGTGGTTTTTATCAGTTTCAGAAGCAGAGTTGAACTAGATATGGTCTGTATGTGTGGGAAACACTGTTCATTTGCTCAGAGCACACTCACGTTTCCCTTTGTATTAGAGACTCTAGAAAGCAAGAGCGTGCTTCTTGCTCTAAAGCAGAGTGTGTTTCATGGATGAGAACTGTGCTGTGCATTTCCTTCAGAAATTGAGTTAAATCCCAAGCTCTGTGTCTTCCTACAAGCAAGAAATCGTTTCAGGTAAACACAGTCACTTTACGGCTCAAATGAAGCTACATCATTCACGGAGCTCACACGTTTGTCGCTCTCAATTGAAAAGCATTGGATGTTCGAGGACCTTTGGTTTTTATCAGTTTCAGAAGCAGAGTTGAACTAGACATGTTCCGTTTGTTTAGGAAACACTGTTCTTTTGTTCTGAGCACACTCACTTTTCATGCAGTATTAGAGACATGAGAAAACAAGAGCGTGTTTCTTGCTCTAAAGCAGAGTGTGTTTCATGGATGAGAACTGTGCTTTGTGATTCCCTTCAGAAATGGAGTTAAATCCCAGGGTCTGTGTCTTCCTACAAGCAAGACTTCGTTTCAGGGAAACACAGTCACTTTTCAGCTCAAAGGAAGCTACAACGTTCCCGAAGCTCACACGTTTGTCGCTCTTAATTGAAAAGCATTGGATGTTCGAGGACCTGTGGTTTTTATCAGTTTCAGAAGCAGAATTGAACTAGACATGTTCCGTATGTTTAGGTAACACTGTTCTTTTGTTCTGAGCACACTCACTTTTCATGCAGTATTAGAGACTCTAGAAAGCAAGAGCTTGGTTCCTGCTCTATAGCAGAGTGTTTTCATGGATGAGAACTGTGCTGTGTGTTTTCCGTCAGAAATGGAGATAAATCCCAGGCTCTGTGTATTCCTACAGGCAATAATTCGTTTCATGTAAACACAGTCACTTTTCAGCTCAAAGGAGCTACATCGTTCACGCAGCTCTCACGTATGTCGCTCTTAATTGAAAATCATTGGATGTTCGAGGACCTGTGGTTTTTATCAGTTTCAGAAAAAGAGTTGAACTAGATATGGTCCAAATGTATGGGAAACACAGTTCTTTTGGTCTGAGCACACTCATGTTTCCTTCTGTTTTCGAGACTCTAGAAAGCAAGACCGTGCTTCTTACTCTAAAGCAGAAAATTTTTCATGGATGAGAACTGTGCTGTGTGTTTCCCTTCAGAAATGGAGTTATATCCCACGCTCTGTGTCTTCCTACAAACAAAATTTCTTTTCATTTAAGGGTAGTAACTTTTCAGCTCAAAGGACCTGCATCGTTCATGAAGCTCACCCATTTCTCTTCTTAACGGACAATCATTGGATGTTAGAGGACCTATGGTTTGTATCAGTTTCAGACAGAGTTGAACTAGATATGGTCCATATGTGTGGGAAACACTGTTCTTTTGCTCTGATCACACTCACGTTTCCCTTTGTATTAGAGACTCTAGAAAGCAAGAGCGTGCTTCTTGCTCTAAAGCAGAGTGTGTTTCATGGATGAGAACTGTGCTGTGCATTTCCTTCAGAAATTGAGTTAAATCCCAAGCTCTGTGTCTTCCTACAAGCAAGAAATCGTTTCAGGTAAACACAGTCACTTTACAGCTCAAATGTAGCTACATCATACACGGAGCTCACACGTTTGTCGCTCTTAATTGAAAATCATTGGATGTTCGAGGATCTGTGGTTTTTATCAGTTTCAGAAGCAGAGTTGAACTAGACATGTTCTGTTTGTTCAGGAAACACTGTTCTTTTGTTCTGAGCACACTCAGTTTACCTGCTGTATTAGAGACATGAGAAAGCAAGAGCGTGCCACTTGCTCTTAAGCAGAATGTGTTTCATGGATGAGAACTGTCCTGGGAGTTTCCCTTCAGAAATGGAGTTCAATCCCAGGCTCTGTGTCTTCCTACAAGCAAGATTTCATTTCAGGTAAACAGAGTCACTTTTCAGCTCAAAGGAAGCTACATTTTTCACAAAGCTAACATGTTTCTCGCTCCTAAGTGACAAGTATGGGATGATAGAGAACCTGTGGTTTGTATCAGTTTTAGAAGCAGAGTTGAAGTATATATGTTCTCTATGTGTAAGAAACACCTTTCCTTTGTTCAGAGCACACTCACGTTTCCTGCTATATTAGAGACTCTAGAAAGCAAGAGCTTGGTTCTTGCTCTAAAGCAGAGAGTTTATCATGGATGACAACTGTGCTGTGTATTTCCCTTCCGAAATGGAGTTAAATCCCAGGGTCTGTGTTTTCCTACAAGCAAGATTTCATTTCAGGTAAACACAGTCACTTTTCAGCTCAAAGGAAGCAACAACGTTCACAAAGCTCACACGTTTGTCGATCTTAATTGAAAAGCATTGGATGTTCGAGGACCTGTGGTTTTTATCAGTTTCAGAGGCAGAGTTGAAATAGACATGTTCCATATGTTTAGGAAACACTGTTCTTTTGTTCTGAGCACACTCACTTTTTCTGCAGTATTATAGACTCTAGAAAGCAAGAGCTTGGTTCTTGCTCTAAAGCAGAGTGTTTATCATGGATGAGAACTGTGCTGTGTGTTTCCCTTCCAAAATGGAGTTAAATCCCAGGCTCTGTGTCTTCCTACAAGGAAGAATTCGTTTCATGTAAACACAGTCACTTTTCAGCTCAAATGAAGCTACATCGTTCATGCAGCGCACATGTTTGTCGCTCTTAATTGAAAAGCATTGGATGTTAGAGAACCTGTGGTTTTTATCAGTTTCAGAAGCAGAGTTGAACTAGATATGTTCCGTATGTTTAGGAAACACTGTTCTTTTGTTCTGAGCACACTCACTTTTCCTGCAGTTTTAGAGACTCTAGAAAGCAAGAGCTTGGTTCCTTCTCTAGAGCAGAGTGTTTTCATGGATGAGAACTGTGCTGTGTGTTTTCCAACAGAAATGGAGTTAAATCCCAGGCTCTGTGTCTTACTACAGGCAATAATTCATTTCATGTAAACACAGTCACTTTTCAGCTCAAAGGAGCTACATCGTTCACGCAGCTCACACGTTTGTCGATCTTAATTGGAAAGCATTGGATGTTAGAGGACCTGTGGTTTTTATCAGTTTCAGAAAAAGTGTTGAACTAGATATGTTCCAAATTTGTGGGAAACGCAGTTCTTTTGTTCTGAGCACATTCGCTTTTCCTGCAGTATTAGAGACTCTAGAAAGCAAGAGCTTGGTTCTTGCTCTAAAGCAGAGTGTTTTTCATGTATGAGAACTGTAATGTGTGTTTCCCGTCAGAAATGGAGTTAAATCCCAGGCTCTGTGTCTTCCTAAGGCAATAATTCATTTCATGTGTACACAGTCACTTTTCAGCTCAAAGGAGGTACATCGTTTCATGCAGCTCACTGGTTTGTCGCTCTTAACTGAAAACCAGTGGAGGTTAGAGGACCTGTGGTTTGTATAAGTTTCAGAAGCAGAGTTGAACTAGATATGGTCCGAATGTGGGGGAAACACAGTCCTTTTGGTCTGAGCACACTCATGTTTCCTTCTGTTTTAGAGAGTCTAGAAAGCAAGAGCGTGCTACTTGCTCTAAAGCAAAATGTGTTTCATGGATGAGAACTGTCCTCGAAGTTTCCCTTCAGAAATGGAGTTCAATCCCAGGCTCTGTGTCTTCCTACAAGCAAGATTTCATTTCAGGTAAACACAGTCACTTTTCAGCTCAAAGGAAGCTACATTGTTCACAAAGCTCACATGTTTCTCTCTCTTAAGTGACAAGCATGGGATGTTAGAGAACCTGTGGTTTATATCAGTTTTAGAAGCAGAGTTGAAGTATATATGTTCACTATGTGTAAGAAACACCGTTCCATTGTTCAGAGCACACTCACGTTTCCTACTGTACTAGAGACATGAGAAAGCAAGAGCGTGCTTCTTGCTCTAAAGCAGAGTTTGTTTCATGGATGAGAACTGTGCTTTGTGTTTCCCTTCAGAAATGGAGTTAAATCCCAGGGTATGTGTCTTCCTACAAGCAAGACTTCGTTTCAGGTAAACACAGTCACTTTACAGCTCAAATGAAGCTACATCATTCAAGGAGCTCACACGTTTGTCGCTCTTAATTGAAAAGCATTGGTTGTTTGAGGACCTGTGGTTTTTATCAGTTTCAGAAGCAGAGTTGAAATAGATATGGTCCGAATGTGTGGGAAACACAGTTCTTTTGGTCTGAGCACACTCATGTTTCCTTCTGTTTTAGAGACTCTAGAAAGCAAGAGCGTGCTTCTTGCTCTAAAGCAGAGTGTGTTTCATGGACGAGAACTGTGCTGTGCATTTCCTTCAGAAATTGTGGTAAATCCCAAGCTCAGTGTCTACCTACAAGCAGGAAATTGTTTCAGGTAAACACAGTCACTTTACAGCTCAAATGAAGCTACAATATTCACGGAGCTCACACGTTTGTCGCTCTTAATTGAAAAGCATTGGTTGTTCGAGGACCTGTGGTTTTTATCAGTTTCAGAAGCAGAGTTGAACTAGATATGTTCCGTATGTTTAGGAAACACTGTTCTTTTGTTCTGAGCACACTCACTTTTCATGCAATATTAGAGACTCTAGAAAGCAAGAGCTTGGTTCCTGCTCTATAGCAGAGTGTTTTCATGGATGAGAACTGTGCTGTGTGTTTTCCTTCAGAAATGGAGTTAAATCCCAGGCTCTGTGTCTTCCTATAGGCAATAATTCGTTTCATGTAAACGCAGTCACTTTTCAGCTCAAAGGAGCTACATCGTTTCATGCAGCTCACACGTTTGTCACTCTTAACTGAAAACCAGTGGAGGTTAGAGGACCTGTGGTTTGTATAAGTTTCAGAAGGAGAGTTGAACTATATATGGTCCAAATGTGTGGGAAACACAGTTCTTTTGGTCTGAGCACACTTATGTTTCCTTCTATTTTAGAGAATCTAGAAAGCAAGACCGTGCTTCTTACTCTAAAGCAGAAAGTGTTTCATGGATGAGATCTGTGCTGTGTGATTCCCTTCAGAAATGGTGTTAAATGCCACGCTCTGTGTCTTCCTACAAACAAAATTTCTTTTCAAGTAAGGGTAGTCACTTTTCAGCTCAAAGGACCTGCATCGTTCATGAAGCTCACACATTTCTCTTCTTAACGGACAAGCATTGGATGTTAGAGGACCTATGGTTTGTATCAGTTTCAGACAGAGTTGAACTAGATATGGTCCATATTGTGGGAAACACTGTTCTTTTGCTCTGATCACACTCATGTTTCCCATTGTATTAGAGACTCTAGAAAGCAAGAGCATGCTTCTTGCTCTAAAGCAGAGTGTGTTTCATGGAAAGAACTGTGCTGTGCATTACCTTCAGAAATTGAGTTAAATCCCAAGCTCTGTGTCTTCCTACAAGCAAGAAATCGTTTCAGGTAAACACAGTCACTTTACAGCTCAAATGAAGCTACATCATTCACGGAGCTCACACGTTTAACGCTCTTAATTGAAAAGCATTGGATGATCAAGGACGTGTGGTTTTTATCACTTTCAGAAGCAGAGCTGAACTAGACATGTTCTGTTTGTTTAGGAAACACTGTTCTTTTGTTCTGAGCACATACACTTTTACTGCAGTATTAGAGACTCTAGAAAGCAAGAGCTTGGTTCTTGCTCTAAAGCAGAGTGTTTTTCATGTATGAGAACTGTGCTGTGTGTTTCCCGTCAGAAATGGAGTTAAATCCCAGGCTCTGTGTCTTCCTACAGGCAATAATTCGTTTCATGTAAACGCCGACACTTTTCAGCTCAAAGGACCTACATCGTTTCATGCAGCTCACACGTTTGTCGCTCTTAACTAAAAACCAGTGGAGGTCAGAGGACCTGTGGTTTTTATCAGTTTCAGAAAAAGAGTTGAACTAGATATAGTCCGAATGTGTGGGAAACACAGTTCTTTTGGTCTGAGCACACTCATGTTTCCTTCTGTTTTAGAGACTCTAGAAAGCAAGAGCGTGCTTCTTGCTCTAAAGCAGAGTGTGTTTCATGGACGAGAACTGTGCTGTGCATTTCCCTCAGAAATTGTGTTAAATCCCAAGCTCAGTGTCTACCTACAAGCAAGAAATCGTTTCAGGTAAACACAGTTACTTTACAGCTCAAATGAAGCTACATTATTCACGGAGCTCACACGTTTGTCGCTCTTAATTGAAAAGCATTGGTTTTTCGAGGACCAGTGGTTTTTATCAGTTTCAGAAGCAGAGTTGAACTAGACATGTTCCGTTTGTTTAGGAAACACTGTTCTTTTGTTCTGAGCACACTCACTTTTCCTGCAGTATTAGAGACTCTAGAAAGCAAGAGCTTGGTTCTTGCTCTAAAGCAGAGTGTTTTTCATGTATGAGAACTGTGCTGTGTGTTTCCCATCAGAAATGGAGTTAAATCCCAGGCTCTGTGTCTTCCTACAGGCAATAATTCGTTTCATTTAAACGCAGTCACTTTTCAGCTCAAAGGAGCTACATCGTTTCATGAAGCTCACATGTTTGTCTCTCTTAACTGAAAACCAGTGTAGGTTAGAGGACCTGTGGTTTTTATCAGTTTCAGAAAAAGAGTTGAACGAGATATGGTCCGAATGTGAGGGAAACACAGTTCTTTTGGTCTGAGCACACTCATGTTTTCTTCTGTTTTAGAGACTCTAGAAAGCAAGGCCGTGCTTCTTACTCTAAAGCAGAAAGTGTTTCATGGATGAGATCTGTGCTCTGTGTTTCCCTTCAGAAATGGAGTTAAATGCCATGCTCTGTGTCTTCCTACAAACAAAATTTCTTTTCAGGTAAGGGTAGTCACTTATCAGCTCAAAGGACCTGCATCGTTATTGAAGCTCACACATTTCTCTTCTTAACGGACAAGCATTGGATGTTAGAGGACCTATGGTTTGTATCAGTTACAGACAGAGTTGAACTAGATATTGTCTGTATGTGTGGGAAACACTGTTCTTTTGCTCTGAAAAGACTCAAGTTTCCCTTTGTATTAGAGACTCTAGAAAGCAGGAGGGTGCTTCTTGCTCTAAAGCAGAGTGTGTTTCATGGATGAGAACTGTGCTGTGCATTTCCTTCAGAAATTGAGTTAAATCCATAGCTCTGTGTCTACCTATAAGCAAGAAATCGTTTCAGGTAAACACAGTCACTTTACAGCTCAAATGAAGCTACATCATTCAAGGAGCTCACACGTTTGTCGCTCTTAATTGAAAAGCATTGGTTGTTTGAGGATCTGTGGTTTTTATCAGTTTCAGAAGCAGAGTTGAAATAGATATGGTCCGAATGTGTGGGAAACACAGTTCTTTTGGTCTGAGCACACTCATGTTTCCTTCTGTTTTAGAGACTCTAGAAAGCAAGAGCGTGCTTCTTGCTCTAAAGCAGAGTGTGTTTCATGGACGAGAACTGTGCTGTGCATTTCCTTCAGAAATTGTGGTAAATCCCAAGCTCAGTGTCTACCTACAAGCAGGAAATTGTTTCAGGTAAACACAGTCACTTTACAGCTCAAATGAAGCTACAATATTCACGGAGCTCACACGTTTGTCGCTCTTAATTGAAAAGCATTGGTTGTTCGAGGACCTGTGGTTTTTATCAGTTTCAGAAGCAGAGTTGAACTAGACATGTTCCGTTTGTTTAGGAAACACTGTTCTTTTGTTCTGAGCACACTCACTTTTCCTGCAGTATTAGAGACTCTAGAAAGCAAGAGCTTGGTACTTGCTCTAAAGCAGAGTGTTTTTCATGTATGAGAACTGTGCTGTGTGTTTCCCATCAGAAATGGAGTTAAATCCCAGGCTCTGTGTCTTCCTACAGGCAATAATTCGTTTCATTTAATCGCAGTCACTTTTCAGCTCAAAGGAGCTACATCGTTTCATGAAGCTCACATGTTTGTCTCTCTTAACTGAAAACCAGTGTAGGTTAGAGGACCTGTGGTTTTTATCAGTTTCAGAAAAATAGTTGAACTAGATATGGTCCGAATGTGAGGGAAACACAGTTCTTTTGGTCTGAGCACACTCATTTTTCCTTCTGTTTAGAGACTCTATAAAGCAAGACCGTGCTTCTTACTCTAAAGCAGAAAGTGTTTCATGGATGAGATCTGTGCTGTGTGTTTCCCTTCAGAAATGGAGTTAAATGCCATGCTCTGTGTCTTCCTACAAACAAAATTTCTTTTCAGGTAAGGGTAGTAACTTTTCAGCTCAAAGGACCTGCATCGTTCATGAAGCTCACACATTTCAATTCTTAACGGACAAGCATTGGATGTTAGAGGACCTATGGTTTGTATCAGTTTCAGACAGAGTTGAACTAGATATGGTCCGTATGTGTGGGAAACACTGTTCTTTTGCTCTGCTCAGACTCACGTTTCCCTTTGTATTAGAGACTCTAGAAAGCAAGAGCGTGCTTCTTGCTCTAAAGCAGAGTGTGTTTCATGGATGAGAACTGTGCTGTGCATTTCCTTCAGAAATTGAGTTAAATCCCAAGCTCTGTGTCTACCTACAAGCAAGAAATCATTTCAGGTAAACACAGTCACTTTACAGCTCAAATGAAGCTACATCATTCACGGAGCTCACACGTTTGTCGCTCTTAATTGAAAAGCATTGGTTGTTCGAGGACCTGTGGTTTTTATCAGTTTCAGAAGCAGAGTTGAACTAGACATGTTCTGTTTGTTTAGGAAACACTGTTCTTTTGTTCTGAGCACATTCACTTTTCCTGCAGTATTAGAGACTCTAGAAAGCAAGAGCTTGGTTCTTGCTCTAAAGCAGAGTGTTTTTCATGTATGAGAACTGCGCTGTGTGTTTCCCGTCAGAAATGGAGTTAAATCCCAGGCCCTGTGTCTTCCTACAGGCAATAATTTGTTTCATGTAAACGCAGTCACTTTTCAGCTCAAAGGACCTACATCGTTTCATGCAGCTCACATGTTTGACGCTCTTAACTGAAAACCAGTGGAGGTTGGAGGACCTGTGGTTTATATCAGTTTCAGAAAAAAAGTTGAACTAGATATGGTCCAAATGTGTGGGAAACACAGTTCATTTGTTCTGAGCACACTCATGTTTCCTTCTGTTTTAGATACTATAGAAAGCAAAACCGTGCTTCTTAACCTAAAGCAGAAAGTGTTTCATGTATGAGAACTGTGCTGTGTGTTTCCCTTCAGAAATGGAGTTATATCCCACGCTCTGTGTCTTCCTACAAACAAAATTTCTTTTCAGGTAGGGGTGGTCACTTTTAAGCACAAAGGACCTGCATCGTTCATGAAGCTCACACATTTCTCTTCTTAACGGAGATGCATTGGATGTTAGAGGACCTATGGTTTGTATCAGTTCCAGACAGAGTTGAACTAGATATGGTCTGTATGTGTAGGAAACACTGTTCTTTTGCTCTGATCACACTCACGTTTCCCTTTGTATTAGAGACTCTAGAAAGCAAGAGCGTACTTCTTGTTCTAAAGCAGAGTGTGTTTCATGGATGAGAACTGTGCTGTGCATTTCCTTCAGAAATTGAGTTATATCCCATGCTCTGTGTCTTGCTACAGGCAATAATTTGGTTCATGTAAACACAGTCACTTTACAGCTCAAAGGAGCTACATCATTTCATGCAGCACACTCGTTTGTCGCTCTTAATTGAAAACCAGTAGAGGTTAGAGGACCTGTGGTTTTTATCAGTTTCAGAAGCAGAGTTGAACTAGACATGTTCCGTTTGTTTAGGAAACACTGTTCTTTTGTTCTGAGCACACTCATGTTTCCTTCTGTTTTAGAGACTCTAGAAAGCAAGAGCTTGGTTCTTGCTCTAAAGCAGAAAGTGTTTCATGTATGAGATCTGTGCTGTGTGTTTCCCTTCAGAAATGGAGTTAAATGACATGCTCTATGTCTTCATAAAAAACAAAATTTTTTTTCAGATAAGAGTAGTCACTTTTCAGCTCAAAGGACCTGCATCGTTCATGAAGCTCACACATTTCTCTTCTTAACGGACAAGCATTGGATGTTAGAGGACCTATGGTTTGTATCAGTTTCAGACAGAGTTGAACTAGATATGGTCTGTATGTGTGGGAAACACTGTTCTTTTGCTCTGATCACACTCACGTTTCCCTTTGTATTAGAGACTCTAGAAAGCAAGAGCGTGCTTCTTGTTCTAAAGCAGAGTGTGTTTCATGGATGAGAACTGTGCTGTGCATTTCCTTTTAGAAATTGAGTTAAATCCCATGCTCTGTGTCTTCCTACAGGCAATAATTGGTTCATGTAAACACAGTCACTTTACAGCTCAAAAGAGCTACATCATTTCATGCAGCTCACACGTTTGTCGCTCTTAATTGAATACCAGTAGAGGTTAGAGGACCTGTGGTTTTTATCAGTTTCAGAAGCAGAGTTGAACTAGACATGTTCCCTTTGTTTAGGAAACACTGTAATTTTGTTCTGAGCACACTCATGTTTCATTCTGTTTTAGAGACTCTAGAAAGCAAGAGCTTGGTTCTTGCTCTAAAGGAGAAATTGTTTCATGGATGAGATCTGTGCTGTGTGTTTCCCTTCAGCAATGGAGTTAAATGCCATGCTCTGTGTCTTCCTACAAACAAAATTTCTTTTCAGGTAAGGGTAGTCACTTTTCAGCTCAAAAGACCTGCATCGTTCATGAAGCTCACACATTTCTCTTCTTAATGGACAAGCATTGGATGTTAGAGGACCGATGGTTTGTATCAGTTTCAGACAGAGTTGAACTAGATATGGTCCGTATGTGTGGGAAACACTGTTCTTTTGCTCTGATCACACTCACGTTTCCCTTTGTATTAGAGACTCTAGAAAGCAAGAGCGTGTTTCTTGCTCTAAAGCAGAGTGTGTTTCATGGATGAGAACTGTGCTGTGCATTTCCTTCAGAAATTGAGTTAAATCCCAAGCTCTGTGTCTACCTACAAGCAAGAAATCGTTTCAGGTAAACACAGTCACTTTACAGCTCAAATGAAGCTACATCATTCACGGAGCTCACACGTTTGTCGCTCTTAATTGAAAAGCATTGGTTGTTCGAGGACCTGTGGTTTTTATCAGTTTCAGAAGCAGAGTTGAACTAGACATGTTCCGTTTGTTTAGGAAACACTGTTCTTTTGTTCTGACCACATTCACTATTCCTGCAGTATTAGAGACTCTAGAAAGCAAGAGCTTGGTTCTTGCTCTAAAGCAGAGAGTTTTTCATGTATGAGAACTGTGCTGTGTGTTTCCTGTCAGAAATGGAGTTAAATCCCTGGCTCTGTTTCTTCCTACAGGCAATAATTCGTTTCATGTAAACGCAGTCACTTTTCAGCTCAAAGGAGCTACATCGTTTCATGAAGCTCACACATTTGTTGCTCTTAACTGAAAACCAGTGGAGGTTAGAGGACCTGTGGTTTGTATCAGTTTCAGACAGAGTTGAACTAGATATGGTCCCTATGTGTGGGAAACACTGTTCTTTTGCTCTGATCACACTCACGTTTCCCTTTGTATTAGAGACTCTAGAAAGGAAGAGCGTGTTTCTTGCTCTAAAGCAGAGTGTGTTTCATGGATGAGAACTGTGCTGTGCATTTCCTTCAGAAATTGAGTTAAATCCCAAGCTCTGTGTCTACCTACAAGGAAGAAAACGTTTCAGGTCAACACAGTCACTTTACAGCTCAAATGAAGCTACTTCATTCATGCAGCTCACATGTTTGTCGCTCTTAAATGAAAACCAGTGGAGGTTGGAGGACCTGTGGTTTATATCAGTTTCAGAAAAAGAGTTGAACTAGATATGGTCCAAATGTGTGGGAAACACAGTTCATTTGTTCTGAGCACACTCATGTTTCCTTCTGTTTTAGAGACTATAGAAAGCAAGACCGTGCTTATTAACCTAAAGCAGAAAGTGTTTCATGTTTGAGAACTGTGCTGTGTGTTTCCCGTCAGAAATGGTGTTAAATCCCAGGCTCTGTGTCTTCCTACAGGCAATAATTCGTTTCATGTAAACACAGTCACTTTTCAGCTCAAAGGAGCTACATCGTTTCATGCAGCTCACACGTTTGTCGCTCTTAACTGAAAACCAGTGGAGGTTAGACGACCTGTAGTTTGTGTAAGTTTCAGAAGCAGAGTTGAACTAGATATGGTCCGAATGTGTGGGAAACACAGTTCTTTTGGTCTGAGCACACTCATGTTTCCTTCTGTTTTAGAGACTATAGAAAGCAAGACCGTGCTTATTAACCTAAAGCAGAAAGTGTTTCATGTTTGAGAACTGTGCTGTGTGTTTCCCGTCAGAAATGGTGTTAAATCCCAGGCTCTGTGTCTTCCTACAGGCAATAATTCGTTTCATGTAAACACAGTCACTTTTCAGCTCAAAGGAGCTACATCGTTTCATGCAGCTCACACGTTTGTCGCTCTTAACTGAAAACCAGTGGAGGTTAGAGGACCTGTGGTTTGTGTAAGTTTCAGAAGCAGAGTTGAACTAGATATGGTCCGAATGTGTGGGAAACACAGTTCTTTTGGTCTGAGCACACTCATGTTTCCTTCTGTTTTAGAGACTCTAGAAAGGAAGACTGTGCTTCTTACTCTAAAGCAGAAAGTGTTTCATGGATGAGATCTGTGCTGTGTGTTTCCCTTCAGAAATGGAGTTATATCGCACGCTCTGTGTCTTCCTACAAGCAAAATTTCTTTTCAGGTAAGGGTAGTCACTTTTCAGCTCAAAGGACCTGCATAGTTCATGATGCTCACACATTTCTCTTCTTAACGGACAAGCATTGTATGTTAGAGGACCTATGGTTTGTATCAGTTTCAGACAGAGTTGAACTAGATATGGTCCGTATGTTTGGGAAACACTGTTCTTTTGCTCTGATCACACTCACGTTTCCCTTTGTATTAGAGACTCTAGAAAGCAAGAGCGTGCTTCTTGCTCTAAAGCAGAGTGTGTTTCATGGATGAGAACTGTGCTGTGCATTTCCTTCAGAAATTCAGTTAAATCCCAAGCTCTGTTTCTACCTACAAGCAAGAAATCGTTTCAGGTAAACACAGTCACTTTACAGCTCAAATGAAGCTACATCATTCACGGAGCTCACACGATTGTCGCTCTTAATTGAAAAGCATTGGTAGTTCGAGGACCTGTGGTTTTTATCAGTTTCAGAAGCAGAGTTGAACTAGACATGTTCCGTTTGTTTAGGAAACACTGTTCTTTTGTTCTGAGCACATTCACTTTTCCTGCAGTATTAGAGACTCTAGAAAGCAAGAGCTTGGTTCTTGCTCTAAAGCAGAGAGTTTTTCATGTATGAGAACTGTGCTGTGTGTTTCCCGTCAGAAATGGAGTTAAATCCCAGGCTCTGTGTCTTCCTACAGGCAATAATTCGTTTCATGTAAATGCAGTCACTTTTCAGCTCAAAGGACCTACATCGTTTCATGCAGCTCACACGTTTGTCGCTCTTAACTGAAAACCAGTAGAGGTTAGAGGACCTGTGGTTTTTATCAGTTTCAGAAAAAGAGTTGAACTATATATGGTCCAAATGTGTGGGAAACACAGTTCTTTTGGTCTGAGCACACTCATGTTTCCTTCTGTTTTCGAGACTCTAGAAAGCAAGACCGTGCTTCTTACTCTAAAGCAGAAAGTGTTTCATGTATGAGAACTGTGCTGTGTGTTTCCCTTCAGAAATGGAGTTAAATGCCATGCTCTGTGTCTTCCTACAAACAAAATTTCTTTTCAGGTAAGAGTAGTCACTTTTCAGCTCAAAGGACCTGCAGCGTTCATGAAGCTCACACATTTCTCTTCTTAACGGACAAGCATTGGATGTTAGAGGACCTATGGTTTGTATCAGTTTCAGACAGAGTTGAACTAGATATGGCCTGTATGTGTGGGAAACACTGTTATTTGCTCTGATCACACTCACGTTTCCCTTTGTATTAGAGACTCTAGAAAGCAAGAGCATTCTTCTTGCTCTATAGCAGAGTGTGTTTCATGGATGAGAACTGTGCTGTGCATTTCCTTCAGAAATTCAGTTAAATCCCAAGCTCTGTGTCTTCCTACAAGCAAGAAATCGTTTCAGGTAAACACAGTCACTTTACAGCTCAAATGATGGTACATCATTCACGGAGCTCACACGTTTGTCACTCTTAATTGAAAAGCATAGGATGTTCGAGGACCTGTGGTTTTTATCAGTTTCAGAAGCAGAGTTGAACTAGACATGTTCCGTTTGTTTAGGAAACACTGTTCTTTTGTTCTGAGCACTTTCACTTTTCATGCAGTATTAGAGACTCTAGAAAGCAAGAGCTTGGTTCTTGCTCTAAAGCAGAGTTTTTTTCATGTATGAGAACTGTGCTGTGTGTTTCCCGTCAGAAATGGAGTTAAATCAGAAGCTCTGTGTCTTCCTACAGGCAATAATTAGTTTCATGTAAACGCAGTCACTTTTCAGCTCAAAGGAGCTACATCGTTTCATGCAGCTCACACGTTTGTCGCTCTTAACTGAAAACCAGTAGAGGTTAGAGGACCTGTGGTTTTTATCAGTTTCAGAAAAAGAGATGAACTTGATATGGTCCAAATGTGTGGGAAACACAGTTCTTTTGGTCTGAGCACACTCATGTTTCCTTCTGTTTTATAGTCTCTAGAAAGAAAGACCGTGCTTCTTACTCTAAAGCAGAAAGTGTTTCATGTATGAGAACTTTGCTGTGTGTTTCCCTTCAGAAATGGAGTTAAATGCCATGCTCTGTGTCTTCTTACAAACAAAATTTCTTTTCAGGTAAGGGTAGTCACTTTTCTGCTCAAAGGACCTGCATCGTTCATGAAGCTCACACATTTCTCTTCATAACGGACAAGCATTGGATGTTAGAGGACCTATGGTTTGTATCAGTTTCAGACAGAGTTGAACTAGATATGGTCCGTATGTGTGGGAAACACTGTTCTTTTGCTCTGATCACACTCACGTTTCCCTTTGTATTAGAGACTCTAGAAAGCAAGAGCGTGCTTCTTGCTCTAAAGCAGAGTGTGTTTCATGGATGAGAACTGTGCTATGCATTTCTTTCAGAAATTCAGTTAAATCCCAAGCTCTGTGTCTACCTACAAGCAAGAAATCGTTTCAGGTAAACACAGTCACTTTACAGCTCAAATGAAGGTACATCATTCACGGAGCTCACACGTTTGTCGCTCTTAATTGAAAAGCATTGGTTGTTGGAGGACCTGTGGTTTTTATCAGTTTCAGAAGCAGAGTTGAACTAGACATGTTCCGTTTGTTTAGGAGACACTGTTCTTTTGTTCTGAGCACACTCAATTTTCCTGCAGTATTAGAGACTCTAGAAAGCAAGAGCTTGGTTCTTGCTCTAAAGCAGAGTGTTTTTCATGTATGAGACTTGTGCTGTGTGTTTCCCGTCAGAAATGGAGTTAAATCCCAGGCTCTGTGTCTTCCTACAGGCAATAATTCGTTTTATGTAAACGCAGTCACTTTTCAGCTCAAAGGACCTACAATGTTTCATGCAGCTCACATGTTTGTCGCTCTTATCTGAAAACCAGTGGACGTTCGAGGACCTGTGGTTTGTATAAGTTTCAGAAAAAGAGTTGAACTAGATATGGTCCAAATGTGTGGGAAACACAGTTCTTTTGGTCTGAGCACACTCATGTTTCCTTCTGTTTTAGAGACTCTAGAAAGCAAGACCGTGCTTCTTACTCTAAAGCAGAAAGTGTTTCATGTATGAGAACTGTGCTGTGTGTTTCCCTTCAGAAATGGAGTTATATCCCACGCTCTGTGTCTTCCTAACATACAAAATTTCTGTTCAGGTAGGGGTAGTCACTTTTCAGCTCAAAGGACCTGCATCGTTCATGAAGCTCACACATTTCTATTCTTAACGGCAAGCATTGGATGTTAGAGGACCTATGGTTTGTATCAGTTTCAGGCAGAGTTCAACTAGATATGGTCCGATGTGTGGGAAACACCGTTCTTTTGCTCTGAGCACACTCACGTTTCCCTTTGTATTAGAGACTCTAGAAAGCAAGAGCGTGTTTCTTGCTCTAAAGCAGGATGTGTTTCATGGATGAGAACTGTCCTGGGAGTTTCCCTTCAGAAATGGAGTTCAATCCCAGGCTCTGTGTCTTCCAAAAAGCAAGATTTCATTTCAGGTAAACACAGTCACTTTTCAGCTCAAAGGAAGCTACATTGTTCACAAAGCTCTCATGGTTCTCGCTCTTAAATGACAAGCATGGGATGTTAGAGAACCTGTGGTTTGTATCAGTTTTAGAAGCAGAGTTGAAGTATATATGTTCCCTGTGTGTAAGAAACACCGTTCCTTTGTTCGGAGCACATTCACGTTACCTGCTCTATTAGAGACATGAGAAAGCAAGAGCGTGCTTCTTGCTCTAAAGCAGAGTGTGTTTCATGGATGAGGACTGTGCTTTGTGTTTCCATTCAGATATGGAGTTAAATCCCAGGGTCTCTTTCTTCACTCAAGCAAGACTTCGTTTCAGGTAAACACAGTCACTTTTCAGCTCAAAGGAAGCTACATCGTTCACGAAGCTCACATGTTTGTCGATCATAATTGAAAAGCATTGGATGTTCAAGGACCTGTGGTTTTTATCAGTTTAAGAAGCAGAGTTGAACTAGACATGATCCGTATGTTTAGGAAACACTGTTCTTTTGTTCTGAGCACACTCATGTTTCCTTCTGTTTTAGAGACTCTAGAAAGCAAGACCGTGCTTCTTACTCTAAAGCAGAAAGTGTTTCATGCATGAGAACTGTGCTGTGTGTTTCCCTTCAGAAATGGAGTTAAATGCCATGCTCTGTGTCTTCTTACAAACAAAATTTCTTTTCAGGTAAGGGTAGTCACTTTTCTGCTCAAAGGACCTGCATCGTTCATGAAGCTCACACATTTCTCTTCTTAACGGACAAGCATTGGATGTTAGAGGACCTATGGTTTGTATCAGTTTCAGACAGAGTGGAACTAGATATGGCCCGTATGTGTGGGAAACACTGTTCTTTTGCTCTGATCACACTCACGTTTCCCTTTGTATTAGAGACTCTAGAAAGCAAGAGCGTTCTTCTTGCTCTAAAGCAGAGTGTGTTTCATGGATGAGAACTGTGCTGTGCATTTCTTTCAGAAATTCAGTTAAATCCCAAGCTCTGTGTCTTCCTACAAGCAAGAAATCGTTTCATGTAAACACAGTCACTTACAGCTCAAATGAAGCTACATCATTTTCGGAGCACACACGTTTGTCGCTCTTAATTGAAAAGCATTGGATGTTCGAGGACCTGTGGTTTTTATCAGTTTCAGAAGCAGAGTTGAACTAGACATGTTCTGTTTGTTTAGGAAACACGGTACTTTTGTTCTGAGCACATTCACTTTTCATGCAGTATTAGAGACTCTAGAAAGCAAGAGCTTGGTTCTTGCTCTAAAGCAGAGTGTTTTTCATGGATGAGAACTGTGCTGTGTGTTTCCCGTCAGAAATGGAGTCAATCCCAGCCTCTGTGTCTTCCTACAAGCACGATTTCATTTCAGGTAAACACAGTCACTTTTCAGCTCAAAGGAAGCTACATTGTTCACAAAGCTCACATGGTTCTTGCTCTTAAGTGACAAGCATGGGATGTTAGAGAACCTGTGGTTTGTATCAGTTTTAGAAGCAGAGTTGAAGTATATATGTTCCCTATGTGTAAGAAACACCGTTCCTTTGTTTGGAGCACACTCACGTTTTCTGCTGTATTATAGACATGAGAAAGCAAGAGCGTGCTTCTTGCTCTAAAGCAGAGTGTGTTTCATGGATGAGAACTGTGCTGTGTGTTTCCCGTCAGAAATGGAGTTAAATCCCAGGGTCTGTGTCTTCCTACAGGCAAGAATTCACTTCATGTAAACACAGCCACTTTTCAGCTCAAAGGAAACTACATCATTCACGGAGCTCACACGTGTGTCGCTCTTAATTGAAAAGCATTGGATGTTCGAGGACCTGTGTTTTTATCAGTTTCAGAAGCAGAGTTGAACTAGATATGGTCCGAATGTGTAGGAAACACAGTTCTTTTGGTTTGAGCACACTCATGTTTCCTTCTGTTTTGGAGAATCTAGAAAGCAAGACTGTGCTTCTTACTCTAAAGCAGAAAGTGTTTCATGTTTGAGAACTGTGCTGTGTGTTTCCCTTCAGAAATGGAGTTATATCCCACACTCTGTGTCTTCCTACAAACAAAATTTCTTTTTAGGTAAGGGTACTCACTTTTCAGCTCAAAGGACCTGCATCGTTCATGAAGCTCACACATTTCTCTTCTTAACGGACAAGCATTGGATGTTAGACTACCTATGGTTTGTATCAGTTTCCGACATAGTTGAACTAGATATGGTCCGTATGTGTGGGAAACACTGTTCTTTTGCTCTGATCACACCCACGTTTCCCTTTGTATTAGAGACTCTAGAAAGCAAGAGCGTGCTTCTTGCTCTAAAGCAGAGTGTGTTTCATGGATGAGAACTGTGCTGTGCATTTCCTTCAGAAATTGAGTTAAATCCCAAGCTCTGTGTCTACCTACAAGCAAGAAATCGTTTCAGGTAAACACAGTCACTTTACAGCTCAAATGAAGCTACATCATTCACGGAGCTCACACGTTTGTCGCTCTTAATTGAAAAGCATTGGTTGTTCGAGGACCTGTGGTTTTTATCAGTTTCAGAAGCAGAGTTGAACTAGACATGTTTCGTTTGTTTAGGAAACACTGTTCTTTTGTTCTGAGCACACTCACTTGTCCTGCAGTATTAGAGACTCTAGAAAGCAAGAGCTTGGTTCTTGCTCTAAAGCAGAGTGTTTTTCATGTATGAGAACTGTGCTGTGCATTTCCTTCCGAAATTCAGTTAAATCCCAAGCTCTGTGTCTTCCTACAAGCAAGAAATCTTTTCAGGTAAACACAGTCACTTTACAGCTCAAATGAAGCTACATCATTTTCGGAGCACACACGTTTGTCGCTCTTAATTGAAAAGCATTGGATGTTCGAGGACCTGTGGTATTTATCAGTTTCAGAAGCAGAGTTGAACTAGACATGTTCTGTTTGTTTACAAAACACTGTACTTTTGTTCTGAGCCCATTCACTTTTCATGCAGTATTAGAGAATCTAGAAAGCAAGAGCGTTCTACTTGCCATAAAGCAGAATGTGTTTCATGGATGAGAACTGTCCTGGGAGTTTCCCTTCAGAAATGGAGTTCAATCCCAGGCTCTGTGTCTTCCTACAAGCAAATTTTCATTTCAGGTAAACACAGTCACGTTTCATCTCATAGGAAGCAACATTGTTCACAAAGCTCACATGGTTCTCGCTCTTAAGTGACAAGCATGGGATGTTAGAGAACCTGTGGTTTGTATCAGTTTTAGAAGCAGAGTTGAAGTATATATGTTCCCTATGTGTAAGAAACACCGTTCCTTTGTTTGGAGCACACTCACGTTTCCTGCTGTATTAGAGACATGAGAAAGCAAGAGCGTGCTTCTTGCTCAGCAGAGTGTGTTTCATGGATGAGAACTGTGCTTTGTGTTTCCCTTCAGAAATGGAGTTAAATCCCAGGGTCTGTGTCTTCCTACAGGCAAGAAATCGTTTCAGGTAAACACAGTCACTTTACAGCTCAAATGAAGCTACATCATTCACGGAGCTCACACGTTTGTCGCTCTTAATTGAAAAGCATTGGATGTTCGAGGACCTGTGTTTTTATCAGTTTCAGAAGCAGAGTTGAACTAGATATGGTCCGAATGTGTGGGAAACACAGTTGTTTTGGTTTGAGCACACTCATGTTTCCTTCTGTTTTAGAGAATCTAGAAAGCAAGACTGTGCTTCTTACTCTAAAGCAGAAAGTGTTTCATGTTTGAGAACTGTGCTGTGTGTTTCCCTTCAGAAATGGAGTTATATCCCACACTCTGTGTCTTCCTACAAACAAAATTTCTTTTTAGGTAAGGGTACTCACTTTTCAGCTCAAAGGACCTGCATCGTTCATGAAGCTCACACATTTCTCTTCTTAACAGACAAGCATTGGATGTTAGACTACCTATGGTTTGTATCAGTTTCCGACATAGTTGAACTAGATATGGTCCGTATGTGTGGGAAACACTGTTCTTTTGCTCTGATCACACCCACGTTTCCCTTTGTATTAGAGACTCTAGAAAGCAAGAGCGTGCTTCTTGCTCTAAAGCAGAGTGTGTTTCATGGATGAGAACTGTGCTGTGCATTTCCTTCAGAAATTGAGTTAAATCCCAAGCTCTGTGTCTACCTACAAGCAAGAAATCGTTTCAGGTAAACACAGTCACTTTACAGCTCAAATGAAGCTACATCATTCACGGAGCTCACACGTTTGTCGCTCTTAATTGAAAAGCATTGGTTGTTCGAGGACCTGTGGTTTTTACCAGTTTCAGAAGCAGAGTTGAACTAGACATGTTCCGTTTGTTTAGGAAACACTGTTCTTTTGTTCTGAGCACACTCACTTGTCCTGCAGTATTAGAGACTCTAGAAAGCAAGAGCTTGGTTCTTGCTCTAAAGCAGAGTGTTTTTCATGTATGAGAACTGTGCTGTGTGTTTCCCGTCAGAAATGGAGTTAAATCCCAGGCTCTGTGTCTTCCTACAGGCAATAATTCGTTTCATGTAAACGCAGTCACTTTTCAGCTCAAAGGACCTACATCATTTCATGCAGCTCACACGTTTGTCGCTTTTAACTGAAAAGCAGTGGACGTTAGAGGACCTTTGGTTTGTATAACTTTCAGAAAAAGAGTTGAAGTAGATATGGTCCAAATGTGTGGGAAACACAGTTCTTTTGGTCTGAACACACTCATGTTTCCCTCTGTTTTAGAGACTCTAGAAAGCAAGACAGTGCTTCTTACTCTAAAGCAGAAAGTGTTTCATGTATGAGAACTGTGCTGTGTGTTTCCCTTCAGAAATGGAGTTATATCGCACGCTCTGTGTCTTCCTACAAACAAAATTTCTTTTTAGGTAGGGGTAGTCACTTTTCAGCTCAAAGGACCTGCATCGTTCATGAAGCTCACACATATATCTTCTTAACGGACAAGCATTGGATGTTAGAGGACCTATGGTTTATACCAGTTTCAGACAGAGTTGAACTAGATATGGTCCGTATGTGTGGGAAACACTGTTCTTTTGCTCTGATCACACTCACGGTTCCCTTTGTATTAGAGACTCTAGAAAGCAAGAGCGTTCTTCTTGCTCTAAAGCAGAGTGTGTTTCATGGATGAGAACTGTGCTGTGCATTTCCTTCAGAAATTCAGTTAAATCCCAAGCTCTGTGTATACCTACAAGCAAGAAATCGTTTCAGGTAAACACAGTCACTTTACAGCTCAAATGAAGCTTATACATTCACAGAGCTCACACGTTTGTCGCTCTTAACTGAAAACCAGTAGAGGTTAGAGGACCTGTGGTTTTTATCAGTTTCAGAAAAAGAGTTGAACTTGATATGGTCCAAATGCGTGGGAAACACAGTTCTTTTGGTCTGAGCACACTCATGTTTCCTTCTGTTTTAGAGACTCTAAAAAGCAAGACCGTGCTTCTTACTCTAAAGCAGAAAGTGTTTCATGTATGAGAACTGTGCTGTGTGTTTCCCTTCAGAAATGGAGTTAAATGCCATGCTCTGTGTCTTCTTACAAACAAAATTTCTTTTCAGGTAAGGGTAGTCACTTTTCTGCTCAAAGGACCTGCATCGTTCATGAAGCTCACACATTTCTCTTCTTAACGGACAAGCTTTGGATGTTAGAGGACCTATGGTTTGTATCAGTTTCAGACAGAGTGGAACTAGATATGGCCCGTATGTGTGGGAAACACTGTTCTTTTGCTCTGATCACACTCACGTTTCCCTTTGTATTAGAGACTCTAGAAAGCAAGAGCATTCTTCTTGCTCTAAAGCAGAGTGTGTTTCATGGATGAGAACTGTGCTGTGCATTTCCTTCATAAATTCAGTTAATTCCAAAGCTCTGTATCTTCCTACAAGCAAGAAATCGTTTCAGGTAAACACAGTCACTTACAGCTCAAATGAAGCTACATCATTTTCGGAGCACACACGTTTGTCGCTCTTAATTGAAAAGCATTGGATGTTCGAGGACCTGTGGTTTTTATCAGTTTCAGAAGCAGAGTTGAACTAGACATGTTCTGTTTGTTTAGGAAACACGGTACTTTTGTTCTGAGCACATTCACTTTTCATGCAGTATTAGAGACTCTAGAAAGCAAGAGCTTGGTTCTTGCTCTAAAGCAGAGTGTTTTTCATGGATGAGAACTGTGCTGTGTGTTTCCCGTCAGAAATGGAGTCAATCCCAGCCTCTGTGTCTTCCTACAAGCACGATTTCATTTCAGGTAAACACAGTCACTTTTCAGCTCAAAGGAAGCTACATTGTTCACAAAGCTCACATGGTTCTTGCTCTTAAGTGACAAGCATGGGATGTGAGAGAACCTGTGGTTTGTATCAGTTTTAGAAGCAGAGTTGAAGTATATATGTTCCCTATGTGTAAGAAACACTGTTCCTTTGTTTGGAGCACACTAACGTTTTCTGCTGTATTATAGACATGAGAAAGCAAGAGCGTGCTTCTTGCTCTAAAGCAGAGTGTGTTTCATGGATGAGAACTGTGCTGTGTGTTTCCCGTCAGAAATGGAGTTAAATCCCAGGGTCTGTGTCTTCCTACAGGCAAGAATTCACTTCATGTAAACACAGTCACTTTTCAGCTCAAAGGAAACTACATCATTCACGGAGCTCACACGTGTGTCGCTCTTAATTGAAAAGCATTGGATGTTCGAGGACCTGTGTTTTTATCAGTTTCAGAAGCAGAGTTGAACTAGATATGGTCCGAATGTGTAGGAAACACTTTTCTTTTTGTTTGAGCACACTCATGTTTCCTGCAGTATTAGAGACTCAAGAAAGTAAGAGTTTGGTTCTTGCTCTAACGCAGGGTGTTTTTCATGGATGAGAACTGTGCTGTGTGTTTCCCTTCCAAAATGGAGTTAAATTCCATGCTCTGTGTCTTCCTACAAGCAAGACTTCGTTTCAGATAAGGGTTGTCACTTTTCAGCTCAAAGGACCTACATCGTTCATGAAGCTCACACGTTTCTCTTCTTAACTGAGATGCAATGGATGTTAGAAGACCTGTGGCTTGTATCAGTTTCAGAAGCTGAGTTGAACTAGATATGATCCTTACATGTAGGAAACACACTTATTTTGTTCTGAACACACTGATGTTTCCTGCTGTTTTAGAGACTCTAGAAAGCAAGAGCTTGATTCTTGCTCTAAAGCAGAGTGTGTTTCATGGATGTTAACTGTGCTTTGTGTGTCCATCAGAAATGGAGTTCAATCCCAGTCTCTGTGTCTTCCTGCAAGTAATACTTCATTTCAGGTAAGGGTAGTAATTTTTCAGCTCAAAGGACCAGCATCGTTCACGAAGCTCACACATTTCTCTTCTGAACTGAGAAGCACTGGATGTTAGAGTACCTGTGGTGTGTATCCGTTTCAGAAGCAGAGTTGAAATAGATATGGTCCATATGTGTAGGACACACAGTTCTTTTGTTCTGAGCACATCACGTTTCATGCCATATTAGAGATTCTAGAAAGCAAGAGCGTGCTTCTTGCTCTAAAGCAGAGTGTGTTTCATGGATATGAACTGTGCTGTGCGTTTCCTTCAGAAATGGAATTAAATCCCAAGCTCTGTGTCTTCCTACAAGCAAGAAGTCGTTTCAGGTGAACACAGTCACATTACAGCTCAAATGAAACAACATCGTTCACAAAGCTCACACTTTTGTTGCTCTTAATTGAAAAGCATTGCATGTTAGAGGACCAGTGGTTTTCATCAGTTTCAGAAGCAGAGTTGAACTAGATATGGTCTGAATATGTAGGAAATACAGTTCTTTTTTTCTGGGCACACTCATGCTTTCTTCACACTCAGATCCTCAAGAAAGCATGAGCATCCTTCTTGCACTAAAGCAGAGTGTGTATCATGGATAAGAACTGTGCTGTGTGTTTCCCTTCATAAATGGTCTTCAATCCCATGCTCTGTGTCTTCATACAAGCAACACTTCATTTCATGTAAACGCAGTTATTTACAGCTCCATTGAAGCTACAAGGATCAAGAAGATCAAACATTTGTTGATCTTAATTGACAAGCATTGGATGTTAGAGGACCTGTGGTTTGTACCAGTTTCAGAAGCAGAGTTGAACTAGTTATGGTCTGCATATGTAGGATACACAGTTCTTTTTTCATTTCACACTCACGTTTCCTGCTGTATTAGAGACTCTAGAAAACAAGAACTTGGTTCTTGCTCTAAAGCACACTGTTTTTCATGGATGAGAACTGTGCTTTGTGTTTCCCTCAGAAATGGAGTTCAATCCCAGCCTCTGTGTCTTCATACAAGCAAGAATTCATTTCAGGTAAAGGCAGGAACTTTTCTGCACAATGGAATCTACATCATTCACAGAGCTCACACGTTTCTTGCTCTTAAATGAAAAGCATTGGATGTTAGAGGACCAATGGTTTGTATCAGTTTCAGAAGCAGAGTTGAACTAGATATGGTCAGAATGTGTGGGTAACACAGTTCTTTTGGTCTGAGCACACTCATGTTTCCTTCTGTTTTAGAGAGTCTAGAAAGCAAGACCGTGCTTCTTACTCTAAAGCAGAAAGTGTTTCATGGATGAGAACTGTGCTGTGAGTTTCCCTTCAGAAATGGAGTTAAATCCCACGCTCTGTGTCTTCCTACAAGCAAAATTCTTTTTAGGTAAGGGTAGTCACTTTTCAGCTTAAAGGACCTGCATCGTTCACGAAGCTCACACATTTCTCTTCTTAACAGACAAGCATTGGATGTTAGAGGACCTATGGCTTGTATCAGTTTCAGACAGAGTTTAACTAGATATGGTCCGTATGTGTGGGAAACACCGATCTTTTGCTCTGAGCACACTCACGTTTCCCTTTTTATTAGAGACTCTAGAAAGCAAGAGCGTGCTTCTTGCTCTAAAGCAGAGTGTGATTCATGGATGAGAACTGTGCTGTGTGTTTCCATTCAGAAATGGAGTTAAATCCCATGCTCTGTGTCTTCCTACAAACAAAATTTCTTTTCAGGTAAGGGTAGTCACTTTTCAGCTCAAAGGACCTGCATCGTTCACGAAGCTCACACATTTCTCTTCTTAACGGCAAGCATTGGATGTTAGAGGACCTATGGTTTGTATCAGTTTCAGACAGAGTTGAAGTAGATATGGTCCGTTTGTGTGGGAAACACCGTTCTTTTGCTCTGAGCACACTCACGTTTCCCTCTGTATTAGAGACTCTAGAAAGCAAGAGCATGCTTCTTGCTCTAAAGCAGAGTGTGTTTCACATGGATGAGAACTGTGCTGGGAGTTTCACTTGAGAAATGGAGTTCAATCCCAGGCTCTGTGTCTTCCTACAAGCAAGACATCGTTTCAGGTAAACACAGTCACTTTTCAGCTCAAAGGATGCTACATCATTCACAAAGCTCACATGTGTCTCGCTCTTAAGTAACAAGCATGGGATGTTAGAGGACCTGTGGTTTGTATCAGTTTTAGAAGCAGAGTTGAAGTATATATGTTGCCTATGTGTAAGAAACACCGTTCCTTTGTTCAGAGCATACTCACGTTTAATGCTGTATTAGAGAAAGTAGAAAGCATGAGCATGCTTCATGCTTTAAAGCAGAGTGTGTTTCATGGATGAGAACTGTGCTTTGCGATTCCCTTCAGAAATGGAGTTAAATCCTAGGCTCTGTGTCTTACTACAGGCAATAATTCGTTTCATGTTAACGCAGTCACGTTTCAGCTCAAAGGAGCTACATCATTCACGAAGCTCACACATTTCTCTTCTTAACGGACAAGCATTGGACGTTAGAGGACCTGTGGTTTGTGTCACTTTCAGAAGCAGAATTGAACTAGATATGGTCCATATGTGTAGGAAACACAGTTCTTTTGTTCTGAGCACATTACTTTTCCTGCTGTATTGGAGACTCTAGAAAGCAAGAGCGTGCTTCTTGCTCTAAAGCAGAGTGTGTTTCATGGATGACAACTGTGCTGTGCATTTCCTTCAGAAATGGAGTTAAATCCCAAGCTCTGTGTCTTCCTACAAGCAAGAAATCATTTCAGGTAAACCCAGTCACTTTACAGCTCAAATGAAGCTACATCGTTCACAAAGCTCACACGTTTGTCGCTCTTAATTGAAAAGCATTGGATGTTACAGGACCTGTGGTTTTTATCCGTTTCAGAAGCAGAGTTGAACTAGACATGTTCCGTATGTTTTGGAAACACTGTTCTTTTGTTTTGAGCACACTCAATTTTCCTGCTGTATTAGAGACTCTAGAAAGCAAGAATTTGGTTCTTCCTCTAAAGCACACTGGTTTTTTGGATGAGAACTGTGCTTTGTGTTTCCCTCAGAAATGGAGTTCAATCCCAGGCTCTGTGTCTTCATACAAGCAAGAATTCATTTCAGGTAAAGGCAGGAACTTTTCAGCTCAATGGAATCTACATCATTCACAGAGCTCACACGTTTCTCCTTCTTAACTGAAAAGCATTGGATGTTAGGGGACCTATGGTTTGTATCAGTTTCAGAAGCAGAGTTGTCCTTGATATGGTACGAATGTGTAGGAAACACAGTTCTTTTGGTCTGAGCACACTCATATTTCCTTCTGTTTTAGAGACTCGAGAAAGCAAGAGCGTTCTTCTTGCTCTAAAGCAGAGTGTGTTTCATGGATGAGAACTGTGCTGTGTCTTTCCCTTCTGAAATGGAGATAAATCCCAAGCTCTGTGTCTTCCTACAAGCAAGAATTCGTTTCTTGTAAACGCAGTCACTTTTCAGCACAGAGGAAGCTACATCGTTCACGCAGCTCATACATTTGTCGCTCTTAACTGAAAAGCTTTGGATATTAGAGGTCCTGTGGTTTGTATCAGTTTCAGAAGCAGAGTTGAACTAGATATGGACCGAATGTGTAGGAAACACAGTTCTTTTGTTCTTTTGTTGTGAGCACACTCAGGTTTCCTTGTGTTTTAGAGATTCTAGAAAGCAAGAGCGTGCTTCGTGCTCTAAAGCAGAGTGTGTTTCATGGATGAGAAGAGTGCTGTGTGGTTCCCTTCAGATATGGGATTAAATCATATGCTCTGTGTTTTCCTACAAGGAAGACTTCGTTTCAGGTAAGGGTAGTCACTTTTCAGGTCAAAGGACCTACATCATTCATGAAGCTCACACGTTTCTCTTCTTAACTGAGAAGCATTGGATGTTAGAGGACCTTTGGTTTTTATCTGTTTTAGAAGCAGAGTTGAACTAGATAAGATCCTTATGTGTAGGCAACACAGTTCTTTGTTCTGAGCACACTTACTTTTCCTGCTGTATTAGAGACTCTAGAAAGCAAGAGCTTGGTTCTTGCTCTAAAGCAGAGTGTGTTTCATGGATTACAACTGTGCTTTGTGTTTCCCTCAGTAATGGAGTTCATTCCCAGGATCTGTGTCTTCCTAAAAGCAATACTTCGTTTCAGGTAAGGGTAGTCACTTTTCAGATCAAAGGACCTACATCGTTCACGAAGCTCACACATTTCTCTTCTGAAATGAGAAGCATTGGATGTTAGAGTACCTGTGGTTTGTATCCGTTTCAGAAGCAGAGTTGAAATAGATATGGTCCATATGTGTAGGACACACAGTTCTTTTGTTCTGAGCACATCACTTTTCCTGCCATATTAGAGACTCTAGAAAGTAAGAGCGTGCTTCTTGCTCTAAAGCAGAGTGTGTTTCATGGATGAGAACTGTGCTGTGCATTTCCTTCAGAAATAGAGTTAAATCCTAAGCTCTGTGTCTTCCTACAAGCATGAAGTCATTTCAGGTGAACACAGTCACTTTACAGCTCAAATGAAACAACATCGTTCACGAAGCTCACACATTTGTCGCTCTTAATTGAAAAGCATTGGATGTTAGAGGACCTGTGGTTATCATCAGTTTCAGAAGCAGAGTTGAACTAGATATGGTCCGAATATGTAGGAAATACAGTTCTTTTGTTCTGAGCACACTCATGTTTACTTCACATTTAGATCCTCAAGAAAGCATGAGTATGCTTCTTGCTCTAAACCAGAGTGTTTCATGGATGAGAACTGTGCTGTGTGTTTCCCTTCGTAAATGGAGTTCAATCCCAGGCTCTGTGTCTTCATACAAGCAAGACATCGTTTCAGGTAAACACAGTCACTTTTCAGCTCAAAGGATGCTACATCATTCACAAAGCTCACATGTGTCTCGCTCTTAAGTAACAAGCATGGGATGTTAGAGGACCTGTGGTTTGTATCAGTTTTAGAAGCAGAGTTGAAGTATATATGTTGCCTATGTGTAAGAAACACCGTTCCTTTGTTCAGAGCACACTCACGTTTAATGCTGTATTAGAGAAAGTAGAAAGCATGAGCATGCTTCATGCTCTAAAGCAGAGTGTGTTTCATGGATGAGAACTGTGCTTTGCGTTTCCCTTCAGAAATGGAGTTAAATCCTAGGCTCTGTGTCTTACTACAGGCAATAATTCGTTTCATGTTAACGCAGTCACGTTTCAGCTCAAAGGAGCTACATCATTCACGAAGCTCACACATTTCTCTTCTTAAAGGACAAGCATTGGACGTTAGAGGACCTGTGGTTTGTGTCACTTTCAGAAGCAGAATTGAAGTAGATATGGTCCATATGTGTAGGAAACACAGTTCTTTTGTTCTGAGCACATTACTTTTCCTGCTGTATTGGGGACTCTAGAAAGCAAGAGCGTGCTTCTTGCTCTAAAGCAGAGTGTGTTTCATGGATGACAACTGTGCTTCCTTCAGAAATGGAGTTAAATCCCAAGCTCTGTGTCTTCCTACAAGGAAGAAATCATTTCAGGTAAACCCAGTCACTTTACAGCTCAAATGAAGCTACATCGTTCACAAAGCTCACACGTTTGTCGCTCTTAATTGAAAAGCATTGGATGTTACAGGACCTGTGGTTTTTATCCGTTTCAGAAGCAGAGTTGAAGTATATATGTTGCCTATGTGTAAGAAACACTGTTCCTTTGTTCAGAGCACACTCACGTTTAATGCTGTATTAGAGAAAGTAGAAAGCATGAGCATGCTTCATGCTCTAAAGCAGAGTGTGTTTCATGGATGAGAACTGTGCTTTGCGTTTCCCTTCAGAAATGGAGTTAAATCCTAGGCTCTGTGTCTTACTACAGGCAATAATTCGTTTCATGTTAACGCAGTCACGTTTCAGCTCAAAGGAGCTACATCATTCACGAAGCTCACACATTTCTCTTCTTAAAGGACAAGCATTGGACGTTAGAGGACCTGTGGTTTGTGTCACTTTCAGAAGCAGAATTGAAGTAGATATGGTCCATATGTGTAGGAAACACAGTTCTTTTGTTCTGAGCACATTACTTTTCCTGCTGTATTGGGGACTCTAGAAAGCAAGAGCGTGCTTCTTGCTCTAAAGCAGAGTGTGTTTCATGGATGACAACTGTGCTTCCTTCAGAAATGGAGTTAAATCCCAAGCTCTGTGTCTTCCTACAAGGAAGAAATCATTTCAGGTAAACCCAGTCACTTTACAGCTCAAATGAAGCTACATCGTTCACAAAGCTCACACGTTTGTCGCTCTTAATTGAAAAGCATTGGATGTTACAGGACCTGTGGTTTTTATCCGTTTCAGAAGCAGAGTTGAACTAGACATGTTCCGTATGTGTAGGAAACACTGTTCTTTTGTTCTGAGCACACTCAATTTTCCTGCTGTATTAGAGACTCTAGAAAGCAAGAATTTGGTTCTTGCTCTAAAGCACACTGGTTTTTTGGATGAGAACTGTGCTTTGTGTTTCCCTCAGAAATGGAGTTCAATCCCAGGCTCTGTGTCTTCATACAAGCAAGAATTCATTTCAGGTAAAGGCAGGAACTTTTCAGCTCAATGGAATCTACATCATTCACAGAGCTCACACGTTTCTCCTTCTTAACTGAAAAGCATTGGATGTTAGGGGACCTATGGTTTGTATCAGTTTCAGAAGCAGAGTTGTCCTTGATATGGGCCGAATGTGTAGGAAACACAGTTCTTTTGGTCTGAGCACACTCATGTTTCCTTCTGTTTTAGAGACTCGAGAAAGCAAGAGCGTTCTTCTTGCTCTAAAGCAGAGTGTGTTTCATGGATGAGAACTGTGCTGTGTCTTTCCCTTCTGAAATGGAGATAAATCCCAAGCTCTGTGTCTTCCTACAAGCAAGAATTCGTTTCTTGTAAACGCAGTCACTTTTCAGCACAGAGGAAGCTACATCATTCACGCAGCTCATACATTTGTCGCTCTTAAATGAAAAGCTTTGGATATTAGAGGACCTGTGGTTTGTATCAGTTTCAGAAGCAGAGTTGAACTAGATATGGACCGAATGTGTAGGAAACACAGTTCTTTTGTTCTTTTGTTGTGAGCACACTCAGGTGTCCTTGTGTTTTAGAGATTCTAGAAAGCAAGAGCGTGCTTCGTGCTCTAAAGCAGAGTGTGTTTCATGGATGAGAACAGTGCTGTGTGGTTCCCTTCAGGTATGGGATTAAATCCTATGCTCTGTGTTTTCCAACAAGGAAGACTTCGTTTCAGGTAAGGTAGTCACTTTTCAGGTCAAAGGACCTACATCATTCATGAAGTTCACATGTTTCTCTTCTTAACTGAGAAGCATTGGATGTTAGAGGACCTTTGGTTTTTATCTGTTTTAGAAGCAGAGTTGAACTAGATAAGATCCTTATGTGTAGGCAACACAGTTCTTTGTTCTGAGCACACTTACTTTTCCTGCTGTATTAGAGACTCTAGAAAGCAAGAGCTTGGTTCTTGCTCTAAAGCAGAGTGTGTTTCATGGATTACAACTGTGCTTTGTGTTTCCCTCAGTAATGGAGTTCATTCCCAGGATCTGTGTCTTCCTAAAAGCAATACTTCGTTTCAGGTAAGGGTAGTCACTTTTCAGCTCAAAGGACCTACATTGTTCACGAAGCTCACACATTTCTCTTCTGAAATGAGAAGCATTGGATGTTAGAGTACCTGTGGTTTGTATCCGTTTCAGAAGCAGAGCTGAAATAGATATGGTCCATATGTGTAGGACACACAGTTCTTTTGTTCTGAGCACATCACTTTTCCTGCCATATTAGAGACTCTAGAAAGTAAGAGCGTGCTTCTTGCTCTAAAGCAGAGTGTGTTTCATGGATGAGAACTGTGCTGTGCATTTCCTTCAGAAATAGAGTTAAATCCTAAGCTCTGTGTCTTCCTACAAGCATGAAGTCATTTCAGGTGAACACAGTCACTTTACAGCTCAATTGAAACAACATCGTTCACGAAGCTCACACATTTGTCGCTCTTAATTGAAAAGCATTGGATGTTAGAGGACCTGTGGTTTTCATCAGTTTCAGAAGCAGAGTTGAAGTAGATATGGTCCGAATATGTAGGAAATACAGTTCTTTTGTTCTGAGCACACTCATGTTTACTTCACATTTAGATCCTCAAGAAAGCATGAGTATGCTTCTTGCTCTAAAGCAGAGTGTTTCATGGATGAGAACTGTGCTGTGTGTTTCCCTTCGTAAATGGAGTTCAATCCCAGGCTCTGTGTCTTCATACAAGCAAGACTTCATTTCAGGTAAATGCAGTCATTTTCAGCTCAATCGAAGCTACATCATTCAGGTAGATCACACGTTTGTCGATCTTAACTGACAAGCATTGGATGTTAGAGGACCTATGGTTTGTATCAGCTTCAGAAGCAGAGTTGAACTAGGTATAGTCTGCATATGTAGGATACACCGTTCTTTTTTCAGAGCACACTCACGTTTCCTGCTGTATTAGAGAATCTAGAAAGCAAGAACTTGGTTCATGCTATAATGCACACTGTGCTTCATGGATGAGAACTGTGCTTTGTGTTTCCCTCAGTAATGGAGTTCAATCCCAGGCTCTATGTTTTCATACAAGCACGAATTCATTTCAGATAAAGGCAGTAACTTTTCAGCTCAAAGGAAACTACATCATTCACAGAGCTCACACGTTTCTTGCTTGTAACTGAAAAGCATTGGATGTTAGAGGACCTATAGTTTGTATCAGTTTCAGGAGCAGAGTTGTATTAGAGATGGCCTGAATGTGTAGGGAACACAGTTCTTTTTGTCTGAACACACTAATATTTCCTTCTGTTTTAGAGACTCTAGAAAGCAAGGGCGTGCTTCTTGCTATAAACAGAGTGTGTTTCATGGATGAGAACTGTGCTGTGTGTTTCCTTTCAGAAATAGAGTTCAATCCCAGGCTCTGTGTCTTCATACAAGCAAGAATTCATTTCAGGTAAAGGCAGGAACTTTTCAGCTCAATGGAATCTACATCATTCACAGAGCTCACACGTTTCTCCTTCTTAACTGAAAAGCATTGTATGTTAGAGGACCTATGGTTTGTATCAGTTTCAGAAGCAGAGTTGTCCATGATATGGTCCGAAAGTGTAGGAAACACAGTTCTTTTGGTCTGAGCACACTCACGTTTCCCTCTGTATTAGAGACTCTAGAAAGCAAGAGCATGCTTCTTGCCTAAAGCAGAGTGTGTTTCATGGATGAGAACTGTGCTGGGAGTTTCACTTGAGAAATGGAGTTCAATCCCAGGCTTTGTGTCTTCCTACAAGCAAGACATCGTTTCAGGTAAACACAGTCACTTTTCAGCTCAAAGGATGCTACATCATTCACAAAGCTCACATGTGTCTCGCTCTTAAGTAACAAGCATGGGATGTTAGAGGACCTGGGGTTTGTATCAGTTTTAGAAGCAGAGTTGAAGTATATATGTTGCCTATGTGTAAGAAACACCGTTCCTTTGTTCAGAGCACACTCACGTTTCCTGCTTTATGAGAGACAGTAGAAAGCATGAGCATGCTTCATGCTCTAAAGCAGAGTGTGTTTCATGGATGAGAACTGTGCTTTGCGTTTCCCTTCAGAAATGGAGTTAAATCCTAGGCTCTGTGTCTTACTACAGGCAATAATTCGTTTCATGTTAACACAGTCACGTTTCAGCTCAAAGGAGCTACATCATTCACGAAGCTCACACATTTCTCTTCTTAACGGACAAGCATTGGACGTTAGAGGACCTGTGGTTTGTATCACTTTCAGAAGCAGAATTGAACTAAATATGGTCCATATGTGTAGGAAACACAGTTCTTTTGTTCTGAGCACATTACGTTTCCTGCTGTATTAGAGACTCTAGAAAGCAAGAGCGTGCTTCTTGCTCTAAAGCAGAGTGTGTTTCATGGATGACAACTGTGCTGTGCATTTCCTTCAGAAATGGAGTTAAATCCCAAGCTCTGTGTCTTCCTACAAGCAAGAAATCATTTCAGGTAAACCCAGTCACTTTACAGCTCAAATGAAGCTACATCGTTCACAAAGCTCACACGTTTGTCGCTCTTAATTGAAAAGCATTGGATGTTACAGGACCTGTGGTTTTTATCCGTTTCAGAAGCAGAGTTGAACTAGACATGTTCCGTATGTTTAGGAAACACTGTTCTTCTGTTCTGAGCACACTCAATTTTCCTGCTGTATTAGAGACTCTAGAAAGCAAGAATTTGGTTCTTCCTCTAAAGCACACTGGTTTTTTGGATGAGAACTGTGCTTTGTGTTTCCCTCAGAAATGGAGTTCAATCCCAGGCTCTGTGTCTTCATACAAGCAAGAATTCATTTCAGGTAAAGGCAGGAACTTTTCAGCTCAATGGAATCTACATCATTCACAGAGCTCACACGTTTCTCCTTCTTAACTGAAAAGCATTGGATGTTAGAGGACCTATGGTTTGTATCAGTTTCAGAAGCAGAGTTGTCATTGATATGGTCCGAATGTGTAGGAAACACAGTTCTTTTGGTCTGAGCACACTCATGTTTCCTTCTGTTTTAGAGACTCGAGAAAGCAAGAGCGTTCTTCTTGCTCTAAAGCAGAGTGTGTTTCATGGATGAGAACTGTGCTGTGTGTTTGCCTTCTGAAATGGAGATAAATCCCAAGCTCTGTGTCTTCCTACAAGCAAGAATTCGTTTCTTGTAAACGCAGTCACTTTTCAGCACAGAGGAAGCTACATCATTCACGCAGCTCATACATTTGTCGCTCTTAACTGAAAAGCTTTGGATATTAGAGGACCTGTGGTTTGTATCAGTTTCAGAAGCAGAGTTGAACTAGATATGGACCGAATGTGTAGGAAACACAAATCTTTTGTTCTGAGCACACTCACGTTTCCTTGTGTTTTAGAGATTCTAGAAAGCAAGAGCGTGCTTCGTGCTCTAAAGCAGAGTGTGTTTCATGGATGAGAACAGTGCTGTGTGGTTCCCTTCAGATATGGGGTTAAATCCTATGCTCTGTGTTTTCCTACAAGGAAGACATCGTTTCACGTAAGGGTAGTCACTTTTCAGGTCAAAGGACCTACATCATTCATGAAGCTCACACGTTTGTCGCTCTTAATTGAAAAGCATCGGATGTTAGAGGACCTGTGGTTGTTATCAGTTTCAGAAGCAGAGTTGAACTAGATATGGTCCGTATGTGTAGGAAACACTGTTCTTTTTTTCTGAGCACACTCATTTTTCCTGCAGTAATAGAGACTCTAGAAAGCAAGAGCTTGGTTCTTGCTCTAAAGCAGAGTATTTTTCATGGATGAAAACTGTGCTGTGTGTTTCCCTTCCGAAATGGAGTTAAATTCCATGCTACAAGCAAGACTTCGTTTCAGATAAGGGTAGTCTCTTTTCAGCTCAAAGGACGTACATCGTTCACAAAGCTCACACGTTTCTCTTCTTAACTGAGAAGCAATGGATGTTCGAGGACCTTTGATTTGTATCAGTTTCAGAAGCTGAGTTGAACTAGATATGATCCTTACATGTAGGAAACACAGTTCTTTTGTTCTGAGCACACTCAAGTTTCCTGCTGTTTTAGAGACTCTAGAAAGCAAGAGCTTTATTCTTGCTCTAAAACAGAGTGTGTTTCATGGATGAGAACTGTGCTTTGTGTTTCCCAACATAAATGGACTTCAATCAAGGCTCTGTGTCTTCATACAAGCAAGATTTCATTTCTGGTATACGCAGTTATTTTCAGCTCAATCGAAGCTACAAGGATCAAGAAGCTCACACGTTTGTCGATCTTAACTGACAAGCATTGGATGTTAGAGGACCTGTGGTTTGTACCAGTTTCAGAAGCAGAGTTGAACTAGTTATGGTCTCCATATATAGGATACACTGTTCTTTTTTCATAGCACACTAACTTTTCCTGCTGTATTAGAGACTCTAGAAAGCAAGAACTTGGTTCTTGCTCCAAAGCACACTGGGTTTCATGGATGAGAACTGTGCTTTGTGTTTCCCTCAGAAATGGAGTTCAATCCCAGGCTCTGTGTCTTCATACAAGCAAGAATTCATTTCAGGTAAAGGCAGGAACTTTTCAACTCAATCGAATCTACATCATTCACAGAGCTCACACGTTTCTCGCTCTTAACTAAAAAGCATTGGATGTTAGAGGATCTATGGTTTTTATCTGTTTCAGAAGCAGAGTTGTCCTTGATATGGTCCGAAAGTGTAGGAAACACAGTTCTTTTGGTCTGAGCCCACTCATGTTTCCTTCTGTTTTAGAGACTCGAGAAAGCAAGAGCGTGCTTCTTTCTCTAAAGGAGAGTGTGCTTCATGGATGAAAACTGTGCTGTGTGTTTCCCTTCTGAAATGGAGATAAATCCCAAGCTCTGTGTCTTCCTACAAGCAAGAATTTGTTTCTTGTAAACGCAGTCACTTTTCAGCACAGAGGAAGCTACATCGTTCACGCAACTCATACATTTGTCGCTCTTAACTGAAAAGCTTTGGACATTAGAGGACCTGTGGTTTGTATCAGTTTCAGAAGCAGAGTTGAACTAGATATGGACCGAATGTGTAGGAAACACAGTTCTTTTGTTCTGAGCACACTCATGTTTCCTTGTGTTTTAGAGATTCTAGAAAGCAAGAGCGTGCTTCGTGCTTTAAAGCAGAGTGTGTTTCATGGATGAGAACAGTGCTGTGTGGTTCCCTTCAGATATGGTGTTAAATCCTACGCTCTGTGTTTTCCAACAAGGAAGACTTCGTTTCATGTAAGGGTAGTCACTTTTCAGCTCAAAGGACCTACATCGTTCATGAAGTTCACACGTTTGTCTTCTTAACTGACAAGCATTGGATGTTAGAGGACCTGTCGTTTTTATCAGTTTCAGAAGCAGAGTTGAACTAGATAAGATCCTTACGTGTAGGAAACACACTTATTTTGTTCTGAGCACACTCACTTTTCCTGCTGTATTAGAGACTCTAGAGAGCAAGAGCTTGGTTCTTGCTCTAAAGCAGAGTGTGTTTCATGGATGACAACTGTGCTTTGTGTTTCCCTCAGAAATGGAGTTCATTCCCAGGATCTGTGTCTTCCTAAAAGCAATACTTCGTTTCAGGTAAGGGTAGTCACTTTTCAGCTCAAAGGACCTACATCGTTCACGAAGCTCACACATTTCTCTTCTGAACTGAGAATCATTGGATGTTAGAGTACCTGTGGTTTGTATCCGTTTCAGAAGCAGAGTTGAAATAGATATGGTCCATATGTGTAGGACACACAGTTCTTTTGTTCTGAGCACATCACGTTTCCTGCCATATTAGAGACTCTAGAAAGCAAGAGCGTGCTTCTTGCTCTAAAGCAGAGTGTGTTTCATGGATGAGAACTGTGCTGTGCGTTTCCTTCAGAAATAGAGTTAAATCCTAAGCTCTGTGTCTTCCTACAAGCATGAAGTCATTTCAGGTGAACACAGTCACTTTACAGCTCAAATGAAACAACATCGTTCACGAAGCTCACACATTTGTCGCTCTTAATTGATAAGCATTGGATGTTAGAGGAGTGTGGTTTTCATCAGTTTCAGAAGCAGAGTTGAACTAGATATGGTCCGAATATGTAGGAAATACAGTTCTTTTGTTCTGAGCACACTCATGTTTACTTCACATTTAGATCCTCAAGAAAGCATGAGTATGCTTCTTGCTCTAAAGCAGAGTGTGTATCATGGATGAGAACTGTGCTGTGTGTTTCCCTTCGTAAATGGAGTTCAATCCCAGGCTCTGTGTCTTCATACAAGCAAGATTTCATTTCAGGTAAACGCAGTTATTTTAAGCTCTATCGAAGCTACAAGGATCAAGAAGCTCACACGTTTGTCGATCTTAACTGACAAGCATTGGATGTTAGAGGACCTGTGGTTTGTATCAGTTTCAGAAGCAGAGTTGACCTAGGTATGGTCTGCATATGTAGGATACACCGTTCTTTTTTTCAGAGCACACTCACGTTTCTTGCTGTATTAGAGAATCTAGAAAGCAAGAACTTGGTTCATGCTATAATGCACACTGTGCTTCATGGATGAGAACTGTGCTTTGTGTTTCCCTCAGAAATGGAGTTCAATCCCAGGCTCTGTGTCTTCATACAAGCAAGAATTCATTTCAGGTAAAGGCAGTAACTTTTCAGCTCAAAGGAAACTACATCATTCACAGAGCTCACACGTTTCTTGCTTGTAACTGAAAAGCATTGGATGTTAGAGGACCTATGGTTTGTATCAGTTTCAGGAGCAGAGTTGTATTAGAGATGGTCTGAATGTGTAGGGAACACAGTTCTTTTTGTCTGAGCACACTAATATTTCCTTCTGTTTTAGAGACTCTAGAAAGCAAGGGCGTGCTTCTTGCTATAAACAGAGTGTGTTTCATGGATGAGAACTGTGCTGTGTGTTTCCTTTCAGAAATAGAGTTCAATCCCAGGCTCTGTGTCTTCCTACATGCAAGACTTCGTTTCAGGTAAGTGTAGTCACTTTTCGGCTCAAAGGACCTACATCGTTCACTAAGCACACACGTTTCTCTTCTTAAGTGACAAGCATTGGATTTTAGAGGACCTGTGGTTTGTATCAGTTTCAGAAGCAGAGTTAAACTAGATATGATGCTTACGTGTAGGAAACACAGTTCTTTTGTTCTGAGCACACTCACGTTTACTACTGTATTAGAGAATCTAGAAAGCAAGAGCTTGATTCTGGCTCTAGAGCAGAGTGTATTTCATGGATGAGAACTGTGCTGTGTGTTTCCCTTCTGAAATGGAGATAAATCCCAAGCTCTGTGTCTTCCTATAAGCAAGAATTCGTTACTTATAAACGCAGTCACTTTTCAGCTCAAAGGAAGCTACATCGTTCACGCAGCTCACACGTTTGTCGCTCTTAATTGAAAAGCATTGGATGTTAGAGGACCTATGGTTTGTATCAGTTTCAGAAGGAGAGCTGAACTAGACATGTTCCGTATGTTTAGGAAACACTGTTCTTTTGTTCTGAGCACACTCACTCTTCCTGCAGTATTAGAGACTCTAGAAAGCAAGAGCTTGGTTCTTGCTCTATAGCAGAGTGTTTTTCATGCATGAGAACTGTGCTGTGTGTTTCCCGTCAGAAATGGAGTTAAATCCCAGGCTCTGTGTCTTCCTAAAGGCAATAATTCGATTCATGTAAACGCAGTCACTTTTCAGCTCAAAGGAGCTACATCGTTTCACGCATCACACATGTTTGTCGTTCTTAAATGTATACCATTGGAGGTTAGAGGACCTGTGGTTTGTATAAGTTTCAGAAGCAGAGTTGAACTAGATATGGTCCGAATGTGTGGGAAACACAGTTCTTTTGGTCTGAGCACACTCATGTTTCCTTCTGTTTTAGAGACTCTAGAAAGCAAGACCGTGCTTCTTACTCTAAAGCAGAAAGTGTTTCATAGATCAGAACTGTGCTGTGTGTTTCCCTTCAGAAATGGAATTAAATCACATGCTCTGTGTCTTCCTAAAAGCAAAATTTCTTTTCAGGTAAGGGTAGTCACTTTTCAGCTCAAAGGACATGCATCGTTTACGAAGCTCACACATTTCTCTTCTTAACGGACAAGCATTGCATGTTAGAGGACCTATGGTTTGTATCAGTTTCAGACAGAGTTGAACTAGATATGGTCCGTATGTGTGGGAAACACCGTTCTTTTGCTCTGAGCACACTCAAGTTTCACTCTGTATTAGAGACTCTAGAAAGCAAGAGCGTGCTTCTTGCTCTAAATCAGAGTGTGTTACATGGATGAGAACTGTGCGGGGAGTTTCCCTTGAGAAATGGAGTTCAATCCCAGGCTCTGTGTATTCCTACACGCAAGACTTCATTTCAGGTAAAGGCAGGAACTTTTCAGCTCAAAGGAAGCTACATCGTTCACAAAGCTCACATGTTTCTCGCTCTTAAGTGACAAGCATGGGATGTTAGAGGACCTGTGGTTAGTATCAGTTTTAGAAGCAGAGTTGAAGTATATATGTTCCCTATCTGTAAGAAAGACCATTCCTTTGTTCGGAGCACACTCACGTTTCCTGCTAAATTAGAGACACTAGAAATCAAGAGCGTGGTTCTTGCTCTAAAGCAGAGTGTGTTTCATAGATGAGAACTGTGCTGTGTGTTTCCCTTACAAAATGGGGTTAAATCCCAGGCTCTGTGTCTTCCTACAAGCAAGAATTCGTTTAATGTAAATACAGTCACTTTTTAGCTGAGAGGAAGCTACATCATTCACGCAGCTCACATGTTTGTCGCTCTTAATTGAAAACCATTGGATGTTAGAGGACCTGTGGTTTTTATCAGTTTCAGAAGCAGAGTTGAACTAGACATGTTCCGTTTGTTTAGGAAACACTGTTCTTTTGTTCTGAGCACACTCACTTTTCCTGCAGTATTAGACACTCTAGAAAGTAAGAGCTTGGTTCTTGCTCTATAGTAGAGTGTTTTACATGCATGAGAACTGTGCTGTGTGTTTCCTGTCAGAAATGGAATTAAATCCCAGGCTCTCTGTCTTCCTACAGGCAATAATGCGTTTCATGTAAAAGCAGTCACTTTTCAGCTCAAAGGAGCTACATCGTTTCACGCAGCTCACACGTTTGTCGCTCTTAACTGAAAACCATTGGAGGTTAGAGGACCTGTGTTTTTTATCAATTTCAGAAGCAGAGTAGAACTAGATATGTTCCGTATGTTTAGGAAACACAGTTCTTTTGGTCTGAGCACACTCATGTTTCCTTCTGTTTTAGAGACTCTAGAAAGCAAGACCGTGCTTCTTAATCTAAAGCAGAAAGGGTTTCATGGATGAGAACTGTGCTGTTTGTTTCCCTTCAGAAATTGATTCAATCCCATGCTCTGTGTCTTCCTACAAGCAAAATTTCTTTTTAGATGAGGGTAATCACTTCTCAGCTCAAATGACCTGCATCGTTCACGAAGCTCACACATTTCTCTTCTTAAGTGACAAGCATTGGATGTTAGAGGACCTGTGGTTTGTATCAGGTTCAGAAGCAGAGTTGAACTAGATATGGTCCGTATTTGTAGTAAACACCATTCTTTTTTCTGAGCACACTCACTTTTCCTGCTGTGTTACAGACTCTAGAAAGCAAGAGCATGTTTCTTGCTCTAAAGCAGATTGAGTTTCATGGATGAGAACTGTGCTTTTTGTTTCCCTCAGAAATTGTGTTCAATCCCAGGCTCTGTGTCTTCATACAAGCAAGAATTCATTTCAGGTAAAGGCAGTAACTTTTCAGCTCAAAGGAATCTACATCATTCACAGAGATCACTACTTTCTTGCTCTTAACTGAAAAGCATTGGATGTTTGAGGACCTATGATTTGTATCAGTTTCAGAAGCAGAGTTGTACTACATATGGTCTGAATGTGTAGGAAACACAGTTCTTTTTTCTGAGCACACTCATGTTTCCTTCTGTTTTAGAGACTCTAGAATGCAACAGCGTGCTTCTTGCTATAAAGCAGAGTTTGTTTCATGGATGAGAACTGTGCTGTGTGTTTCCCTTCAGAAATAGAGTTCAATCCCTGGCTCTGTGTCTTCCTACATGCAAGACTTCTTTTCAGGTAAATGTAGTCACTTTTCAGCTCAAAGGACCTACATCATTCACGAAGCTCACACGTTTCTCTTCTTAACTGACAAGCATTAGATGTTAGAGGACCTGTGGTTTTTATCAGTTTCAGAAGCAGAGTTGAAATAGATATGTTCCGTATATTTAGGAAACACCGTTCTTTTATTCTGAGCACACTCACTTTTCATGAAGTATTAGTCACTATAGAAAGGAAGAGCTTGGTTCTTGCTGTAAAGCAGAGTGTTTTTCATGGATGAGAACTGTACTGTGTGTTTCCCGTCAGAAATGTAGTTAAATCCCAGGCTCTGTGTCTTCTTACAGGCAATAATTCTTTTCATGTAAACGCAGTCGCTTTTCTGCTCAAAGGAACTACATCGCTCCATGCAGCTCACACGTTTGTCGCTCTTAACTGAAAACCATTAGAGTTTAGAGGACCTGTGGATTGTATAAGTTTCAGAAGCAGAGTTGAACTAGATATGGTCTGAATGTGTGGGAAACACAGTTCTTTTTGTCTGAGCACACTCATGTTTCCTTCTGTTTTAGAGACTCTAGAAAGCAAGACCGTGCTTCTTACTCTAAAGCAGAAAGTGTTTCATGGATGAGAACTGTGCTGTGTGTTTTACTTCAGAAATGGAGTTCAATCCCACGATCTGTGTCTCCCTACAAGCAAAATTTCTTTTCAGGTAAGGGTAGTCACTCTTCAGCTCTAAGGACCTACATCGTTCACAAAGCTCAAACATTTCTCTTCTAAACGGACAATCATTGGATGTTATAGGACCTTTGGTTTGTATCAGATTCAGATAGAGTTGATCTAGATATGTTCCGTATGTGTAGGAAACACTGTTCTTTTTTCTGAGCACACTCAGTTTTCCTGCTGTATTAGAGACTCTAGAAAGCAAGAGCATGCTTCTTGCTCTAAAGCAGAGTGTGTTTCATGGATAGGAACTGTGGTTTTTGTTTCCCTCAGAAATGGAGTTCAATCCCAGTCTCTGTGTCTTCGTACAAGCCATACTTCGTTTCAGGTAAAGGCAGTAACTTTTCAGCTCAAAGGAAACTACAACATTCACGCAGCTCACACGTTTGTCGCTCTTAATTGAAAAGCATTGGATGTTAGAGGAACTGTGGTATTTATCAGTTTCAGAAGCAGAGTTGAACTAGATATGGTCCGTATGTGTAGAAAACACCGTTCTTTTGTTCTGAGCACACTCAGGTTTCCTGCTTTATTAGAGAAATTAGAAAGAAAAAGCTTGGTTCTTGCTCTATAGCAGAGTGATTTCATGGATGAGAACTGTGCTGTGTGTTTACCGTCAGAAATGGAGTTAAATCCCAGGCTTTGTGTCTTCCTATAGGCAATAATTCGTTTCATGTAAACGCAGTCACTTTTCAGCTCAAAGGATCTACATTGTTCACGCAGCTCACACGTTTGTCGCTCTTAACTGAAATCCATTGGAGGTTAGAGGACATGTGGTTTGTATCAGTTTTAGAAGCAGAGTAGAACTAGATATGGTCCTAATGAGTTGGAAACACAGTTCTTTTGGTCTGAGCACACTCATGTTTCCTTCTGTTTTAGAGACTCTAGAAAGCAAGACCATTCTTCTTATTATAAAGCAGAGTGTGTTTCATGGATGAGAACTGTGCTGTGTGTTTCCCTTCAGAAATGGAGTTAAATCCCAGGCTCTGTGTCTTCCTACAAGCAAGAAATCGTTTCAGGTAATTCTAATCACTTTTCAGCTCAAAGGACCTACATTGGTCATGAAGCTCACACATTTCTCTCCTTAACTGACAAGCATTGGATGTTAGAGGACCTGTGGTTTGTATCACTTTCAGAATCAGAGTTCAACTAGATATGGTCCCTTTTTGTAGAAAACACCGTTCTTCTGTTCTGAGCACACTCAGGTTTCCTGCTGTATTAGAGAAAGTAGAAAGCAAAAGCTTGGTTCTTGGCTATAGCAGAGTGTTTTTCATGGATGATAACTGTGCTGTGCGTTTCCTTTAGAAATGGAGTTAAAGGCCAAGCTCTGTGTCTTCCTACAAGCAAGAAATCGTTTCAGGTAAACACAGTCACTTTACAGCTCAAATGAAGCTACATTGTTCACGAAGCTCACATATTTCTCTTCTTAACCGACAAGCATTGGATGTTAGAGGACCTATGGTTTGTATCAGTTTCAGACAGAGTTGAAATAGATGTGGTCCGTATGTGTGGGAAACACCGTTCTTTTGCTCTGGGCACACTCACGTTTCCCTCTGTATTAGAGAATCTAGAAAGCAAGAGCTGGCTTCTTGCTCTAAAGCAGATCGTGTTTCATGGATGAGAACTGTGCTGGGATTTTCCCTTCAGAAATGGAGTTCAATCCCATGCTCTGTGTGTTCCTACAAGCAAGACTTCGTTTCAGGAAAACACAGTCACTTTTCAGCTCAAAGGAAGCTACGTCGTTCACAAAGTTCACATGTTTCTCGCTCTAAAGTGACAAGCATGGGATGTTAGAGGACCAGTGATTGTATCAGTTTTAGAAGCAGAGTTGAATTATATATGTTCCCTATGTCTAAGAAACACCCTTCCTTTGTTCGGAGCACACTCACGTTTCCTGCTGTATTAGAGACACTAGAAAGCAAGACCGTGCTTCTCACTCTAAAGCAGAAAGTGTTTCATGGATCAGAACTGTGCTGTGTGTTTCTCTTCAGAAATGGAATTAAATCGCACGCTCTGTGTATTCCTACAGGCAAAATTTCTTTTCAGGTAAGGGTAGTCACTTTTCAGCTCAAAGAAAGCTACATCATTCACACAGCTCACACGTTTGTCGCTCTTAATTGAAAACCATTGGATGTTAGAGGACCTGTGGTTTTTATCAATTTCATAAGCGGAGTTGAACTAGATATGTTCTGTATGTTTAGGAAACACAGTCGTTTTGTCTGAGCACACTCATGTTTCCTTCTGTTTTAGAGACTCTAGAAAGCAAGACCGTGCTTCTTAATCTAAAGCAGAAAGGGTTTCATGGATGAGAACTGTGATGTGTGTTTCCCTTCAGAAATGGAGTTCAATCCCAGGCTCTGTGTCTTCCTAAAAGCAAAATTACTTTTTAGGTAAGGGTAGTCACTTTTCAGCTCAAAGGACCTGCATCGTTCCCGAATCTCACACATTTCTCTTCTTAACGGACAAGCATTGGATGTTAGAGGACCTATGGTTTGTATCAGTTTCAGACAGAGTTGAAATAGATATGGTCTGTATGTTCAGGAAACACCGTTCTTTTGTTCTGAGCACACTCACATTTCTTTCAGTATTAGAGATTCTAGAAAGCAAGAGCTTGGTTCTTGCTCTAAATCAGAGTGTTTTTCATGGATGAGAACTGTGCTGTGTGTTTCCCATCAGAAATGGAGTTAATCACAGGCTCTGTGTCTTCCTACAGGCAATAATTCATTTCATGTAAACGCATTCACTTTTCCGCTCAAAGGAGCTACATCGTTTCACGCAGCTCAAACGTTTGTCGCTCTTAACTGAAAACCATTGGAGGTTAGAGGACCTTTGGTTTGTATAAGTTTCAGAAGCAGAGTTTAACTAGATATGGTCCGAATGTGTGGGAAACACAGTTCTTTTTGTCTGAGCACACTCATGTTTCTTTCTGTTTTAGAGACTCTAGAAAGCAAGACCGTGCTTCTTACTCTAAAGCAGAAAGTGTTTCATGGATGAGAACTGTGCTGTGTGTTTCCCGTCAGAAATGGAGTTAAATCCCATGCTCTGTGTCTTCCTCCAAGAAAAATTTCTTTTCAGGTAAGTGTAGTCACTTTTCAGCTCAACGGACCTGCATCGTTTACAAAGCTCACACATTTTTCTTCTTAATGGACAAGCATTGGATGATAGAGGACCGGTGGTTTGTATCACTTTCAGAAGCAGAGTTGAAATGGATATGGTCCTTATGTGTAGGACACACAGTTCTTTTGTTCTTAGCACATCACGTTTCCTGCTGTATTAGAGACTCTAGAAAGCAAGAGCATGCTTCTTGCACTAAAGCAGAGTGTGTTTCATGGATGAGAACTGTGCTGTGCATTTCCTTCAGGAACTAAGTTAAATCCCAAGCTCTGTGTCTTCCTACAAGCAAGAAATCGTTTCAGGTAAACACAGTCACTTTACAGCTCAAATGAAACTACATCGTTGACGGAGCTCACATGTTTGTCGCTCTTAAGTGAAATCCATTGGAGGTTAGAGGACATGTGGTTTGTATCAGTTTTAGAAGCAGAGTAGAACTAGATATGGTCCAAATGAGTGGGAAACACAGTTCTTTTGGTCTGAGCACACTCATGTTTCCTTCTGTTTTAGAGACTCTAGAAAGCAAGACCATTCTTCTTATTATAAAGCAGAGTGTGTTTCATGGATGAGAACTGTGCTGTGTGTTTCCCTTCAGAAATGGAGTTCAATCGCAGGCTCTGTGTCTTCCTACAAGCAAAATTTCTTTTCAGGTAAGGGTACTCACTTTTCAGCTCAGAGTACATGCATCGTTCACGAAGCTCACACATTTCTCTTCTTAACGGACAAGCATTGGATGTTAGAGGACCTATGGTTTGTATCAGTTTCAGACAGAGTTGAACTAGATATGGTCCGTATGTGTGGGAAACATCGTTCTTTTGCTCTGAGCACACTCACGTTTCCCTCTGTATTAGAGACTCTATAAAGCAAGAGCGTGCTTCTTGCTCTAAATCAGAGTGTGTTACATGGATGAGAACTGTGCAGAGAGTTTCCCTTGAGAAATGGAGTTCAATCGCAGCCTCTGTGTCTTCCTACAAGCAAGACTTCATTTCAGGTTAAGGCAGGAACTTTTCAGCTCAAAGGAAGCTACATCGTTCACAAAGCTCACGTGTTTCTCGCTCTTAAGTGACAAGCATGGGATGTTAGAGGACCTGTTGTTAGTATCAGTTTTAGAAGCAGAGTTGAAGTATATATATTCCCTATCTGTAAGAAAGACCATTCCTTTGTACGGAGCACACTCACGTTTCCTGCTGTATTATAGACACTAGAAATCAAGAGCGTGGTTCTTGCTCTAAAGCAGAGTGTGTTTCATAGATGAGAACTGTGCTGTGTTTCCCTTCCGAAATGGGGTTAAATCCCAGGCTCTGTGTCTTCCTACAAGCAAGAATTCGTTTAATGTAAATACAGTCACTTTTTAGCTCAAAGGAAGGTACATCATTCACGCAGCTCACACGTTTGTCGCTCTTAATTGAAAACCATTGGATGTTAGAGGACCTGTGGTTTTTATCAGTCTCAGAAGCAGAGTAGAACTAGATATGTTCCGTATGTTTAGGAAACACTGTTCTTTTGTTCTGAGCACAGTCACTTTTCCTGCAGTATTAGACACTCTAGAAAGCATTTGCTTGGTTCTTGCTCTATAGTAGAGTGTTTTTCATGCTTGAGAACTGTGCTGTGTGTTTCCTGTCATAAATGGAATTAAATCCCAGGCTCTGTGTCTTCCTACAGGCAATAATGCGTTTCATGTAAAAGCAGTCACTTTTCAGCTCAAAGGAGCTACATCGTTTCACGCAGCTCACACGTTTGTCGCTCTTAACTGAAAACCATTGGAGGTTAGAGGACCTGTGGTTTTTATCAATTTCAGAAGCAGAGTAGAACTAGATATGTTCCGTATGATTAGGAAACACAGTTCTTTTGGTCTGAGCACACTCATGTTTCCTTCTGTTTTAGAGACTCTAGAAAGCAAGACCGTGCTTCTTAATCTAAAGCTGAAATGGTTTCATGGATGAGAACTGGGCTGTGTGTTTCCCTTCAGAAATAGAGTTCAATCCCATGCTCTGTGTCTTCCTACAAGAAAAATTTCTTTTTAGATAATGGTAGTCACTTTTCAGCTCAAAGGACCTGCATCGTTTACGAAGCTCACACATTTTTCTTCCTAATGGACAAGCATTGGATGTTAGAGGACCGGTGGTTTGTATCACTTTCAGAAGCAGAGTTGAAATAGATATGGTCCTTATGTGTAGGACACACAGTTCTTTTGTTCTTAGCACATCACGTTTCCTGCTGTATTAGAGACTCTAGAAAGCAAGAGCATGCTTCTTGCACTAAAGCAGAGTGTGTTTCATGGATGAGAACTGTGCTGTGCATTTCCTTCAGGAACTAAGTTAAATCCCAAGCTCTGTGTCTTCCTACAAGCAAGAAATCATTTCAGGTAAACACAGTCACTTTACAGCTCAAATGAAACTACATCGTTGATGGAGCTCACATGTTTGTCACTCTTAATTGAAAAGCATTGCATGTTCGAGGACCTGTGGTTTTTATTAGGTTCAGAAGCAGATTTGAACTAGACATGTTCCGTTTGTTTAGGAAACACTGTTCTTTTGTTCTGAGCACACTCACATTACATTCAGTATTAGAGATTCTAGAAAGCAAGAGCTTGGTTCTTGCTCTAAATCAGAGTGTTTTTCATGGATGAGAACTATGCTATGTGTTTCCCATCAGAAATGGAGTTAATCACAGGCTCTGTGTCTTCCTACAGGCAATGATTCGTTTCATGTAAACGCAGTCACTTATCAGCTCAAAGGAGCTACATCTTTTCACGCAGCTTACACGTTTGTCGCTCTTAACTGAAAACCATTGGAGGTTAGAGGACCTGTGGTTTGTACAAGTTTCAGAAGCAGAGTTTAACTACATATGGTCCGAATGTGTGGGAAACACAGTTCTTTAGGTCTGAGCAAACTCATGTTTCCTTCTGTTTTAGAGACTCTAGAAAGCAAGACCAGGCTTCTTACTCTAAAGCAGAAAGTGTTTCACGGATGAGAACTGTGCTGTGTGTTTCCCTTCTGAAATGGAGTTAAATTCCATGCTACAAGCAAGACTTCGTTTCAAATAAGAGTAGTCTCTTTTCAGCTCAAAGGACCTACATCGTTCACAAAGCTCACACGTTTCTCTTCTTAACTGAGAAGCAATGGATGTTAGAGGACCTGTGATTTGTATCAGTTTCAGAAGCTGAGTTGAACTAGATATGATCCTTACATGTAGGAAACACAGTTCTTTTGTTCTGAGCACACTCACGTTTCCTGCTGTTTTAGAGACTCTAGAAAGCAAGAGCTTTATTCTTGCTCTAAAACAGAGTGTGTTTCATGGATGAGAACTGTGCTTTGTGTTTCTCATCATAAATGGACTTCAATCAAGGCTCTGTGTCTTCATACAAGCAAGATTTCATTTCAGGTAAACGCAGTTATTTTCAGCTCAATTGAAGCTACAAGGATCAAGAAGCTCACACGTTTGTCGATCTTAACTGACAAGCATTGGATGTTAGAGGACCTGTGGTTTGTACCAGTTTCAGAAGCAGAGTTGAACTAGTTATGGTCTGCATATATAGGATACACCGTTATATTTTCATAGCACAGTATCTTTTCCTGCTGTATTAGAGACTCGAGAAATCAAGAACTTGGTTCTTGCTCCAAAGCACACTGGGTTTCATGGATGAGAACTGTGCTTTGTGTTTCCCTCAGAAATGGAGTTCAATCCCAGGCTCTGTGTCTTCATACAAGCAAGAATTCATTTCAGGTAAAGGCAGGAACTTTTCAGCTCAATGGAATCTACATCATTCACAGAGCTCACACATTTCTCGCTCTTAACTGAAAAGCATTGGATGTTAGAGGATCTATGGTTTTTATCTGTTTCAGAAGCAGAGTTGTCCTTGATATGGTCCGAATGTGTAGGAAACACAGTTCTTTTGGTCTGAGCACACTCATGTTTCCTTCTGTTTTAGAGACTCAAAAAAGCAAGAGCGTGCTTCTTGCTCTAAAGCAGAGTGTGTTTCATGGATGAGAACTGTGCTGTGTGTTTCCCTTCTGAAATGGAGATAAATATCAAGCTCTGTGTCTTCCTACAAGCAAGAATTCGTTTCTTGTAAACACAGTCACTTTTCAGCACAGACGAAGCTACATCGTTCACGCAACTCATACATTTGTCGCTCTTAACTGAAAAGCTTTGGATATTAGAGGACCTGTGGTTTGTATCAGTTTCAGAAGCAGAGTTGAACTAGATATGGACTGAATGTGTACGAAACACAGTTCTTTTGTTCTGAGCACACTCACGTTTCCTTGTGTTTTAGAGATTCTAGAAAGCAAGAGCATGCTTCGTGCTCTAAAGCAGAGTGCGTTTCATGGATGAGAACAGTGCTGTGTGGTTCCCTTCAGATATGGTGTTAAATCATACGCTCTGTGTTTTCCAACAAGGAAGACTTCGTTTCAGGTAAGGGTAGTCACTTTTCAGCTCAAAGGACCTACAACGTTCATGAAGTTCACACGTTTCTCTTCTTAACTGACAAGCATTGGATGTTAGAGGACCTGTGGTTTTTATCAGTTTCAGAAGCAGAGTTGAACTAGATAAGATGCTTACGTGTAGGCAACACAGTTCTTTTGTTCTGAGCACACTCACTTTTCCTGCTGTATTAGAGACTCTAGAAAGCAATAGCTTGGTTCTTGCTCTAAAGCAGAGTGTGTTTCATGGATGACAACTGTGCTTTGTGTTTCCCTCAGAAATGGAGTTCATTCCCAGGATCTGTGTCTTCCTAAAAGCAATACTTCGTTTCAGGTAAGGGTAGTCACTTTTCAGCTCAAAGGACCTACATCGTTCACGAAGCTCACACATTTCTCTTCTGAACTGAGAAGCATTGGATGTTAGAGTACCTGTGGTTTGTATCCGTTTCAGAAGCAGAGTTGAAATAGATATGGTCCATATGTGTAGGACACACAATTCTTTTGTTCTGAGCACATCACGTTTCCTGCCATATTAGAGACTCTAGAAAGCAAGAGCGTGCTTCTTACTCTAAAGCAGAGTGTGTTTCATGGATTAGAACTGTGCTGTGCGTTTCCTTCAGAAATAGAGTTAAATCCTAAGCTCTGTGTCTTCCTACAAGCATGAAGTCATTTCAGGTGAACACAGTCACTTTACAGCTCAAATGAAACAACATCGTTCACGAAGCTCACACATTTGTCGCTCTTAATTGAAAAGCATTGGATGTTAGAGGACCTGTGGTTTTCATCAGTTTCAGAAGCAGAGTTGAACTAGATATGGTCCGAATATGTAGGAAATACAGTTCTTTTGTTCTGAGCACACTCATGTTTACTTCACATTTAGATCCTCAAGAAAGCATGAGTATGCTTCTTGCTCTAAAGCAGAGTGTGTATCATGGATGAGAACTGTGCTGTGTGTTTCCCTTTGTAAATGGAGTTCAATCCAAGGCTCTGTGTCTTCACACAAGCAAGACTTCATTTCAGGTAAACGCAGTCATTTTCTGCTCAATCGAAGCTACATCATTCAGGTAGATCACACGTTTGTCGATCTTAACTGACAAGCATTGGATGTAAGAGGACCTATGGTTTGTATCAGTTTCAGAAGCATAGTTGAACTAGGTATGGTCTGCATATGTAGGCTACACCGTTCTTTTTTCAGAGCACACTCACGTTTCCTGCTGTATTAGAGAATCTAGAAAGCAAGAACTTGGTTCATGCTATAATGCACACTGTGCTTCATGGATGAGAACTGTACTTTGTGTTTCCCTCAGAAATGGAGTCCAATCCCAGGCTCTGTGTCTTCATACAAGCAAGAATTCATTTCAGGTGAAGGCAGTAACTTTTCAGCTCAAAGGAAACTACATCATTCACAGAGCTCACACGTTTCTTGCTTGTAACTGAAAAGCATTGAATGTTAGAGGACCTATGGTTTGTATCAATTTCAGAAGGAGAGCTGACCTAGACATGTTCCGTATGTTTAGGAAACACTGTTCTTTTGTTCTGAGCACACTCACTCTTCCTGCAGTATTAGAGACTCTAGAAAGCAAGAGCTTGGTTCTTGCTCTATAGCAGAGAGTTTTTCATGCATGAGAACTGTGCTGTGTGTTTCCCGTCAGAAATGGAGTTAAATCCCAGGCTCTGTGTCTTCCTACAGGCAATAATTCGTTTCATGAAACACAGTCACTTTTCAGCTCAAAGGAGCTACATCGTTTCACGCATCTCACACGTTTGCCGCTCTTAAATGAAAACCATTGGAGGTTAGAGGACCTGTGGTTTGTATAAGTTTCAGAAGCAGAGTTGAACTAGATATGGTCCGAATGTGTGGGAAACACAGTTCTTTTGGTCTGAGCACACTCATGTTTCCTTCTGTTTTAGAGACTCTAGAAAGCAAGACCGTGCTTCTTACTCTAAAGCAGAAAGTGTTTCATAGATCAGAACTGTGCTGTGTGTTTCCCTTCAGAAATGGAATTAAATCGCATGCTCTGTGTCTTCCTAAAAGCAAAATTTCTTTTCAGGTAAGGGTAGTCACTTTTCAGCTCAAAGGACCTGCATCGTTTACGAAGCTCACACATTTCTCTTCTTAACGGAGAAGCATTGGATGTTAGAGGACCTATGGTTTGTATCAGTTTCAGACAGAGTTGAACTAGATATGGTCCGAATGTGTGGGAAACACCGTTCTTTTGCTCTGAGCACACTCACTTTTCCTGCTGTGTTACAGACTCTAGAAAGCAAGAGCATGTTTCTTGCTCTAAAGCAGGTTGAGTTTCATGGATAAGAACTGTGCTTTTTGTTTCCCTCAGAAATTGAGTTCAATCCCAGGCTCTGTGTCTTCGTACAAGCAATACTTCGTTTCAGGTAAAGGCAGTAACTTTTCAGCTCAAAGGAAACTACAACATTCATGAAGCTCACACGTTTGTCGCTCTTAATTGAAAAGCATTGGATGTTAGAGGAACTGTGGTATTTATCAGTTTCAGAAGCAGAGTTGAACTAGATATGGTCCGTATGTGTAGAAAACACCGTTCTTTTGTTCTGAGCACACTCAGGTTTCCTGCTTTATTAGAGAAATTAGAAAGCAAAAGCTTGGTTCTTGCTCTATAGCAGAGTGTTTTTCATGGATGAGAACTCTGCTGTGTGTTTCCCGATAGAAATGGAGTTAAATCCCAGGCTCTGTGTCTTCCTATAGGCAATAATTCGTTTCATGTAAACGCAGTCACTTTTCAGCTCAAAGGAGCTACGTTGTTCACGCAGCTCACACGTTTGTCGCTCTTAAGTGAAATCCATTGGAGGTTAGAGGACATGTGGTTTGTATCAGTTTTAGAAGCAGAGTAGAACTAGATATGGTCCAAATGAGTGGGAAACACAGTTCTTTTGGTCTGAGCACACTCATGTTTCCTTCTGTTTTAGAGACTCTAGAAAGCAAGACCATTCTTCTTATTATAAAGCAGAGTGTGTTTCATGGATGAGAACTGTGCTGTGTGTTTCCCTTCAGAAATGGAGTTCAATCACAGGCTCTGTGTCTTCCTACAAGCAAAATTTCTTTTCAGGTAAGGGTACTCACTTTTCAGCTCAAAGGACATGCATCGTTCACGAAGCTCACACATTTCTCTTCTTAACGGACAAGCATTGGATGTTAGAGGACCTATGGTTTGTATCAGTTTCAGACAGAGTTGAACTAGATATGGTCCGTATGTGTGGGAAACATCGTTCTTTTGCTCTGAGCACACTCACGTTTCCCTCTGTATTAGAGACTCTATAAAGCAAGAGCGTGCTTCTTGCTCTAAATCAGAGTGTGTTACATGGATGAGAACTGTGCAGAGAGTTTCCCTTGAGAAATGGAGTTCAATCGCAGCCTCTGTGTCTTCCTACAAGCAAGACTTCATTTCAGGTTAAGGCAGGAACTTTTCAGCTCAAAGGAAGCTACATCGTTCACAAAGCTCACGTGTTTCTCGCTCTTAAGTGACAAGCATGGGATGTTAGAGGACCTGTTGTTAGTATCAGTTTTAGAAGCAGAGTTGAAGTATATATATTCCCTATCTGTAAGAAAGACCATTCCTTTGTACGGAGCACACTCACGTTTCCTGCTGTATTATAGACACTAGAAATCAAGAGCGTGGTTCTTGCTCTAAAGCAGAGTGTGTTTCATAGATGAGAACTGTGCTGTGTTTCCCTTCCGAAATGGGGTTAAATCCCAGGCTCTGTGTCTTCCTACAAGCAAGAATTCGTTTAATGTAAATACAGTCACTTTTTAGCTCAAAGGAAGGGACATCATTCACGCAGCTCACACGTTTGTCGCTCTTAATTGAAAACCATTGGATGTTAGAGGACCTGTGGTTTTTATCAGTCTCAGAAGCAGAGTAGAACTAGATATGTTCCGTATATTTAGGAAAAACCGTTCTTTTGTTCTGAGCACACTCACATTACATTCAGTATTAGAGATTCTAGAAAGCAAGAGCTTGGTTCTTGCTCTAAATCAGAGTGTTTTTCATGGATGAGAACTGTGCTGTGTGTTTCCCATCAGAAATGGAGTTAATCACAGGCTCTGTGTCTTCCTACAGGCAATAATTCATTTCATGTAAACGCATTCACTTTTCCGCTCAAAGGAGCTTCATCGTTTCACACAGCTCACACGTTTGTCGCTCTTAACTGAAAACCATTGGAGGTTAGAGGACCTTTGGTTTGTATAAGTTTCAGAAGCAGAGTTTAACTAGATATGGTCCGAATGTGTGGGAAACACAGTTCTTTTTGTCTGTGTACACTCATGTTTCCTTCTGTTTTAGAGACTCTAGAAAGCAAGACCGTGCTTCTTACTCTAAAGCAGAAAGTGTTTCATGGATGAGAACTGTGCTGTGTGTTTCCCGTCAGAAATGGAGTTAAATCCCACGCTCTGTGTCTTCCTACAAGAAAAATTTCTTTTCAGGTAAGTGTAGTCACTTTTCAGCTCAAAGGACCTGCATCGTTTACGAAGCTCACACAATTTTCTTCTTAATGGACAAGCATTGGATATTAGCGGACCGGTGGTTTGTATCACTTTCAGAAGCAGAGTTGAAATAGATATGGTCCTTATGTGTAGGACACACAGTTCTTTTGTTCTTAGCACATCACGTTTCCTGCTGTATTTGAGACTCTAGAAAGCAAGAGCGTGCTTCTTGCACTAAAGCAGAGTGTGTTTCTGGGATGAGAACTATGCTGTGCATGTCCTTCAGGAACTAAGTTAAATCCCAAGCTCTGTGTCTTCCTACAAGCAAAAAATCGTTTCAGGTAAACACAGTCACTTTACAGCTCAAATGAAACTACATCGTTGACGGAGCTCACATGTTTGTCGCTCTTAATTGAAAAGCATTGCATGTTCGAGGACCTGTGGTTTTTATCAGGTTCAGAAGCAGATTTGAACTAGACATGATCCGTTTGTTTAGGAAACACTGTTCTTTTGTTCTGAGCACACTCACTTTTCCTTCAGTATCAGAGACTCTAGAGAGCAAGGGCTTGGTTCTTGCTCTATAGCAGAGTGTTTTCATGGATGTGAACTGTGCTATGTGTTTTCCGTCAGAAATGGAGTTAAACACCAGGCTCTGTGTCTTCCTACAGGCAATGATTCGTTTCATGTAAACGCGGTCACTTTTCAGCTCAAAGGAAGCTACATTGTTTCATGCAGCTCACACGTTTGTCGCTCTTAACTGAAAACTATTGGAGGTTAGAGGACCTGTGGTTTGTATAAGTTTCAGAAGCAGAATTAGTGACATATGGTCCGAATGAGTGGGAAACACAGTTCTTTAGGTCTGAGCACACTCATGTTTCCTTCTGTTTTAGAGACTCTAGAAAGCAAGACCGGGCTTCTTACTCTAAAGCAGAAAGTGTTTCACGGATGAGAACTGTGCTGGGTGTTTCCCTTCAGAAATGGAGTTAAATCCCATGCTCTGTGTCTTCCTACAAGCAAAATTTCTTTTCAGGTAAGGGTAGTCACTGTTCAGGTCAATGGACCTGCAATGTTCACGAAGCTCACACATTTCTCTTCTTAACGGACAAGCATTGGCTGTTAGAGGACCTTTGGTTTGTATCAGTTTCAGACAGAGTTGAACTAGATATGGTCCGTTTGTGTGGGAAACACCATTCTTTTGCTCTGAGCACACTCACGTTTTCCTCTCTATTAGAGACTTTAGAAAGTAAGAACGTGTTACTTGCTCTAAAGCAGAATGTGTTTCATTGATAAGAACTGTGCTGGGAGTTTCCCTTCAGATATGGAGTTCAATCCCAAGCTCTGTGTCTTCCTACATGCAAGATTTCGTTTCAGGTAAACACAGTCACATTTCAGCTCAAAGGAAGCTACATTGTTCAAAAAGCTCACATGTTTCTTGTTCTTAAGTGAAAAGCATGGGATGTTAGAGGACTTGTGGTTTGTATCAGTTTCAGAAGCAGAGTTGAAGTATACATGTTCCCTATGTGTAATAAACACCGTTCCTTTGGTCGGAGCACACTCATGTTTCCTGCTGTATTAGAGACACTAGAAAGGAAGAGCGTTCTTCTTCCTCTAAAGCAGAGTGTGTTTCATGGATGAGAACTGTGCTTTGTGTTTCCCTTCAGAAATGGAGATCAATCCCAGGGTCGGTGTTTTCCTACACGCAAGATTTCGTTTCAGGTAAACAAAGACACTTTTCAGCTCAAAGGGAGCTACATCGTTCACGCAGCTCACACGTTTGTCGCTCTTAATTGAAAAGCACTGGATGCTCAAGGACCTGTGGTTTTTATCAGTTTCAGAAGCAGAGTTGAACTAGACGTGGTCCTTATGTTTAGGAAACACAGTTCTTTTGTTCTGAGCACATCACGTTTCCTGCTGTATTAGAGACTCTAGAAAGCAAGAGAGTGCTTCTTGCTCTAAAGCAGAGTGTGTTTCATGGATTACAACTGTGCTGTGCATTTCCTTCAGAAATGGAGTTCAATCAAGCTCTGTGTCTTCCTAAAAGCAAGAAATCATTTCAGGTAAACACAGTCACTTTACAGCTCAAATGAAGCTATATCATTCACAAAGTTCACACATTTGTCGCTCATAATTGAAAAGCATTGGATGTTCAAGGACCTTTGGTTTTTTATCAGTTTTAGAAGCAGAGTTGAAGTAGATATGTTCCATATGTTTAGGAAACACCGTTCTTTTATTCTGAGCACACTCACTTTTCTTGCAGTATTAGAGACTCTAGAAAGCAAGAGCTTGGTTCTTGCTCTATAGCAGAGTGTTTTCATGGATGAGAACTTTGCTGTGTGTTTTCCGTCAGAAATGGAGTTAAATCCAAGGCTCTGTGTCTTCCTACAGGCAATAATACTTTTCATGTAAACGCAGTCACTTTTCAGCTCAAAGGAGCTACATCGTTCACGCAGCTCACATGTTTGTCGATCATAATTTAAAAGCATTGGATGTTCAAGGACCTTTGGTTTTTATTGGTTTCAGAAGCAGAGTTGAACTAGACATGTTCCGTATGTTTAGGAAACACCGTTCTTTTGTTCTGAGCACACTCACTTTTCTTGCAGTATTAGAGACTCTAGAAAGCAAGAGCTTGGTTCTTGCTCTATAGCAGAGTGTTTTCATGGATGAGAACTTTGCTGTGTGTTTTCCGTCAGAAATGGAGTTAAATCCCAGGCTCTGTGTCTTCCTACAGGCAATAATTCTTTTCATGTAAATGCAGTCACTTTTCAGCTCAAAGGAGCTACATCATTCACGCAGCTCACACGTTTGTCGCTCTTAATTGAAAAGCATTGGATGTTAGAGGACCTGTGGTTTTTATCAGTTTCAGAAGAAGAGTTGAACTAGATATGGTCCAAATGTGTGGGAAACACAGTTCTTTTGGTCTGAGCACACTCATGTTTCCTTCTGTTTTAGAGACTCTAGAAAACAAGACCATGCTTCTTACTCTAAAGCAGAAAGTGTTTCAAGGATGAGAACTGTGCTGTGTGTTTCACTTCAGAAATGGAGTAAATCCCATGCTCTTTGTCTTCCTACTAGCAAGATTTCGTTTCAGGTAAGGGTAGTCACTTTTCAGCTCAAAGGACATGCATCTTTCATGAAGCTCACACATTTCTCTTCTTAACGGACAAGCATGGGATGTTAGAGGACCTATGGTTTGTATCAGTTTTAGAAGCAGAGTTGAACTAGATATGGTCCGTATGTGTGTGAAACACCATTCTTTTGCTCTGAGCACACTCAAGTTTCCCTTTGTATTAGAGACTCTAGAAAGCAAGAGCTTGCTTCTTGCTCTAAAGCAGAGTGTGTTTCATGGATGAGAACTGTGCTTTGTGTTTCCCTTCAGAAATGGAGTTAAATCCCAGGGTCTGTGTCCTCCTACGAGCAAGACTTCGTTTCAGGTAAACACAGTCACTTCTCAGCTCAAAGGAAGCTACATCGTTCTCGAAGCTCACATGTTTGTCGATCATAATTGAAAAGCATTGGATGTTCAAGGACCTTTGGTTTTTATCGGTTTCAGAATCAGAGTTGAACTAGACATGTTCCGTATGTTTAGGAAACACCATTCTTTTGTTCTGAGCACACGCACTTTTCTTGCAGTATTAGAGACTCTAGAAAGCTGGAGCTTGGTTCTTGCTCTATAGCAGAGTGTTTTTTGTATGAGAACTGTGCTGTCTGTGTTCCATCAGAAATGGAGTTAAATCCCAGGCTCTGTGTCTTCCTACAGGCTATAATTCGTTTCATGTAAACGCTTTCACTTTTCAGCTCAAAGGAGCTACATCGTTCAGGCAGCTCACACGTTTGTCGCTCTTAATTGAAAAGCATTGGATGTTAGAGGACCTGTGGTTTTTATCAGTTTCAGAGGAAGAGTTGCACTAGATATGGTCCAAATGTGTGGGAAACACAGTTCTTTTGGTCTGAGCACACTCATGTTTCCTTCTGTTTTAGAGAGTCTAGAAAGCAAGACCGTGCTTCTTACTCTAAAGCACAAAGTGTTTCATGGATGAGAACTGTGCTTTGTGTTTCCCTCAGAAATGGAGTTTAATCCCATGCTCTGTGTCTTCCTACAAGCAAAATTTCTTTCAGGTAAGGGTAGTCACTTTTCAGCTCAAAGGACCTGCATCGATCTTGAACCTCACACATTTCTCTTCTTAACTGACAAGCATTGGATGTTAGAGGACCTATGGTTTGTCTCAGTTTCAGACAGAGTTGAACTAGATATGGTCCGTATGTGTGTGAAACACCATTCGTTTGCTCTGAGCACACTCAAGTTTCCCTTTGTAATAGAGACTCTAGAATGCAAGAGCGTGCTTCTTGCTATAGAGCAGAGTGTGTTTCATGGATGAGAACTGTGCTGGGAGTTTCCCTTCATAAATGGAGTTCAATCCCAGGCTCTGTGTCTTCCTACAAGCAAGACTTCGTTTCAGGTAAACACAGACACTTTTCAGATCAAAGGATGCTACATTGTTCGCAAAGCTCACACGTTTCTCGCTCTTAACTGAAAAGCATTGGATGTTAGAGAACCTGTGGTTTGTATCACTTTCAGAAGCAGAGTAGAACTAGATATATTCCATATGTGTAGGACACACTGTTCTTTTGTTCTGAGCACATCACGTTTCCTGCTGTATTAGAGACACTAGAAAGCAAGAGCTTGCTTCTTGCTCTAAAGCAGAGTGTGTTTCAAGGATGAGAACTGTGCTGTGCATTTCCTTCAGAAATTGAGTTAAATCCCAAGCTCTGTGTCTTCCTACAAGCAAGATATCGTTTCAGGTATACACAGTCACATTTCAGCTCAAAGGAAGCTACATCGTTCACGCTGCTCACACGTTTGTCGCTCTTAATTGAAAAGCATTGGATGTTAGAGGACCTGTGGTTTTTATCAGTTTCAGAAGAAGAGTTGAAATAGATATGGTCCAAATGTGTGGGAAACACAGTTCTTTTGGTCTGAGCACACTCATGTTTCCTTCTGTTTTAGAGAGTCTAGAAAGCAAGACCGTGCTTCTTACTCTAAAGCAGAAAGTTTTACATGGATGAGAACTGTGCTGTGTGTTTCCCTTCAGAAATGGAGTTAAATCCCATGCTCTGTGTCTTCCTACAAGCAAGACTTCGTTTCAGGTAAACACAGACACTTTTCAGCTCAAAGGAGGCTACATTGTTCACAAAGCTCACAGTTTTCTCGCTCTTAACTGAAAAGCATTGGATGTTAGAGGACCTGTGGTTTGTATAACTTTCAGAAGCAGAGTTGAACTAGATATATTCCATATGTGTAGGACACACAGTTCATTTGTTCTGAGCACACCACGTTTCATGCTGTATTAGAGACACTAGAAAGCAAGAGCTTGCTTCTTGCTCTAAAGCAGAGTGTGTTTCATGGATGAGAAATGTGCTGTGCATTTCCTTCAGAAATTGAGTTAAATCCCAAGCTCTGTGTCTTCCTACAAGCAAGATATCGTTTCAGGTATACACAGTCACATTTCAGCTCAAAGGATTCTACATCGTTCACGCTGTTCACACGTTTGTCGCTCTTACTTGAAAGGCATTGGATGTTAGAGGACCTGTGGTTTCTATCAGTTTCAGATGCAGAGTTGAACTAGATATGTTCCGTATGTTTAAAGAAACAACGTTCTTTTGTTCTGAGCACACTCACTTTTCTTGCATTATTAGTGACACTTGAAAGCAAGAGCTTGGTTCTTACTCTATAGCATAGTGTTTTCATGGATGAGAACTGTGCTGTGTGATTTCCGACAGAAATGGAGTTAAATCCCAGGCTCTGTGTCTTCCTACAGGCAATAATTCGTTTCATGTAAACGCAGTCACTTTTCAGCTCAAAGGAGCTACATCGTTCACGCAGCTCACACGTTTGTGGCTCTCAATTGAAAAGCATTGGATTATAGAGGACCTGTGGTTTTTATCAGTTTCAAAAGAAGAGTTGAACTAGATATGGTCCAAATGTGTGGGAAACACCGTTCTTTTGCTCTGAGCTCACTCACGTTTCCCTTTGTATTAGAGACTCTAGAAAGCAAGAGCGTGCTTCTTGCTATAAAGCAGAGTGTGTTTCATGGATGAGAACTGTGCTGGGAGTTTCCCTTCAGAAATGGAGTTCAATCCCAGGCTCTGTGTCTTCCTACAAGCAAGACTTCGTTTCAGGTAAACACAGTCACTTTTCACCTCAAACGTAGATACATCGTTCACGAAGCTCACACGTTTGTCGCTCTTAATTGAAAAGCATTGGATGTTAGAGGACCTGTGGTTTTTATCAGTTTCAGAAGAAGAGTTGAAATAGATATGGTCCAAATGTGTGGGAAACACAGTTATTTTGGTCTGAGCACACTCATGTTTCCTTCTGTTTTAGAGAGTCTAGAAAGCAAGACCGTGCTTCTTACTCTAAAGCAGAAAGTTTTACATGGATGAGAACTGTGCTGTGTGTTTCCCTTCAGAAATGGAGTTAAATCCCATGCTCTGTGTCTTCCTACAAGCAAGACTTCGTTTCAGGTAAACACAGACACTTTTCAGCTCAAAGGAGGCTACATTGTTCACAAAGCTCACAGTTTTCTCGCTCTTAACTGAAAAGCATTGGATGTTAGAGGACCTGTGGTTTGTATAACTTTCAGAAGCAGAGTTGAACTAGATATATTCCATATGTGTAGGACACACAGTTCATTTGTTCTGAGCACACCACGTTTCATGCTGTATTAGAGACACTAGAAAGCAAGAGCTTGCTTCTTGCTCTAAAGCAGAGTGTGTTTCATGGATGAGAAATGTGCTGTGCATTTCCTTCAGAAATTGAGTTAAATCCCAAGCTCTGTGTCTTCCTACAAGCAAGATATCGTTTCAGGTATACACAGTCACATTTCAGCTCAAAGGATTCTACATCGTTCACGCTGTTCACACGTTTGTCGCTCTTACTTGAAAGGCATTGGATGTTAGAGGACCTGTGGTTTCTATCAGTTTCAGATGCAGAGTTGAACTAGATATGTTCCGTATGTTTAAAGAAACAACGTTCTTTTGTTCTGAGCACACTCACTTTTCTTGCATTATTAGTGACACTTGAAAGCAAGAGCTTGGTTCTTACTCTATAGCATAGTGTTTTCATGGATGAGAACTGTGCTGTGTGATTTCCGACAGAAATGGAGTTAAATCCCAGGCTCTGTGTCTTCCTACAGGCAATAATTCGTTTCATGTAAACGCAGTCACTTTTCAGCTCAAAGGAGCTACATTGTTCACGCAGCTCACATGTTTGTGGCTCTCAATTGAAAAGCATTGGATTATAGAGGACCTGTGGTTTTTATCAGTTTCAAAAGAAGAGTTGAACTAGATATGGTCCAAATGTGTGGGAAACACCGTTCTTTTGCTCTGAGCTCACTCACGTTTCCCTTTGTATTAGAGACTCTAGAAAGCAAGAGCGTGCTTCTTGCTATAAAGCAGAGTGTGTTTCATGGATGAGAACTGTGCTGGGAGTTTCCCTTCAGAAATGGAGTTCAATCCCAGGCTCTGTGTCTTCCTACAAGCAAGACTTCGTTTCAGGTAAACACAGTCACTTTTCACCTCAAACGTAGATACATCGTTCACGAAGCTCACACGTTTGTTGATCTTAATTGAAAAGCATTGGATGTTATAGGACCTGTGGTTTTTATCAGTTTCAGAAGCAGAGTTGAACTAGACATGTTCTGTATATTTAGGAAACACTGTTCTTTTGTTCTAAGGACACTCACTTTAGCTGCAGTATTAGAGACTCTAGAAAGCAAGAGCTTGGTTCTTGTGCAAAAGCAGAGTGTTTTTCATGGATGAGAACTGTGCTGTGTGTTTCCCTTCTGAAATTGAGTTAAATCCCATGCTCTGTGTCTTCCTACAAGCAAAATTTCTTTTCAGGTAAGGGTAGTCACTTTTCAGCTCAAAGGACCTGCATCGTTCATGAACCTCACACATTTCTCTTCTTAACGGACAAGCTTTGGATGTTAGAGGACCTATGGTTTGTCTCAGTTTCAGACAGAGTTGGACTAGATATGGTCCATATGTGTGGGAAACACCGTTCTTTTGCTCTGAGCACACTCAAGTTTCCCTTTGTATTAGAGACTCTAGAATGCAAGAGCGTGCTTCTTGCTATAGAGCAGAGTGTGTTTCATGGATGAGAACTGTGCTGTGCATTTCCTTCAGAAATTGGGTTAAATCCCAAGCTCTGTGTCTTCCTACAAGCAAGATATCGTTTCAGGTAAACACAGTCAATTTTCAGCTCAAAGGAAGCTACATCGTTCACGCTGCTCACACGTTTGTCGCTCTTAACTGAAAAGCATTGGATGTTAGAGGACCTGTGGTTTTTATCAGTTTCAGAAGAAGAGTTGAACTAGATATGGTCCAAATGTGTGAGAAACACAGTTCTTTTGGTCTGAGCATACTCATGTTTCCTTCTGTTTTAGAGATTCTACAAAGCAAGACCATGCTTCTTACTCTAAAGCAGAAAGTTTTTCATGGATGAGAACTGTGCTGTGTGTTTCCCTTCAGAAATGGAGTTAAATCCCATGCTCTGTGTCTTCCTACAAGCAAAATTTCTTTTCAGGGAAGGGTAGTCACTTTTCAGCTCAAAGGACCTGCATCGTTCATGAAGCTCACACATTTCTCTTCTTAACGGACATGCATTGGATGTTAGAGGACCTATGTTTTGTATCAGTTTCAGACAGAGTTGAACTAGATATTTTCCGTAAGTGTGGGAAACACCGTTCTTTTGCTCTGAGCACACTCACGTTTCCCTCTGTATTAGAGACTCTAGAAAGCAAGAGCGTGCTGTTGCTCTAAAGCAGAATGTGTTTCATGGATGAGAACTGTTCTGTGTGTTTCCCTTCAGAAATGGAGTTACATCCCCGGGTCTGTGTCTTCCTACAAGCAAGACTTCGTTTCAGGTAAACACAGTCACTTTTCAGCTCAAAGGAGCTACATTGTTGACCCAGCTCACACGTTTGCCGCTCAAACTGAAATCCATTGGAGGTTAGAGGACCTGTGATTTATATAAGTTTCAGAAGCAGAGTTTAACTAGATATGGTCCGAATGTGTGGGAAACACAGTTCTTTTTGTCTGTGTACACTCATGTTTCCTTCTGTTTTAGAGACTCTAGAAAGCAAGACCGTGCTTCTTACTCTAAAGCAGAAAGTGTTTCATGGATGAGAACTGTGCTGTGTGTTTCCCGTCAGAAATGGAGTTAAATCCCACGCTCTGTGTCTTCCTACAAGAAAAATTTCTTTTCAGGTAAGTGTAGTCACTTTTCAGCTCAAAGGACCTGCATCGTTTACGAAGCTCACACAATTTTCTTCTTAATGGACAAGCATTGGATATTAGAGGACCGGTGGTTTGTATCACTTTCAGAAGCAGAGTTGAAATAGATATGGTCCTTATGAGTAGGACACACAGTTCTTTTGTTCTTAGCACATCACGTTTCCTGCTGTATTTGAGACTCTAGAAAGCAAGAGCGTGCTTCTTGCACTAAAGCAGAGTGTGTTTCTGGGATGAGAACTATGCTGTGCATTTCCTTCAGGAACTAAGTTAAATCCCAAGCTCTGTGTCTTCCTACAAGCAAAAAATCGTTTCAGGTAAACACAGTCACTTTACAGCTCAAATGAAACTACATCGTTGACGGAGCTCACATGTTTGTCGCTCTTAATTGAAAAGCATTGCATGTTCGAGGACCTGTGGTTTTTATCAGGTTCAGAAGCAGATTTGAACTAGACATGATCCGTTTGTTTAGGAAACACTGTTCTTTTGTTCTGAGCACACTCACTTTTCCTTCAGTATCAGAGACTCTAGAAAGCAAGGGCTTGGTTCTTGCTCTATAGCAGAGTGTTTTCATGGATGTGAACTGTGCTATGTGTTTTCCGTCAGAAATGGAGTTAAACACCAGGCTCTGTGTCTTCCTACAGGCAATGATTCGTTTCATGTAAACGCGGTCACTTTTCAGCTCAAAGGAAGCTACATTGTTTCATGCAGCTCACACGTTTGTCGCTCTTAACTGAAAACTATTGGAGGTTAGAGGACCTGTGGTTTGTATAAGTTTCAGAAGCAGAATTAGTGACATATGGTCCGAATGAGTGGGAAACACAGTTCTTTAGGTCTGAGCACACTCATGTTTCCTTCTGTTTTAGAGACTCTAGAAAGCAAGACCGGGCTTCTTACTCTAAAGCAGAAAGTGTTTCACGGATGAGAACTGTGCTGGGTGTTTCCCTTCAGAAATGGAGTTAAATCCCATGCTCTGTGTCTTCCTACAAGCAAAATTTCTTTTCAGGTAAGGGTAGTCACTGTTCAGGTCAATGGACCTGCAATGTTCACGAAGCTCACACATTTCTCTTCTTAACGGACAAGCATTGGCTGTTAGAGGACCTTTGGTTTGTATCAGTTTCAGACAGAGTTGAACTAGATATGGTCCGTTTGTGTGGGAAACACCATTCTTTTGCTCTGAGCACACTCACGTTTTCCTCTCTATTAGAGACTTTAGAAAGTAAGAACGTGTTACTTGCTCTAAAGCAGAATGTGTTTCATTGATAAGAACTGTGCTGGGAGTTTCCCTTCAGATATGGAGTTCAATCCCAAGCTCTGTGTCTTCCTACATGCAAGATTTCGTTTCAGGTAAACACAGTCACATTTCAGCTCAAAGGAAGCTACATTGTTCAAAAAGCTCACATGTTTCTTGTTCTTAAGTGAAAAGCATGGGATGTTAGAGGACTTGTGGTTTGTATCAGTTTCAGAAGCAGAGTTGAAGTATACATGTTCCCTATGTGTAAGAAACACCGTTCCTTTGGTCGGAGCACACTCATGTTTCCTGCTGTATTAGAGACACTAGAAAGGAAGAGCGTTCTTCTTCCTCTAAAGCAGAGTGTGTTTCATGGATGAGAACTGTGCTTTGTGTTTCCCTTCAGAAATGGAGATCAATCCCAGGGTCGGTGTTTTCCTACACGCAAGATTTCGTTTCAGGTAAACAAAGACACTTTTCAGCTCAAAGGGAGCTACATCGTTCACGCAGCTCACACGTTTGTCGCTCTTAATTGAAAAGCACTGGATGCTCAAGGACCTGTGGTTTTTATCAGTTTCAGAAGCAGAGTTGAACTAGACGTGGTCCTTATGTTTAGGAAACACAGTTCTTTTGTTCTGAGCACATCACGTTTCCTGCTGTATTAGAGACTCTAGAAAGCAAGAGAGTGCTTCTTGCTCTAAAGCAGAGTGTGTTTCATGGATTACAACTGTGCTGTGCATTTCCTTCAGAAATGGAGTTCAATCAAGCTCTGTGTCTTCCTAAAAGCAAGAAATCATTTCAGGTAAACACAGTCACTTTACAGCTCAAATGAAGCTATATCATTCACAAAGTTCACACATTTGTCGCTCCTAATTGAAAAGCATTGGATGTTCAAGGACCTTTGGTTTTTTATCAGTTTTAGAAGCAGAGTTGAAGTAGATATGTTCCATATGTTTAGGAAACACCGTTCTTTTATTCTGAGCACACTCACTTTTCTTGCAGTATTAGAGACTCTAGAAAGCAAGAGCTTGGTTCTTGCTCTATAGCAGAGTGTTTTCATGGATGAGAACTTTGCTGTGTGTTTTCCGTCAGAAATGGAGTTAAATCCAAGGCTCTGTGTCTTCCTACAGGCAATAATACTTTTCATGTAAACGCAGTCACTTTTCAGCTCAAAGGAGCTACATCGTTCACGCAGCTCACATGTTTGTCGATCATAATTTAAAAGCATTGGATGTTCAAGGACCTTTGGTTTTTATCGGTTTCAGAAGCAGAGTTGAACTAGACATGTTCCGTATGTTTAGGAAACACCGTTCTTTTGTTCTGAGCACACTCACTTTTCTTGCAGTATTAGAGACTCTAGAAAGCAAGAGCTTGGTTCTTGCTCTATAGCAGAGTGTTTTCATGGATGAGAACTTTGCTGTGTGTTTTCCGTCAGAAATGGAGTTAAATCCCAGGCTCTGTGTCTTCCTACAGGCAATAATTCTTTTCATGTAAATGCAGTCACTTTTCAGCTCAAAGGAGCTACATCATTCACGCAGCTCACACGTTTGTCGCTCTTAATTGAAAAGCATTGGATGTTAGAGGACCTGTGGTTTTTATCAGTTTCAGAAGAAGAGTTGAACTAGATATGGTCCAAATGTGTGGGAAACACAGTTCTTTTGGTCTGAGCACACTCATGTTTCCTTCTGTTTTAGAGACTCTAGAAAGCAAGACCATGCTTCTTACTCTAAAGCAGAAAGTGTTTCAAGGATGAGAACTGTGCTGTGTGTTTCACTTCAGAAATGGAGTAAATCCCATGCTCTTTGTCTTCCTACTAGCAAGATTTCGTTTCAGGTAAGGGTAGTCACTTTTCAGCTCAAAGGACATGCATCTTTCATGAAGCTCACACATTTCTCTTCTTAACGGACAAGCATGGGATGTTAGAGGACCTATGGTTTGTATCAGTTTTAGAAGCAGAGTTGAACTAGATATGGTCCGTATGTGTGTGAAACACCATTCTTTTGCTCTGAGCACACTCAAGTTTCCCTTTGTATTAGAGACTCTAGAAAGCAAGAGCTTGCTTCTTGCTCTAAAGCAGAGTGTGTTTCATGGATGAGAACTGTGCTTTGTGTTTCCCTTCAGAAATGGAGTTAAATCCCAGGGTCTGTGTCCTCCTACGAGCAAGACTTCGTTTCAGGTAAACACAGTCACTTCTCAGCTCAAAGGAAGCTACATCGTTCTCGAAGCTCACATGTTTGTCGATCATAATTGAAAAGCATTGGATGTTCAAGGACCTTTGGTTTTTATCGGTTTCAGAATCAGAGTTGAACTAGACATGTTCCGTATGTTTAGGAAACACCGTTCTTTTGTTCTGAGCACACGCACTTTTCTTGCAGTATTAGAGACTCTAGAAAGCTGGAGCTTGGTTCTTGCTCTATAGCAGAGTGTTTTTTGTATGAGAACTGTGCTGTCTGTGTTCCATCAGAAATGGAGTTAAATCCCAGGCTCTGTGTCTTCCTACAGGCTATAATTCGTTTCATGTAAACGCTTTCACTTTTCAGCTCAAAGGAGCTACATCGTTCAGGCAGCTCACACGTTTGTCGCTCTTAATTGAAAAGCATTGGATGTTAGAGGACCTGTGGTTTTTATCAGTTTCAGAGGAAGAGTTGCACTAGATATGGTCCAAATGTGTGGGAAACACAGTTCTTTTGGTCTGAGCACACTCATGTTTCCTTCTGTTTTAGAGAGTCTAGAAAGCAAGACCGTGCTTCTTACTCTAAAGCACAAAGTGTTTCATGGATGAGAACTGTGCTTTGTGTTTCCCTCAGAAATGGAGTTTAATCCCATGCTCTGTGTCTTCCTACAAGCAAAATTTCTTTCAGGTAAGGGTAGTCACTTTTCAGCTCAAAGGACCTGCATCGATCTTGAACCTCACACATTTCTCTTCTTAACTGACAAGCATTGGATGTTAGAGGACCTATGGTTTGTCTCAGTTTCAGACAGAGTTGAACTAGATATGGTCCGTATGTGTGTGAAACACCATTCGTTTGCTCTGAGCACACTCAAGTTTCCCTTTGTAATAGAGACTCTAGAATGCAAGAGCGTGCTTCTTGCTATAGAGCAGAGTGTGTTTCATGGATGAGAACTGTGCTGGGAGTTTCCCTTCATAAATGGAGTTCAATCCCAGGCTCTGTGTCTTCCTACAAGCAAGACTTCGTTTCAGGTAAACACAGACACTTTTCAGATCAAAGGATGCTACATTGTTCGCAAAGCTCACACGTTTCTCGCTCTTAACTGAAAAGCATTGGATGTTAGAGAACCTGTGGTTTGTATCACTTTCAGAAGCAGAGTAGAACTAGATATATTCCATATGTGTAGGACACACTGTTCTTTTGTTCTGAGCACATCACGTTTCCTGCTGTATTAGAGACACTAGAAAGCAAGAGCTTGCTTCTTGCTCTAAAGCAGAGTGTGTTTCAAGGATGAGAACTGTGCTGTGCATTTCCTTCAGAAATTGAGTTAAATCCCAAGCTCTGTGTCTTCCTACAAGCAAGATATCGTTTCAGGTATACACAGTCACATTTCAGCTCAAAGGAAGCTACATCGTTCACGCTGCTCACACGTTTGTCGCTCTTAATTGAAAAGCATTGGATGTTAGAGGACCTGTGGTTTTTATCAGTTTCAGAAGAAGAGTTGAAATAGATATGGTCCAAATGTGTGGGAAACACAGTTCTTTTGGTCTGAGCACACTCATGTTTCCTTCTGTTTTAGAGAGTCTAGAAAGCAAGACCGTGCTTCTTACTCTAAAGCAGAAAGTTTTACATGGATGAGAACTGTGCTGTGTGTTTCCCTTCAGAAATGGAGTTAAATCCCATGCTCTGTGTCTTCCTACAAGCAAGACTTCGTTTCAGGTAAACACAGACACTTTTCAGCTCAAAGGAGGCTACATTGTTCACAAAGCTCACAGTTTTCTCGCTCTTAACTGAAAAGCATTGGATGTTAGAGGACCTGTGGTTTGTATAACTTTCAGAAGCAGAGTTGAACTAGATATATTCCATATGTGTAGGACACACAGTTCATTTGTTCTGAGCACACCACGTTTCATGCTGTATTAGAGACACTAGAAAGCAAGAGCTTGCTTCTTGCTCTAAAGCAGAGTGTGTTTCATGGATGAGAAATGTGCTGTGCATTTCCTTCAGAAATTGAGTTAAATCCCAAGCTCTGTGTCTTCCTACAAGCAAGATATCGTTTCAGGTATACACAGTCACATTTCAGCTCAAAGGATTCTACATCGTTCACGCTGTTCACACGTTTGTCGCTCTTACTTGAAAGGCATTGGATGTTAGAGGACCTGTGGTTTCTATCAGTTTCAGATGCAGAGTTGAACTAGATATGTTCCGTATGTTTAAAGAAACAACGTTCTTTTGTTCTGAGCACACTCACTTTTCTTGCATTATTAGTGACACTTGAAAGCAAGAGCTTGGTTCTTACTCTATAGCATAGTGTTTTCATGGATGAGAACTGTGCTGTGTGATTTCCGACAGAAATGGAGTTAAATCCCAGGCTCTGTGTCTTCCTACAGGCAATAATTCGTTTCATGTAAACGCAGTCACTTTTCAGCTCAAAGGAGCTACATTGTTCACGCAGCTCACACGTTTGTGGCTCTCAATTGAAAAGCATTGGATTATAGAGGACCTGTGGTTTTTATCAGTTTCAAAAGAAGAGTTGAACTAGATATGGTCCAAATGTGTGGGAAACACCGTTCTTTTGCTCTGAGCTCACTCACGTTTCCCTTTGTATTAGAGACTCTAGAAAGCAAGAGCGTGCTTCTTGCTATAAAGCAGAGTGTGTTTCATGGATGAGAACTGTGCTGGGAGTTTCCCTTCAGAAATGGAGTTCAATCCCAGGCTCTGTGTCTTCCTACAAGCAAGACTTCGTTTCAGGTAAACACAGTCACTTTTCACCTCAAACGTAGATACATCGTTCACGAAGCTCACACGTTTGTTGATCTTAATTGAAAAGCATTGGATGTTATAGGACCTGTGGTTTTTATCAGTTTCAGAAGCAGAGTTGAACTAGACATGTTCTGTATATTTAGGAAACACTGTTCTTTTGTTCTAAGGACACTCACTTTAGCTGCAGTATTAGAGACTCTAGAAAGCAAGAGCTTGGTTCTTGTGCAAAAGCAGAGTGTTTTTCATGGATGAGAACTGTGCTGTGTGTTTCCCTTCTGAAATTGAGTTAAATCCCATGCTCTGTGTCTTCCTACAAGCAAAATTTCTTTTCAGGTAAGGGTAGTCACTTTTCAGCTCAAAGGACCTGCATCGTTCATGAACCTCACACATTTCTCTTCTTAACGGACAAGCTTTGGATGTTAGAGGACCTATGGTTTGTCTCAGTTTCAGACAGAGTTGGACTAGATATGGTCCATATGTGTGGGAAACACCGTTCTTTTGCTCTGAGCACACTCAAGTTTCCCTTTGTATTAGAGACTCTAGAATGCAAGAGCGTGCTTCTTGCTATAGAGCAGAGTGTGTTTCATGGATGAGAACTGTGCTGTGCATTTCCTTCAGAAATTGGGTTAAATCCCAAGCTCTGTGTCTTCCTACAAGCAAGATATCGTTTCAGGTAAACACAGTCAATTTTCAGCTCAAAGGAAGCTACATCGTTCACGCTGCTCACACGTTTGTCGCTCTTAACTGAAAAGCATTGGATGTTAGAGGACCTGTGGTTTTTATCAGTTTCAGAAGAAGAGTTGAACTAGATATGGTCCAAATGTGTGAGAAACACAGTTCTTTTGGTCTGAGCATACTCATGTTTCCTTCTGTTTTAGAGATTCTACAAAGCAAGACCATGCTTCTTACTCTAAAGCAGAAAGTTTTTCATGGATGAGAACTGTGCTGTGTGTTTCCCTTCAGAAATGGAGTTAAATCCCATGCTCTGTGTCTTCCTACAAGCAAAATTTCTTTTCAGGGAAGGGTAGTCACTTTTCAGCTCAAAGGACCTGCATCGTTCATGAAGCTCACACATTTCTCTTCTTAACGGACATGCATTGGATGTTAGAGGACCTATGTTTTGTATCAGTTTCAGACAGAGTTGAACTAGATATTTTCCGTAAGTGTGGGAAACACCGTTCTTTTGCTCTGAGCACACTCACGTTTCCCTCTGTATTAGAGACTCTAGAAAGCAAGAGCGTGCTGTTGCTCTAAAGCAGAATGTGTTTCATGGATGAGAACTGTTCTGTGTGTTTCCCTTCAGAAATGGAGTTACATCCCCGGGTCTGTGTCTTCCTACAAGCAAGACTTCGTTTCAGGTAAACACAGTCACTTTTCAGCTCAAAGGAGCTACATTGTTGACCCAGCTCACACGTTTGCCGCTCAAACTGAAATCCATTGGAGGTTAGAGGACCTGTGATTTATATAAGTTTCAGAAGCAGAGTTTAACTAGATATGGTCCGAATGTGTGGGAAACACAGTTCTTTTTGTCTGAGCACACTCATTTTTCCTTCTGTTTTAGAGACTCTAGAAAGCAAGACTGTGCTTCTTACTCTAAAGCAGAATGTGTTTCATGGATGAGAACTGTGCTGTGTGTTTCCCTTCAGAAATGGAGTTAAATCCCACTCTCTGTGTCTTCCTACATGCAAAATTTCTTTTAAGGTAAGGGTAGTCATTTTTAGCTCAATGGACCTGCATCATTCACGATGCTCACACATTTCTCTTCTTAACAGAGAAGCATTGGATGTTAGAGGACCTATGGTTTGTATCAGTTTCAGACAGAGTTGAACTAGATATGGTCCGTATGTGTGGGAAACACCGTTCTTTTGCTCTGAGCACACTCACGTTTCCCTCTGTATTAGAGACTCTAGAAAGCAAGAGCGTGCTACTTGCTCTAAAGCAGAATGTGTTTCATGGATGAGAACTGTGCTGTGTGTTTCCCTCCCGAAATGGAGTTAAATCCCAGGCTCTGTGTCTTCCTACAAGCAAGAATTTGTTTCATGTAAATGCAGTCACTTTTCAGCTCAAAGGAAGCTACATCGTTCACGCAGCTCAAACGTTTGTCGCTCTTAATTGAAAACCATTGGATGTTAGAGGACCTGTGGTTTTTATCAGTTTCAGAAGAAGAGTTAAACTAGATATGTTCCGTATGTTTAGGAAACACCATTCTTTTGTTATGAGCACAATCATTTTTCATGCAGTATTAGAGACACTAAAAAGCAAGTGCGTGCTTCTTACTCTAAAGCAGAGTGTGTTTCATGGATTAGAACTGTGCTTTGGGTTTCCCTTCAGAAATGGAGTTACATCCCCAAGTCTGTGTCTTCCTACAAGCAAGACTTCGTTTCAGGTAAACACAGTCACTTTTCAGCTCAAAGGAAGCTACATCGTTCACAAAGCTCACACGTTTGTCGCTCTTAAATGAAAAGCATTGGATGTTAGATGACCTATGGTTTTTATCACTTTGAGAATCAGAGTTGAACTAGATATGTTCCGTATGTTTAGGAAACACCGTTCTTTTGTTCTGCGCACACTAACTTTTCATGCAGTATTAGAGACTCTAGAAAGCAAGAGCTTGGTTCTTGCTCTATAGCAGAGTGTTTTTCATGGATGAGAACTGTGCTGTGTGTTTCCCGTCAGAAATGGAGTTAAAAACCAGGCTGTATGTCTTCCTACAGGCAATAATTCGTTTCATGTAAACGCAGTCACTTTTCAGCTCAAAGGAGCTACATTGTTCACCCAGCTCACACGTTTGTCGCTCTTAACTGAAATCCATTAGAGGTTAGAGGACCTGTGGTTTGTATAAGTTTCAGAAGCAGGGTTTAACTAGATATGGTCCGAATGTGTGGGAAACACAGTTCTTTTAGTCTGAGCACACTCATGTTTCCTTCTGTTTTAGAGACTCTAGAATGCAAGACCGTGCTTCTTACTCTAAAGCAGAAAATGTTTCATGGATGAGAACTGTGCTGTGTGTTTCCCTTCAGAAATGGAGTTAAATCCCAAGCTCTGTGTCTTCCTACAAGCAAAATTTCTTTTCAGGTAAGGGTAGTCACTTTTCAGCTGAAAGGACCTGCATCGTTCACGAAGCTCACACATTTCTCTTCTTAACGGACAAGCATTGGATGTTAGAGGACCTATGGTTTGTATCAGTTTCAGACAGAGTTCAACTAGATATTTTCTGTATTTGTGGGAAACTCCGATCTTTTGCTCTGAGCACACTCACGTTTCCCTCTGTATTAGAGAGTCTAGAAAGCAAGAGCGTGCTTCTTGTTCTAAAGCAGAGTGTGTTTCATGGATGAGAACTGTGTTGGGAGTTTCCCTTCCGAAATGGAGTTAATCCCAGGCTCTGTATCTTCCCACAAGCAAGACAACGTTTCAGGTAAACACAATCACTTATCAGCTCAAAGGAAGCTACATCGTTCACAAAGCTCACACGTTTGTCGCTCTTCATTGAAAAGCATTGGATGTTAGAGGACCTGTGGTTTTTATCACTTTCAGAAACAGAGTTGAACTAGATATGTTCCGTATGTTTAGGAAACACCGTTCTTTTGTTCTGAGCACACTAACTTTTCATGCAGTATTACAGATTCTAGAAAGCAAGAGCTTGGTTCTTGCTCTATAGCAGAGTGTTTTTCATGGATGAGATCTATGCTGTGTGTTTCCCATCAGAAATGGAGTTAAATACCAGGCTCTGTGTCTTCCTACAGTCAATAATTCGTTTCAGGTAAACGCAGTCACTTTTCAGCTCAAAGGAGCTACATTGTTCACCCAGCTCACACGTTGGTCGCTCTTAACAGAAATCCATTGGAGGTTAGAGGAGCTGTGGTTTGTATAAGTTTCAGAAGCAGGGTTTAACTAGATATGGTCCGAATGTGTGGGAAACACAGTTCTTTGGTCTGAGCACACTCATGTTTCCTTCTGATTTAGAGACTCTAGAAAGCAAGACCGTGCTTCTTACTCTAAAGCAGAAAATGTTTCCTGGATGAGAAATGTGCTGTGTGTTTCCCTTCAGAAATGGAGTTATTTCCCACGCTCTGTGTCTTCCTACAAGCAAAATTTCTTTTCAGGTAAGGGGAGTCACTTTTCAGCTCAAAGGACCTGCATCGTTCTCGAAGCTCACACATTTCTCGTCTTAACAGAGAAGCATTGGATGTTAGAGGACCTATGGTTTGTATCAGTTTCAGACAGAGTTGAACTACATATGTTCCGTATGTGTGAGAAACTCCTTTCTTTTGCTCTGAGCACACTCATGTTTCCCTCTGTATTAGAGACTCTAGAAAGCAAGACCGTGCTTCTTACACAAAAGCAGAAAATATTTCATGGATGAGAACTGTGCTGTGTGTTTCCCTTCAGAAATGGAGTTATATCCCACGCTCTGTGTCTTCCTACAAGCAAGAATTCGTTTCAGGTAAACACAGACACTTTTCAGCTCAAAGGAAGCTACAACGTTTACAAAGCTCACACGTTTTCGATCATAAATGAAAAGCATTGGATGTTCGAGGACCTGTGGTTTTTATCAGTTTCAGAAGCAGAGTTGAACTAGACATGTTTCATATGTTTAGGAAACACTGTTCTTTTGTTCTTAGCACACTCACTTTTTCTGCAATATTAGAGACTCTAGAAAGCAAGAGTGTGCTTCTTGCTCTAACGCAGAGTGTGTTTCATGGATGAGAACTGTGCTGTGTGTTTCCTTTCCGAAATGAAGTTAAATATCAGGCTCTGTGTCTTCCTACAAGCAAGAAATCGTTTCAGGTAAACACCGTCACTTTACAGCTCAAATGAAGCTACATCGTTGATGGAGCTCACATGTTTGTCGCTCTTAATTGAAAAGCATTGGATGTTAGAGGACCTGTGGTTTTTATCAGGTTCAGAAGCAGAGTTGAACTAGACATGTTCCGTTTGTTAAGGAAACACTGTTCTTTTGTTCTGAGCACACTCACTTTTCCTCCAGTATTAGAGACTCTAGAAAGCAATGGCTTGGTTCTTGCTCTATAGGAGAGTGTTTTCATGGATGAGAACTGTGCTGTGTGTTCTCCGTCAGAAATGGAGTTAAATACCAGGCTCTGTGTCTTCCTACAGGCAATGATTCTTTCATGTAAACGCAGTCACTTTTCAGCTCAAAGGAGCTACATCTTTTCACGCAGCTCACACGTTTGTCGCTCTTAACTGAAAACCATTGGAGGTTAGAGGACCTGTGGTTTGTATAAGTTTCAGAAGCAGAGTTGAACTAGATATGGTCCGAATGTGTGGGAAACACAGTTCTTTTGGTCTGAGCACACTCATGTTTCCTTCTGTTTTAGAGACTCTAGAAAGCAAGACCGTGCTTCTTACTCTAAAGCAGAAAGTGTTTCATGGATGAGAACTGTGCTGTGTGTTTCCCTTCAGAAATGGAGTTAAATCCCACTCTCTGTGTCTTCCTACATGCAAAATTTCTTTTCAGGTAAGGGTAGTCATTTTTAGCTCAATGGACCTGCATCATTCACGATGCTCACACATTTCTCTTCTTAACAGAGAATCATTGGATGTTAGAGGACCTATGGTTTGTATCAGTTTCAGACAGAGTTGAACTAGATATGGTCCGTATGTGTGGGAAACACCGTACTTTTGCTCTGAGCACACTCACGTTTCCCTCTGTATTAGAGACTCTAGAAAGCAAGAGCGTGCTACTTGCTCTAAAGCAGAATGTGTTTCATGGATGAGAACTGTGCTGTGTGTTTCCCTCCCGAAATGGAGTTAAATCCCAGGCTCTGTGTCTTCCTTCAAGCAAGAATTTGTTTCATGTAAATGCAGTCACTTTTCAGCTCAAAGGAAGCTACATCATTCACGCAGCTCAAACGTTTGTCGCTCTTAATTGAAAACCATTGGATGTTAGAGGACCTGTGGTTTTTATCAGTTTCAGAAGAAGAGTTGAACTAGATATGTTCCGTATTTTTAGGAAACACCATTCTTTTGTTATGAGCACAATCACTTTTCATGCAGTATTAGAGACACTAAAAAGCAAGTGCGTGCTTCTTACTCTAAAGCAGAGTGTGTTTCATGGATGAGAACTGTGCTTTGGGTTTCCCTTCAGAAATGGAGTTACATCCCCAAGTCTGTGTCTTCCTACAAGCAAGACTTCGTTTCAGGTAAACACAGTCACTTTTCAGCTCAAAGGAAGCTACATCGTTCACAAAGCTCACACGTTTGTCGCTCTTAAATGAAAAGCATTGGATGTTAGATTACCTATGGTTTTTATAACTTTCAGAATCAGAGTTGAACTAGATATGTTCCGTATGTTTAGGAAACACCGTTCTTTTGTTCTGCGCACACTAACTTTTCATGCAGTATTAGAGACTCTAGAAAGCAAGAGCTTGGTTCTTGCTCTATAGCAGAGTGTTTTTCATGGATGAGAACTGTGCTGTGTGTTTCCCGTCAGAAATGGAGTTAAAAAACAGGCTGTATGTCTTCCTACAGGCAATAATTCGTTTCATGTAAACGCAGTCACTTTTCAGCTCAAAGGAGCTACATTGTTCACCCAGCTCACACGTTTGTCGCTCTTAACTGAAATCCATTAGAGGTTAGAGGACCTGTGGTTTGTATAAGTTTCAGAAGCAGGGTTTAACTAGATATGGTCCGAATGTGTGGGAAACACAGTTCTTTTAGTCTGAGCACACTCATGTTTCCTTCTGTTTTAGAGACTCTAGAATGCAAGACCGTGCTTCTTACTCTAAAGCAGAAAATGTTTCATGGATGAGAACTGTGCTGTGTGTTTCCCTTCAGAAATGGAGTTAAATCCCAAGCTCTGTGTCTTCCTACAAGCAAAATTTCTTTTCAGGTAAGGGGAGTCACTTTTCAGCTCAAAGGACCTGCATCGTTCACGAAGCTCACACATTTCTCTTCTTAAAGGACAAGCATTGGATGTTAGATGACCTATGGTTTGTATCAGTTTCAGACAGAGTTGAACTTGATAGGGTCCGTATGTGTGGGAAACACCGTTCTTTTGCTCTGAGCACACTCACGTTTCCCTTTGTATTAGAGAGTCTAGAAAGCAAGAGCGTGCTTCTTGCTCTAAAGCAGAGTGTGTTTCATGGATGAGAACTGTGCTGGGAGTTTCCCTTCAGGAATGGAGTTCAATCCCAGGCTCTGTGTCTTCCTACAAGCAAAATTTGTTTTCAGGTAAGGGTAGTCACTTTTCAGCTCAAAGGACCTGCATAGTTCACGAAGCTCACACATTTCTCTTCTTAACGGACAAGCATTGGATGTTAGAGGACCTATGGTTTGTATCAGTTTCAGACAGAATTGAACTAGGTATGGTCCGTATGTGTGGGAAACTCCGATCTTTGCTCTGAGCACACTCACGTTTCCCTCTGTATTAGAGACTCTAGAAGGCAAGAGCGTGCTTCTTGCTCTAAAGCAGAGTGTGTTTCATGGATGAGAACTGTGCTGGTAGTTTCCCTTCAGAAATGGAGTTAAATCCCAGGCTCTGTTTCTTCCTACAAGCAAGACTTCTTTTCAGGTAAACACAGTCACTTTTCAGCTCAAAGGAAGCTACATCGTTCACAAAGCTCACACGTTTCTCGCTCTTAACTGAGAAGCATTGGATGTTAGAGGACCTGGGGTTTGTATCACTTTTAGAAGCAGAGTTGAACTAGATATGGTCCATATGTCTAGGACACACAGTTCTTTTGTTCCGAGCACATCACTTATCCTGCTGTATTAGAGACTCTAGAAAGCAAGAGCGTGCTTCTTGCTCTAAAGCAGAGTGTGTTTCATGGATGAGAACTGTGCTTTGTGTTTCCTTTCAGAAATGGAGTTACATCACAGGGTCTGTGTCTTCCTAGAAGCAAGACTTCATTTCAAGTAAACACAGTCACTTTTCAGCTAAAAGGAAGCTACATCGTTCACAAAGTTCACACGTTTGTTGATCTTAATTGAAAAGCATTGGATGTTAGAGGACCTGTGGTTTTTATCAGTTTCAGAGGCAGAGTTGAACTCGATATGGTCCGAATGTGTGGGAAACACAGATCTTTTGGTCTGAGCACACTCATGTTTCATTTCCTTTTAGAGACTCTACAAAGCAAGACCGTGCTTCTTACTCTAAAGTAGAAAGTGTTTCATGGATGAGAACAGTGCTGTGTGTTTCCCTTCAGAAATGGAGTTAAATCCCACGCTCTGGGTCTTCCTACAAGCAAAATTTCTTTTCAGGTAAGGGGAGTCACTTTTCAGCTCAAAGGAATCTACGTCGTTCACAAAGCTCACATGTTTCTCGCTCTTAAGTGACAAGCATGGGATGGTAGAGGACCTGTGGTTTGTATCAGTTTTAGAAGCAGAGTTGAAGTATATATGTTCCCTATGTGTAAGGAACACCGTTCCTTTGTTCGGAGCACACTCACGTTTCCTGCTGTATTAGAGACACTAGAAAGCAAGAGCTTGGTTCTTGCTCTAAAGCACACTGCGTTTCATTGATGAGAACTGTGGTGTGTGTTTCCTTTAAGAAATGGAGTTAAATCACAAGCTCTGTGTCTTCCTACAAGCAATACTTCGTTTCCTGTAAACGCAGTCTCTTTTCTGCTCAAAGGACCTACATTGATCAGGAAGCTCACACATTTCTCTCCTTAACTGACAGGCATTGGATTTTAGACGACCTGTGGTTTGTATCACTTTCAGAAGCAGAGTTGAACTAGATATGGTCCATATGTGTAGGACACACAGTTCTTTTGTTATGAGCACATCACGTTTCCTGCTGTATTAGAGACTCTAGAAAGCAAGAGCGTACTTCTTGCTCTAAAGCAGAGTGTGTTTCATGGATGAGAACTGTGCTGTGCGTTTCCTTCAGAAATGGAGTTAAATGCCAAGATCTGTGTCTTCCTACAAGCAAGAAATCATTTCAGGTAAACACAGTCACTTTACAGCTCAAATGAAGCTACATCATTCACGAAGCTCACACATTTCTTTTCTTAACAGACAAGCATTGGATGTTAGAGGACCTGTGGTTTGTATCAGTTTCAGAAGCAGAGTTGAACTAGATATGGTCCGAATGTGTGGGAAACACAGTTCTTTTGGTGTGAGCACACTCATTTTTCCTTCTGTTTTAGAGAATCTAGAAGCAAGACCGTGCTTCTTACTCTAAAGCAGAAAGTGTTTCATGGATGAGAACTGTGCTGTGTGTTTCCCGTCAGAAATGGAGTGAAATCTCAGGCTCTGGGTTTTCCTACATGCAATAATTCGTTTTAAGTAAACGCAGTCACTTTTCACCTCAAAGGAGCTACATCGTTCACGAAGCTCACACGTGTGTCGCTCTTAACTGAAAACCATTGGAGCTTAGAGGACCTGTGGTTTGTGTCAGTTTCAGAAGAAGAGTTGAACGAGATATGGTCCGAATGTTGGGAAACAGTTTTTTTGGTCTCAGCACACTCATGTTTCTTTCTGTTTTAGAGCCTCTAGAAAGCAAGACCGTGCTTCTTACTCTAAAGCAGAATGTGTTTCATGGATGAGAACTGTGCTGTGTGTTTCCCTTCAGAAATGGAGTTAAATCCCACGCTCTGTGTCTTCCTACAAGCAAAATTTCTTTTCAGGTAAGGGTAGTCACTTTTCAGCTCAAAGGACCTACATCGTTCACGAAGCTCACACATTTCTCTTCTTAACGGACAAGCATTGGATGTTAGAGGACCTATTGTTTGTATCAGTTTCAGACAGAGTTGAACTAGATATGGTCCGAATATGTGGGAAACACCATTGTTTTGCTCTGAGCACACTCACGATTCCTGCTGTATTAGAGACTCTAGAAAGCAAGCGCGTGCTTCTTGCTGTAAAGCAGAGTGTGTTTCATGGATGAGAACTGAGCTTTGTGTTTCCCTTCAGAAATAGAATTAAATCCCAGGGTCTGTGTCTTCCTAAAAGCAAGACTTCGTTTCAGGTATACACAGTCACTTTTCAGCTAAAATGAAGCTACATCGTTCACGAAGCTCACACGTTTGTCGCTCTTAATTGAAAAGCATTGGATGTTAGAGGACCTGTGGTTTTTATCAGTTTCAGAAGTAGAGTTGAACTAGACATGTTCTGTATGTTTAGGAAACACTGTTTTTTTGTTCTGAGCACACTCATTTTAAATGTAGTATTAGAGACTGTACAAAGCAAGAGCTTGGTTCTTGCTCTAAAGCAGAGTGTTTTTCATGGATGAGAACTGTGCTGTGTGTTTCCCTTCCAAAATGGAGTTAAATCCCACGCTCTGTGTCTTCCTACAAGCAAAATTTCTTTTTAGGTAAGGGTAGTCACTTTTCAGCTCAAAGACCTGCATCGTTCACGAAGCTCACACATTTCTCTTCTTAACGGACATGCTTTGGATGTTAGAGGACCTATGGTTTCTACCAGTTTCAGACAGAGTTCAACTAGATATGGTCCATATGTGTGGGAAACACTGTTCTTTTGCTCTGAGCACACTCATGTTTCCCTCTGTATTAGAGACTCTAGAAAGCAAGAGCGTGCTTCTTGCTCTAAAGCAGAGTGTGTTTCATGGATGAGAACTGTGCTGGGAGTTTCCCTTCAGAAATGGAGTTCAATCCCAGACTCTGTGTCTTCCAACAAGCAAGACTTCCTTTCAGGTAAACACAGTCACTTTTCAGCTCAAAGTATGATATATCGTTCACAAAGCTCACTTGTTTCTCGCTCTTAAGTGACAAGCATGGGATGTTAGAGGACCAGTGGATTGTACCAGTTTTAGAAGCAGAGTTGAAGTATATATGATCCCTATGTATAAGAAACACCATTCCTTTGTTCGGAGCACACTCACGTTTCCTGCTGTATTAGAGACACTAGAAAGCAAGAGCATGTTTCTGGCTCTAAAGCAGAGTGTGTTTCATGGATGAGAAATGTGCTTTGTGTTTCCCTTCAGAAATGGAGTTAAATCCCAGGGTCTGTGTCATCCTACAAGCAAGACATCATTTCGGGTAAACACAGTCACTTTTCAGCTCAAAGGAAGCTTCATCGTTCATGAAGCTCACACGTTTGTCGCTCTTAATTGAAAAGCTTTAGATGTCAGACGACCTGTGGTTTGTATCAGTTTCAGAAGCAGAGTTGAACTAGGTATGGTCTGCATATGTAGGGTACACCGTTCTTTTGTAAGTGCACACTCACGTTTCCTGCTGTATTAGATACTCTAGAAAGCAAGAGCTTGGTTCTTGCTCTAAATCACACTGTGTTTCATGGATGAGAACTGTGCTGTGTGTTTCCCGTCAGATATGGAGTTACATTGCAGGCTCTCTGACTTCGTATAGGCAATAATTCGTTTCATGTAATCGCAGTCAATTTTCAGCTCAAAGGAGCTACATCGTTCACGCAGCTCACACGTTTGTCGCTCTTAAATGTAAACCATTAGAGGTTAGAGAACCTGTGGTTTGCATAAGTTTCAGAAGCAGAGTTGAACTAGATATGGTCTGAATGTGTGGGAAACACAGTTCTTTTGGTCTAGCACACAAATATTTCCTTCTGTTTTAGAGACTCTAGAAAGCAAGACCGTGCTTCTTACTCTAAAGCAGAAAGTGTTTCATGGATGAGAACTGTGCTGTGTGTTTCCCTTCAGAAATGGAGTTAAATCCCAGGCTCTGTGTCTTCCTACAAGCAAAATTTCTTTTTAGTTAAGGGTAGGCACTTTTCAGCTCAATCGACCTGCATCGTTCACAAAGCTCACACATTTCTCTTCATAACGGACAAGCATTGGATGTTAGAGGACATATGGTTTGTATCAGTTTCAGACAGAGTTGAACTAGATATGGTCCATATGTGTGGGAAACACCGTTCTTTTGCTCTGAGCACACTCACTTTTCATGCAGTATTAAAGACTCTAGAAAGCAAGAGCTTGGTTCTTGATCTATAGCAGAGTGATTTTCATGGATGAGAACTGTGCTGTGTGTTTCCCGTCAGAAATGGAATTAAATCCAGGGCTCTGTGTCTTCCTACAGGCAATAATTCGTCTCATGTAAATGCAGTCACTTTTCAGCTCAAAGGAGCTACATTGTTCTTGTAGCTCACACGTTTGTAGCTCTTAACTGAAAACCATTGGAGTTTAGAGGACCTTTGGTTTGTATCAGTTTCAGAAGAAGAGTTGAACTAGATATGGTGGGAATGTGTGGGAAACACAGTTCTCTTGGTCTGAGCACACTCATGATTCCTTCTGTTTTAGAGATTCTAGAAAGCAAGACCGTCCTTCTTACTCTAAAGCAGAATGTGTTTCATGTATGAGAACTGTGCTGTGTGTTTCCCTTCTGAAATGGAGTAAAATCCCACGCTGTGTGTCTTCCTACAAGCAAAATTTCTTTTCAGGTAAGGGAAGTCACTTTTCAGCTCAAAGGACCTGCATCGTTCACGAAGCTCACACATTTCTCTTCTTAAAGGACAAGCATTGGATGTTAGAGCACCTATTGTTTGTATCAGATTAAGAGAGTTGAACTAGACATGGTCAGTTTGTGTGGGAAACACAGTTCTTTTGCTCTGAGCACACTCACGTTTCCCTCTGTATTAGAGAATCTAGAAAACAAGAGCGTGCTTCTTGCTCTAAAGGAGACTGTGTTACATGGATGAGAACTGTGTTGGGAGTTTCCCTTCAGAAAAGGAGTTCAATCCCACAAAGCTCACATGTTTCTTGCTCTTAAGTGACCAGCATGGGATGTCAGAGGACCAGTGGTTTGTATCAGTTTTAGAAGCAATGTTGAAGTATATAGGTTCCCTATGTGTAAGAAACACCGTTCCTTTGTTTGGAGCACACTCACGTTTCCTGCTGTATTAGAGACACTAGAAAGCAAGAGCGTGCTTCTTGCTCTAATGCAGAGTGTGTTTCATGGATGAGAACTGTGCTATGTGTTTCGCTACAGAAATGGAGTTAAATCCCACGTTCTGTGTCTTCCTACAAGCAAGACTTCGTTTCAGGTAAACACAGTTACTTTTCAGCTCAAAGAAGCTACATCATTCTCAAAGCTGACACGGTTCTTGCTCTTAACTGAAAAGTATTGGAAGTTAGAGGACCTGTGGTTTGTATCACTTTCAGAAGCAGAGTTGAACTAGATATGGTCCATATGTGTAGGACACACAGTTCTTTTGTTCTGAGCACATCACGTTTCCTTCTGTATTAGAGACTCTAGAAAGCAAGAGTGTGCTTCTTGCTCTAAAGCAGAGTGTGTTTCATAGATGAGAACAGTGCTGTGCGTTTCCTTCAGAAATGGAGTTAAATCCCAAGCTCTGTGTCTTCTTACAAGCAAGAAATCGTTTCATGTAAACACAGTCACTTTATAGCTCAAATGAAGCTACATCGTTCACGAAGCTCACAGGTTTATCGCTCTTAATTGAAATGCATTGGATGTTAGAGGACATGTGGATTTTATCAGTTTCAGAAGCAGAGTTGAACTAGATATGGTCCGTGTGTTTAGGATAAACCATTCAATTGTTTTGAGCACACTCATTTTCCTTCGGTATTAGAGACTCTAGAAAGCAAGAGCTTGGTTCTTTCTCTAAAGCAGAGTGTTTTTCATGGATGAGAACTATGCTGTGTGTTTCCCTTCAGAAATCGATTTAAATCCCAGGCTCTGTGTCTTCCTACAAGCAAGAATTCCTTTCAGGTAAACACAGTCACTCTTCAGCTCAAGGAATTACATCGTTCACAAAGCTCACACGTTTGTCGTTCTTAACTGAAAAGCATTGGATGTTAGAGGACCTGTGGTATGTATCAGTTTCAGGAGCAGAGTTGAACTAGATATGGTCCTTACGTGTAGAAAACACCGTTCTTTTTTTCTGAGTACACTCATGTTTCCTGCTGTATTAGAGACACTAGAAAGGAAGAGCTTTGTTCTTGCTCTATAGCAGAGAGTTGTTCATGGATGAGAACAGTGCTGTGTGTTTCCCATCAGAAATGGAGTTAAATCCCAGGCTCTTTGTCTTCTACAAGAAAGAATTCGTTTCATGTAAACGCAGTCACTTTTCAGGTCAAAGGAAGCTACATTGTTCACGCCTCTCACATGTTTGTCGCTCTTAATTGAAAAGCATTGGATGTTAGAGGACCTGTAGTTTTTATCAGATTCAGAAGCAGAGTTGAACTAGATATGGTCTGTATGTGTAGAAAACAGCATTCTTGTGTACTGAATACAATCATGTTTCCTGCTGTATTAGAGAATCTAGAAAGCAAGAGCATGGTTCTTGCTCTAAAGCAGAGAGTTTTTCATGGATGAGAACTGTGCTGTGTGTTTCCCATCAGAAATAGAGTTAAATCCCACGCTCTGTGTCTTCTTAGAAGCAAAATTTCTTTTCAGGTAAGGGTCGTCACTTTTCTGCTCAAAGGACCTGCATCGTTCACTAAGCTCACACATTTCTCTTCTTAACAGAGAAGCATTGTATGTTAGAGGACCTATGTTTTGTATCAGTTTCAGACAAAGTTGAACTAGATATGGTCCATATGTGTGGGAAACACCGTTCTTTTGCTCTGAGCACACTCACATTTCCTTCTATATTAGAGACTCTAGAAAGCAAGAGCGTGCTTCTTGCTTTAAAAAACAGTGTGTTTCATGGATGAGAACTGTGCTGGGAGTTTCCCTTCAGAAATGGCGTTCAATCCCAGGCTCTGTGTCTTCCTACAAGCAACACTTCGTTTCAGGTAAACACAGTCACTTTTCAGCTCAAAGGAAGCTACATTGTTCACTCAGCTCACACGTTTGTCACTCTTAATTGAAAAGCATTTGATGTTAGATGACCTCTAGTTTTTATCAGATTCAGAAGCAGAGTTGAACTAGATATGGTCCTTATGTGTAGAAAACACCATTCATTTGTTATGATACACTCATGTTTCCTGCTGTATTAGAGACACTAGGAAGCAAGAGCTTGGTTCTTGCTCTATAGCAGAGAGTTGTTCATGGATGAGAACTTTGCTGTGTTTTTCCCGTCAGAAATGGAGTTAAATCACAGGCTCTGTGTCTTCCTACAAGAATAATTCGTTTCATGTAAATGCAGTCACTCTTCAGCTCAAAGGAGCTACATCATTCACGAAGCTCAAACATTTCTCTTCTGAACTGAGAAGCATTGGATGTTAGAGTACCTGTGGTTTGTGTCAGTTTCAGAAGCAGAGTTGAAATAGATATGGTCCATATGTGTAGGACACACAGTTCTTTTGTTCTGAGCACATCAAGTCTCCTGCCATATTAGAGACTCTAGAAAGCAAGAGCGTGCTTCTTGCTCTAAAGAAGAGTGTGTTTAATGGACGAGAACTGTGCTGTGCGTTTCCTTCAGAAATGGAGTTAAATCCCAAGCTCTGTGTCTTCCTACAAGCAAGAAATCATTTCAGGTAAACACAGTCACTTTATAGCTCAAATGAAGCTACATCGTTCACGAAGCTCACACGTTTCTCGCTCTTAATTGAAAAGCATTGGATGTTAGAAGACCTGTGGCTTTTATCAGTTTCAGAAGCAGAGTTGAACTAGATATGGTCCGAATATGTAGGAAATATAGTTCTTTTGTTCTGAGCACACTCATGTTTACTTCACGTTTAGATCCTCAAGAAACCATGAGCATGCTTCTTTCTCTAAAGCAGAGTGTGTTTCATGGATGAGAACTGTGCTGAGTGTTTCCCTTCATAAATGGAGCTCAATCCCAGGCTCTGTTTCTTCATACAAGAAAGACACCATTTCAGGTAAACGCAGGCATTTTCAGCTCAATCGAAGCTACATTGTTCACAAAGCTCACACGTTTGTCGATCTTAACTGACAAGCATTGGATGTTATAGGACCTGTGGTTTGTATCAGTTTCAGAAGCAGAGTTGAACTAGGTATGGTCTGCATATGTAGGATACACCGTTCTTTTTTCAGAGCACACTCACTTTTCCTGCTGTATTAGAGACTCTAGAAAGCAAGAGCTTAGTTCTTGCTCTAAAGCACACTGTGTTTCATGGATGAGAACTGTGCTGTGTGTTTCCTTTCAGAAATGGAGTTAAATCCCAGGCTCTGTGTCTTCCTAAAATCAATACTTCGTTTCAGGGAAGGGTACTTACTTTTCAGCTTAAAGGTCCGGCATCTTTCACGAAGCTGACACATTTCTCTACTGACTGAGAAGCATTGGTTGTTAGAGGACCTGTGGTTTGTATCAGTTTCAGAAGCAGAGTTGAACTAGGTATGGTCTGCATATGTAGGGTATACCGTTCTTTTTTCAGTGCACACTCACGTATCCTGCTGTATTAGATACTCTAGAAAGCAAGAGCTTGGTTCTTGCTCTAAATCACGCTGTGTTTCATGGACGAGAACAGTGCTCTGTGTTTCCCTTCAGAAATGGAGTTAAATCGCAGGCACTGTGTCTTCCTACAGGCAATAATTCGTTTCATGTAAACGCAGTCACTTTTCAGCTCAAAGGAGCTACATCGTTCACGCAGCTCACACGTTTGTCACTCTTAAATGAAAACCATTGGACGTTAGAGGACCTGTGGTTTGTATCTGTTTCAGAAGAAGAGCTGAACTAGATATGGTCTGAATGTGTGGAAAACACAGTTTTTTGGTCTGATCACACTCATGTTTCCTTCTGTTTTAGAGACTCTAGAAAGCAAGACCATGCTTCTTACTCAAAAGCAGATAGTGTTTCATGGATGAGAACAGTGCTACGTGCTTCCAATCAGAAATGGAGTTAAATCCCATGCTCTGTGTCCTCCTACAAGCAAAATTTCTTTTCGGGTAAGGGTAGTCACTTTTCAGCTCAAAGGACCTGCATCGTTCACGAAGTTCACCCATTTCTCTTCTTAACGGACAAGCATTGGATGTTAGAGGACCTATTGTTTGTATCAGTTTCAGACAGAGTTGAACTAGATATTGTCCGTATGTGTGGGAAACACCGTTCATTTGCTCTGAGCACACTCACGTTTCCTGCTGTTTTAGAGACTCTAGAAAGCAAGAGCATGCTTCTTGCTGTAAAGCAGAGTGTGTTTCATGGATGAGAACTGAGCTTTGTGTTTCCCTTCAGAAATAGAATTAAATCCCAGGGTCTGTGTCTTCCTAAAAGCAAGACTTCGTTTCAGGTATACACAGTCACTTTTCAGCTAAAATGAAGCTACATCGTTCACGAAGCTCACACGTTTGTCGATCTTAATTGAAAAGCATTGGATGTTAGAGGACCTGTGGTTTTTATCAGTTTCAGAAGTAGAGTTGAACTAGACATGTTCTGTATGTTTAGGAAACACTGTTTTTTTGTTCTGAGCACACTCATTTTAAATGTAGTATTAGAGACTGTACAAAGCAAGAGCTTGGTTCTTGCTCTAAAGCAGAGTGTTTTTCATGGATGAGAACTGTGCTGTGTGTTTCCCTTCCAAAATGGAGTTAAATCCCACGCTCTGTGTCTTCCTACAAGCAAAATTTCTTTTTAGGTAAGGGTAGTCACTTTTCAGCTCAAAGACCTGCATCGTTCACGAAGCTCACACATTTCTCTTCTTAACGGACATGCTTTGGATGTTAGAGGACCTATGGTTTCTACCAGTTTCAGACAGAGTTCAACTAGATATGGTCCATATGTGTGGGAAACACTGTTCTTTTGCTCTGAGCACACTCATGTTTCCCTCTGTATTAGAGACTCTAGAAAGCAAGAGCGTGCTTCTTGCTCTAAAGCAGAGTGTGTTTCATGGATGAGAACTGTGCTGGGAGTTTCCCTTCAGAAATGGAGTTCAATCCCAGACTCTGTGTCTTCCAACAAGCAAGACTTCCTTTCAGGTAAACACAGTCACTTTTCAGCTCAAAGTATGATATATCGTTCACAAAGCTCACTTGTTTCTCGCTCTTAAGTGACAAGCATGGGATGTTAGAGGACCAGTGGATTGTACCAGTTTTAGAAGCAGAGTTGAAGTATATATGATCCCTATGTATAAGAAACACCATTCCTTTGTTCGGAGCACACTCACGTTTCCTGCTGTATTAGAGACACTAGAAAGCAAGAGCATGTTTCTGGCTCTAAAGCAGAGTGTGTTTCATGGATGAGAAATGTGCTTTGTGTTTCCCTTCAGAAATGGAGTTAAATCCCAGGGTCTGTGTCATCCTACAAGCAAGACATCATTTCGGGTAAACACAGTCACTTTTCAGCTCAAAGGAAGCTTCATCGTTCATGAAGCTCACACGTTTGTCGCTCTTAATTGAAAAGCTTTAGATGTCAGACGACCTGTGGTTTGTATCAGTTTCAGAAGCAGAGTTGAACTAGGTATGGTCTGCATATGTAGGGTACACCGTTCTTTTGTAAGTGCACACTCACGTTTCCTGCTGTATTAGATACTCTAGAAAGCAAGAGCTTGGTTCTTGCTCTAAATCACACTGTGTTTCATGGATGAGAACTGTGCTGTGTGTTTCCCGTCAGATATGGAGTTACATTGCAGGCTCTCTGACTTCGTATAGGCAATAATTCGTTTCATGTAATCGCAGTCAATTTTCAGCTCAAAGGAGCTACATCGTTCACGCAGCTCACACGTTTGTCGCTCTTAAATGTAAACCATTAGAGGTTAGAGAACCTGTGGTTTGCATAAGTTTCAGAAGCAGAGTTGAACTAGATATGGTCTGAATGTGTGGGAAACACAGTTCTTTTGGTCTAGCACACAAATATTTCCTTCTGTTTTAGAGACTCTAGAAAGCAAGACCGTGCTTCTTACTCTAAAGCAGAAAGTGTTTCATGGATGAGAACTGTGCTGTGTGTTTCCCTTCAGAAATGGAGTTAAATCCCAGGCTCTGTGTCTTCCTACAAGCAAAATTTCTTTTTAGTTAAGGGTAGGCACTTTTCAGCTCAATCGACCTGCATCGTTCACAAAGCTCACACATTTCTCTTCATAACGGACAAGCATTGGATGTTAGAGGACATATGGTTTGTATCAGTTTCAGACAGAGTTGAACTAGATATGGTCCATATGTGTGGGAAACACCGTTCTTTTGCTCTGAGCACACTCACTTTTCATGCAGTATTAAAGACTCTAGAAAGCAAGAGCTTGGTTCTTGATCTATAGCAGAGTGATTTTCATGGATGAGAACTGTGCTGTGTGTTTCCTGTCAGAAATGGAATTAAATCCAGGGCTCTGTGTCTTCCTACAGGCAATAATTCGTCTCATGTAAATGCAGTCACTTTTCAGCTCAAAGGAGCTACATTGTTCTTGTAGCTCACACGTTTGTAGCTCTTAACTGAAAACCATTGGAGTTTAGAGGACCTTTGGTTTGTATCAGTTTCAGAAGAAGAGTTGAACTAGATATGGTGGGAATGTGTGGGAAACACAGTTCTCTTGGTCTGAGCACACTCATGATTCCTTCTGTTTTAGAGATTCTAGAAAGCAAGACCGTCCTTCTTACTCTAAAGCAGAATGTGTTTCATGTATGAGAACTGTGCTGTGTGTTTCCCTTCTGAAATGGAGTAAAATCCCACGCTGTGTGTCTTCCTACAAGCAAAATTTCTTTTCAGGTAAGGGAAGTCACTTTTCAGCTCAAAGGACCTGCATCGTTCACGAAGCTCACACATTTCTCTTCTTAAAGGACAAGCATTGGATGTTAGAGCACCTATTGTTTGTATCAGATTAAGAGAGTTGAACTAGACATGGTCAGTTTGTGTGGGAAACACAGTTCTTTTGCTCTGAGCACACTCACGTTTCCCTCTGTATTAGAGAATCTAGAAAACAAGAGCGTGCTTCTTGCTCTAAAGGAGACTGTGTTACATGGATGAGAACTGTGTTGGGAGTTTCCCTTCAGAAAAGGAGTTCAATCCCACAAAGCTCACATGTTTCTTGCTCTTAAGTGACCAGCATGGGATGTCAGAGGACCAGTGGTTTGTATCAGTTTTAGAAGCAATGTTGAAGTATATAGGTTCCCTATGTGTAAGAAACACCGTTCCTTTGTTTGGAGCACACTCACGTTTCCTGCTGTATTAGAGACACTAGAAAGCAAGAGCGTGCTTCTTGCTCTAATGCAGAGTGTGTTTCATGGATGAGAACTGTGCTATGTGTTTCGCTACAGAAATGGAGTTAAATCCCACGTTCTGTGTCTTCCTACAAGCAAGACTTCGTTTCAGGTAAACACAGTTACTTTTCAGCTCAAAGAAGCTACATCATTCTCAAAGCTGACACGGTTCTTGCTCTTAACTGAAAAGTATTGGAAGTTAGAGGACCTGTGGTTTGTATCACTTTCAGAAGCAGAGTTGAACTAGATATGGTCCATATGTGTAGGACACACAGTTCTTTTGTTCTGAGCACATCACGTTTCCTTCTGTATTAGAGACTCTAGAAAGCAAGAGTGTGCTTCTTGCTCTAAAGCAGAGTGTGTTTCATAGATGAGAACAGTGCTGTGCGTTTCCTTCAGAAATGGAGTTAAATCCCAAGCTCTGTGTCTTCTTACAAGCAAGAAATCGTTTCATGTAAACACAGTCACTTTATAGCTCAAATGAAGCTATATCGTTCACGAAGCTCACAGGTTTATCGCTCTTAATTGAAATGCATTGGATGTTAGAGGACATGTGGATTTTATCAGTTTCAGAAGCAGAGTTGAACTAGATATGGTCCGTGTGTTTAGGATAAACCATTCAATTGTTTTGAGCACACTCATTTTCCTTCGGTATTAGAGACTCTAGAAAGCAAGAGCTTGGTTCTTTCTCTAAAGCAGAGTGTTTTTCATGGATGAGAACTATGCTGTGTGTTTCCCTTCAGAAATCGATTTAAATCCCAGGCTCTGTGTCTTCCTACAAGCAAGAATTCCTTTCAGGTAAACACAGTCACTCTTCAGCTCAAGGAATTACATCGTTCACAAAGCTCACACGTTTGTCGTTCTTAACTGAAAAGCATTGGATGTTAGAGGACCTGTGGTATGTATCAGTTTCAGGAGCAGAGTTGAACTAGATATGGTCCTTACGTGTAGAAAACACCGTTCTTTTTTTCTGAGTACACTCATGTTTCCTGCTGTATTAGAGACACTAGAAAGGAAGAGCTTTGTTCTTGCTCTATAGCAGAGAGTTGTTCATGGATGAGAACAGTGCTGTGTGTTTCCCATCAGAAATGGAGTTAAATCCCAGGCTCTTTGTCTTCTACAAGAAAGAATTCGTTTCATGTAAACGCAGTCACTTTTCAGGTCAAAGGAAGCTACATTGTTCACGCCTCTCACATGTTTGTCGCTCTTAATTGAAAAGCATTGGATGTTAGAGGACCTGTAGTTTTTATCAGATTCAGAAGCAGAGTTGAACTAGATATGGTCTGTATGTGTAGAAAACAGCATTCTTGTGTACTGAATACAATCATGTTTCCTGCTGTATTAGAGAATCTAGAAAGCAAGAGCATGGTTCTTGCTCTAAAGCAGAGAGTTTTTCATGGATGAGAACTGTGCTGTGTGTTTCCCATCAGAAATAGAGTTAAATCCCACGCTCTGTGTCTTCTTAGAAGCAAAATTTCTTTTCAGGTAAGGGTCGTCACTTTTCTGCTCAAAGGACCTGCATCGTTCACTAAGCTCACACATTTCTCTTCTTAACAGAGAAGCATTGTATGTTAGAGGACCTATGTTTTGTATCAGTTTCAGACAAAGTTGAACTAGATATGGTCCATATGTGTGGGAAACACCGTTCTTTTGCTCTGAGCACACTCACATTTCCTTCTATATTAGAGACTCTAGAAAGCAAGAGCGTGCTTCTTGCTTTAAAAAACAGTGTGTTTCATGGATGAGAACTGTGCTGGGAGTTTCCCTTCAGAAATGGCGTTCAATCCCAGGCTCTGTGTCTTCCTACAAGCAACACTTCGTTTCAGGTAAACACAGTCACTTTTCAGCTCAAAGGAAGCTACATTGTTCACTCAGCTCACACGTTTGTCACTCTTAATTGAAAAGCATTTGATGTTAGATGACCTCTAGTTTTTATCAGATTCAGAAGCAGAGTTGAACTAGATATGGTCCTTATGTGTAGAAAACACCATTCATTTGTTATGATACACTCATGTTTCCTGCTGTATTAGAGACACTAGGAAGCAAGAGCTTGGTTCTTGCTCTATAGCAGAGAGTTGTTCATGGATGAGAACTTTGCTGTGTTTTTCCCGTCAGAAATGGAGTTAAATCACAGGCTCTGTGTCTTCCTACAAGAATAATTCGTTTCATGTAAATGCAGTCACTCTTCAGCTCAAAGGAGCTACATCATTCACGAAGCTCAAACATTTCTCTTCTGAACTGAGAAGCATTGGATGTTAGAGTACCTGTGGTTTGTGTCAGTTTCAGAAGCAGAGTTGAAATAGATATGGTCCATATGTGTAGGACACACAGTTCTTTTGTTCTGAGCACATCAAGTCTCCTGCCATATTAGAGACTCTAGAAAGCAAGAGCGTGCTTCTTGCTCTAAAGAAGAGTGTGTTTAATGGACGAGAACTGTGCTGTGCGTTTCCTTCAGAAATGGAGTTAAATCCCAAGCTCTGTGTCTTCCTACAAGCAAGAAATCATTTCAGGTAAACACAGTCACTTTATAGCTCAAATGAAGCTACATCGTTCACGAAGCTCACACGTTTCTCGCTCTTAATTGAAAAGCATTGGATGTTAGAAGACCTGTGGCTTTTATCAGTTTCAGAAGCAGAGTTGAACTAGATATGGTCCGAATATGTAGGAAATATAGTTCTTTTGTTCTGAGCACACTCATGTTTACTTCACGTTTAGATCCTCAAGAAACCATGAGCATGCTTCTTTCTCTAAAGCAGAGTGTGTTTCATGGATGAGAACTGTGCTGAGTGTTTCCCTTCATAAATGGAGCTCAATCCCAGGCTCTGTTTCTTCATACAAGAAAGACACCATTTCAGGTAAACGCAGGCATTTTCAGCTCAATCGAAGCTACATTGTTCACAAAGCTCACACGTTTGTCGATCTTAACTGACAAGCATTGGATGTTATAGGACCTGTGGTTTGTATCAGTTTCAGAAGCAGAGTTGAACTAGGTATGGTCTGCATATGTAGGATACACCGTTCTTTTTTCAGAGCACACTCACTTTTCCTGCTGTATTAGAGACTCTAGAAAGCAAGAGCTTAGTTCTTGCTCTAAAGCACACTGTGTTTCATGGATGAGAACTGTGCTGTGTGTTTCCTTTCAGAAATGGAGTTAAATCCCAGGCTCTGTGTCTTCCTAAAATCAATACTTCGTTTCAGGGAAGGGTACTTACTTTTCAGCTTAAAGGTCCGGCATCTTTCACGAAGCTGACACATTTCTCTACTGACTGAGAAGCATTGGTTGTTAGAGGACCTGTGGTTTGTATCAGTTTCAGAAGCAGAGTTGAACTAGGTATGGTCTGCATATGTAGGGTATACCATTCTTTTTTCAGTGCACACTCACGTATCCTGCTGTATTAGATACTCTAGAAAGCAAGAGCTTGGTTCTTGCTCTAAATCACGCTGTGTTTCATGGACGAGAACAGTGCTCTGTGTTTCCCTTCAGAAATGGAGTTAAATCGCAGGCACTGTGTCTTCCTACAGGCAATAATTCGTTTCATGTAAACGCAGTCACTTTTCAGCTCAAAGGAGCTACATCGTTCACGCAGCTCACACGTTTGTCACTCTTAAATGAAAACCATTGGACGTTAGAGGACCTGTGGTTTGTATCTGTTTCAGAAGAAGAGCTGAACTAGATATGGTCTGAATGTGTGGAAAACACAGTTTTTTGGTCTGATCACACTCATGTTTCCTTCTGTTTTAGAGACTCTAGAAAGCAAGACCATGCTTCTTACTCAAAAGCAGATAGTGTTTCATGGATGAGAACAGTGCTACGTGCTTCCAATCAGAAATGGAGTTAAATCCCATGCTCTGTGTCCTCCTACAAGCAAAATTTCTTTTCGGGTAAGGGTAGTCACTTTTCAGCTCAAAGGACCTGCATCGTTCACGAAGTTCACCCATTTCTCTTCTTAACGGACAAGCATTGGATGTTAGAGGACCTATTGTTTGTATCAGTTTCAGACAGAGTTGAACTAGATATTGTCCGTATGTGTGGGAAACACCGTTCATTTGCTCTGAGCACACTCACGTTTCCTGCTGTTTTAGAGACTCTAGAAAGCAAGAGCATGCTTCTTGCTCTAAAGCAGAGTGTGTTTCAAGGATGAGAAGTGTGCTGGGAGTTTCCCTTCAGAATTGGAGTTCGATCCCACGCTCTGTGTCTAACTATAAGCAAGAATGCCTTTCATGTAAACGCAGTCACTTTTCAGCTCAAAGGAAGCTACATCGTTCACAAAGCTCACATGTTTCTCGCTCCTAAGTGACAAGCATGGGATGTTAGAGGACCTGTGGTTTTTATCAGTTTCAGATTCAGAGTTGAACTAGACATGTTCTGTATGTTTAGGAAACACTGTTCTTTGTTCTGAGCACACTCACTTTTCCTGCAATATTAGAGACTCTAGAAAGCAGAGCTTGGTTCTTGCTCTAAAGTAGAGTGTTTTTCATGGATGAGAACTGTGCTGAGTGTTTCCGTTCAGAAATCGAGTTAAATCCCAGGCTCTGTGTCTTCCTACAAGCAAGACTTCGTTTCAGGTAAACACAGTCACATTTCAGCTCAAAGGAAGCTACATCATTCACAAAGCTCACATGTTTCTCGCTCCTAAGTGACAAGCATGGGATGTTAGAGGACCTGTGGTTTGTATCAGTTTGGAAGCACAGTTGAAGTATATATGTTCCCTATGTGTAAGAAACACCGTTCCTTTGTTCAGAGCACACTCACATTTCCTGCTGTATTAGAGTCACTAGAGAGCAAGAGCTTGGTTCTTGCTCTATAGCAGAGAGTTGTTCATGGATGAGAACTGTGCTGTGTGTTTCCCATCAGAAATTGAGTTAAATCCCAGGCTCTGTGTCTTCCTACAGGCAATAATTCGTTTCATGTAAACACAGTCACTCTTCAGTCCAAATGAGCTACATCCTTCACAAAGCTCACACGTTTGTCGTTCTTTACTGAAAAGCATTGGATGTTAGAGGACCTGTGGTTTGTATCAGTTTCAGAAGAAGAGTTGAACTAGATATGGTCCGAATGTGTGGGAATCACAGTTCATTTTGTCTGAGCACAATCATGTGTCCTTCTGTTTTAGAGACTCTAGAAAAAAGACCGTGCTTCTTATTCTAAAGCAGAAAGTGTTTCATGGATGAGAACTGTACTGTGTGTTTCCCTTCAGAAATAGAGTTCAATCCCAGGCTCTGTGTCTTCCTACAAGCAAGACTTCGTTTCAGGTAAACACAGTCACTTTTCAGCTCAAAGGAAGCTACATTATTCACAAAGCTCACACGTTTCTTGCTCTTAACTGAAAAGGATTGGATGTTAGATGACCTGTGGTTTGTATCTGTTTCAGAAGCAGAGTTGAACTAGATATGGTCCGAATATGTAGCAAATACAGTTCTTTTGTTCTGAGCACACTCATGTTTACTTCTCACTTAGATCCTAAAGAAAGCATGTGCATGCTTCTGTCTCTAAAGCAGAGTATGTTTCATGGATGAGAACTGTGCTGTGTGTTTCCCTTCATAAATGGAGTTCAATGCCATGCTCTGTGTCTTCATACAAGCAAGACTTCATTTCAGGTAAACGCAGTCATTTTCAGCTCAATCGAAGCTACATCATTCACCAAGCTCACACGTTTGTCGATCCTAACTGACAAGCATTGGATGTTAGAGGACCTGTGGTTTGTATCAGTTTCAGAAGCAGAGTTGAACTAGTTTTGGTCTGCATATGTAGGATACACTGTTCTTTTTTCAGAGCACACTCACGTTTCCTGCTGTATTAGATACACTAGAAAGCAAGAGCTTGGTTCTTACTCTAAAGCACACTGTGTTTCATTGATGAGAACTGTGCTGTGTGTTTTCATTCTGAAATGGAGTTAAATCCCAGGCTCTGTGTCTACCTACAAGCAATACTTTGTTTCAGGTAAGGGTAGTCACTTTTCAGCTCAAAGGACCGGCATCATTCATGAACCTCACACATTTCTCTTCTGAACTGAGAAGCATTGGATGTTAGAGGACCTGTGGTTTGTATCAGTTTCAGAAGCAGAGTTGAACTAGATACAGCCCGAATGTCTAGGAAACACAGTTCTTTTGGTCTGAGCACACTATTGTTTCCTTCTGTTTTAGAGACTCTAGAAAGCAAGACCGTGCTTCTTGCTATAAAGCAGAGTGTGTTTCATGGATGAGAACTGTGCTGTGTGTTTCCCTTCAGAAATAGAGTTCAATCCCAGGCTCTGTGTCTTCCTACATGCAAGACTTCCTTTCAGGTAAGTGTAGTCACTTTTCAGCTCAAAGGACCTACATGGTTCACGAACCTCACACGTTTCTCTTCTTAACTGATAACATGGATGTTAGAGGACCTGTAGTTTGTATCAGTTTCAGAAGCAGTGTTAAACTAGGTATGACCCTTACGTGTAGGAACACAGTTCTTTTGTTCTCAGAACACTGACGTTTCCTTCTGTATTCGAGGCTCTAGAAAGCAAGAGCTTGATTCTTGCTCTAAAGCAGAGTGTGTTTCATGGATGAGAACTGTGCTGTGTGTTTCCCTTCAGAAATGGAGTTAAATCACAAGCTTTGTGTCTTTCTACAAGCAAAAATTCATTTCATGTAAACGCAGTCACTTTTCAGCTCAAAGGAAGCTACATCGTTCACGCAGCTCACACGTTTGTCGCTCTTAATTGAAAAGCATTGGATGTTAGAAAACCTGTGGTTTTTATCAGTTTCAGAAGCAGAGATGAACTAGATATTGTCCATATGTTAGAAAACAACGATCTTTTGTTCTGAGCACACTCATGTTTCCTGCTGTATTAGAGATATTAGAAAGCAAGAGCTTGGTTCTTGCTCTATAGCAGAGTGTTTTTCATGGATGAGAACTGTGCTGTGTGTTTCCCGTCAGAAATGGAGTTAAATCCCAGGCTCTCTGTCTTCCTACAAGCAAGAATTCATTTCAGGTAATACAAGTCACTTTTCAGCTAAAAGGACCCACATGATCACGAGCTCACACATTTCTCTCCTTAACTGACAAGCTTTGGATGTTAGAGGATCTGTGGTTTGTATCATATTCAGAAACAGAGTTGAACTAGATATGGTCCATATGTGTAGGACACACAGTTCTTTTGTTATGAACACATCACTTTTCCTGCTGAATTAGAGACTCTAGAAAGCAAGAGCATGCTTCTTGCTCTAAAGTAGAGTGTGTTTCATGGATGAGAATTGTGCTTTGGGTTTCTTTCAGAAATGGAGTTAAATGCCAAGCCCTGTGTCCTCCTACAAGCAAGAAATCGTTTCAGGTAAACACAGTCACTTGTCAGCTCTAATGAACCTACATCGTTCACAAGCTCACACATATCTCTTCTTAACGGACACGCATTGGATGTTAGAGGACCTGTGGTTTGTATCAGTTTCAGACAGAGTTGAACTAGATATGCTCCATATGTGTGGGAAACCCTGTTCTTTTTCTCTGAGCACACTCACGTTTTCTGCTGTATTAGAGACTCTAGAAAGCAAGAGCGTGCTTCTTGCTCTAAAGCAGAGTGTGTTTTATGGATGAGAACTGTGCTGGGAGTTTCCCTTCGGACATTGAGTTAAATCCCAGGCTCAGTGTCTTCCTACAAGCATGACTACGTTTCAGGTAAACGCTGTCATTTTCAGCTAAATTGTAGCTACATCATTAACGAAGGTCACACGTTGTCGCTCATAATTGAAAAGCATTGGACGTTAGAGGACCGGTGGATTTTATCAGTTTCAGAAGCAGTGTTGAACTAGATATGTTCCATATGTTTAGGAAACACCGTTCTTTTGTTGTCAGCTCACTCAATTTTCCTGCTGTATTAGAGACTGTAGAAATCAAGAGCATGATTCTTTCTCTAAAGCAGAGTGTGTTTCATGGATGAGAACTGTGCTGTGAGTTTCCTTCTGAAATGGAGTTAAATCCCAACCTCTGTGTCTTCTACAAGCAAGACTTCGTTTCAGGTAAACACAGTCACTTTACAGCTCAAATGAAGCTACATCATTCACGAAGCTAACACGTTTGTCGCTCTTAATTGAAAAGCAATGGATGATAGAGGGCCTGTAGTTTTTATCAGTTTCAGTAGCAGAGTTGAACTAGATATGTTCCGTATGTTTAGGAAACACCTGTCTTTTGTTCTGAGCACATTCACCTTTCCTGCAGTATTAGATTCTCTAGAAAGCAAGAGCTTGGTTCTTGCTCTAATGCAGAGTGTTTTTCATGGATGAGAACTGTGTTGTGTGTTTCCCTTCCGAAAACCTGTTAAATCCCAGGCTCTGTGTCTTCCTACAAGCAAGAATTCTTTTCATGTAAACGCAGTCACATTAGAGCTCAAAGGAAGGTACATCGTTCAAGCAGATCACACGTTTCTCGCTCTTAATTGAAAAGCACTGGATGTTAGAGTACCTGTGGTTTTTTATCAGTTTCAGAAGCAGATTTGAACTCGATAGGGACCGAATGTGTGGGAATCTCAGTTCTTTTGGTCTGAGCACACTCATGTTTCCTTCTATTTTAGAGATTCTAGAAAGAAAGACCGTGCTCATTACTGTAAATCAGAGTGTGTTTCATGGTTGAGAACTGTGCTGTGTGTTTCCCTTCAGAAATGGAGTTAAATCCCATGCTCTGGGTCTTCCTACAAGCAAAATTTCTTTTCAGGTAAGGGTAGTCACTTTTCAGCTCAAAGAACCTGCAACGTTCACTAAGCTCACACATTTCTCTTCTTAACTGACAAGCATTGGATGTTAGAGTACCTATGGTTTGTATCAGTTTCCGACAGAGTTGAACTTGATATGGTCCGTATGTGTTGGAAAAACCATGCTTTTGCTCTGAGCACACTCATGCTTCCTACTGTATTAGAGACTCTAGAAAGCAAGAGCGTGCTTCGTGCTCTAGAGCAGAGTGTGTTTCATGGATGAGAACTGTGCTGTGAGTTTCCTTCTGAAATGGAGTTAAATCCCAACCTCTGTGTCTTCTACAAGCAAGACTTCGTTTCAGGTAAACACAGTCACTTTACAGCTCAAATGAAGCTACATCATTCACGAAGCTAACACGTTTGTCGCTCTTAATTGAAAAGCAATGGATGATAGAGGGCCTGTAGTTTTTATCAGTTTCAGTAGCAGAGTTGAACTAGATATGTTCCGTATGTTTAGGAAACACCTGTCTTTTGTTCTGAGCACATTCACCTTTCCTGCAGTATTAGATTCTCTAGAAAGCAAGAGCTTGGTTCTTGCTCTAATGCAGAGTGTTTTTCATGGATGAGAACTGTGTTGTGTGTTTCCCTTCCGAAAACCTGTTAAATCCCAGGCTCTGTGTCTTCCTACAAGCAAGAATTCTTTTCATGTAAACGCAGTCACATTAGAGCTCAAAGGAAGGTACATCGTTCAAGCAGATCACACGTTTCTCGCTCTTAATTGAAAAGCACTGGATGTTAGAGTACCTGTGGTTTTTTATCAGTTTCAGAAGCAGATTTGAACTAGATAGGGACCGAATGTGTGGGAATCTCAGTTCTTTTGGTCTGAGCACACTCATGTTTCCTTCTATTTTAGAGATTCTAGAAAGAAAGACCGTGCTCATTACTGTAAATCAGAGTGTGTTTCATGGTTGAGAACTGTGCTGTGTGTTTCCCTTCAGAAATGGAGTTAAATCCCATGCTCTGTGTCTTCCTACAAGCAAAATTTCTTTTCAGGTAAGGGTAGTCACTTTTCATCTCAAAGAACCTGCAACGTTCACTAAGCTCACACATTTCTCTTCTTAACTGACAAGCATTGGATGTTAGAGTACCTATGGTTTGTATCAGTTTCCGACAGAGTTGAACTTGATATGGTCCGTATGTGTTGGAAAAACCATGCTTTTGCTCTGAGCACACTCATGCTTCCTACTGTATTTGAGACTCTAGAAAGCAAGAGCGTGCTTCGTGCTCTAGAGCAGAGTGTGTTTCATGGATGAGAACTGTGCTGTGTGTTTCCCTTCAGAAATGGTGTTAAATCCCAGGCTCTGAGTCTTCCTACAAGCAGAATTCGTTTCAGGTAAACACATTAACTTTACAGCTCAAATGAAACTACATCGTTCACGAAGCTCACACATTTGTCACTCTTAATTTAAAAACATTAGATGTTAGAGGACCTGTGGGTTTTTTCAGTTTCAGAAGAGAATTGAACTACATATGGTCCGAATATGTAGGAAACACAGTTCTTTTGTTCTGAGCACAATCACGTTTCATACTGTATTAGAGGCTCTAGAAAGCAAGAGCTTGATTCTTGCTCTAAAGCAGAGTGTGTTTCATGGATGAGAACTGTGCAGTGTGTTTCCCTTCAGAAATGGAGTTAAATCCCAAGCTCTGTGTCTTCCTACAAGCAAAAATTCGTTTCATGTAAACGCAGTCACTTTTCAGCTCAAAGGAAGCTACATCGTTCACGCAGCTCACACGTTTGTCGCTCTTAATTGAAAAGCATTGGATGTTAGAGGACCTGTGGTCTTTACAGTTTCAGAAACAGAGTTGAACGAGATATTGGCCGAATGTGTGGGAAACACAGTTCTTTTGGTCTGAGCACACTCATGTTTCCTTCTGTTTTAGACACTCTAGAAAGCAAGACCATTCTTCTTACTCTAAAGCAGAGTGTGTTTCATGCATGAGAACTGTGCTGTGTGTTTCTTTCAGACATGGAGTTAAATCCCAGGCTCAGTGTCTTCCTACAAGCATGACTACGTTTCATGTAAACGCAGTCATTTTCAGCTAAATTGAATCTACATCATTAACGAAGGTCTCACGTTCTCTCTTTATTGACAAGCATTGGATGTTAGAGGACGGTTGTTTTTTATCAGTTTCAGAAGCAGTGTTGAACTAGATATGTTCCATATGTTTAGGAAACACCGTTCTTTTGTTCTCAGCACACTCACTTTTCCTGCATTATTAGAATCTCTAGAAAGCAAGAGCTTGGATTTTGATCTAAAGCAGAGTGTTTTTCATGGATGAGAACTATGCTGTGTGTTTCCCTTCAGACATGGAGTTAAATCCCAGGTTCTGTGTCTTCCTACAAGCAAGACTTCTTTTCAGGTAAACACAGTCACTTTTCAGCTCCAAGGACCTACATCGTTCATGAAGCTCACACGTTTCTCTTCTTAACTGACAAGCATTGGATGTTAGAGGACCTGTAGTTTGTATCAGTTTCAGAAGCAGAGTTGAACTAGATGTGATCCTTACATGTAAGAAACACAGTTCTTTTGTTGTTAGCACACTCACGTTTCCTGCTGTATTAGAGACTCTACAAAGCAAGAGCTTGATTCTTGCTCTAAATCAGGGTGTGTTTCCTGGATGAGAACTCTGCTGTGTGTCCCCCTTCCGAAATGGAGTTAAATCCCAGGCTCAGTGTCTTCCTACAAGCATGACTGCGTTTCAGGTAAACGCAGTCATTTTCAGCTCAAAGGAAGCTACAACGTTCACGAAGTCACAAGTTTTTCACTCTTAAGTGACAATCATGGGATATTAGAGGACCATTGATTTGTATAAGTTTCAGAAGAAGAGTTGAACCAGGAATGGTCTGCATATGTAGGATACCACGTTCTTTTTTCAGAGCACACTCACTTTTCCTGCTGTATTAGAGACTCTAGAAAGCAAGAGTTGGTTCTTGCTCTAAAGCACATTGTGCTTCATGGAGGAGAACTGTGCTGTGTGTTTCCCTTCCGAAATGGAGTTAAATTCCAGGCTCTGTGTCTTCCTACAAGCAATACTTCGTTTCAGGTAAGGGTAGTCACTTTTCAGCTCAAAGGAACGGCATCCATCACGAACCTCACACATTTCTCTTCTGAACTGAGAAGCATTGGATGTTAGATGACTTGTGGTTTGTATCAGTTTCAGAAGAAGAGATGAACTAGATATGGTCCGTATGTGTAGATACCACCGTTCTTTTTTCTGAGCACACTAATGTTTCCTGCTGTATTAGAGACTCTAGAAAGCAAGAGCATGTTTCTTGCTCTAAAGCAGTGTGTGTATCATGGATGAGAACTGTGCTTTGTGTTTCCCTCAGAAATGGAGTTCAATCCAAGTCTCTGTGTCTTCCTACAAGCAAGACTTTGTTTCAGGTAAACACATTCATTTTTCAGCTCAAAGAATGCTACATCATTCACAAAGCTCACATGTTTCTCACTCTTAAGTGACAAGAATGGGATGTTAGAGGACCAGTGGTTTCTATCAGTTTTAGAAGCAGAGTTGAAGTTTGTAAGTTCCCTATGTGTAAGAAACACCGTTCCTTTGTTTGGAGCACACTCACGTTTTCTGCTGTATTAGAGACACTAGAAAGCAAGAGTGTGCTTCTTGCTCTAAAGCAGAGTGTGTTTCATGGATGAGAACTGTGCTTTGTGTTTCCCTTCAGAAATGGAGTTAAATCCCACGCTCTGTGTCTTCCTACAAGCAAGTCTTCGTTTCTGGTAAACACAGGCACTTTTCAGCTCAAAGCATGGTACATCATTCACAAAACTCACACCTTTCTCCCTCTTAACTGAAAAGCATTGGATGTTAGAGGACCTGTGGTTTGTATCATTTTCAAAAGCAGAGTTGAAGTAGATAAGGTCCATATGTGTAGGGCACACAGTTCTTTTGTTCTGAGAACATCACGTTTCCTGCTGTATTAGAGACTCTATAAAGCAATAGCGTGCTTCTTGCTCTAAAGAAGTGTGTGTTTCATGGAAGAGAACTATGCTGTGAGTTTCCTTCAGAAATGGAGTTAAATCCCAATCTCTTTTTCTTCCTACAACCAAGAAATCGTTTCATGTAAACACAGTCACTTTACAGCTCAAATGAAGCTACATCGTTCACGAAGCTCACACGTTTGTTGCTCGTAATTGAAAAGTATTGGATGATAGAGGACCTGTGGTTTTTTATCAGTTTCAGAAGCAGAGTTGAACTTGATATGTTCCGTATGTTTAGCAAACACCGTTCTTTTGTTCTGAGCACACTCACTTTTCCAGCAGTATAAGAGACTCTAGAAAGCAAGAGCATGGTTTTGCTCTAAAGCAGAGTGTTTTTCATGGATGAGAACTGTGCTGTGTGTTACCATTCTGAAATGGAGTTAAATCCCACGCTCTGTGTCTTCCTACAAGCAAGAATTCTTTTCATGTAAGCGCAGTCACTTTAGAGCTCAAAGGAAGCTACATCGTTCAAGCAGCTCACACGATTGTCGCTCTTTATTGAAAAGCATTGGATGTTAGAGGACCTGTGGTTTTTATCAGTTTCAGAAGCAGAGTTGAACTAGATATGGTCCGTATGTGTAGAAAACACTGTTCTTTTGTTCTGAGCACACACATGTTTCCTGCTGTATTAGAGACACTAGAAAGCAAGAGCGTGAATCTTGCTCTAAAGCAGAGTGTGTTTCATGGATGAGAACTGTGCTGTGGGTTTCCCATCAGAAATGGAGTTAAATCCCAGGATCTGTGTCTTCCTACAGGCAATAAGTCATTTCATGTAAATGCAGTCACTTTTAACCTCAAAGGAGCTACATCGTTCACGCAGCTCACACGTTTGTCACTCCTAACTGAAAATATTGGAGGTTAGAGGACTTGTGGTTTGTATCAGTTTCAGAAGCAGAGTTGAACTAGATATGGTCCGAATGTGTGGGAAACACAGTTCTTTTGGTCTGAGCACACTCATGTTTCCTTCTGTTTTAGAGATTCTAGAAAGAAAGACCGTGCTATTTACTCTAAAGCAGAGTGTGTTTCATGGTTGTGAACTGTGCTGTGTGTTTCCCTTCAGAAATGGAGTTAAATCCCATGCTCTGTGTCTTCCTACAAGCAAAATTTCTTTTCAGGTAAGGTTAGTCACTTTTCAGCTCAAAGGACCTGCTCGTTCACGAAGCTCACACATTTCTCTTCTTAACTGACAAGCATTGGATGTTAGAGGACCTATGGTTTGTATCAGTTTCTGACAGAGTTGAACTTGATATAGTCCATATGTGTTGGAAACATCATTCTTTTGCTCTGAGCACACTCATGTTTCCTGCTGTATTAGAGACTCTAGAAAGCAAGAGCGTGCTTCGTGCTCTAGAGCAGAGTGTGTTTCATGGATGAGAACTGTGCTGTGTGTTTCCCTTCAGAAATGGTATTAAATCGCAGGCTCTGTGTCTTCCTACAAGCAAGACTTCGTTTCAGGTAAACACATTCACTTTACAGCTCAAATGAATCTACATCGTTCACGAAGCTCACACATTTGTTGCTCTTAATTTAAAAGCATTAGATGTTAGAGGACCTGTGGGTTTTATCAGTTTCAGAAGCAGAGTTGAACTAGATATGGTCCGAATATGTAGGAAACACAGTTCTTTTGTTCTGAGCACAATCACGTTTCCTACTGTATTAGAGGCTCTAGAAAGCAAGAGCTTGATTCTTGCTCTAAAGCAGAGTGTGTTTCATGGATGAGAACTGTGCTGTGTGTTTCCCTTCAGAAATGGAGTTAAATCCCAAGCTCTGTGTCTTCCTACAAGCAAAAATTCGTTTCATGTAAACGCAGTCACTTTTCAGCTCAAAGGAAGCTACATCGTTCATGCAGTTCACACGTTTGTCGCTCTTAATTGAAAAGCATTGGATGTTAGAGGACCTGTGGTCTTTACAGTTTCAGAAACAGAGTTGAACGAGATATTGGCCGAATGTGTGGGAAACACAGTTCTTTTGGTCTGAGCACACTCATGTTTCCCTCTGTTTTAGACACTCTAGAAAGCAAGACCATTCTTCTTACTCTAAAGCAGAGTGTGTTTCATGCATGAGAACTGTGCTGTGTGTTTCTTTCAGACATGGAGTTAAATGCCAGGCTCAGTGTCTTCCTACAAGCATGACTACGTTTCAGGTAAACGCAGTCATTTTCAGCTAAATCGAATCTACATCATTAACGAAGTTCTCACGTTTGTCGCTCTTAATTGAAAAGCATTGGATGTTAGAGGACCTATGGTTTGTATCAGTTTCAGAAGCAGTGTTGAACTAGATATGTTCCATATGTTTAGGAAACACCGTTCTTTTGTTCTCAGCACACTCACTTTTCCTGCATTATTAGAATCTCTAGAAAGCAAGAGCTTGGATTTTGCTCTAAAGCAGAGTGTTTTTCATGGATGAGAACTATGCTGTGTGTTTCCCTTCAGACATGGAGTTAAATCCCAGGTTCTGTGTCTTCCTACATGCAAGACTTCGTTTTAGGTAAACACAGTCACTTTTCAGCTCCAAGGACCTACATCGTTCACGAAGCTCACACGATTCTCTTCTTAAATGACAAGCATTGGATGTTAGAGGACCTGAGGTTTGTATCAGTTTCAGAAGCAGAGTTGAACTAGATGTGATCCTTACATGTAAGAAACACAGTTCTTTTGTTCTTAGCACACTCACGTTTTCTGCTGTATTAGAAACTCTACAAAGCAAGAGCGTGCTTCTTGCTCTAAAGCAGAGTTTGTTTCATGGATGAGAACTGTGCTGTGGGTTTCCCATCAGAAATGGAGTTAAATCCCAGGCTCGTTGTCTTCATACAGGCAATAATTCGTTTCATATAAACGCAGTCACTTTTAACCTCAAAGGAGCTACATCGTTCACGAAGCCCACACGTTTGTCACTCTTATCTGAAAATATTGGAGGTTAGAGGACTTGTGGTTTGTATCAGTTTCAGAAGCAGAGTTGAACTAGATATGGTCCGAATGTGTGGGAAACACAGTTCTTTTGGTCTGAGCACACTCATGTTTCCTTCTGTTTTAGAGATTCTAGAAAGAAAGACCGTGCTTATTACTCTAAAGCAGAGTGTGTTTCATGGTTGTGAACTGTGCTGTGTGTTTCCCTTCAGAAATGGAGTTAAATCCCATGCTCTGTGTCTTCCTACAAGCAAAATTTCTTTTCAGGTAAGGTTAGTCACTTTTCAGCTCAAAGGACCGGCTCGTTCACGAAGCTCACACATTTCTCTTCTAAACTGACAAGCATTGGATGTTAGAGGACCTATGGTTTGTATCAGTTTCTGACAGAGTTGAACTTGATATGGTCCATATGTGTTGGAAACATCATGCTTTTGCTCTGAGCACACTCATGTTTCCTGCTGTGTTAGAGACTCTAGAAAGCATGAGCATGCTTCGTGCTCTAGAGCAGAGTGTGTTTCATGGATGAGAACGGTGCTGTGTGTTTCCCTTCAGAAATGGTGTTAAATCCCAGGCTCTGTGTCTTCCTACAAGCAAGACTTCATTTCAGGTAAACACAGTCACTTTTCAGCTCCAAGGACCTACATCGTTCACTAAGCTCACACGTTTCTCTTCTTAACTGACAAGCATTGGATGTTAGAGGACCTGTGGTTTGTATCAGTTTAAGAAGCAGAGATGAACTAGATATGGTCCGTATATGTAGGAAACACCGTTGTTTTTTTTTGAGCACATTAACATTTCCTGCTGTATTAGAGACTCTAGAAAGCAAGAGCATGTTTCTTGCTCTAAAGCAGTGTGTGTTTCATGGATGAGAACTGTGCTTTGTGTTTCCCTCAGAAATGGAGTTCAATCCCATTCTCTGTGTCTTCCTACAAGCAAGACTTCGTTTCAGGTAAACACAGTCACTTTTCAGCTCAAAGGAAGCAACATCGTTCACAAAGCTCACATGTTTCTCACTCTTAAGTGACAAGCATGGAATGTTAGAGGACCAGTGGTTTGTATCAGTTTTAGAATCAGAGTTGAAGTTTATAAGTTCCCTATGTGTAAGAAACACCATTCCTTGGTTCGGAGCACACTCACGTTTCCTGCTGTATTAGAGACACTAGAAAGCAAGAGCGTGCTTCGTGCTCTAGAGCAGAGTGTCTTTCATGGATGAGAACTGTGCTGTGTGTTTCCCTTCAGAAATGGAGTTAAATCCCAGGCTCTGTGTCTTCCTACATTCAAGACTTTGTTTCAGGTAAACACAGTCACTTTTTAGCTCCAAGGACCTACATCGTTCACGAAGCTCACACGTTTGTCGCTCGTTATTGAAAAGCATTGGATGATAGAGGACCTGTGGTTTTTATCAGTTTCAGAAGCAGAGTTGAACTAGATATGTTCTGTATGTTTAGCAAACACCGTTATTTTGAACTGAGCACACTCATGTTTCCTGCTGAATTAGAGACACAGGAAAGCAAGAGCTTGGGTCTCGCTCTATAACAGAGTGTTTTTCATGGAGGAGAACTGTGCTTTGGGTTTCCCGTCAGAAATGGAGTTAAATCCCAGGCTTCCTGTCTTCCTACAGGCAATAATTCGTTGCATGTAAATGCAGTCACTTTTCACCTCAAAGGAACTATATCTTCACACAGCTAACACGTTTGTCACTCTTAACTGAAGATATTGGAGGTTAGAGGACTTGTGGTTTGTATCAGTTTCACAAGCAGAGTTGAACTAGATATGGTCCAAATGTGTGGGAAACACAGTTCTTTTGGTCTGAGCACACTCATGTTTCCTTCTGTTTTAGAGATTCTAGAAAGAAAGACCGTGCATATTACTCTAAAGCAGAGTGTGTTTCATGGTTGTGAACTGTGCTGTGTGTTTCCCTTCAGAAATGGAGTTAAATCCCATGCTCTGTGTCTTCTTACAAGCAAAATTTCTTTTCAGGTAAGGTTAGTCACTTTTCAGCTCAAAGGACCTGCTCATTCATGAAGCTCACACATTTCTCGTCTTAACTGACAAGCAATGGATGTTAGAGGACATATGGTTTGTATCAGTTTCCGACAGAGTTGAACTTGATATGGTCCATATTTGTTGGAAACACCATGCTTTTGCTCTGAACACACTCATGTTTCCTGCTGTATGAGAGACTCTAGAGAGGAAAAGCATGCTTCGTGCTCTAGAGCAGTGTGTTTCATGGATGAGAACTGTGCTGTGTGTTTCCCTTCAGTAATGGTGTTAAATCCCAGGTTCTGTGTCTTCCTACAAGCAAGACTTTGTTTTAGTTAAACACAGTCACTTTTCAGCTCCAAGGACCTACATCGTTCACGAAGCTCACATGATTCTCTTCTTAACTGACAGGGATTGGATGTTAGAGGACCTGTGGTTTGTATCAGTTTCAGAAGCAGTGTTGAAGTAGATGTGATCCTTACATGTAAGAAGCACAGTTCTTTTGTTCTGAGCACACTCACGTTTCCTGCTGTATTAGAGACTCAAGAAATCAAGAGCTTGATTCTAGCTCTAAATCAGGGTGTGTTTCCTGGATGAGATCTCTGCTGTGTGTTCCCGTTCTGAAATGGATAAATCCCAGGCTCAGTGTCTTCCTACAAGCATGACTGCGTTTCAGGTAAACACAGTCATTTTCAGCTCAAAGGAAGCTACAACGTTCATGAAGCTCACACGTTTGTCGTTCTTAAATGAAAAGCATGGGATGTTAGAGGACCTGTGGTTTCTATCAGTTTCAGAAGCAGAGTTGAATCAGCTATGGTCTGCATATGTAGGATACCATGTTCTTTTTCAGAGCACACTCACTTTTCCTGCTGTATTAGAGACTCTAGAAAGCAAGAGCTTGGTTCTTGCTCTAAAGCACATTGTGTTTCATGGATGAGAGCTGTGCTGTGTGTTTCCCTTCCGAAAGGGAGTTAAATCCCACGCTCTGTGTCTTCCTACAAGCAAGACTTCGATTCAGGTAAACACAGTCACTTTTCAGCTCAAAGGAAGCTACATCGTTCACAAAGCTAACATGTTTCTCGCTCTTAATTGACAAGCATGGGATGTTAGAGGACCAGTGCTTTGTATCAGTTTTAGAAGCAGAGTTGAAGTTTATATGTTCCCTATGTGTAAGAAAGACCGTTCCTTTGTTCGGAGCACACTCACGTTTCCTGCTCTATTAGAGACACTAGAAAGCAAGAGCGTGCTTCTTGCTCTAAAGCAGAGTGTGTTTCATGGATGAGAACTGTGCTTTGTGTTTCCCTTCAGAAATGGAGTTCAATCCCAGCCTCTGTGTCTTCATACAAGCAAGAATACATTTCAGGTAAAGGCAGTAGCTATTCAGCTCAAAGGAAGCTACATCATTCACAGAGCTCACAGGTTTCTCGCTCTTAACTGAAAAGCATTGGATTTTAGAGTACCTATGGTTTGTACCATTTTCAGAAGCAGAGTTTTACTAGATATGGTCCGAATGTGTAGGAAACACAGTTCTTTTGGTCTGAGCACACTCCTGTTTGCTTCTGTTTAAGAGAGTCTAGAAAGCAAGAGCGTGCTTCTTGCTATAAAGCAGAGGGTGCTTCAGGGAAGAGAACTGTGCTGTGTATTTCCCTTCAGAAATTGGGTTAAATCCCATGCTCTGTGTCTTCCCACAAGCAAGACTTCTTTTCAGGTAAATGTAGTCACTTTTCAGCTCAAAGGACCTACATTGATCAGGAATCTCACAAATTTCTCTCTTTAACTGACAAGCATTGGGTGTTAGAGGACCTGTGGTTTTTTATCAGTTTCAGAGGCAGAGTTTAACTAGATATGTTCCGTATTTTTAGGAAACACCGTTCTTTGTTCTGAGCACACTCACTTTTCCTGTAGTATTAGAGACTCTAGAAAGCAACAGCTTGGTTCTTGCTCTAAAGCAGAGTGGTTTTCATGGATGAGAACAGTGCTGTGTGTTTCCCTTCTGAAATGGAATTAAATACCAGGCTCTGTGTCTTCCTACAAGCAAGTATTCGTTTCAGGTAAGGGTAGTCACTTTTCAGCTCCAAGGACCTACATCGTTCACGAAGCTCACACATTTCTATTCTTAACTGACAACCATCAAACGTTAGAGGACCTATGGTTTGTATCAGTTTTCGACATAGTTGAACTTGATATGGTCCGTATGTGTTGAAAAAATCCATGCTTTTGCTCTGAGCACACTCATGTTTCCTGCTGTATTAGAGACTCTAGAAAGCAAGAGCTTGATTCTTGCTCTAAATCAGGGTGTGTTTCCTGGATGAGGACTCTGCTGTGTGTTCCCGTTCCTAAATGGAGTTAAATCTCAGGCTCACCTTCCTACAAGCATGACTATGTTTCAGGTAAACGCAGTCATTTTCAGCTCAAAGGAAGCTACAACGTTCACGAAGCTCACACGTTTGTCATTCTTAACTGAAAAGCATTGGATTTTAGAGGACCTGTGGTTTGTATCAGTTTCAGAAGCAGAGTTGAATTAGGTTTGGTCTGCATATGTAGGATACCACGTTCTTTTTTCAGAGCACACTCACTTTTCCTGCTGTATTAGAGACTCTAGAAAGCAAGAGCTTGGTTCTTGCTCTAAAGCACATTGTGTTTCATGGATGAGAACTGTGCTGTGTGTTTCCCTTCTGAAAGGGAGTTAAATCCCATGCTCTGTGTCTTCCTACAAGCAATACTTCGTTTCAGGTAAGGGTAGTCACTTTTCAGCTCAAAGGACCGGCATCAATCACGAAGCTCACACATTTCTCTTCTCTACTGAGAAGCATTGGATGATAGAGGACCTGTGGTTATTATCAGTTTCAGAAGCAGAGTTGAACTAGATATGTTCCGTATGTTTAGCAAACACCGTTCTTTTCTTCTGAGCACACTCACTTTTCTAGCAGTATTAGAGACTCTAGAAAGCAACAGCTTGGTTCTTGCTCTAAAGCAGAGTGTTTTTCTTGGATGAGAACTGTGCTAGTGTTTCCCTTCCGAAATGGAGTTAAATCCCAGGCTCTGTGTCTTCCTACAAGCAAGAATTTGTTTCATGAAAACGCAGTCACTTTAGAGCTCAAAGGAAGCTACATCGTTCAATCAGCTCACACGTTTGTCGCTCTTAATAGAAAAGCATCGGATGTTAGAGGACCTGTGGTTTTTATCAGTTTCAGAAGCAGCGTTGACCTAGATGTGATCCTTACCTGTAGGAAACACAGTTCTTTTGTTCTGAGCACACTCACGTTTCCTGCAGTATTAGAGACACTATAAAGCAAGAGCTTGGTTTTTGATCTAAAGCAGAGTGTTTTTCATGGATGAGAACTGTGCTGTGTGTTTCCCTTCAGAAATGGAGTTCAATCCCAGGATCTGTGTCTTCCTACAAGCAAGACTTTGTTTCAGGTAAACGAAGTCATTTTTCAGCTCAAAGCAAGCTACATCTTTCACGAAGCTCACACGTTTCTCGCTCTTAACTGAAAAGAATTGGATGTTAGAAGACCTGTAATTTGTATCACTTTCAGAAGCAGAGTTGAACTAGATATGGTCCATATGTGCAGGACACACAGTTCTTTTGTTCAGAGCACATCAGTTTTCCTGCTCTATTAGAGACTAGAAAGCAAGTGCGTGCTCCTTTCGCTAAAGGAGAGTGTGTTTCATGGATGAGAACTGTGCAGTGCATTTCTTTCAGAAATGGAGTTAAATCCCAAGCTCTCTGTCTTCCTTCAAGCAAGATTTCATTTCAGGTAAGGGTACCCACTTTTCAGCGCAGAGGACCTACATCATTCACGAAGCTCACACATTTCTCTTCTTAACTGAGAAGCATTGGATGTTAGTGTACCTGTGTTTTGTATCAGTTTCAGAAGCAGAGTTGAACTAGATATGGTCCGTATGTTTAGGAAGCAGAGTGCTTTTGTTCTGTGCACACTCAGGTTTCCTGCCATATTAGAGACACTAGAAAGCAACAGCTTCGTTCTTGCTCTATAGCTGAGTGTTTTTCATGTATGAGAACTCTGCTGTGTGTTTCCCTTCAGAAATGGAGTTAAATCCCACGCTCTGTGTCTTCCTAATGCAAAATTACTTTTCAGGTAAGGGTATTCAATTTCAGCACAAAGGAACTGTATCGTTTACGAAGCTCACACATTTCTCTTCTTAACTGACAAGCATTGGATGTTAGTGGACCTATGGTTTGTATCAGTTTCCGACATAGTTGAACTTGATATGGTCTGTATGTGTTGAAAATACCATGCTTTTGCTCTGAGCACACTCATGTTTCCTGCTGTATTAGAGACTCTAGAAAGCAAGAGTTGGATTCTAGCTCTACATCAGGGTGTGTTTCCTGGATGAGAACTCTGCTGTGTGATCCCGTTCTGAAATAGAGTTAATTCCCAGGATTAGAGTCTTCCTACAAGCATACTACGTTTCAGGTAAACGCAGTCATTTACAGCTCAAAGGAAGCTACATCGTTCACAAAGCTCACACGTTTGTCATTCTTAATAGAAAAGCATTGGATATTAGATGACCTGGGGTTTTTTATCAGTTTCAGAAGCAGAGTTTAACTAGATATGGTCCGTATGTGTAGAAAACACCGTTCTTTTGTTCTGAGTACACTCATGTTTCCTGCTGTATTAGAGACACTAGAAGGCAAGAGCTTGGTTCTTGCTCTATAGTAGAGAGTTGTTCATGGATGAGAACTGCGCTGTGTGTTTCCCATTAGAAATGGAGTTAAATCACAGGCTCTGTGTCTTCCTACAGGTAATAATTCGTTTCATGTAAACGCAGTCACTTTTCAGCTCAAAGGAATCTAAATCGTTCACGCTGCTCACACGTTTTTCGCTCTTTCCTGAAAAGCATTGGATGTTAGAGGACCTGTGTTTTTTGTCAGTTTCAGAAGCAGAGTTGAACTAGGTATGGCCTGCATATGTAGGGTACACTGTTATTTTTTAAGTGCACACTGACGTTTCCTGCTGTATTAGAAACTCTAGAAAGCAAGAGCTTTGAACTTGTTCTAAAGCACACTGTGTTTCATGGATGAGAACTGTGCTGTGTGTTTGCCTTCAGAAATGGAGTTAAATAACAGGCTCTGTGTCTTCCTACAAGAAATACTTCGTTTCAGGTAAGGGTAGTCACTTTTTAGCTCAAAGGACCTACATCGAACACGAAGCTCACACATTTCTCTTCTGAAATGATAAGCATTGGATGTTGGAGGACCTGTGGTTTGTATGACTTTCAGAAGCAGAGTTGAACTAGATATGGTCCGTATATGTAGGAAACATCTTTCTTTTTTCTGAGCACAATCACTTTTCCTACTGTATTAGAGACTCTAGAAAGCAAGAGTTTGGTTCATGCTCTAAAGCAGAGTGTGTTTCATGAATGAGCACTGTGCTATGTGTTTCCTTCAGAAATGGAGTTAAATCCTAGGCGCTGTGTCTTACTACAAGCAAGATTTCGCTTCAGGTAAACACAGTAACTTTTCAGCTCAAAGGAAGCTACATCATTCACAGAGCTCACACGTTTCTCGCTATTAACAGAAAAGCATTGGATGTTAGAGGACTTATGGTTTGTATCAGCTTCAGAAGCAGAGTGGTAATAGATATGGTCTGAATGTGTAGGAAACACAGTTCTTTTGGTCTGAGCACACTCATGTTTCCTTCTGTTTTAGAGACTCTAGAAAGCAAGAGCGTGCTTCTTGCTCTAAAGCATAGTGAGTTTTATGGATGAGAACTGTGCTGTGTGTTTCCCTTCAGAAATGCAGTTAAATCCCAGGCTCTGTGTCTTCCTACAAGCAAGACTTCGTTTCAGGTAAGTGTAGTCACTTTTCAGCTCAAAGAACCTACATTGATCACGAATCTCACACATTTCTCTTCTTAACTGACACGCATTGGATGTTAGAGCACCTGTGGTTTGTATCAGTTTCAGAAGCAGAGTTGAACTAGATATGGTTGGTATGTGTAGGAAACACCGTCTTTTTTCTGAGCACACTAACGTTTCCTGCCGTATTAGAGACTCTAGAAAGCAAGAGTATGTTTCTTGCTCTAAAGCAGAGTGTGGTTCATGGATGAGAACTGTGCTTTGTGTTTCCCTCAGAAATGGAGTTCAATCCCAGGCTCTGTGTCTTCATACAAGCAAGAATTCATTTCTGGTAAAGGCAGTAACTTTTCAGCTCAAAGGAAACTTCATCATTCACAGAGCTCTCACGTTTCTCAATCTGAACTTGAAAAGCATTGGATGTTAGAGGACCTTTGGTGTGTATCAGTTTCAGAAGCAGAGTTGAACTAGATATGGTTCATATATGTAGGAAACACCGTTCTTTTTTTTCTGAGCACTCTCTCTTTTCCTGCTGTATTAGAGACTCTGGAAGGCAAGAGCTTGGTTTTGCTCTAAAGCACACTGCGTTTCATGGATAAAAACTGTGCTTTGTGTTTCCCTCAGAAATGGAGTTAAATCCTATGCTCTGTGTCTTTCTACAAGCAAGATTTCATTTCAGGTAAACACATTAACTTTTCAGCTCAAAGGAAGCTACATAGTTCACGGAGGTCACACATTTCTTGCTCTTAACTGAAAAGCATTGGATGATAGAGGATCTGTGCTTTGCATCAGTTTCAGAAGCAGAGTTGTACTAGGTATGTTCCGAATGTGTAGGAAACACAGTTCTTTTGGTCTGAGCACACTCATGATTCTTTCTGTTTTAGAGACTCTGGAAAGCAAGAGAGTGCTAGTTGCTCTAAAGCAGAGTGTCTTTCATGGATGAAAACTGTGCAGTGTGTTTCCCTTTAGAAATGGAATTCAATCCCACGCTCTGTGTCTTCCTACAAGCCAGACTTCGTTTCAGGTATGGGTAGTCACTTTTCAGCTCAAAGGACCTGCATCGTTCGCGAAGGTCACACATTTCTCTTCTGAACTGACAAGCATTGGATGAAGGAGGACCTGTGGTTTGTATCATTTTCAGAAGCAGAGTTGAACTAGATATGGTTGGTATGTTTAGGAAAGATCGTTCCTTTGTTCTGAGTACACTCATGTATCCTGCTGTATTAGAGACTCTAGAAAGCAAGAGCATGCTTCGTGCTCTAGAGCAGAGTGTGTTTCATGGTTGAGAACTGTGCTGTGTGTTTCCCTTCAGAAATGGAGTTAAATCCCATGCTCTGTGTCTTCCTACAAGCAAAATTTCTTTTCAGGTAAGGGTAGTCACTTTTCATCTCAAAGAACCTGCAACGTTCACTAAGCTCACACATTTCTGTTCTTAACTGACAAGCATTGGACGTTAGAGGACCTATGGTTTGTATCAGTTTCCGACAGAGTTGAACTTGATATTGTCCGTATGTGTTGCAAAAACCATGCTTTTGCTCTGAGCACACTCATGTTTCCTGCTGTATTAGAGACTCTAGAAAGCAAGAGCGTGCTTCGTGCTCTAGAGCAGAGTGTGTTTCATGGATGAGAACTGTGCTGTGTGTTTCCCTTCAGAAATGGTATTAAATCGCAGGCTCTGTGTCTTCCTACAAGCAAGACTTCGTTTCAGGTAAACACATTCACTTTACAGCTCAAATGAATCTACATCGTTGACGAAGCTCACACATTTGTTGCTCTTAATTTAAAAGCATTAGATGTTAGAGGACCTGTGGGTTTTATCAGTTTCAGAAGCAGAGTTGAACTAGATATGGTCCGAATATGTAGGAAACACAGTTCTTTTGTTCTGAGCACAATCACGTTTCCTACTGTATTAGAGGCTCTAGAAAGCAAGAGCTTGAATCTTGCTCTAAAGCAGAGTGTGTTTTATGGATGAGAACTGTGCTGTGTGTTTCCCTTCAGAAATGGAGTTAAATCCCAAGCTCTGTGTCTTCCTACAAGCAAAAATTCGTTTCATGTAAACGCAGTCGCTTTTCAGCTCAAAGGAAGCTACATCGTTCATGCAGTCCACACGTTTGTCGCTCTTAATTGAAAAGCATTGGATGTTAGCGGACCTGTGGTCTTTCCAGTTTCAGAAACAGAGTTGAACGAGATATTGGCCGAATGTGTGGGAAACACAGTTCTTTTGGTCTGAGCACACTCATGTTTCCCTCTGTTTTAGACACTCTAGAAAGCAAGACCATTCTTCTTACTCTAAAGCAGAGTGTGTTTCATGCATGAGAACTGTGCTGTGTGTTTCTTTCAGACATGGAGTTAAATCCCAGGCTCAGTGTCTTCCTACAAGCATGACTACGTTTCAGGTAAACACAGTCATTTTCAGCTATATCGAATCTACATCATTAACGAAGTTCTCACGTTTGTCGCTCTTAATTGAAAAGCATTGGATGTTAGAGGACCTATGGTTTGTACCAGTTTCAGAAGCAGTGTTGAACTAGATATGTTCCATATGTTTAGGAAACACCGTTCTTTTGTTCTCAGCACACTCACTTTTCCTGCATTATTAGAATCTCTAGAAAGCAAGAGCTTGGATTTTGCTCTAAAGCAGAGTGTTTTTCATGGATGAGAACTATGCTGTGTGTTTCCCTTCAGAAATGGAGTTAAATCCCCAGCTCAGTGTCTTCCTACAAGCAATACTTCATTTCAGGTAAGGGTAGTCACTTTTCAGCTCAAAGGACCTGCATGTTCACGAAGCTCACACATTTCTACTCTGAACTGACAAGCATTGGATGTTAGAGGACCTGTGGTTTGTTTCAGTTTCAGAAGCAGATTTGAACTGGATATGATCCGGATGTGTAGGAAACACCCTCTTTTTTCTGAGCACACTCACGTTTCCTGCTGTATTAGAGACTCTAGAAAGCAAGAGCATGCTTCTTGTTCTAAAGCAGAGTGTGGTTCATGGATGAGAACTGTGCTGTGTGTTTACCTCAGAAATGGAGTTCAATCCCAGGCTCTGTGTCTTCATCCAAGCAAGAATTCATATCAGGTAAAGGCAGTAACTTTTCAGCTCAAAGGAATCTATCATTCAGAGAGCTCTCACGTTTCTGGCTCTTAACTGAAAAGCATTGGATATTAGAGGACCTATGGGTTGTATCAGTTTCAGAGCCAGAGTTGTACTAGATATGGTCTGAATGTGTAGGAAACACAGTTCTTTTTGTCAGAGCACACTCATATTTCCTTCTGTTTTAGAGACTCTAGAAAGCAAGAACATACTTCTTGTTCTAAAGCAGAGTGTGTTTCATGGATGAGAACTGTGCTGTGTGTTTCCCTTCAGAAATGCAGCTAAATCCCAGGCTCTGTGTCTTCCTACAAGCAAGACTTCTTTTCAGGAAAAGTATAGTCACTTTTCAGCTCAAAGGAGCTACATTGATCACGAATCTCACACATTTCTCTTCTTAACTGACATGCATTGGATGTTAGAGGACCTGTGGTTTGTATCATTGTCAGAAGCAGATTTGAACTAGATATGGTCCATATGTGTAGGAAACACCATTCTTTTGTTCTGAGTACACTCATGTTTCCTGTTGTATTAGAGACTCTAGAATGCAAGAGGGTGCTTCTTGCTCTAAAGCATTGGGTGTTTCATGGATGAGAACTGTGCTGTGTGTTTCCCTTCAGATAGCGTTAAATCCCAGGCTGTGTATCTTCCTACAAGCAAGTCTTCGTTTCAGGTAAACTCAGTCACTTTTCAGCTCAAATGTAGCTACATCGTTCACGAAGCTCACACGTTTGTCGCCCTTAACTTTAAAGCTTTGGATTATAGAGGACCTGTGGTTTGCATCAGTTTCAGAATCAGAGATGAACTAGATATGGTCCGTATATGTAGGAAACACCTTTCTTTTTTCTGAGCACACTCACGTTTCCTGCTGTATTAGAGACTCTAGAAAGCAAGAGCTTGGTTCTTGCTCTAAAGCAGAGTGTGGTTCATGGATGAGAACTGTGCTTTGTGTTTCCCTCAGATATGGAGTTCAATCCCAGGCTCTGTGTCTTCATACAAGCAAGAATTCATATCAGGTAAAGGCAGTAACATTTCAGCTCAAAGGAAGCTATCATTCAGAGAGCTCTCACGTTTCTGGCTCTTAAGTGTAAAGCATTGGATATTAGAGGACCTATGGGTTGTATCAGTTTCTGAGCCAGAGTTGTACTAGATATGGTCTGTATGTGTAGGAAACACAGTTCTTTTTATCACAGCACACTCATTTTTCCTTCTATTTTAGAGAATCTAGAAAGCAAGAACATACTTCTTGTTCTAAAGCAGAGTGTGTTTCAAGGATGAGAACTGTGCTGTGTTTCCCTTCAGTAATGGAGTTAAATCCCATGCTCTGTGTCTTCCTACAAGCAAGACTTCCTTTCAGGGAAGGGTAGTCAATTTTCAGCTCAAAGGACCTACATTGATCAGGAATCTCACACATTTCTCTTCTTAATTGACGCGCATTGGATGTTAGAGGACCTGTGGTCTGTATTAGAGACTCTAGAAAGCAAGAGCTTGGTTCTTGCTCTAAAGCAGAGTGTGTTTCATGAATGAGAACTGTGCTGTGTGTTTCCCTTCAGAAATGCAGTTAAATCCCAGGCTCTGTGTCTTCCTAAAAGCAAGACTTCGTTTCAGGTAAGTGTATTCTCTTTTCAGCTCGAATGACCTACATTGATCACGAATCTCACACATTTCTCTTCTTAACAGACACGCATTGGATGTTAGAGGACCTTTGGTTTGTATAAGTTTCAGAAGCAGAGTTGAACTAGATATGGTCCATTTGTGTAGGAAACACCATTCTTTTGTTCTGAGTACACTCATGTTTCCTGCTGTATTAGAGACTCTAGAATGCAAGAGCGTGCTTATTGCTCTAAAGAAGAGTGTGTTTCATGTATGAGAACTGTGATGTATGTTTCCCTTCAGAAATGTAGTTAAATCCCAGGCTGTGTATCTTCCTACAAGCAAGTCTTCGTTTCAGGTAAACTCAGTCACTTTAAAGCTCAAATGTTGCTACATCGTTAAAAGAGCTCACACGATTGTCGCCCTTAACTTTAAAGCTTTGGATGTTAGAGGACCTGTGGTTTGTATCAGATTCAGAAGCAGAGTTGAACTAGATATGGTCTGTATATGTAGGAAACACCTTTCTTTTATCTGAGCACACTAAAGTTTCCTGTTGAATTAGAGACTCTAGAATGCAAGAGGGTGCTTCTTGCTCTAAAGCATTGGGTGTTTTATGGATGAGAAGTGTGCTGTGTGTTTCCCTTCAGAAATGCAGTTAAATCCCAGGCTCTGTGTCTTCCTACAAGCAAGACTTCGTTTCAGGTAAGTGTATTCACTTTTCAGCACAAAGGACCTACATTGATCACGAATCTCACACATTTCTCTTCTTAAGTGACATGCATTGGATGTTAGAGGACCTTTGGTTTGTATCAGTTTTAGAAGCAGAGGTGAACTAGATATGGTTGGTATGTGTAGGAAACACCGTTCTTTTGTTCTGAGTACACTCATGTTTCCTTCTGTATTAGAGACTCTAGAATGCAAGAGCGTGCTCATTGCTCTAAAGCAGAGTGTGTTTCATGGATGAGAACTGTGCTGTGTGTTTCCCTTCAGAAATGGAGTTAAATCCCCAACTCAGTGTCTTCCTACCAGCAATACTTCATTTCAGGTAAGGGTAGTCACTTTTCAGCTCAAAGAACCTGCATGTTCGCGAAGCTGACACATTTCTCCTCTGAACTGACAAGCATTGGATGTTAGAGGACCTGTGGTTTGTATCAGTTTCAGAAGCAGATTTGAAATAGATATGATCCGGATGTGTAGGAAACACCGTCTTTTTTCTGAGCACACTCACGTTTCCGGCTGTATTAGAGACTCTAGAAAGCAAGAGCATGCTTCTTGTTCTAAAGCAGAGTGTGGTTCATGGATGAGAACTGTGCTTTGTGTTTCCCTCAGAAATGGAGTTCAATCCCAGGCTCTGTATCTTCATACAAGCAAGAATTCATATCAGGTAAAGGCAGTAACTTTTCAGCTCAAAGGAAGCTATCATTCAGAGAGATCTCACGTTTCTGGCTCTTAACTGAAAAGCATTGGATATTAGAGTACCTATGGGTTGTATCAGTTTCAGAGCCAGAGTTGTACTAGATATGGTCTGAATGTGTAGGAAACACAGTTCTTTTTGTCACAGCACACTCATATTTCCTTCTGATTTAGAGACTCTAGAAAGCAAGGACATACTTCTTGTCCTAAAGCAGAGTGTGTTTCAAGGATGAGAACTGTGCTGTGTTTCCCTTCAGTAATGGAGTTAAATCCCATGCTCTGTGTCTTCCTACAAGCAAGACTTCCTTTCAGGGAAGGGTAGTCAATTTTCAGCACAAAGGACCTACATTGATCAGGAATCTCACACATTTCTCTTCTTAACTGACACGCATTGGATGTTAGAGGACCTGTGGTCTGTATTAGGGACTCTAGAAAGCAAGAGCTTGGATTCTTGCTCTAAAGCAGAGTGTGTTTCATGAATGAGAACTGTGCTGTGTGTTTCCCTTCAGAAATGCAGTTAAATCCCAGGCTCTGTGTCTTCCTACAAGCAAGACTTCGTTTCAGGTAAGTGTATTCACTTTTCAGCTCGAATGACCTACATTGATCACGAATCTCACACATTTCTCTTCTTAACTGACACGCATTGGATGTTAGAGGACCTTTGGTTTGTATCAGTTTCAGAAGCAGAGTTGAACTAGATATGGTCCATATGTGTAGGAAACACCTTTCTTTTGTCCTGAGTACACTCATGTTTCCTGCTGTATTAGAGACTCTAGAATGCAAGAGCGTCCTTATTGCTCTAAAGAAGAGTGTATTTCATGTAATAGAACTGTGATGTATGTTTCCCTTCAGAAATGTAGTTAAATCCCAGGCTGTGTATCTTCCTACAAGCAAGTCTTCGTTTCAGGTAAACTCAGTCACTTTAAAGCTCAAATGTTGCTACATCGTTAAAAGAGCTCACACGATTGTCGCCCTTAACTTTAAAGCTTTGGATGTTAGAGGACCTGTGGTTTGTATCAGATTCAGAAGCAGAGTTGAACTAGATATGGTCTGTATATGTAGGAAACACCTTTCTTTTTTCTGAGCACACTAAAGTTTCCTGTTGAATTAGAGACTCTAGAATGCAAGAGGGTGCTTCTTGCTCTAAAGCATTGGGTGTTTTATGGATGAGAAGTGTGCTGTTTGTTTCCCTTCAGAAATGCACTTAAATCCCAGGCTCTGTGTCTTCCTACAAGTAAGAATTCGTTTCAGGTAAGTGTATTCACTTTTCACCTCAAAGGAGCTACATTGATCACGAATCTCACACATTTCTCTTCTTAACTGACACGCATTGGATGTTAGAGGACCTGTGGTTTGTATCAGTTTCAGAAGCAGAGTTGAACTAGATATGGTTGGTGTGTGTAGGAAACACCTTTATTTTGTTGTGAGTACACTCATGTTTCCTGAATTATTAGAGGCTATAGAATGCAAGAGCGTGCTTATTGCTCTAAAGCAGAGTGTGTTTCATGTATGAGAACTGTGATGTGTGTTTCCCTTCAGAAATGGAGTTAAATCCCGGCTCAATGTCTTCCTACAAGCCATAATTCATTTCAGGTAAGGGTAGTCACTTTTCAGCTCAAAGGACCTGCATCGTTCGCGAAGCTCACACATTTCTCTTCTGAACTGACAAGCATTGGATGTTAGAGGACCTCAGGTTTGTATCAGTTTCAGAAGCAGATTTGCACTAGATATGGTCCGGATGTGTAGGAAACACCGTCTTTTTTCTGAGCACACTCACGTTTCCTGCCGTATTAGAGACTCTAGAAAGCAAGAGCATGCTTCTTGCTCTAAAGCAGAGTTTGGTTCATGGATGAGAACTGTGCTGTGTGTTTCCCTTCAGAAATGCACTTAAATCCCAGGCTCTGTGTCTTCCTACAAGCAAGAATTCGTTTCAGGTAAGTGTATTCACTTTTCACCTCAAAGGAGCTACATTGATCACAAATCTCACACATTTCTCTTCATAACTGACAAGCATGGATGTTAGAGGACCTGTGGTTTGTATCAGTTTCAGAAGCAGAGTTGAACTAGATATGGTTGGTACGTGTACGATACACCATTCTTTTCTTCTGAGTACACTCATTTTTCCTGATGTATTAGAGACTCTAGAATGCAAGAGCGTGCTTATTTCTCTAAAGCAGAGTGTGTTTCATGTATGAGAACTGTGATGTGTGTTTCCCTTCAGAAATGGAGTTAAATCCTGGCTCAATGTCTTTCTACAAGCAATACTTCGTTTCAGGTAAGGGTAGTCTCTTTTCAGCTCAAAGGACCTGCATCGTTCGCGAAGCTCACACATTTCTCTTCTGAACTGACAAGCATTGGATGTTAGAGTACCTGTGGTTTGTATCAGTTTCAGAAGCAGATTTGGACTAGATATAGACCGGATGTGTAGGAAAAACCGTCTTTTTTTCTGAGCACTCTCACGTTTCCTGCCGTATTAGAGACTCTAGAAAGCAAGAGCATTCTTCTTGCTCTAAAGCAGAGTGTGATTCATGGATGAGAACTGTGCTTTCTCTTTCCCTCAGAAATGGGGTTCAATCCCAGGCTCTGTGTCTTCATACAAGCAAGAATTCATTTCTGGTAAAGGCAGTAACTTTTCAGGTCAAAGGAAACTACCTCATTCACAGAGCTCTCACGTTTCTCACTCTGAACTGAAAAGCATTGGATATTAGAGGTCCTATGGGTTGTATCAGTTTCAGAGGCACAGTTGTACTAGATATGGTCTGAATGTGTAGGAAACACAGTTCTTTTTGTCAGAAAACACTCATGTTTCCTTCTGTTTTAGAGATTCAAGAAAGAAAGAGCATACTTCTTGGTATAAAGCAGAGTGTTTTTCATGGATGAGAACTGTGCTGTGAGTTTCCCTTCAGAAATGAAGTGAAATCCCAGGCTCTGTGTCTTCCTACAAACAAGACTTCGTTTCAGGTAAGTGTATTAACTTTTCAGCTCAAAGGACCTGCATCGTTCACGAAGCTCACACATTTATCTTCTGAACTGACACGCATTGGATGTTAGAGGACCTGTGGTTTGTATCAGTTTCAGAGGCAGAGTTGAACTAGATATGGTTGGTATGTGTAGGAAACACCGTTCTTTTGTTCTGAGTACACTCATGTTTCCTGCTGTATTGGAGACTCTAGAATGCAAGAGCGTGCTTATTGCACTAAAGAAGAGTGTGTTTCATGTATGAGAACTGTGTTGTGTGTTTCCCTTCAGAAATGGAGTTAAATCCCAGGCTGTGTATCTTCCTACAAGCAAGTCTTCGTTTCAGGTAAACTCAGTCACTTTCAGCTCAAATGTAGCTACATCGTTCACGAAGCTCACACGTTTGTCACCCTTGACTGAAAGCTTTGGATGTGAGAGCACCTGTGGTTTTTATCAGTTTCAGAAGCAGAGTTGAACTAGATACGGACCGTATATGTGGGAAATACCTTTCTTTTTTCTGAGCACACTCATGTTTCCTGCTGTATTAGAGACTCTAGAAAGCAAGAGCTTGGTTCTTGCTCTAAAGCAGAGTGTGTTTCATGGTCGAGAACTGTGCTGTGTGTTTCCCTCAGAAATGGAGTTAATTCCTAGGCGCTGTGTCTTCCTACAAGCAAGATTTCGTTTCAGGTAAACACAGTAACTTTTCAGCTCAAAGGTAGCTACATCATTCACAGAGCTCACACGTTTCTCGCTATTAACTGAAAAGCATTTGATGATAGAGGACCTATGGTTTGTATCAGTTTCAGAAGCAGAGTGGTAGTAGACATGATCCGAATGTGTAGGAAACACAGTTCTTTTGGTCTGAGCAAACTCATGTTTCCATCCTTTATAGAGACTCGAGAAAGCAAGAGCGTGCTTCTTGCTCTAAAGCATAGTGTGTTTCATGAATGAGAACTGTGCTGTTTGTTTCCCTTCAGAAATGCACTTAAATCCCAGGCTCTGTGTCTTCCTACAAGTAAGAATTCGTTTCAGGTAAGTGGATTCACTTTTCACCTCAAAGGAGCTACATTGATCATGAATCTCACACATTTCTCTTCTTAACTGACACGCATTGGATGTTAGAGGACCTGTGGTTTGTATCAGTTTCAGAAGCAGAGTTGAACTAGATATGGTTGGTGTGTGTAGGAAACACCTTTATTTTGTTCTGAGTACACTCATGTTTCCTGAATTATTAGAGGCTATAGAATGCAAGAGCGTGCTTATTGCTCTAAAGCAGAGTGTGTTTCATGTATGAGAACTGTGATGTGTGTTTCCCTTCAGAAATGGAGTTAAATCCCGGCTCAATGTCTTCCTACAAGCGATAATTCGTTTCAGGTAAGGGTAGTCACTTTTCAGCTCAAAGGACCTGCATCGTTCGCGAAGCTCACACATTTCTCTTCTGAACTGACAAGCACTGGATGTTAGAGGACCTCAGGTTTGTATCAGTTTCAGAAGCAGATTTGCACTAGATATGGTCCGGATGTGTAGGAAACACCGTCTTTTTTCTGAGCACACTCACGTTTCCTGCCGTATTAGAGACTCTAGAAAGCAAGAGCATGCTTCTTGCTCTAAAGCAGAGTTTGGTTCATGGATGAGAACTGTGCTTTGTGTTTCCCTCAGAAATTCAGTTCAATCCTAGGCTTTGTGTCTTCATACAAGCCAGAATTCATTTCTGGTAAAGTCAGTAACTTTTCAGGTCAAAGGAAACTACATCATTCACAGAGCTCTCACGTTTCTCACTCTGAACTGAAAAACATTGGATATTAGAGGTCCTATGGGTTGTATAAGTTTCAGAGGCAGTGTTGTACTAGATATGGGCCGAATGTGTAGGAAACACAGTTCTTTGTGTCAGAGCACACTCATGTATCCTTTTGTTTAGAGACTCTAGAAAGCAAGAGCGTGCTTCTTGCTCTAAAGCATAGTGTGTTTTATGGATGAGAACTGTGCTGTGTGTTTCCCTTCAGAAATGCAGTTGAATCCCAGGCTCTGTATCTTCCTTCAAGCAAGACTTTGTTTCAGGTAAGTGTAGTTACTTTTCAGCTCAAAGGACCTACATTGATCACGAATCTCACACATTTCTCTTCTTAACTGACATGCATTGGATGTTAGAGGACCTGTGGTTTGTATCAAATTCAGAGGCACAGTTGAACTAGATATGGTTGGTATATGTAGGAAACACCGTTCTTTTGTTCTGAGTACACTCATGTTTCCTGCTGTATTAGAGACTATAGAATGCAAGAGCGTGCTTATTGCTCTAAAGCAGAGTGTGTTTCATGTATGAGAACTGTGATGTGTGTTTCCCTTCATAAATGGAGTTAAATCCCATGCTGTGTATCTTCCTACCATCAAGACATCTTTTCAGGTAAACTCAGTCTCTTTTAAGCTCTAATGTAGCTACATCGTTCACAGAGCTCACACGATTGTCGCCCTTAATTTCAAAGTTTTGGATGTTAGAGGACCTGTGGTTTGTATCAGTTTCAGAAGCAGAGTTGAACTTGATATGGTCCGTATATGTAGGAAACACCTTTCTTTTTTCTGACCACACTCACATTTCCTGCTGTATTAGAGACGATAGAAAGCAAGAGCTTGGTTCTTGCTCTAAAGCAGAGTGTGTTTCATGAATGAGAACTGTACTGTGTGTTTCCCTTCAGAAATGCACTTAAATCCCAGGCTCTGTGTCTTCCTACAAGCAAGAATTCGTTTCAGGTAAATGTATTCACTTTTCACCTCAAAGGATCTAAATTGATCACGAATCTCACACATTTCTCTTCTTAACTGACACGCATTGGATGTTAGAGGACCTGTGGTTTGTATCAGTTTCAGAAGCAGTTTTGAACTAGATATGGTTGGTATGTGTAGGAAACACCGTTCTTTTGTTCTGAGTACACTCATGTTTTCTGAAGTATTAGAGACTATAGAATGCAAGACCGTGCTTATTGCTCTAAAGCAGAGTGTGTTTCATGTATGAGAACTGTGACGTTTGTTTCCCTTCAGAAATGGAGTTAAATCCCAGCTCAATGTCTTCCAACAAGCGATACTTCGTTTCAGGTAAAGGTAGTCTCTTTTCAGCTCAAAGGACCTGCATCGTTCGCTAAGCTCACACATTTCTCTTCTGAACTGACAAGCATTGGATGTTAGAGGACCTGTGGTTTGTATCAGTTTCAGAAGCAGAGTTGAACTAGATATGGTTGGTATGTGTAGGAAACACCGTTCTTTTCTTCTGAGTACACACATGTTTCCTGATGTATTAGAGACTCTAGAATGCAAGAGCGTGCTTATTACTCTAAAGCAGAGTGTGATTCATGGATGAGAACTGTGCTTTGTCTTTCCCTCAGAAATGGGGTTCAATCCCAGGCTCTGTGTCTTCATACAAGCAAGAATACATTTCTGGTAAAGGCATTAACTTTTCAGGTCAAAGGAAACTACATCATTCACAGAGCTCTCACGTTTCTCGCTCTGAACTGAAAAGCATTGGATATTAGAGGTCCTATGGGTTGTATCAGTTTCAGAGGCACAGTTGTAATAGATATGGTCTGAATGTGTAGGAAACACAGTTCTTTTTGACAGAAAACACTCATGTTTCCTTCTGTTTTAGAGATTCAAGAAAGCAAGAGCATACTTCTTGGTATAAAGCAGAGTGTGTTTCATGGATGAGAACTGTGCTGTGTGTTTCCCATCAGAAATGCAGTTAAATCCCAGGCTCTGTGTCTTCCTACAAGCAAGACTCTATTTCAGGTAAGTGTATTAACTTTTCAGCTCAAAGGACCTACATTGATCACGAATCTCACACATTTCTCTTCTTAACTGACATGCATTGGATGTTAGAGGACCTGTGGTTTGCATCAGTTTCAGAGGCAGAGTTGAACTAGATATGGTTGGTATATGTAGGAAACACCGTTCTTTTGTTCTGAGTACACTCATGTTTCCTGCTGTATTAGACACTCTAGAATGCAAGAGCATGCTTATTGCTCTAAAGAAGAGTGTGTTTCATGTATGAGAATTGTGATGTGTGTTTCCCTTAAGAAATGGAGTTAAATCCCAGGCTGTGTATCTTCCTACCAGCAAGACATCTTTTCAGGTAAACTCAGTCACTTTTAAGCTCAAATGTAGCTACATCGTTCACAGAGCTCACACGATTGTCGCCCTTAACTTCAAAGCTTTGATTGTTAGAGGACCTGTGGTTTGTATCAGTTTCAGAAGCAGAGTTGAACTAGATATGGTCCGTATATGTAGGAAACACCTTTCTTTTTTCTGACCACACTCACATTTCCTGCTGTATTAGAGACTCTAGAAAGCAAGAGCTTGGTTCTTGCTCTAAAGCAGAGTGTGTTTCATGAATGAGAACTGTGCTGTGTGTTTCCCTTCATAAATGCACTTAAATCCCAGGCTCTGTGTCTTCCTACAAGCAAGAATTCTTTTCAGGTAAGTGTATTCACTTTTCACCTCAAAGGAGCCACATTGATCACGAATCTCACACATTTCTCTTCAGAACTGACAAGCATGGATGTTAGAGGACCTGTGGTTTGTATCAGTTTCAGAAGCAGAGTTGAACTAGATATGGTTGGTATGTGTAGGAAACACCATCCTTTCTTCTGAATACACTCATGTTTCCTGATGTATTAGAGACTATAGAATGCAAGAGCGTGCTTATTGCTCTAAAGCAGAGTGTGTTTCATGGATGAGAACTGTGATGTGTGTTTCCCTTCAGAAATGGAGTTAAATCCCAGCTCAATGTCTTCCAACAAGCGATACTTCGTTTCAGGTAAGGGTATTCACTTTTCAGCTCAAAGGACCTGCATAGTTCGCTAAGCTCACACATTTCTCTTCTGAACAGACAAGCATTGGATGTTAGAGGACCTGTGGTTTGTATCAGTGTCAGAAGCAGAGTTGAACTAGATATGGTTGGTATGTGTAGGAAACACCGTTCTTTTCTTCTGAGTACACTCATGTTTCCAGATGTATTAGAGACTCTAGAATGCAAGAGCGTGCTTATTACTCTAAAGCAGAGTGTGATTCATGGATGAGAACTGTGCTCTCTCTTTCCCTCAGAAATGGGGTTCAATCCTAGGCTCCGTGTCTTCATACAAGCAAGAATACATTTTTGGTAAAGGCAGTAACTTTTCAGGTCAAAGGAAACTACATCATTCACAGAGCTCTCACGTTTCTCGCTCTGAACTGAAAAGCATTGGATATTAGAGGTCCTATGGGTTGTATCAGTTTCAGAGGCACAGTTGTACTAGATATGGTCTGAATGTGTAGGAAACACAGTTCTTTTTGACAGAAAACACTCATATTTCCTTCTGTTTTAGAGATTCAAGAAAGCAAGAGCATACTTCTTGGTATAAAGCAGAGTGTGTTTCATGGATGAGAACTGTGCTGTGTGTTTCCCATCAGAAATGCAGTTAAATCCCAAGCTCTGTGTCTTCCTACAAGCAAGACTTCGTTTCAGGAAAATTATAGTCACTTTTCACCTCAAAGGATCTACACTGATCACGAATCTCACACATTTCTCTTCTCACTGACATGCATTGCATGTTAGAGGACCTGTGGTTTGTATCATTTTCAGAAGCAGAGTTGAACTAGATATGGTCCATATGTGTAGGAAACACCAATCTTTTGACTGAGTACACTCACGTTTCCTGTTGTATTAGAGACTCTAGAATGCAAGAGGGTGCTTCGTGCTCTAAAGCATTGGGTGTTTCATGGATGAGAACTGTGCTGTGTGTTTCCCTTCAGAAATGAAGTTAAATCCCAGGCTCTGTGTCTTCCTACAAGCAAGACTTCATTTCAGGTAAGTGTATTAACTTTTCAGCTCAAAGGACCTACATCGATCACGAATCTCACACATTTCTCTTCTTAACTGACATGCATTGGATGTTAGAGGACCTGTGGTTTGTATCAGTTTCAGAGGCAGAGTTGAACTAGATATGGTTGGTATATGCAGGAAACACCGTTGTTTTGTTCTGAGTACACTCATGTTTCCTGCTGTATTAGACACTCTAGAATGCAAGAGCGTGCTTATTGCTCTAACGAAGAGTGTGTTTCATGTATGAGAACTGTGATGTGTGTTTCCCTTAAGAAATGGAGTTAAATCCCAGGCTGTGTATCTTCCTACCAGCAAGACATCTTTTCAGGTAAACTCAGTCACTTTTAAGCTCAAATGTAGCTACATCGTTCACAGAGCTCACACGATTGTCGCCCTTAACTTCAAAGCTTTGGATGTTAGAGGACCTGTGGTTTATATCAGTTTCAGAAGCAGAGTTGAACTAGATATGGTCCGTATATGTAGGAAACACCTTTCTTTTTTCTGACCACACTCACATTTCCTGCTGTATTAGAGACTCTAGAAAGCAAGAGCTTGGTTCTTGCTCTAAAGCAGAGTGTGTTTCATGAATGAGAACTGTGCTGTGTGTTTCCCTTCAGAAATGCACTTAAATCCCAGGCTCTGTGTCTTCCTACAAGCGACGCTTCGTTTCAGGTATGGGTATTCACTTTTCAGCTCAAAGGACCTGCATAGTTCGCTAAGCTCACACATTTCTCTTCTGAACTGACAAGCATTGGATGTTAGAGGACCTGTGGTTTGTATCAGTGTCAGAAGCAGAGTTGAACTAGATATGGTTGGTATGTGTAGGAAACACCGTTCTTTTCTTCTGAGTATACTCATGTTTCCTGATGTATTAGAGACTCTAGAATGCAAGAGCGTGCTTATTACTCTAAAGCAGAGTGTGATTCATGGATGAGAACTGTGCTTTGTCTTTCCCTCAGAAATGGGGTTCAATCCCAGGCTCTGTGTATTCATACAAGCAAGAATACATTTCTGGTAAAGGCAGTAACTTTTCAGGTCAAAGGAAACTACATCATTCACAGAGCTCTCACGTTTCTCGCTCTGAACTGAAAAGCATTGGATATTAGAGGTCCTATGGATTGTATCAGTTTCAGAGGCATAGTTGTACTAGATATGGTCTGAATGTGTAGGAAACACAGTTCTTTTTGACAGAAAACACTCATGTTTCCTTCTGTTTTAGAGATTCAAGAAAGCAAGAGCATACTTCTTGGTATAAAGCAGAGTGTGTTTCATGGATGAGAACTGTGCTGTGTGTTTCCCATCAGAAATGCAGTTAAATCCCAGGCTCTGTGTCTTCCTACAAGCAAGACTTCGTTTCAGGAAAAGTATAGTCACTTTTCACCTCAAAGGAGCTACACTGATCACGAATCTCACACATTTCTCTTCTCACTGACATGCATTGCATGTTAGAGGACCTGTGGTTTGTATCATTTTCAGAAGCAGAGTTGAACTAGATACGGACCGTATATGTGGGAAACACCTTTCTTTTTTCTGAGCACACTCATGTTTCCTGCTGTATAAGAGACTCTAGAAAGCAAGAGCTTGGTTCTTGCTCTAAAGCAGAGTGTTTCATGGTCGAGAACTGTGCTGTGTGTTTCCCTCAGAAATGGAGTTAATTCCTAGGCGCTGTGTCTTCCTACAAGCAAGATTTCGTTTCAGGTAAACACAGTAACTTTTCAGCTCAAAGGAAGCTACATCATTCACAGAGCTCACACGTTTCTCGCTATTAACTGAAAAGCATTTGATGATAGAGGACCTATGGTGTGTATCAGTTTCAGAAGGAGAGTGGTAGTAGATATGATCCGAATGTGTAGGAAACACAGTTCTTTTGGTCTGAGCCAACTCATGTTTCCATCTTTTTTAGAGACTCGAGAAAGCAAGAGCGTGCTTCTTGCTCTAAAGCATAGTGTGTTTCATGAATGAGAACTGTGCTGTTTGTTTCCCTTCAGAAATGCACTTAAATCCCAGGCTCTGTGTCTTCCTACAAGCAAGAATTCATTTCAGGTAAGTGTATTCACTTTTCACCTCAAAGGAGCTACATTGATCACGAATCTCACACATTTCTCTTCTTAACTGATGCGCATTGGATGTTAGAGGACCTGTGGTTTGTATCAGTTTCAGAAGCAGAGTTGAACTAGATATGGTTGGTATGTGTAGGAAACACCGTTCTTTTGTTCCGAGTACACTCATGTTTCCTGATGTATTAGAGACTATAGAATGCAAGAGCGTGCTTATTGCTCTAAAGCAGAGTGTGTTTCATGTATGAGAACTGTGATGTGTGTTTCCCTTCAGAAATGGAGTTAAATCCCGGCTCAATGTCTTCCTACAAGCGACACTTCGTTTCAGGTAAGGGTATTCACTTTTCAGCTCAAAGGACCTGCATAGTTCGCTAAGCTCACACATTTCTCTTCTGAACTGACAAGCATTGGATGTTAGAGGACCTGTGGTTTGTATCAGTGTCAGAAGCAGAGTTGAACTAGATATGGTTGGTATGTGTAGGAAACACCGTTCTTTTCTTCTGAGTATACTCATGTTTCCTGATGTATTAGAGACTCTAGAATGCAAGAGCGTGCTTATTACTCTAAAGCAGAGTGTGATTCATGGATGAGAACTGTGCTTTGTCTTTCCCTCAGAAATGGGGTTCAATCCCAGGCTCTGTGTCTTCATACAAGCAAGAATACATTTCTGGTAAAGGCAGTAACTTCTCAGGTCAAAGGAAACTACATCATTCACAGAGCTCTCACGTTTCTCGCTCTGAACTGAAAAGCATTGGATATAAGAGGTCCTATGGGTTGTATCAGTTTCAGAGGCACAGTTGTACTAGATATGGTCTGAATGTGTAGGAAACACAGTTCTTTTTGACAGAATACACTCATGTTTCCTTCTGTTTTAGAGATTCAAGAAAGCAAGTCCATACTTCTTGGTATAAAGCAGAGTGTGTTTCATGGATGAGAACTGTGCTGTGTGTTTCCCATCAGAAATGCAGTTAAATCCCAGGCTCTGTGTCTTCCTACAAGCAAGACTTCGTTTCAGGAAAAGTATAGTCACTTTTCACCTCAAAGGAGCTACACTGAACACGAATCTCACACATTTCTCCTCTCACTGACATGCATTGCATGTTAGAGGACCTGTGGTTTGTATCATTTTCAGAAGCAGAGTTGCAACTAGATATGGTCCATATGTGTAGGAAACACCAATCTTTTGACTGAGTACACTCACGTTTCCTGTTGTATTAGAGACTCTAGAATGCAAGAGGGTGCTTCGTGCTCTAAAGCATTGGGTGTTTCATGGATGAGAACTGTGCTGTGTGTTTCCCTTCAGAAATGAAGTTAAATCCCAGGCTCTGTGTTTCCTACAAGCAAGACTTCGTTTCAGGTAAGTGTATTAACTTTTCAGCTCAAAGGACCTGCATCGTTCACGAAGCTCACACATTTCTCTTCTGAACTGACACGCATTGTATGTTAGAGGACCTGTGTGGTTTGTATCAGTTTCAGAGGCAGAGTTGAACTAGTTATGGTTGGTATGTGTAGGAAACACCGTTCTTTTGTTCTGAGTACACTCATATTTCCTGCTGTATTGGAGACTCTAGAATGCAAGAGCGTGCTTATTGCTCTAAAGAAGAGTGTGTTTCATGTATGAGAACTGTGTTGTGTGTTTCCCTTCAGAAATGGAGTTAAATCCCAGGCTGTGTATCTTCCTACAAGCAAGTCTTCATTTCAGGTAAACTCAGTCACTTTCAGCTCAAATGTAGCTACATCATTCACGAAGCTCACACGTTTGTCACCCTTGACTGAAAGCTTTGGATGTGAGAGCACCTGTGGTTTTCATCAGTTTCAGAAGCAGAGTTGAACTAGATACGGACCGTATATGTGGGAAACACCTTTCTTTTTTCTGAGCACACTCATGTTTCCTGCTGTATTAGAGACTCTAGAAAGCAAGAGCTTGGTTCTTGCTCTAAAGCAGAGTGTTTCATGGTCGAGAACTGTGCTGTGTGTTTCCCTCAGAAATGGAGTTAATTCCTAGGCGCTGTGTCTTCCTACAAGCAAGATTTCGTTTCAGGTAAACACAGTAACTTTTCAGCTCAAAGGTAGCTACATCATTCACAGAGCTCACACGTTTCTCGCTATTAACTGAAAAGCATTTGATGATAGAGGACCTATGGTTTGTATCAGTTTCAGAAGCAGAGTGGTAGTAGATATGATCCGAATGTGTAGGAAACACAGTTCTTTTGGTCTGAGCAAACTCATGTTTCCATCTTTTTTAGAGACTCGAGAAATCAAGAGCGTGCTTCTTGCTCTAAAGCATAGTGTGTTTCATGAATGAGAACTGTGCTGTTTGTTTCCCTTCAGAAATGCACTTAAATCCCAGGCTCTGTGTCTTCCTACAAGCAAGAATTCGTTTCAGGTAAGTGTATTCACTTTTCACCTCAAAGGACCTACCTTGATCACGAATCTCACACATTTCTCTTCTTAACTGACATGCATTGGATGTTAGAGGACCTGTGCTTTGTATCAGTTTCAGAAGCAGAGTTGAACTAGATATGGTTGGTGTGTGTAGGAAACACCTTTATTTTGTTCTGAGTACACTCATGTTTCCTGAAGTATTAGAGACTATAGAATGCAAAAGCGTGCTTATTGCTCTAAAGCAGAGTGTGTTTCATGTATGAGAACTGTGATGTGTGTTTCCCTTCAGAAATGGAGTTAAATCCAGGCTCAATGTCTTCCTAAAAGCGATACTTCGTTTCAGGTAAGGGTAGTCACTTTTCAGCTCAAAGGACCTGCATCGTTCGCGAAGCTCACACATTTCTCTTCTGAACTGACAAGCATTGGATCTTAGAGGACCTGAGGTTCGTATCAGTTTCAGAAGCAGATTTGCACTAGATATGGTCCGGATGTGTAGGAAACACCGTCTTTTTTCTGAGCACACTCACGTTTCCTGCCGTATTAGAGACTCTAGAAAGCAAGAGCATGCTTCTTGCTCTAAAGCAGAGTGTGGTTCATGGATGAGAACTGTGCTTTGTGTTTCCCTCAGAAATTCAGTTCAATCCTAGGCTTTGTGTCTTCATACAAGCCAGAATTCATTTCTGGTAAAGTCAGTAACTTTTCAGGTCAAAGGAAACTACATCATTCACAGAGCTCTCATGTTTCTCACTCTGAACTGAAAAACATTAGATATTAGGGGTCCTATGGGTTGTTTCAGTTTCAGAGGCAGTGTTGTACTAGATATGGGCCGAATGTGTAGGAAACACAGTTCTTTTTGTCAGAGCACACTCATGTATCCTTCTGTTTTAGAGACTCTAGAAATTAAGAGCCTGCTTCTTGCTCTAAAGCATAGTGTGTTTTATGGATGAGAACTGTGCTGTGTGTTTCCCTTCAGAAATGCAGTTAAATCCCAGGCTCTGTATCTTCCTACATGCAAGACTTCGTTTCAGGTAAGTGTAGTTACTTTTCAGCTCAAAGGACCTACATTGATCACGAATCTCACACATTTCTCTTCTTAACTGACATGCATTGGATGTTACAGGACCTGTGGTTTGTATCAGTTTCAGAGGCAGAGTTGAACTAGATATGGTTGGTATATGTAGGAAACACCATTCTTTTGTTCTGAGTACACTCATGTTTCCTGCTCTATTAGACAATCTAGAATGCAAGAGCGTGCTTATTGCTCTAAAGAAGAGTGTGTTTCATATATGAGAACTGCGATGTTTGTTTCCCTTAAGAAATGGAGTTAAATCCCAAGCTGTGTATCTTCCTACCAGCAAGACATCTTTTCAGGTAAACTCAGTCACTTTTAAGCTCAAATGTAGCTACATCGTTCACAGAGCTCACACGATTGTCGCCCTTAACTTCAAAGCTTTGGATGTTAGAGGACCTGTGGTTTGTATCAGTTTCAGAAGCAGAGTTGAACTAGATATGGTCCGTATATGTAGGAAACACCTTTCTTTTTTCTGACTCACATTTCCTGCTGTATTAGAGACTCTAGAAAGCAAGAGCTTGGTTCTTGCTCTAAAGCAGAGTGTGTTTCATGAATGAGAACTGTGCTGTGTGTTTCCCTTCAGAAATGCACTTAAATCCCAGGCTCTGTGTCTTCCTACAAGCAAGAAATCGTTTCAGGTAAGTGTATTCACTTTTCACCTCAAAGGAGCTACATTGATCACGAATCTCACACATTTCTCTTCTTAACTGACACGCATTGGATGTTAGAGGACCTGTGGTTTGTATCAGTTTCAGAAGCAGAGTTGAACTAGATATGGTTGGTATGTGTAGGAAACACCGTTCTTTTGTTCTGAGTACACTCATGTTTCCTGAAGTATTAGAGACTATAGAATGCAAGAGCGTGCTTATTGCTCTAAAGCAGAGTGTGTTTCATGTATGAGAACTGTGATGTGTGTTTCCCTTCAGAAATGGAGTTAAATCCCGGCTCAATGTCTTCCTACAAGCGATACTTCGTTTCAGGTAAGGGTATTCACTTTTCAGCTCAAAGGACCTGCATAGTTCGCTAAGCTCACACATTTCTCTTCTGAACTGACAAGCATTGGATGTTAGAGGACCTGTGGTTTGTATCAGTGTCAGAAGCCGATTTGAACTAGATATGGTTGATATGTGTAGGAAACACCGTTCTTTTCTTCTGAGTACACTCATGTTTCCTGATGTATTAGGGACTCTAGAATGCAAGAGCGTGCTTATTACTCTAAAGCAGAGTGTGATTCATGGATGAGAACTGTGCTTTGTCTTTCCCTAAGAAATGGGGTTCAATCCCAGGCTCTGTGTCTTCATACAAGCAAGAATACATTTCTGGTAAAGGCAGTAACTTTTCAGGTCAAAGGAAACTACATCATTCACAGAGCTCTCACGTTTCTCGCTCTGAACTGAAAAGCATTGGATATTAGAGGTCCTATGGGTTGTATCAGTTTCAGAGGCACAGTTGTACTAGATATGGTCTGAATGTGTAGGAAACACAGTTCTTTTTGTCAGAAAACACTCATGTTTCCTTCTGTTTTAGATATTCAAGAAAGCAAGAGCATACTTCTTGGTATAAAGCAGAGTGTGTTTCATGGATGAGAACTGTGCTGTGTGTTTCCCATCAGAAATGCAGTTAAATCCCAGGCTCTGTGTCTTCCTACAAGCAACTTCGTTTCAGGAAAAGTATAGTCACTTTTCACCTCAAAGGAGCTACACTGATCACGAATCTCACACATTTCTCTTCTCACTGACATGCATTGCATGTTAGAGGAGCTGTGGTTTGTATCATTTTCAGAAGCAGAGTTGAACTAGATATGGTCCATATGTGTAGGAAACACCATTCTTTTGTTCTGAGTACACTCATGTTTCCTGAAGTATTAGAGACTATAGAATGCAAGAGCGTGCTTATTGCTCTAAAGCAGAGTGTGTTTCATGTATGAGAACTGTGATGTGTGTTTCCCTTAAGAAATGGAGTTAAATCCCAGGCTGTGTATCTTCCTACCAGCAAGACATCTTTTCAGGTAAACTCAGTCACTTTTAAGCTCAAATGTAGCTACATCGTTCACAGAGCTCACAGGATTGTCGCCCTTAACTTCAAAGCTTTGGATGTTAGAGGACCTGTGGTTTGTATCAGTTTCAGAAGCAGAGTTGAACTACATATTGTTGGTATGTGTAGGAAACACCGTTCTTTTCTTCTGAGTACACTCATGTTTCCTGATGTATTAGAGACTCTAGATTGCAACAGCTTGCTTATTACTCTAAAACAGAGTGTGTTTCATGTATGAGAACTGTGATGTGTGTTTCCCTTCAGAAATGGAGTTAAATCCCGGCTCAATGTCTTTCTACAAGCAATACTTCGTTTCAGGTAAGGGTAGTCTCTTTTCAGCTCAAAGGACCTGCATTGTTCGCGAAGCTCACACATTTCTCTTCTGAACTGACAAGCATTGGATGTTAGAGGACCTGTGGTTTGTATCAGTTTCAGAAGCAGATTTGAACTAGATATAGACAGGATGTGTAGGAAACACCATCTTTTTTTCTGAGCACTCTCACGTTTCCTGCCGTATTAGAGACTCTAGAAAGCAAGAGCATTCTTCTTGCTCTAAAGCAGAGTGTGATTCATGGATGAGAACTGTGCTTTGTCTTTCCCTCAGAAATAGGGTTCAATCCCAGGCTCTGTGTCTTCATACAAGCAAGAATTCATTTCTCGTAAAGGTAGTAACTTTTCAGGTCAAAGGAAACTACATCATTCACAGAGCTCTTACGTTTCTCGCTCTGAACTGAAAAGCATTGGATATTAGAGGTCCTATGGGTTGTATCAGTTTCAGAGGCACAGTTGTACTAGATATGGTCTGAATGTGTAGGAAACACAGTTCTTTTTGTCAGAAAACACTCATGTTTCCTTCTGTTTTAGAGATTCAAGAAAGCAAGAGCATACTTCTTGGTATAAAGCAGAGTGTATTTCATGGATGAGAACTGTGCTGTGTGTTTCCCTTCAGAAATGCAGTTAAATCCCAGGCTCTGTGTCTTCCTAAAAGCAAGACTTCGTTTCAGGAAAAGTATAGTCACTTTTCACCTCAAAGGAGCTACATTGATCACGAATCTCACACATGTCTCTTCTCACTGACATGCATTGCATGTTAGAGGACCTGTGGTTTGTATCATTTTCAGAGTCAGAGTTGAACTAGATATGGTTGGTATGTGTAGGAAACACCGTTCTTTGGTTCTGAGTACACTCATGTTTCCTGCTGTATTGGAGACTCTAGAATGCAAAAGCATGCTTATTGCTCTAAAGAAGAGTGTGTTTCATGTATGAGAACTGTGTTGTGTGTTTCCCTTCAGAAATGGAGTTAAATCCCAGGCTCTGTATCTTCCTACAAGCAAGTCTTCGTTTCAGGTAAACTCAGTCACTTTCAGCTTAATTGTAGCTACATCGTTCACGAAGCTCACACGTTTGTCACCCTTGACTGAAAGATTTGGATGTGAGAGCACCTGTGGTTTTTATCAGTTTCAGAAGCAGAGTTGAACTAGATACGGACCGTATATGTGGGAAACACCTTTCTTTTTTCTGAGTACACTCATGTTTCCTGCTGTATTAGAGACTCTAGAAAGCAAGAGCTTGTTTCTTGCTCTAAAGCAGAGTGTTTCATGGTCGAGAACTGTGCTGTGTGTTTCCCTCAAATGGAGTTAATTCCTAGGCGCTGTGTCTTCCTACAAGCAAGATTTCGTTTCAGGTAAACACAGTAACTTTTCAGCTCAAAGGTAGCTACATCATTCACAGAGCTCACACGTTTCTCACTATTAACTGAAAAGCATTTGATGATAGAGGACCTATGGTTTGTATCAGTTTCAGAAGCAGAGTGGTAGTAGATATGATTTGAATGTGTAGGAAACACAGTTCTTTTGGTCTGAGCAATGTCTTGTTTCCATCATTTTTAGAGACTCGAGAAAGCAAGAGCGTGCTTCTTGCTCTAAAGCATAGTGTGTTTCATGAATGAGAACTGTGTTGTGTGTTTCCCTTCAGAAATGCAGTTAAATCCCAGGCTCTGTGTCTTCCTACAAGGAAGTATTCGTATCAGGTAAGTGTATTTACTTTTCACCTCAAAGGAGCTACATTGATCACGAATCTCACACATTTCTCTTCTTTACTGACACGCATTGGATGTTAGAGGACCTGTGGTTTGTATCAGTTTCAGAAGCAGAGTAAAAGTAGATATGGTTGGTATGTGTAGGAAACACCTTTATTTTGTTCTGATTACTCTCATGTTTCCTGCAGTATTAGAGACTATAGAATGCAAGAGCGTGCTTATTACTCTAAAGCAGAGTGTGTTTCATGTATGAGAACTGTGATGTGTGTTTCCCTTCATAAATGGAGTTAAATTCCCGGCTCAATGTCTTCCTACAAGCGATACTTCATTTCAGGTAAGTCACTTTTCTGCTCAAAGGACCTGCATAGTTCGCAAAGCTCACACATTTCTCTTCTGAACTTACAAGCATTGGATGTTAGAGGACCTGTGGTTTGTATCAGTTTCAGAAGCAGAGTTGAACTAGATATGGTTGGTGTGTGTAGGAAACACCGTTCTATTGTTCTGAGTACACTCATGTTTCCTGCTGTATTGGAGACTCTAGAATGCAAGAGCGTGCTTATTGCTCTAAAGAAGAGTGTGTTTCATGTATGAGAACTGTGTTGTGTGTTTCCCTTCAGAAATGGAGTTAAATCCCAGGCTGTGTATCTTCCTACATGCAAGTCTTCGTTTCAGGTAAACTCAGTCACTTTCAGCTCAAATGTAGCTACATCGTTCACGAAGCTCACACGTTTGTCACCCTTGACTGAAAGATTTGGATGTGAGAGCACCTGTGGTTTTTATCAGTTTCAGAAGCAGAGTTGAACTAGATACGGACCGTATATGTGGGAAACACCTTTCTTTTTTCTGAGCACACTCATGTTTCCTGCTGTATTAGAGACTCTAGAAAGCAAGAGCTTGGTTCTTGCTCTAAAGCAGAGTGTGTTTCATGGTCGAGAACTATGCTGTGTGTTTCGCTCAGAAATGGAGTTAATTCCTAGGCGCTGTGTCTTCCTACAAGCAAGATTTCGTTTCAGGTAAACACAGTAACTTTTCAGCTCAAAGGTAGCTACATCATTCACAAAGCTCACACGTTTCTCGCTATTAACTGAAAAGCATTTGATGATAGAGGACCTATGGTTTGTATCAGTTTCAGAAGCAGAGTGGTAGTAGATATGATCCGAATGTGTAGGAAACACAGTTCTTTTGGTCTGAGCAAACTGATGTTTCCATCATTTTTAGAGACTCGAGAAAGCAAGAGCGTGCTTCTTGCTCTAAAGCATAGTGTGTTTCATGAATGAGAACTGTGCTGTTTGTTTCCCTTCAGAAATGCACTTAAATCCCAGGCTCTGTGTCTTCCTACAAGCCAGAATTCATTTCATGTAAGTGTATTCACTTTTCACCTCAAAGGAGCTACATTGATCACGAATCTCACACATTTCTCTTCTTAACTGACACGCATTGTATGTTAGAGGACCTGTGGTTTGTATCAGTTTCAGAAGTAGAGTTGAACTAGATATGGTTGGTATGTGTAGGAAACACCTTTATTTTGTTCTGATTACACTCATGTTTCCTGAAGTATTAGAGACTATAGAATGAAAGAGCGTGCTTATTGCGCAAAAGCAGAGTGTGTTTCATGTATGAGAACTGTGATGTGTGTTTCCCTTCAGAAATGGAGTTAAATCCCGGCTCAATGTCTTCCTACAAGCGATACTTCATTTCAGGTAAGTCACTTTTTGATCAAAGGACCTGCATCGTTCGTGAAGCTCACACATTTCTCTTCTGAACTGACAAGCATTGGATGTTAGCGGACCTGTGGTTGTTATCAGTTTCAGAAGCAGATTTGCACTAGATATGGTCCGGATGTGTAGGAAACACAATCTTTTTTCTGAGCACACTCACGTTTCCTGCCATATTAGATTCTCTAGAAAGCAAGAGCATGCTCCTTGCTCTAAAGCAGAGTGTGGTTCATGGATGAGAACTGTGCTTTGTGTTTCCCTCAGAAATGGAGTTCAATCCCAGGCTTTGTGTCTTCATACAAGCCAGAATTCATTTCTGGTAAAGGCAGTAACTTTTCAGGTCCAAGGAAACTACATCATTCACAGAGCTCTCACGTTTCAGGCCTGAACTTAAAAGCATTGGATATTAGAGCTCCTATGGGTTGTATCCGTGTCAGAGGCAGAGTTGTACTAGATATGGCCCAAAAATGTAGGAAACACAGTTCTTTTTGTCAGAGCACACTCATGTTTCCTTCTGTTTTAGAGATTCAAGAAAGCATAGCATACTTCTTGGTATAAAGCAGAGTGTGTTTCATAGATGAGAACTGTGCTGTGTGTTTCCCTTCAAAAATGCAGTTAAATCCCAGGCTTTGTGTCTTCCTACAAGCAAGACTTCGTTTCAGGAAAAGTATACTCACTTTTCACCTCAAAGGGGCTACATTGAACACGAATCTCACACTATTCTCTTCTAACTGACACGCATTGGATGTTAGAGAACCTGTGGTTTGTATCATTTTCAGAAGCAGAGTTGAACTAGATATGGTCCATATGTGTAGGAAACACCATTCTTTTGTTCTGAGTACACTCACGTTTCCTGTTGTATTAGAGACTCTAGAATGCAAGAGGGTGCTTCTTGCTCTAAAGCATTGGGTTTTTCATGGATGAGAACTGTGCTGTGTGTTTCTCTTCAGAAATGTAGTTAAATCCCAGGCTCTGTATCTTCCTACAAGCAAGAATTCGTTTCAGGTAAGTGTATTCACTTTTCACCTCAAAGGAGCTACATTGATCACGAATCTCACACATTTCTCTTCTTAACTGACACGAATTGGATGTTAGAGGACCTGTGGTTTGTATCAGTTTCAGAAGCAGAGTTGAACTAGATATGGTTGGTATGTGTAGGAAACACCTTTATTTTGTTGTGAGTACACTCATGTTTCCTGAAGTATTAGAGACTATAGAATGCAAGAGCGTGCTATTGCTCTAAAGCAGAGTGTGTTTCATGTATGAGAACTGTGATGTGTGTTTCCCTTCAGAAATGGAGTTAAATCCCGGCTCAATGTCTTCCTACAAGCAATACTTCGTTTCAGGTAAGGGTAGTCACTTTTCAGCTCAAAGGACCTGCATCGTTCGCGAAGCTCACACATTTCTCTTCTGAACTGACAAGCATTGGATGTTAGAGGACCTGAAGATTGTATCAGTTTCAGAAGCAGATTTGCACTAGATATGGTCGGGATGTGTAGGAAACACCGTCTTTTTTCTGAGCACACTCACGTTTCCTTCCGTATTAGAGACTCTAGAAAGCAAGAGCATGCTTCTTGCTCTAAAGCAGAGTGTGGTTCATGGATGAGAACTGTGCTTTGTGTTTCCCTCAGAAATTCAGTTCAATCCTAGGCTTTGTGTCTTCATACAAGCCAGAATTCATTTCTCGTAAAGTCAGTAACTTTTCAGGTCAAAGGAAACTACATCATTCACAGAGCTCTCACGTTTCTCACTCTGAACTGAAAAACATTGGATATTAGAGGTCCTATGGGTTGTATCAGTTTCAGAGGCAGTGTTGTACTCGATATGGGCCGAATGTGTAGGAAACACAGTTCTTTTTGTCAGAGCACACTCATGTATCCTTCTGTTTTAGAGACTCTAGAAAGCAAGAGCATGCTTCTTGCTCTAAAGCATAGTGTGTTTTATGGATGAGAACTGTGCTGTGTGTTTCCCTTCAGAAATGCAGTTAAATCCCAGGCTCTGTATCTTCCTACAAGCAAGACTTCGTTTCAGGTAAGTGTAGTTACTTTTCAGCTCAAAGGACCTACATTGATCACGAATCTCACACATTTCTCTTCTTAACTGACATGCATTGGATGTTAGAGGACCTGTGGTTTGTATCAGTTTCAGAGGCAGATTTGAACTAGATATGGTTGGTATATGTAGGAAACACCGTTCTTTTGTTCTGAGTACACTCATGTTTCCTGCTGTATTAGACACTCTAGAATGCAAGAGCGTGCTTATTGCTCTAAAGAAGAGTGTGTTTCATGTATGAGAACTGTGATGTGTGTTTCCCTTCAGAAATGGAGTTACATCCCAGGCTGTGTATCTTCCTACCAGCAAGATATCTTTTCAGGTAAACTCAGTCACTTTTAAGCTCAAATGTAGCTACATCGTTCACAGAGCTCACACGATTGTCGCCCTTAACTTCAAAGCTTTGGATGCTAGAGGACCTGTGGTTTGTATCAGTTTCAGAAGCAGAGTTGAAGTAGATATGGTCCGTATATGTAGGAAACACCTTTCTTTTTTCTGACCACACTCACTATTCCTGCTGTATTAGAGACTCTAGAAAGCAAGAGCTTGGTTCTTGCTCTAAAGCAGAGTGTGTTTCATGAATGAGAACTGTGCTGTGTGTTTCCCTTCAGAATTGCACTTAAATCCCAGGCTCTGTGTCTTCCTACAAGCAAGAATTCGTTTCAGGTAAGTGTATTCACTTTTCACCTCAAAGGAGCTACATTGCTCACGAATCTCACACATTTCTCTTCTTAACTGACACGCATTGGATGTTAGAGGACCTGTGGATTGTATCAGTTTCAGAAGCAGAGTTGAACTAGATATGGTTGGTATGTGTATGAAACACCGTTCTTTTGTTCTGAGTACACTCATGTTTCCTGAAGTATTAGAGACTATAGAATGCAAGAGCGTGCTTATTGCTCTAAAGCAGAGTGTGTTTCATGTATGAGAACTGTGATGTGTGTTTCCCTTCAGAAATGGAGTTAAATCCCGGCTCAATGTCTTCCTACAAGCGATACTTCATTTCAGGTAAGGGTAGTCACTTTTCAGCTCAAAGGACCTGCATAGTTCGCTAAGCTCACACATTTCTCTTCTGAACTGACACGCATTGGATGTTAGAGGACCTGTGGTTTGTATCAGTTTCAGAAGCAGAGTTGAACTAGATATGGTTGGTATGTGTAGGAAACACCGTTCTTTTCTTCTGAGTACACTCATGTTTCCTGATATATTAGAGACTCTAGAATGCAACAGCGTGTTTATTACTCTAAAGCAGAGTGTGTTTCATGTATGAGAACTGTGATGTGTGTGGTAAAGGCAGTAACTTTTCAGCTCAAAGGAAACTACATCATTCACAGAGCTCACACGTTTCTCGCTATTAACTGAAAAGCATTGGATGAGAGAGGACCTATGGTTTGTATCAGTTTCAGAAGCAGAGTGGTACTACATATGATCCGAATGTGTAGGAAACACAGTTCTTTTGGTCTGAGCAATCTCATGTTTCCATCTTTTTTAGAGACTCGAGAAAGCAAGAGCGTGCTTCTTGCTCTAAAGCATAGTGTGTTTCATGAATGAAAACTGTGCTGTGTGTTTCCCTTCAGAAATGTAGTTAAATCCCAGGTTCTGTGTCTTCCTGCAAGGAAGAATTCGTTTCAGGTAAGTGTATTCACTTTTCACCTCAAAGGAGCTACATTGCTCACGAATCTCACACATTTCTCTTCTTAACTGACACGCATTGGATGTTAGAGGACCTGTGGTTTGTATCAGTTTCAGAAGTAGAGTTGAACTAGATATGGTAGGTATGTGTAGGAAACACCTTTATTTTGTTCTGAGTACACTCATGTTTCCTGAAGTATTAGAGACTATAGAATGCAAGAGCGTGCTTATTGCTCTAAAGCAGAGTGTGTTTCATGTATGAGAACTGTGATGTGTGTTTCCCTTCAGAAATGGAGTTAAATCCCTGGCTCAATGTCTTCCTACAAGCGATACTTCATTTCAGGTAAGTCACTTTTCTGCTCAAAGGACCTGCATCGTTCGCGAAGCTCACACATTTCTCTTCTGAACTGACAAGCCTTGGATGTTAGAGGACCTGTGGTTTGTATCAGTTTCAGAAGCAGATTTGAACTAGATATGGTCCGGATGTGTAGGAAACACCGTCTTTTTTTCTAAGCACTCTCACGTTTCCTGCCGTATTAGAGACTCTAGAAAGCAAGAGCATGCTTCTTGCTCTAAATCAGAGTGTGGTTCATGGATGAGAACTGTGCTTTTTGTTTCCCTCAGAATTGGAGTTCAATCCCAGGCTTTGTGTCCTCATACAAGCCAGAATTCATTTCTGGTAAAGGCAGTAACTTTTCAGGTCAAAGGAAACTACATCATTCACAGAGCTCTCATGGTTCTCGCTCTGAACTGAAAAGCATTGACTATTAGAGGTCCTATGGGTTGTATCAGTTTCAGAGGCAGAGTTGTACTAGATATGGTCCGAATGTTTAGGAAACACAGTTCTTTTTGTCAGAGCACACTCATGTTTCCTTCTATTTTAGAGATTCAAGAAAGCAAGAGCATACTTCTTGGTAAAAAGCAGAGTGTGTTTTATGGATGAGAACTGTGCTGTGTGTTTCCCTTCAGAAATGCAGTTAAATCCCAGGCTCTGTGTCTTCCTACAAGCAAGACTTCGTTTCAGGAAAAGTATAGTCACTTTTCACCTCAAATGGGCTACATTGATCACGAATCTCACACATTTCACTGCTAACTGACACGCATTGGATGTTAGAGGACCTGTGGTTTGTATCATTTTCAGAAGCAGAGTGGAACTATATATGGTTGGTATATGTAGATCACACGTTTGTCGCCCTTGACTGAAAGCTTTGGATGTTAGAGGGCCTGTGGTTTTTATCAGTTTCAGAAGCAGAGTTGAACTAGATATGGACCGTATATGTGGGAAACACCTTTCTTTTTTTCTGAGCACACTCATGTTTCCTGCTGTATTAGAGACTCTAGAAAGCAAGAGCTTGGATCTTGCTCTAAAGCAGAGTGTGTTTCATGGTCGAGAACTGTGCTGTGTGTTTCCCTCAGAAATGGAGTTAAATCCTAGGCGCTGTGTCTTCCTACAAGCAAGATTTCGTTTCAGGTAAACACAGTAACTTTTCAGCTCAAAGGTTGCTACATCATTCAAAGAGCTCACACGTTTCTCGCTATTAACTGAAAAGCATTGGATGATAGAAGACCTATGGTTTGTATCAGTATCAGTAGCAGAGTGGTACTAGATATGATCCGAATGTGTAGGAAACACAATTCTTTGGGTCTGAGCAAACTCATGTTTCCATCTTTTTTAGAGACTCGAGAAAGCAAGAGCATGCTTCTTGCTCTAAAGCATAGTGTGTTACATGGATGAGAACTGTGCTGTGTGTTTCCCATCAGAAATGCAGTTAAATCCCAGGCTCTGTGTCTTCCTACAAGCAAGACTTCCTTTCAGGTAAGGGTAGTCACTTTTCAACTCAAAGGTCCTACATTGATCAAGAAGCTCACACGTTTCTCTTCTTAACTGACAAGCATTGGATGTTAGAGGACCTTCGGTTTGTATCAGTTTCAGAAGAAGAGTTGAACTAGATATGGTCCGTATATGTAGGGAACACCGTTCTTTTTTCTGAGCATAATCACTTTTCCTGCTGTATAAGAGACTCTAGAAAGGAAGAGCTTGGTTCTTGCTCTAAAGCCGACTGTGTTTCATGAATGAGACCTGTGCTGTGTGTTTCCCTTCAGAAATGGAGTTAAATCCCATGATCTGTGTCTTCCTACAAGCAAGATTTCGTTTAAGATAAACTGATTCACCTTTCAGCTCAAACAAAGCTAGAACATTAACGTAGCTCACACGTTTCTCGCTCTTAACAGAAAAGAATTGGATGTGAGAGGACGTGTGGTTTGTAATCAGTTTGAGAAGCAGAGTTGAACTAGATATGGAACGTATTTTTAGGAAACACCGTTCTGTTGTTCTGACTACACTCACTTTACCTGCTGTATTAGAGACTCTAGAAAGCAAGAGCGTGCTTATTGCTATAAGCAGAGTGTGTTACATGGATAAGAACTGTGATGTGTGTTTCCCTTCAGAAATAGAGTTAAATCACAGGCTCTGTAATTTCCAAAAGCATGACTTCTTTTCATGTAAACTCAGTAACTTTTCAGCTCAAACAAAACTACATCGTGCAAGTAGCTCACAGGTTTCTGCCACTTAAATGAAAAGCATTGGATGTTAGAGGACCTGTGGTTTGTATCAGTTTCAGAAGCAGAGTTGAACTAGATATGGTCTGTATGTGTAGGAAAAACCGTTCTTTGTTCTGACCACACTCAATTTACCTGCTGTATTAGAGACTCCAAAAAGCAAGAGCGTGCTTCTTGCTATAAGCAGAATGTGTTTCAGGGATGAGAACTGCACTGTGTGTTTCCCTTCAGAAATGGAGTTAAATCACAGCCTCTGTATCTTCCTACAAGCATGACTTCGTTTCAGGTAAACTCAGTCAATTTTCAGCTCAAATCTAGCTACATCGTTCACGAAGCTCACACGATTGTCGTCCTTAACTGAAAAGCTTTGGATGTTAGAGGACCTGTGGTTTGTATCAGTTTCAGAAGCAGAGTTGAACTAGATATGGTCCGTATGTGTAGGAAACACCGTTTTTTTATTCTGAGCACACTCATGTTTCCTGCTTTATTAGAGACTCTAGAAAGCAAGAGTGTGCTTCTTGCTCTAAAGCAGAGTATGTTTCATGGATGAGAACTGTGCTGTGTGTTTCTCTTCCGAAATGGAATTAAATCCCAGGCTCCGTATCTTCCTACAGCAAGACATCATTTCAGGTAAACGCAGTCACTTTTAGCTCAAACGAATATAAATCATTCACGAAGCTCACACATTTCACGCTCGTAAATGAAAAGCATTGGATGTTAGATGTCCTGTGGTTTGTATCAGTTTCAGAAGCAGAGTTGAACTAGCAATGGTCCGTATATGTAGGACACAGTTCGTTTTTTCTGAGCACACTCACTTTACCTGCTGTATTAGAGACTCCAGAAAGCAAGAGTGTGCTTCTTGCTCTAAAGCAGAATGAGTTTCATGGATGAGAACTGTGCAGTGTGTTTCCCTTCAGAAATGGAGTTAAATCCCAGGCTCTGTGTCTTCCTAGAAGCATGAGTTCGTTTCATGAAACCTCACTCACGTTTCAGCTCATACAAACTACATCGTTTACGTAGCTAACACTTTTCTTGATCTTAAATGTAAAGCATAGGATATTAGAGGACTTGTGTTTTGTATCAGTTTCAGGAGCAGAGTTGAAATAAATATGCTCTGTAGGTGTAGGAAATACCGTTCTTTGTTCTGAGCACACTCAAGTTTCTGGCTCTATTAGACACTCTAGAAAGCAAGAGCGGGCTTCCTGCTCTAAAGGAAAGTGTGTTTGATGGATGAGAACTGTGCTCTGTGTTTCCCTTCAGTAATGGAGTTAAATCCCAGGCTCTGTGTGTTCCTACAAGCAAGACATCATTTCAGGTAAACTCAGTCACTTTTCAGCTCAAAGGAAGCTACATCGTTCACGAAGCTCAGACGTTTCTCATTCTTAACTGGAAAGCATTGGATGTTACAGGAACTGTGGTTTGTATCAGATTCAGAAGCAGAGTTGAACTAGATATGGTCCGTATGTGTAGGAAACACCGTTCTTTTGTTGTGAGCACACTCATGTTTCCTGCTTTATTAGAGACTCAATAAAGCAAGAGTGTGCATCTTGCTCTAAAGCAGAGTGTGTTTCATGGATGACAAATGTGCTATGTGTTTCCCTTTCAGAAATGGAGTTAAATCACAGGCTCTGTGTCTTCCTACAAAAAGACATCATTTCAGGTAAATGCAGTCACTTTTAGCTCAAACAAATATAAATCATTCATGAAGCTCACATGTTAATCGCTCTTAATTGAAAACCATTGGATGTTAGAGGACCTGTGGTTTCTATCAGTTTCAGAAGAAGAGTTGAACGAGATATGGTCCATATGTGTAGGAAACAGCATTCTATTTTTCTGAGCACACTCATGTTTCTTGCTTTATTAGAGACTTTAGAAAGCAAGAGTGTGCTTATTTCTCTAAAGCAGAGTGAGTTTCATGGTTGACAATTGTGCTGTGTGTTTCCCTAAATAAATGGAGTTAAATCCCAGGCTCTGTGTCTTCCTACAAGCATGACTTCGTTTCATGTAAACTCAGTAACTTTTCAGGTCAAAACAAAGCTACATTGTTCACGAAGCTCACACGTTTCTCATTCTTAACTGGAAAGCATTACATGTTACAGGAACTGTGGTTTGTATCAGTTTCAGAAGAAGAGTTTAACTAGATTTGGTCTGTATGTGAAGTAAACACCGGTCCTTTGGTCTGACCACACTCACATTTCCTGATTTATTAGAGACTCTAGAAAGCAAGAGCATGCTTCTTGCTCTAAAGCAGAGTGTGTTTCATGGATGACAACTATGCTGTGTGTTTCTCTTCAGAAATGGAGTTAAATCCCAGGCTCCTCTCTTCCTACAAGCAAGACTTCGTCTCAGGTAAACTCAGTCACCTTTCAGCTCAAATAATGCTACATCATTCACGAAGCTCATACGTTTCTCGCTCTTAACTGAAAAGCATTGGATGTTAGAGGACCTGTGGTTTTTATCAGTTTCAGTAGCAGAGTTGAACTAGCAATACTCCATATGTGTAGGAATCACCGTTCTTTTGTTCTGATTACCCTCAATTTTCTGGCTCTATGAGAGAGTCTAGAAAGCAAGAGCGTGCTTCTTGCTCAAAGCAGAGTGTGTTTCATGGATGAGAACTGTGCTGTGTTTTTCCCTTAGTAATGGATTTAAATCCCAGGCTCTGTGGCTTCATACAAGCAAGAAATCTTTTCAGGTAAACTCAGTCACTTTTCAGCTCAAAGAAAGCTACATTGTTCCCAAAGCTCAGACGTTTCTTGTTCGTAACTGGAAAGCATTGCATGTTAGAGGAACTGTGGTTTGTATCAGTTTCAGAAGCAGAGTAAACTAGATATGATCCGTATGTGAAGGAAACACCATTTTTTGTTCTGAGCACACTCATGTTTCTTGCTATATTATAGGCTCTAGAAAGCAAGAGCATGCTTCTGGCTCTAAGGCACCGTGTGATTCATGGATGACAACTGTGCTGTTTGTTTCCCTTCGGAAATGGAGTTAAATTCCAGGCTCTGTGTCTTCCTAAAAGCAAGACATCATTTCAGGTAAACGCAGTCACTTTTCAGCTCAAATGAATATATATCGTTTACGAAGCTCTCACGTTTCTCGCTCTTAACTGAAAAGCATTGGATGTTAGAGGACCTGGGATTAGTATAAGTATCAGAAGAAGAGTTGACCTAGATATGGTCCTTTGTGTAGGAAACACCGTTATTTTGTTCTGACCACAGTCACGTTTCCTGCTGTATTAGAGACTCTTAGAAAGCAATAGCGTGCTTCTTCCTCTAAAACAGAGTATGTTTCATGGAAGAGAACTGTGCAGTGTGTTGCCCTTCAGAATTGGAGTTAAATCCCAGGCTCTGTGTCTTTCTACAAGCAAGATATCTTTTCAGGTAAACTCAGTCACTTTTCAGCTCAATGGAAGCTACATCGTTCATGAAGCTCAAACGTTTAGCGCTCTTAACTGGAAAGCATTGCATGTAAATGAATCTGTGGTTTGTATCAGTTTCAGGAGAAGAGTTAACCTAGGTATGGTCTGTATGTGTAGGAAACACCATTATTTTTTTCTGACCACAGTCACGTTTCCTGCTGTATTAGAGACACTTAGAAAGCAAGAGCGTGCTTCTTGCTCTAAAGCAGAGTGTGTTTCATGGATGAGAACTGTGCAGTTTGTTGCCCTTCAGAATTGGAGTTAAATCACAGGTTCTGAATCTTTCTACAAGCAAGACTTCATTTCATGTAAACTCAGTCACCTTTCTGCTCAAACAAAGCTACATCGTTCACATAGCTCACACATTTCTTGCTCTTAACTGTAAAGCATTGGATGTTAGAGGACTTGTGGTTTGTATCATTTTCAGAAGCAGAGTTGAAATAGCAATGGTCCATATGTGTAGGAAACACTGTTATTTTGTTCTGAATACCCTCATGTTTTTGGCTCTATTATAGAATCTGGAAAGCAAGAGCATGCTTCTTGCTCTAAAGCAGAGTGTGTTTCATGGATGAGAACTGTACTGTGTGTTTCCCTTCAGAAATGGAGTTGAATACCAGGCTCTGTGTCTTCCTACATGCAAGACATCGTTTCAGGTAAACTCAGTCTCTTTTCAGCTCAAAGGAAGCTACATCATTCAAGAAGCTCACACGTTTCTCGGTTTTAACTGGAAAGCATTGCTTGTTAGAGGAACTGTGGTTTGTATCAGTTTCAGAAGAAGAGCTGACCTAGATGTGGTCCGTATTTGTAGGAAACACCGTTATTTTGTTCTGAGCACACTCACGTTTCCTGCGCTATTACAGACTCTAGAAAGCAAGAGCGTGCTTCTTGCTCTAAAGCAGAGTGTGTTTCACCGTGAGAACTGTGCTGTGTGTTTCCCTTCAGAAATGGAGTTAAATCACAGGCTCTATATCTTCCTACAAGCAAGAGTTCGTTTCACGTAAACTCAGTCACCTTTCAGCACAAACAAAGCTACATCGTTCACGTAGCTCACATTTTTATTGCTCTTAACATTAAAGCATTGGATGTTAGAGGACCTGTGGTTTGTATCAGTTTCAGAAGCAGAGTTGAACTAGCAATGGTCCGTATGTGTAGGAAACAACCGTTATTTTGTTCTGAGTACCCTCAAGTTTCTGGCTCTATTAGAGTCTCTGGAAAGCAAGAGCATGCTTCTTGCTCTAAAGCAGAGTGTGTTTCATGGATGAGAACTGTACTGCGTGTTTCCCTTCAGAAATGAAGTTAAATACCAGGCTCAGTGTCTTCCTACAAGCAAGACATCTTTTCAGGTAAACTCAGTCTCTTTTCAGCTCAAAGGAAGCTACATCGTTCACGAAGCTCACACGTTTCTCGCTCTTAACTTGAAAGCATTGTATGTTAATGGAACTGTGGTTTGTATCAGATTCAGAAGAAGAGTTGACCTAGATATGGTCCTTGTGTAGGAAACACCATTATTTTGTTCTGACCACAGTCACGTTTCCCGCTCTATTAGAGACACATAGAAAGCAAGAGCGTGCTTCTTGCTCTAAAGTTGAGTGTGTTTCATGGATGAGAACTGTACTGTGTGTTTCCCTTCAGAAATGGAGTTAAATAACAGGCTCTGTATCTTCCTACAAATAAGAATTCGTTTCACGTAAACTCAGTGACCTTGCAATCTAACAAAGCTACATCGTTCACATAGCTCACAGGTTTCTTGCACTTAACTGTAAAGCATTGGATGTTAGAGGACCTGTGGTTTATATCAGTTTCAGAAGGAGAGTTGAACTAGCAATGGTCCGTATGTGTAGGAAACACCGTTATTTTGTTCTCACCACAGTCACGTTTCCTGCTGTATTAGAGTCTCTTAGAAGGCAAGAGCATGCTTCTTGCTCTAAAGCAGAGTGTGTTTCATGGATGAGAACTGTGCTGTGTTTTTCCCTTCAGAAGTGGAGTTAATTCCCAGGCTCTGTGTCTTCCTACAAGCAAGACATCTTTTCTGGTAAACTCAGTCACTTTTCAGGTCAAAGGAATCTAAATCATTCACGAAGATCACACGTTTCTTGCTCTTAAATGGAAAGCCTTGCATGTTAATGGAACTGTAGTTTGCATCAGTTTCAGAAGAAGAGTTGACCTAGATATGGTCCGTATGTGTAGGAAACACCGTAATTTTGTTCTGACCACAGTCACGTTTCGTGCTGTATTAGAGACTCTTAGAAGGCAAGATCGTGCTTCTTGCTCTAAAGCAGAGTGTGTTTCATGGATGAGAACTGTGCTGTGTGTTTCCCTTCAGAAATGGAGTTAAATTCCAGGCTCTGTGTCTTCCTACTAGCAAGTCATAATTTCAGGTAAACGCAGTCACTTTTCAGATCAAAGGAAGCTACATCGTTCACGAAGCTCACACGTTTCTCGCTCTTAACTGGAAAGCATTGCATGTTAATGGAACTGTGTTTTGTATCAGTTTCAGAAGAAGAGTTGACCTAGATATGGTCCGTATGTGTAGGAAACACCATTCTTTTGTTCTGAGCACACTCAAATTTCCTGCTCTATTAGAGACTCTAGAAAGCAAGAGCGTGTTTCTTCTTATATGCAGAGTGTGTTGCATCGTGAGAACAGTGCTGTGTGTTTCCCTTCAGAAATGGAGTTAAATCACAGGCTCTGCATCTTTCTACAAGGAAGACTTCGATTCAAGTAAACTCAGTCACCTTTCAGCTCAAACAAAGCTACATCGTTCACGTAGCTCACACGTCTCTTGCTCTTAACTGTAAAGCATTGGATGTTAGAGGACCTGAGGTTTGTATCAGTTTCAGAAGCAGAGTTGAACTAGCAATGGTCCGTATGTGTAGGAAACACCGTTCTTTTGTTCTGAGTACCCTCAAGTTTCTGGCTCTATCAGAGACTCTAGAAAGCAACAGCATGCTTCTTGCTGTAAAGCAGAGTGTGTTTCATGTATGAGAACTGTGCTGTGTTTTTCCCTTCAGAAATGAAGTTAAATCTCAGGCTCTGTGTCTTCCTGCAAGCAAGATATCTTTTCAGGTAAACTCAGTCACTTTTCAGCTAAAAGGAAGCTACATCATTCACGAAGCTCACACGTTTCTCGATCTTAACTGGAAAGCATTGGATGTAAGAGGAACTGTGGTTTGTATCAGTTTCAGAATCAGAGTTGAACTAGCAGTGGTCCGTATGTGTAGGAAACACTGTTCTTTTGTTCTGAGCACACTTCCAAGTTTCTGGCTCTATTATATACTCTAGAAAGCAAGAGCGTGCTTCTTGCTCTAAAGCAGAGTGTGTTTCATGGATGAGAACTGTGCTGTGTTTTTCCCTTCAGAAATGGAGTTAAATCCCAGGCTCTGTGTCTTCCTACAAGCAAGACATCTTTTCAGGTAAACTCAGTCACTTTTCAGCTCAAAGGAATCTAAATCATTCACGAAGATCACACATTTCTCGCTCTTAAATGGAAAGCATTGCATGTTAATGGAACTGTGGTTTGTATCAGTTTCAGAAGAAGAGTTGACCTAGATATGGTCTGTATGTGTAGGAAACACCGTTATTTTGTTCTGACCACAGTCACGTTTCCTGCTGTATTAGAGACTCTTAGAAAGCAAGAGCGTGCTTCTTGCTCTAAATCAGAGTGTGTTTCATGGATGAGAACTGTGCTGTGTGTTTCCCATCAGAAATGGAGTTAAATTCCAGGCTCAGTGTCTTCGTACAAGCAAGACATCGTTTCAGGTAAACACACTCACTTTTCAGCTCAAATGAATATAAATCGTTTACGAAGCTCACACGTTTCTTGCTCTTAACTAAATAGCATTGGATGATAGATGACTTGTGGTTTGTATCACTTTCCGAAGCAGAGTTGAACTAGCAATGGTCCCTATGTTTAGGAAACATCGTTCTTTTGTTCTGAGCACACTTTCAAGTTTCTGGCTCAAATACAGACTCTAGAAAGCAACAGCGTGCTTCTTGCTCTAAAGCAGAGTGTGTTTCATGGATGAGAACTGTGCTGTGTTTTTCCCTTCAGAAATGGAGTTAAATCCCAGACTCTGTGTCTTCCTACAAGCAAGACATCTTTTCAGGTAAACTCAGTCACTTTTCAGCTCAAAGGAAGCTACATCATTCACGAAGCTCAAACATTTCTCGCTCTTAACAAGAAAGCATTCCATGTAAATGGAACTGTGGTTTGTATCAGTTTCAGAAGAAGAGTTGACCTAGGTATGGTCTGTAAGTGTAGGAAACACCGTTATTTTGTTCTGAACACATTCACGTTTCCTGCTGTATTAGAGACCCTTAGAAAGCAAGAGCGTGCTTCTTGCTCTAAAGCAGTGTGTGTTTAATGGATGAGAACTGTGCTGTGTGTTTCCCTTCACAAATGGAGTTAAATCCCAGGCTCTGTGTCTTCTTACAAGCAAGACTTCATTTCAGGTAAACGCAGTCACTTTTCGGCTCAAATAAATATAAATCATTTATGAAGCTCACGCGTTTCTTGTTCTTAACTGAAAAGCATTGGATGTTAGATGACCTGTGCTTTGTATCAGTTTCAGAAGCAGAGTTGAACTAGCAATGGTCCGTATGTGTAGGAAACACCGTTCTTTTGTTCTGAGCACACTTTCAAGTTTCTGGCTCTATTATAGACTCTAGAATGCAAGAGCATGCTTCTTGCTCTAAATCAGAATGTGTTTCATGGATGAGAACTGTGCTGTGTGTTTCCCTTCTGAAATGGAGTTAAATCCCAGGCTCTGTGTCTTCCTACAAGCAAGACATCTTTTCAGGTAAACTCAGTCACTTTTAAACTCAAAGGAAGCTACATTGTTCACAAAGCTCACAGGTTTCTCGCTCTGAAATGGAAAGCATTGCATGTTAGAGGAACTGTGGATTGTATCAGTTTCAGAAGAAGAGTTGACCTTGATATGGTCCATATGTGTAGGAAACACCGTTCTTTTGTTCTGAGCACACTTTCAAGTTTCTGGCTCAATTATAGACTCTAGAAAGCAACAGCGTGCTTCTTGCTCTAAAGCAGAGTGTGTTTCATGGATGAGAACTGTGCTGTGTTTTTCCCTTCAGAAATGGAGTAAAATCCCAGGCTCTGTGTCTTCCTACAAGCAAGACATCTTTTCTGGTAAACTCAGTCACTTTTCAGGTCAAAGGAATCTAAATCATTCACGAAGATCACACGTTTCTTGCTCTTAAATGGAAAGCCTTGCATGTTAATGGAACTGTAGTTTGCATCAGATTCAGAAGAAGAGTTGACCTAGATATGGTCCGTATGTGTAGGAAACACCGTAATTTTGTTCTGACCACAGTCACGTTTCGTGCTGTATTAGAGACTCTTAGAAGGCAAGAGCGTGCTTCTTGCTCTAAAGCAGAGTGTGTTTCATGGATGAGAACTGTGCTGTGTGTTTCCTTTCAGAAATGGAGTTAAATTCTAGCCTCTGTGCATTCCTACAAGCAAGACATCATTTCAGGTAAACACAGTCACTTTTCAGCTCAAACGAATATAAATCGTTTACGAAGATCACACGGTTCTCGCTCTTCAATGAAAAGCATTGGATGTTAGATGACTTGTGGTTTGTATCAGTTTCAGAAGCAAAGTTGAACTAGCAATGGTCCGTATGTGTAGGAAACACCGTTCTTTTTTCTGAGCAAACTCATGTTTCCTGCTCTATTAGAGACTCTAGAAAGCAAGAGCGTGCTTCTTCCTATACGCAGAGTGTGTTCCATCGTGCAACAGTGCTGTTTGTTTCCCTTCAGAAATGGAGTTAAATCACAGGCTCTGTATCTTCCTACAAGCAAGACTTCGTTTCACGTAAACTCAGTCACATTTCAGCTCAAACAAAGCTACATTGTTCACATAGCTCACACGTTCCTTGCTCTTAACTGTAAAGCATTAGATGTTAGAGGACCTGTGGTTTGTATCAGTTTCAGAAGCAGAGTTGAAGTAGCAATGGTCCGTATGTGTAGCAAACACCGTTCTTTGGTTCTGAGCACACATTCAAGTTTCTGGCTCTATAATAGACTCTAGAAAGCAAGAGCGTGCTTCTTGCTCTAAAGCAGAGTGTGTTTCATGGATGAGAACTGTGCTGTGTTTTTCCCTTCAGAAGTGGAGTTAATTCCCAGGCTCTGTGTCTTCCTACAAGCAAGACATCTTTTCTGGTAAACTCAGTCACTTTTCAGGTCAAAGGAATCTAAATCATTCACGAAGATCACACGTTTCTTGCTCTTAAATGGAAAGCCTTGCATGTTAATGGAACTGTAGTTTGCATCAGTTTCAGAAGAAGAGTTGACCTAGATATGGTCCGTATGTGTAGGAAACACCGTAATTTTGTTCTGACCACAGTCACGTTTCGTGCTGTATTAGAGACTCTTAGAAGGCAAGATCGTGCTTCTTGCTCTAAAGCAGAGTGTGTTTCATGGATGAGAACTGTGCTGTGTGTTTCCCTTCAGAAATGGAGTTAAATTCCAGGCTCTGTGTCTTCCTACTAGCAAGTCATAATTTCAGGTAAACGCAGTCACTTTTCAGATCAAAGGAAGCTACATCGTTCACGAAGCTCACACGTTTCTCGCTCTTAACTGGAAAGCATTGCATGTTAATGGAACTGTGTTTTGTATCAGTTTCAGAAGAAGAGTTGACCTAGATGTGGTCCGTATGTGTAGGAAACACCATTCTTTTGTTCTGAGCACACTCAAATTTCCTGCTCTATTAGAGACTCTAGAAAGCAAGAGCGTGTTTCTTCTTATATGCAGAGTGTGTTGCATCGTGAGAACAGTGCTGTGTGTTTCCCTTCAGAAATGGAGTTAAATCACAGGCTCTGCATCTTTCTACAAGGAAGACTTCGATTCAAGTAAACTCAGTCACCTTTCAGCTCAAACAAAGCTACATCGTTCACGTAGCTCACACGTCTCTTGCTCTTAACTGTAAAGCATTGGATGTTAGAGGACCTGAGGTTTGTATCAGTTTCAGAAGCAGAGTTGAACTAGCAATGGTCCGTATGTGTAGGAAACACCGTTCTTTTGTTCTGAGTACCCTCAAGTTTCTGGCTCTATCAGAGACTCTAGAAAGCAACAGCATGCTTCTTGCTGTAAAGCAGAGTGTGTTTCATGTATGAGAACTGTGCTGTGTTTTTCCCTTCAGAAATGAAGTTAAATCTCAGGCTCTGTGTCTTCCTGCAAGCAAGATATCTTTTCAGGTAAACTCAGTCACTTTTCAGCTAAAAGGAAGCTACATCATTCACGAAGCTCACACGTTTCTCGATCTTAACTGGAAAGCATTGGATGTAAGAGGAACTGTGGTTTGTATCAGTTTCAGAATCAGAGTTGAACTAGCAGTGGTCCGTATGTGTAGGAAACACTGTTCTTTTGTTCTGAGCACACTTCCAAGTTTCTGGCTCTATTATATACTCTAGAAAGCAAGAGCGTGCTTCTTGCTCTAAAGCAGAGTGTGTTTCATGGATGAGAACTGTGCTGTGTTTTTCCCTTCAGAAATGGAGTTAAATCCCAGGCTCTGTGTCTTCCTACAAGCAAGACATCTTTTCAGGTAAACTCAGTCACTTTTCAGCTCAAAGGAATCTAAATCATTCACGAAGATCACACATTTCTCGCTCTTAAATGGAAAGCATTGCATGTTAATGGAACTGTGGTTTGTATCAGTTTCAGAAGAAGAGTTGACCTAGATATGGTCTGTATGTGTAGGAAACACCGTTATTTTGTTCTGACCACAGTCACGTTTCCTGCTGTATTAGAGACTCTTAGAAAGCAAGAGCGTGCTTCTTGCTCTAAATCAGAGTGTGTTTCATGGATGAGAACTGTGCTGTGTGTTTCCCATCAGAAATGGAGTTAAATTCCAGGCTCAGTGTCTTCGTACAAGCAAGACATCGTTTCAGGTAAACACACTCACTTTTCAGCTCAAATGAATATAAATCGTTTACGAAGCTCACACGTTTCTTGCTCTTAACTAAATAGCATTGGATGATAGATGACTTGTGGTTTGTATCACTTTCCGAAGCAGAGTTGAACTAGCAATGGTCCCTATGTTTAGGAAACATCGTTCTTTTGTTCTGAGCACACTTTCAAGTTTCTGGCTCAAATACAGACTCTAGAAAGCAACAGCGTGCTTCTTGCTCTAAAGCAGAGTGTGTTTCATGGATGAGAACTGTGCTGTGTTTTTCCCTTCAGAAATGGAGTTAAATCCCAGACTCTGTGTCTTCCTACAAGCAAGACATCTTTTCAGGTAAACTCAGTCACTTTTCAGCTCAAAGGAAGCTACATCATTCACGAAGCTCAAACATTTCTCGCTCTTAACAGGAAAGCATTCCATGTAAATGGAACTGTGGTTTGTATCAGTTTCCGAAGAAGAGTTGACCTAGGTATGGTCTGTAAGTGTAGGAAACACCGTTATTTTGTTCTGAACACATTCACGTTTCCTGCTGTATTAGAGACCCTTAGAAAGCAAGAGCGTGCTTCTTGCTCTAAAGCAGTGTGTGTTTAATGGATGAGAACTGTGCTGTGTGTTTCCCTTCACAAATGGAGTTAAATCCCAGGCTCTGTGTCTTCTTACAAGCAAGACTTCATTTCAGGTAAACGCAGTCACTTTTCGGCTCAAATAAATATAAATCATTTATGAAGCTCACGCGTTTCTTGTTCTTAACTGAAAAGCATTGGATGTTAGATGACCTGTGCTTTGTATCAGTTTCAGAAGCAGAGTTGAACTAGCAATGGTCCGTATGTGTAGGAAACACCGTTCTTTTGTTCTGAGCACACTTTCAAGTTTCTGGCTCTATTATAGACTCTAGAATGCAAGAGCATGCTTCTTGCTCTAAATCAGAATGTGTTTCATGGATGAGAACTGTGCTGTGTGTTTCCCTTCTGAAATGGAGTTAAATCCCAGGCTCTGTGTCTTCCTACAAGCAAGACATCTTTTCAGGTAAACTCAGTCACTTTTAAACTCAAAGGAAGCTACATTGTTCACAAAGCTCACAGGTTTCTCGCTCTGAAATGGAAAGCATTGCATGTTAGAGGAACTGTGGATTGTATCAGTTTCAGAAGAAGAGTTGACCTTGATATGGTCCATATGTGTAGGAAACACCGTTCTTTTGTTCTGAGCACACTTTCAAGTTTCTGGCTCAATTATAGACTCTAGAAAGCAACAGCGTGCTTCTTGCTCTAAAGCAGAGTGTGTTTCATGGATGAGAACTGTGCTGTGTTTTTCCCTTCAGAAATGGAGTAAAATCCCAGGCTCTGTGTCTTCCTACAAGCAAGACATCTTTTCTGGTAAACTCAGTCACTTTTCAGGTCAAAGGAATCTAAATCATTCACGAAGATCACACGTTTCTTGCTCTTAAATGGAAAGCCTTGCATGTTAATGGAACTGTAGTTTGCATCAGATTCAGAAGAAGAGTTGACCTAGATATGGTCCGTATGTGTAGGAAACACCGTAATTTTGTTCTGACCACAGTCACGTTTCGTGCTGTATTAGAGACTCTTAGAAGGCAAGAGCGTGCTTCTTGCTCTAAAGCAGAGTGTGTTTCATGGATGAGAACTGTGCTGTGTGTTTCCTTTCAGAAATGGAGTTAAATTCTAGCCTCTGTGCATTCCTACAAGCAAGACATCATTTCAGGTAAACACAGTCACTTTTCAGCTCAAACGAATATAAATCGTTTACGAAGATCACACGGTTCTCGCTCTTCAATGAAAAGCATTGGATGTTAGATGACTTGTGGTTTGTATCAGTTTCAGAAGCAAAGTTGAACTAGCAATGGTCCGTATGTGTAGGAAACACCGTTCTTTTTTCTGAGCAAACTCATGTTTCCTGCTCTATTAGAGACTCTAGAAAGCAAGAGCGTGCTTCTTCCTATACGCAGAGTGTGTTCCATCGTGCAACAGTGCTGTTTGTTTCCCTTCAGAAATGGAGTTAAATCACAGGCTCTGTATCTTCCTACAAGCAAGACTTCGTTTCACGTAAACTCAGTCACATTTCAGCTCAAACAAAGCTACATTGTTCACATAGCTCACACGTTCCTTGCTCTTAACTGTAAAGCATTAGATGTTAGAGGACCTGTGGTTTGTATCAGTTTCAGAAGCAGAGTTGAAGTAGCAATGGTCCGTATGTGTAGCAAACACCGTTCTTTGGTTCTGAGCACACATTCAAGTTTCTGGCTCTATAATAGACTCTAGAAAGCAAGAGCGTGCTTCTTGCTCTAAAGCAGAGTGTGTTTCATGGATGAGAACTGTGCTGTGTTTTTCCCTTCAGAAGTGGAGTTAATTCCCAGGCTCTGTGTCTTCCTACAAGCAAGACATCTTTTCTGGTAAACTCAGTCACTTTTCAGGTCAAAGGAATCTAAATCATTCACGAAGATCACACGTTTCTTGCTCTTAAATGGAAAGCCTTGCATGTTAATGGAACTGTAGTTTGCATCAGTTTCAGAAGAAGAGTTGACCTAGATATGGTCCGTATGTGTAGGAAACACCGTAATTTTGTTCTGACCACAGTCACGTTTCGTGCTGTATTAGAGACTCTTAGAAGGCAAGATCGTGCTTCTTGCTCTAAAGCAGAGTGTGTTTCATGGATGAGAACTGTGCTGTGTGTTTCCCTTCAGAAATGGAGTTAAATTCCAGGCTCTGTGTCTTCCTACTAGCAAGTCATAATTTCAGGTAAACGCAGTCACTTTTCAGATCAAAGGAAGCTACATCGTTCACGAAGCTCACACGTTTCTCGCTCTTAACTGGAAAGCATTGCATGTTAATGGAACTGTGTTTTGTATCAGTTTCAGAAGAAGAGTTGACCTAGATGTGGTCCGTATGTGTAGGAAACACCATTCTTTTGTTCTGAGCACACTCAAATTTCCTGCTCTATTAGAGACTCTAGAAAGCAAGAGCGTGTTTCTTCTTATATGCAGAGTGTGTTGCATCGTGAGAACAGTGCTGTGTGTTTCCCTTCAGAAATGGAGTTAAATCACAGGCTCTGCATCTTTCTACAAGGAAGACTTCGATTCAAGTAAACTCAGTCACCTTTCAGCTCAAACAAAGCTACATCGTTCACGTAGCTCACACGTCTCTTGCTCTTAACTGTAAAGCATTGGATGTTAGAGGACCTGAGGTTTGTATCAGTTTCAGAAGCAGAGTTGAACTAGCAATGGTCCGTATGTGTAGGAAACACCGTTCTTTTGTTCTGAGTACCCTCAAGTTTCTGGCTCTATCAGAGACTCTAGAAAGCAACAGCATGCTTCTTGCTGTAAAGCAGAGTGTGTTTCATGTATGAGAACTGTGCTGTGTTTTTCCCTTCAGAAATGAAGTTAAATCTCAGGCTCTGTGTCTTCCTGCAAGCAAGATATCTTTTCAGGTAAACTCAGTCACTTTTCAGCTAAAAGGAAGCTACATCATTCACGAAGCTCACACGTTTCTCGATCTTAACTGGAAAGCATTGGATGTAAGAGGAACTGTGGTTTGTATCAGTTTCAGAATCAGAGTTGAACTAGCAGTGGTCCGTATGTGTAGGAAACACTGTTCTTTTGTTCTGAGCACACTTCCAAGTTTCTGGCTCTATTATATACTCTAGAAAGCAAGAGCGTGCTTCTTGCTCTAAAGCAGAGTGTGTTTCATGGATGAGAACTGTGCTGTGTTTTTCCCTTCAGAAATGGAGTTAAATCCCAGGCTCTGTGTCTTCCTACAAGCAAGACATCTTTTCAGGTAAACTCAGTCACTTTTCAGCTCAAAGGAATCTAAATCATTCACGAAGATCACACATTTCTCGCTCTTAAATGGAAAGCATTGCATGTTAATGGAACTGTGGTTTGTATCAGTTTCAGAAGAAGAGTTGACCTAGATATGGTCTGTATGTGTAGGAAACACCGTTATTTTGTTCTGACCACAGTCACGTTTCCTGCTGTATTAGAGACTCTTAGAAAGCAAGAGCGTGCTTCTTGCTCTAAATCAGAGTGTGTTTCATGGATGAGAACTGTGCTGTGTGTTTCCCATCAGAAATGGAGTTAAATTCCAGGCTCAGTGTCTTCGTACAAGCAAGACATCGTTTCAGGTAAACACACTCACTTTTCAGCTCAAATGAATATAAATCGTTTACGAAGCTCACACGTTTCTTGCTCTTAACTAAATAGCATTGGATGATAGATGACTTGTGGTTTGTATCACTTTCCGAAGCAGAGTTGAACTAGCAATGGTCCCTATGTTTAGGAAACATCGTTCTTTTGTTCTGAGCACACTTTCAAGTTTCTGGCTCAAATACAGACTCTAGAAAGCAACAGCGTGCTTCTTGCTCTAAAGCAGAGTGTGTTTCATGGATGAGAACTGTGCTGTGTTTTTCCCTTCAGAAATGGAGTTAAATCCCAGACTCTGTGTCTTCCTACAAGCAAGACATCTTTTCAGGTAAACTCAGTCACTTTTCAGCTCAAAGGAAGCTACATCATTCACGAAGCTCAAACATTTCTCGCTCTTAACAGGAAAGCATTCCATGTAAATGGAACTGTGGTTTGTATCAGTTTCCGAAGAAGAGTTGACCTAGGTATGGTCTGTAAGTGTAGGAAACACCGTTATTTTGTTCTGAACACATTCACGTTTCCTGCTGTATTAGAGACCCTTAGAAAGCAAGAGCGTGCTTCTTGCTCTAAAGCAGTGTGTGTTTAATGGATGAGAACTGTGCTGTGTGTTTCCCTTCACAAATGGAGTTAAATCCCAGGCTCTGTGTCTTCTTACAAGCAAGACTTCATTTCAGGTAAACGCAGTCACTTTTCGGCTCAAATAAATATAAATCATTTATGAAGCTCACGCGTTTCTTGTTCTTAACTGAAAAGCATTGGATGTTAGATGACCTGTGCTTTGTATCAGTTTCAGAAGCAGAGTTGAACTAGCAATGGTCCGTATGTGTAGGAAACACCGTTCTTTTGTTCTGAGCACACTTTCAAGTTTCTGGCTCTATTATAGACTCTAGAATGCAAGAGCAGGCTTCTTGCTCTAAATCAGAATGTGTTTCATGGATGAGAACTGTGCTGTGTGTTTCCCTTCTGAAATGGAGTTAAATCCCAGGCTCTGTGTCTTCCTACAAGCAAGACATCTTTTCAGGTAAACTCAGTCACTTTTAAACTCAAAGGAAGCTACATTGTTCACAAAGCTCACAGGTTTCTCGTTCTTAACTGGAAAGCATTGCATGTTAGAGGATCTGTGGATTGTATCAGTTTCAGAAGAAGAGTTGACCTTGATATGGTCCATATGTGTAGGAAACACCGTTTTTTGTTCTGACAACAGTCACGTTTCCTGCTGTATTAGAGACTCTTAGAAAGCAAGCGCGTGCATCTTGCTCTACAGCAGAGTGTGTTTCACGGATGAGAACTGTGCTGTGTGTTTCCCTTCAGAAATGGAGTTAAATCCCAGGCTCTGTGTCTTCATACAAGCAAGACATCGTTTCATGTAAACGCAGTCACTTTTCAGCTCAAATGAATATAAATCGTTTACGAAGCTCACGCGTTTCTTGTTCTTAACTGAAAAGCATTGGATGTTAGATGACCTGTGCTTTGTATCAGTTTCAGAAGCAGAGTTGAACTAGCAATGGTCCGTATGTGTAGGAAACACCGTTCTTTTGTTCTGAGCACACTTTCAAGTTTCTGGCTCTATTATAGACTCTAGAATGCAAGAGCATGCTTCTTGCTCTAAATCAGAATGTGTTTCATGGATGAGAACTGTGCTGTGTGTTTCCCTTCTGAAATGGAGTTAAATCCCAGGCTCTGTGTCTTCCTACAAGCAAGACATCTTTTCAGGTAAACTCAGTCACTTTTAAACTCAAAGGAAGCTACATTGTTCACAAAGCTCACAGGTTTCTCGCTCTGAAATGGAAAGCATTGCATGTTAGAGGAACTGTGGATTGTATCAGTTTCAGAAGAAGAGTTGACCTTGATATGGTCCATATGTGTAGGAAACACCGTTCTTTTGTTCTGAGCACACTTTCAAGTTTCTGGCTCAATTATAGACTCTAGAAAGCAACAGCGTGCTTCTTGCTCTAAAGCAGAGTGTGTTTCATGGATGAGAACTGTGCTGTGTTTTTCCCTTCAGAAATGGAGTAAAATCCCAGGCTCTGTGTCTTCCTACAAGCAAGACATCTTTTCTGGTAAACTCAGTCACTTTTCAGGTCAAAGGAATCTAAATCATTCACGAAGATCACACGTTTCTTGCTCTTAAATGGAAAGCCTTGCATGTTAATGGAACTGTAGTTTGCATCAGATTCAGAAGAAGAGTTGACCTAGATATGGTCCGTATGTGTAGGAAACACCGTAATTTTGTTCTGACCACAGTCACGTTTCGTGCTGTATTAGAGACTCTTAGAAGGCAAGAGCGTGCTTCTTGCTCTAAAGCAGAGTGTGTTTCATGGATGAGAACTGTGCTGTGTGTTTCCTTTCAGAAATGGAGTTAAATTCTAGGCTCTGTGCATTCCTACAAGCAAGACATCATTTCAGGTAAACACAGTCACTTTTCAGCTCAAACGAATATAAATCGTTTACGAAGATCACACGGTTCTCGCTCTTCAATGAAAAGCATTGGATGTTAGATGACTTGTGGTTTGTATCAGTTTCAGAAGCAAAGTTGAACTAGCAATGGTCCGTATGTGTAGGAAACACCGTTCTTTTTTCTGAGCAAACTCATGTTTCCTGCTCTATTAGAGACTCTAGAAAGCAAGAGCGTGCTTCTTCCTATACGCAGAGTGTGTTCCATCGTGCAACAGTGCTGTTTGTTTCCCTTCAGAAATGGAGTTAAATCACAGGCTCTGTATCTTCCTACAAGCAAGACTTCGTTTCACGTAAACTCAGTCACATTTCAGCTCAAACAAAGCTACATTGTTCACATAGCTCACACGTTCCTTGCTCTTAACTGTAAAGCATTAGATGTTAGAGGACCTGTGGTTTGTATCAGTTTCAGAAGCAGAGTTGAAGTAGCAATGGTCCGTATGTGTAGCAAACACCGTTCTTTGGTTCTGAGCACACATTCAAGTTTCTGGCTCTATAATAGACTCTAGAAAGCAAGAGCGTGCTTCTTGCTCTAAAGCAGAGTGTGTTTCATGGATGAGAACTGTGCTGTGTTTTTCCCTTCAGAAGTGGAGTTAATTCCCAGGCTCTGTGTCTTCCTACAAGCAAGACATCTTTTCTGGTAAACTCAGTCACTTTTCAGGTCAAAGGAATCTAAATCATTCACGAAGATCACACGTTTCTTGCTCTTAAATGGAAAGCCTTGCATGTTAATGGAACTGTAGTTTGCATCAGTTTCAGAAGAAGAGTTGACCTAGATATGGTCCGTATGTGTAGGAAACACCGTAATTTTGTTCTGACCACAGTCACGTTTCGTGCTGTATTAGAGACTCTTAGAAGGCAAGATCGTGCTTCTTGCTCTAAAGCAGAGTGTGTTTCATGGATGAGAACTGTGCTGTGTGTTTCCCTTCAGAAATGGAGTTAAATTCCAGGCTCTGTGTCTTCCTACTAGCAAGTCATAATTTCAGGTAAACGCAGTCACTTTTCAGATCAAAGGAAGCTACATCGTTCACGAAGCTCACACGTTTCTCGCTCTTAACTGGAAAGCATTGCATGTTAATGGAACTGTGTTTTGTATCAGTTTCAGAAGAAGAGTTGACCTAGATGTGGTCCGTATGTGTAGGAAACACCATTCTTTTGTTCTGAGCACACTCAAATTTCCTGCTCTATTAGAGACTCTAGAAAGCAAGAGCGTGTTTCTTCTTATATGCAGAGTGTGTTGCATCGTGAGAACAGTGCTGTGTGTTTCCCTTCAGAAATGGAGTTAAATCACAGGCTCTGCATCTTTCTACAAGGAAGACTTCGATTCAAGTAAACTCAGTCACCTTTCAGCTCAAACAAAGCTACATCGTTCACGTAGCTCACACGTCTCTTGCTCTTAACTGTAAAGCATTGGATGTTAGAGGACCTGAGGTTTGTATCAGTTTCAGAAGCAGAGTTGAACTAGCAATGGTCCGTATGTGTAGGAAACACCGTTCTTTTGTTCTGAGTACCCTCAAGTTTCTGGCTCTATCAGAGACTCTAGAAAGCAACAGCATGCTTCTTGCTGTAAAGCAGAGTGTGTTTCATGTATGAGAACTGTGCTGTGTTTTTCCCTTCAGAAATGAAGTTAAATCTCAGGCTCTGTGTCTTCCTGCAAGCAAGATATCTTTTCAGGTAAACTCAGTCACTTTTCAGCTAAAAGGAAGCTACATCATTCACGAAGCTCACACGTTTCTCGATCTTAACTGGAAAGCATTGGATGTAAGAGGAACTGTGGTTTGTATCAGTTTCAGAATCAGAGTTGAACTAGCAGTGGTCCGTATGTGTAGGAAACACTGTTCTTTTGTTCTGAGCACACTTCCAAGTTTCTGGCTCTATTATATACTCTAGAAAGCAAGAGCGTGCTTCTTGCTCTAAAGCAGAGTGTGTTTCATGGATGAGAACTGTGCTGTGTTTTTCCCTTCAGAAATGGAGTTAAATCCCAGGCTCTGTGTCTTCCTACAAGCAAGACATCTTTTCAGGTAAACTCAGTCACTTTTCAGCTCAAAGGAATCTAAATCATTCACGAAGATCACACATTTCTCGCTCTTAAATGGAAAGCATTGCATGTTAATGGAACTGTGGTTTGTATCAGTTTCAGAAGAAGAGTTGACCTAGATATGGTCTGTATGTGTAGGAAACACCGTTATTTTGTTCTGACCACAGTCACGTTTCCTGCTGTATTAGAGACTCTTAGAAAGCAAGAGCGTGCTTCTTGCTCTAAATCAGAGTGTGTTTCATGGATGAGAACTGTGCTGTGTGTTTCCCATCAGAAATGGAGTTAAATTCCAGGCTCAGTGTCTTCGTACAAGCAAGACATCGTTTCAGGTAAACACACTCACTTTTCAGCTCAAATGAATATAAATCGTTTACGAAGCTCACACGTTTCTTGCTCTTAACTAAATAGCATTGGATGATAGATGACTTGTGGTTTGTATCACTTTCCGAAGCAGAGTTGAACTAGCAATGGTCCCTATGTTTAGGAAACATCGTTCTTTTGTTCTGAGCACACTTTCAAGTTTCTGGCTCAAATACAGACTCTAGAAAGCAACAGCGTGCTTCTTGCTCTAAAGCAGAGTGTGTTTCATGGATGAGAACTGTGCTGTGTTTTTCCCTTCAGAAATGGAGTTAAATCCCAGACTCTGTGTCTTCCTACAAGCAAGACATCTTTTCAGGTAAACTCAGTCACTTTTCAGCTCAAAGGAAGCTACATCATTCACGAAGCTCAAACATTTCTCGCTCTTAACAGGAAAGCATTCCATGTAAATGGAACTGTGGTTTGTATCAGTTTCCGAAGAAGAGTTGACCTAGGTATGGTCTGTAAGTGTAGGAAACACCGTTATTTTGTTCTGAACACATTCACGTTTCCTGCTGTATTAGAGACCCTTAGAAAGCAAGAGCGTGCTTCTTGCTCTAAAGCAGTGTGTGTTTAATGGATGAGAACTGTGCTGTGTGTTTCCCTTCACAAATGGAGTTAAATCCCAGGCTCTGTGTCTTCTTACAAGCAAGACTTCATTTCAGGTAAACGCAGTCACTTTTCGGCTCAAATAAATATAAATCATTTATGAAGCTCACGCGTTTCTTGTTCTTAACTGAAAAGCATTGGATGTTAGATGACCTGTGCTTTGTATCAGTTTCAGAAGCAGAGTTGAACTAGCAATGGTCCGTATGTGTAGGAAACACCGTTCTTTTGTTCTGAGCACACTTTCAAGTTTCTGGCTCTATTATAGACTCTAGAATGCAAGAGCATGCTTCTTGCTCTAAATCAGAATGTGTTTCATGGATGAGAACTGTGCTGTGTGTTTCCCTTCTGAAATGGAGTTAAATCCCAGGCTCTGTGTCTTCCTACAAGCAAGACATCTTTTCAGGTAAACTCAGTCACTTTTAAACTCAAAGGAAGCTACATTGTTCACAAAGCTCACAGGTTTCTCGTTCTTAACTGGAAAGCATTGCATGTTAGAGGATCTGTGGATTGTATCAGTTTCAGAAGAAGAGTTGACCTTGATATGGTCCATATGTGTAGGAAACACCGTTTTTTGTTCTGACAACAGTCACGTTTCCTGCTGTATTAGAGACTCTTAGAAAGCAAGCGCGTGCATCTTGCTCTACAGCAGAGTGTGTTTCACGGATGAGAACTGTGCTGTGTGTTTCCCTTCAGAAATGGAGTTAAATTCCAGGCTCTGTGTCTTCATACAAGCAAGACATCGTTTCATGTAAACGCAGTCACTGTTCAGCTCAAATGAATATAAATCGTTTACGAAGCTCACACGTTTCTTGTTCTTAACTAAATAGCATTGGATGATAGAGGACTTGTGGTTTGTATCACTTTCTGAAGCAGAGTTGAACTAGCAATGGTCCGTATGTGTAGGAAACACCGTTCTTTTGTTCTGAGCACACTTTCAAGTTTCTGGCTCTATTATAGACTCTAGAATGCAAGAGCATGCTTCTTGCTCTAAATCAGAATGTGTTTCATGGATGAGAACTGTGCTGTGTGTTTCCCTTCTGAAATGGAGTTAAATCCCAGGCTCTGTGTCTTCCTACAAGCAAGACATCTTTTCAGGTAAACTCAGTCACTTTTAAACTCAAAGGAAGCTACATTGTTCACAAAGCTCACAGGTTTCTCGCTCTGAAATGGAAAGCATTGCATGTTAGAGGAACTGTGGATTGTATCAGTTTCAGAAGAAGAGTTGACCTTGATATGGTCCATATGTGTAGGAAACACCGTTCTTTTGTTCTGAGCACACTTTCAAGTTTCTGGCTCAATTATAGACTCTAGAAAGCAACAGCGTGCTTCTTGCTCTAAAGCAGAGTGTGTTTCATGGATGAGAACTGTGCTGTGTTTTTCCCTTCAGAAATGGAGTAAAATCCCAGGCTCTGTGTCTTCCTACAAGCAAGACATCTTTTCTGGTAAACTCAGTCACTTTTCAGGTCAAAGGAATCTAAATCATTCACGAAGATCACACGTTTCTTGCTCTTAAATGGAAAGCCTTGCATGTTAATGGAACTGTAGTTTGCATCAGTTTCAGAAGAAGAGTTGACCTAGATATGGTCCGTATGTGTAGGAAACACCGTAATTTTGTTCTGACCACAGTCACGTTTCGTGCTGTATTAGAGACTCTTAGAAGGCAAGAGCGTGCTTCTTGCTCTAAAGCAGAGTGTGTTTCATGGATGAGAACTGTGCTGTGTGTTTCCCTTCAGAAATGGAGTTAAATTCTAGGCTCTGTGCATTCCTACAAGCAAGACATCATTTCAGGTAAACACAGTCACTTTTCAGCTCAAACGAATATAAATCGTTTACGAAGATCACACGGTTCTCGCTCTTCAATGAAAAGCATTGGATGTTAGATGACTTGTGGTTTGTATCAGTTTCAGAAGCAAAGTTGAACTAGCAATGGTCCGTATGTGTAGGAAACACCGTTCTTTTTTCTGAGCAAACTCATGTTTCCTGCTCTATTAGAGACTCTAGAAAGCAAGAGCGTGCTTCTTCCTATACGCAGAGTGTGTTCCATCGTGCAACAGTGCTGTTTGTTTCCCTTCAGAAATGGAGTTAAATCACAGGCTCTGTATCTTCCTACAAGCAAGACTTCGTTTCACGTAAACTCAGTCACATTTCAGCTCAAACAAAGCTACATTGTTCACATAGCTCACACGTTCCTTGCTCTTAACTGTAAAGCATTAGATGTTAGAGGACCTGTGGTTTGTATCAGTTTCAGAAGCAGAGTTGAAGTAGCAATGGTCCGTATGTGTAGCAAACACCGTTCTTTGGTTCTGAGCACACATTCAAGTTTCTGGCTCTATAATAGACTCTAGAAAGCAAGAGCGTGCTTCTTGCTCTAAAGCAGAGTGTGTTTCATGGATGAGAACTGTGCTGTGTTTTTCCCTTCAGAAGTGGAGTTAATTCCCAGGCTCTGTGTCTTCCTACAAGCAAGACATCTTTTCTGGTAAACTCAGTCACTTTTCAGCTCAAAGGAAGATACATCGTTCACGAATCTCACAGGTTTCTCGCTCTTAATTGGAAAGCATTGCATGTTAATGGAACTTCTGTTTGCATCAGTTTCAGAAGAAGAGTTGATCTAGATATAGTCCGTATGTGTAGGAAACACCGTTATTTTGTTCTGACCACAGTCACGTTTCCTGCTGTATTAGAGTCTCTTAGAAGGCAAGATCGTGCTTCTTGCTCTAAAGCAGAGTGTGTTTCTTGGGTGAGAACTGTGCTGTTTGTTTCCCTTCAGAAATGGAGTTAAATTCCAGGCTCTGTGTCTTCCTACAAGCAAGACATAATTTCAGGTAAACTCAGTCACTTTTCAGATCAAAGGAAGCTACATCGTTCACGAAGCTCACACGTTTCTAGCTCTTAACTGGAAAGCATTGCATGTTAATGGAACTGTGGTTTGTATCAGTTTCAGAAGAAGAGTTGACCTAGATATGGTCCGTATGTGTAGGAAACACCGTTCTTTTGTTCTGAGCACACTCAAATTTCCTGCTCTATTAGAGACTCTAGAAAGCAAGAGCGTGTTCTTCTTATATGCAGAGTGTGTTGCACCGTGAGAACTGTGCTGCGTGTTTCCCTTCAGAAATGGAGTTAAATCACAGGCTCTGCATCTTTCTACAATCAAGACTTCGATTCACGTAAACTCAGTCACCTTTCAGCTCAAACAAAGCTACATCGTTCAGGTTTCTCACACGTCTCTTGCTCTTAACTGTAAAGCATTGTATGTTAGAGAACCTGAGGTTTGTATCAGTTTCAGAAGCAGAGTTGAACTAGCAATGGTCCGTATGTGTACGAAACACCGTTATTTTGTTCTGAGTACCCTCAAGTTCTGGCTCTATTAGAGTCTCTGGAAAGCAAGAGCATGCTTCTTGCTCTAAAGCAGAGTGTGTTTCATGGATGAGAACTGTGCTTTTTGTTTCCCTTCAAAAATGGAGTTAAATTCCAGGCTCCGTGTATTCCTACAAGCAAGACATCATTTCAGGTAAACGCAGTCACTTTTCAGCTCAAATAAATATAAATCATTTTTGAAGCTCACACGTTTCTTGCTCTTAACTGAAAAGCATTGGATGTTAGATGACCTGTGGTTTGTATCAGTTTCAGAAGCAGAGTTGAACTAGCAATGGTCCGTATGTGTAGGAAACACCGTTATTTTGTTCTGAGTACCCTCAAGTTTCTGGCTCTATTAGAGTCTCTGGAAAGCAAGAGCATGCTTCTTGCTATAAAGCAGAGTGTGTTTCATGGATGAGAACTGTGCTGTCTGTTTCCCTTCAGAAATGGAGTTAAATCCCAGGCTCTGTGTCTTCCTACATGCGAGACATCTTTTCAGGTAAACTCAGCCACGTTTCAGCTCAAAGGAAGCTACATCGTTCACGAAGCTCACACGTTTCTCGCTCTTAACTTGAAAGCATTGCATGTTAATGGAACTGTGGTTTGTATCAATTTCAGAAGAAGAGTTGACCTAGATATGGTCCATATGTGTAGGAAACACCGTTATTTTGTTCTGACAACAGTCACGTTTCCTGCTGTATTGGAGACTCTTAGAAAGGAAGAGCGTGCATCTTGCTCTAAAGCAGAGTGTGTTTCATGGATGAGCACTGTGCTGTGTGTTTCCCTTCAGAAATGGAGTTAAATTCCAGGCTCTGTGTCTTCATACAGGCAAGACATCATTTCAGGTAAACGCAGTCACTTTTCAGCTCAAATGAATATAAATCGTTTACGAAGCTCACACGTTTCTTGCTCTTAACTAAATAGCATTGGATGATAGATGCCTTGTGGTTTGTATCACTTTCCGAAGCAGAGTTGAACTAGCAATGGTCCCTATGTTTAGGAAACATTGTTCTTTTGTTCTGAGCACACTTTCAAGTTTCTGGCTCAATTATAGACTCTAGAAAGCAACAGCGTGCTTCTTGCTCTAAAGCAGAGTGTGTTTCCTGGATGAGAACTGTGCTGTGTTTTTCCCTTCAGAAATGGAGTTAAATCCCAGGCTCTGTGTCTTGCTACAAGCAAGACATCTTTTCAGGTAAACTCAGTCACTTATCAGCTCAAAGGATCATCCATCGTTCACGAAGCTCACACGTTTCTCGCTCTTAACTGGAAAGCCTTGCATGTTAATGGAACTGTGGTTTGCATCAGTTTCAGAAGAAGAGTTGACCTAGATATGGTCCGTATGTGTAGGAAACACCGTTATTTTGTTCTGACCACAGTCATGTTTCCTGCTGTATTAGAGACTCTTAGAAGGCAAGATCGTGCTTCCTGCTCTAAAGCAGAGTGTGTTTCTTGGATGAGAACTGTGCTGTATGTTTCCCTTCAGAAATGGAGTTAAATTCCAGGCTCTGTGTCTTCCTACAAGCAAGACATAATTTCTGGTAAACTCAGTCACTTTTCAGCTCAAATGAATATATCGTTTACGAAGATCACACGGTTCTCGCTCTTCAATGAAAAGCATTGCATATTAGATGACTTATGGTTTGTATCAGTTTCAGAAGCAAAGTTGAACCACCAATGGTCTATATGTGTAGGAAACAAAGTTCTTTTGTTCTGAGCACACTCACGTTTCCTGCTGTATAATGGACTCTAGAAAGCAAGAACGTGCTTTTTCTTATATGCAGAGTGTGTTTCATCGTGAGAACAGTGCTGTGTGTTTCCCATTAGAAATGGAGGTAAATCACAGGCTCTGCATCTTTCTACAAGCAAGACTTCGTTTCACGTAAACTCAGTCACCTTTCAGCTCAAACAAAGCTACATCGTTCACGTAGCTCACACGCTTCTTGCTCTTAACTGAAAAGCATTGGATGTTAGATGACCTGTGGTTTGTATCAGTTTCAGAATCAGAGTTGAACTAGCAGTGGTCCATATGTGTAGGAAACACTGTTCTTTTGTTCTGAGCACACTTCCAAGTTTCTGGCTCTATTATAGACTCTAGAAAGTAAGAGCGTGCTTCTTGCTCTAAAGCAGAGTGTGTTTCAATGATGAGAACTGTGCTGTGTTTTTCCCGTCAGAAATGGAGTTAAATCCCAGGCTCTGTGTCTTCCTACAAGCAAGACATCTTTTCAGGTAAACTCAGTCACTTTTCAGCTCAAAGGAAGCTACATCATTCACGAAGCTCAAACGTTTCTCGCTCTTAAAAGGAAAGCATTCCATGTTAATGGAACTGTGGTTTGTATCAGTTTCAGAAGAAGAGTTGACCTAGGTATGGTCCGTAAGTGTAGGAAACACCATTATTTTGTTCTGACCACATTCACATTTCCTGCTGTATTAGAGACCCTTAGAAAGCAAGAGCATGATTCTTGTTCTAAATCAAAGTGTGTTTCATGGATGAGAACTGTGCTGTGTGTTTCCCTTCAGAAATGGAGTTAAATTCCAGGCTCTGTGTCTTCCTACAAGCAAGACATCATTTCAAGTAAACTCAGCCACGTTTCAGCTCAAAAGAAGCTACATCGTTCACGAAGCTCACACGTTTCTCGCTCTTAACTTGAAAGCATTGCATGTTAATGGAACTGTGGTTTGTATCAGTTTCAGAAGAAGAGTTGACCTAGATATGGTCCATATGTGTAGGAAACAAAGTTCTTTTGTTCTGAGCACACTCACGTTTCCTGCTGTATAATAGACTCTAGAAAGCAAGAACGTGCTTCTTCTTATATGCAGAGTGTGTTTCATCGTGAGAACAGTGCTGTGTGTTTCCCTTTAGAAATGGAGGTAAATCACAGGCTCTGCATCTTTCTACAAGCAAGACTTCGTTTCACGTAAACTCAGTCACCTTTCAGCTCAAACAAAGCTACATCGTACACGCAGCTCACACGCTTCTTGCTCTTAACTGAAAAGCATTGGATGTTAGACGACCTGTGGTTTGTATCAGTTTCAGATTCAGAGTTGAACTAGGAGTGGTCCGTATGTGTAGGAAACACTGTTCTTTTGTTCTGAGCACACTTCCAAGTTTCTGGCTCTATTATAGACTCTAGAAAGTAAGAGCGTGCTTCTTGCTCTAAAGCAGAGTGTGTTTCAATGATGAGAACTGTGCTGTGTTTTTCCCATCAGAAATGGAGTTAAATCCCAGGCTCTGTGTCTTCCTACAAGCAAGACATCTTTTCAGGTAAACTCAGTCACTTTTCAGCTCAAAGGAAGCTACATCATTCACGAAGCTCAAACGTTTCTCGCTCTTAAAAGGAAAGCATTCCATGTTAATGGAACTGTGGTTTGTATCAGTTTCAGAAGAAGAGTTGACCTAGGTATGGTCCGTAAGTGTAGGAAACACCGTTATTTTGTTCTGACCACATTCACATTTCCTGCTGTATTAGAGACCCTTAGAAAGCAAGAGCGTGATTCTTGTTCTAAATCAAAGTGTGTTTCATGGATGAGAACTGTGCTGTGTGTTTCCCTTCAGAAATGGAGTTAAATTCCAGGCTCTGTGTCTTCCTTACAAGCAAGACATCATTTCAGGTAAACGCAGTCACTTTTCAGCTCAAATAAATATAAATCATTTATGAAGCTCACACGTTTCTTGCTCTTAACTGAAAAGCATTGGATGTTAGATGACCTGTGGTTTGTATCAGTTTCAGAAGCAGAGTTGAACTAGCAATGGTCCGTATGTGTAGGAAACACCGTTATTTTGTTCTGAGTACCCTCAAGTTTCTGGCTCTATTAGAGTCTCTGGAAAGCAAGAGCATGCTTCTTGCTCTAAAGCAGAGTGTGTTTCATGGATGAGAACTGTGCTGTCTGTTTCCCTTCAGAAATGGAGTTAAATCCCAGGCTCTGTGTCTTCCTACATGCGAGACATCTTTTCAGGTAAACTCAGCCATGTTTCAGCTCAAAGGAAGCTACATCATTCACGAAGCTCACACGTTTCTCGCTCTTAAATTGAAAGCATTGCATGTTAATGGAACTGTGGTTTGTATCAGTTTCAGAAGAAGAGTTGACCTAGATATGGTCCATATGTGTAGGAAACACCGTTATTTTGTTCTGACAACAGTCACGTTTCCTGCTGTATTGGAGAATCTTAGAAAGCAAGTGCGTGCATCTTGCTCTAAAGCAGAGTGTGTTTCATGGATGAGCACTGCGCTGTGTGTTTCCCTTCAGAAATGGAGTTAAATTCCAGGCTCTGTGTCTTCATACAAGCAAGACATCATTTCAGGTAAACGCAGTCACTTTTCAGCTCAAATGAATATAAATCGTTTACGAAGCTCACACGTTTCTTGCTCTTAACTAAATAGCATTGGATGATAGATGACTTGTGGTTTGTATCACTTTACGAAGCAGAGTTGAACTAGCAATGGTCCCTATGTTTAGGAAACATTGTTCTTTTGTTCTGAGCACACTTTCAAGTTTCTGGCCTAATTATAGACTCTAGAAAGCAACAGCGTGCTTCTTGCTCTAAAGCAGAGTGTGTTTCCTGGATGAGAACTGTGCTGTGTTTTTCCCTTCAGAAATGGAGTTAAATCCCAGGCTCTGTGTCTTCCTACAAGCAAGACATCTTTTCAGGTAAACTCAGTCACTTTTCAGCTCAAAGGAATCTAAAACATTCACGAAGATCACACATTTCTCGCTCTTAAATGGAAAGACTTGCATGTTAATGGAACTGTGGTTTGTATCAGTTTCAGAAGAAGAGTTGACCTAGATATGGTCTGTAGGTGTAGGCAACACCGTTATTTTGTTCTGACCACAGTCACGTTTCCTGCTGTATTAGAGACCCTCAGAAAGCAAGAGCGTGCTTCTTGCTCTAAATCAGAGTGTGATTCATGGATGAGAACTGTGCTGTGTGTTTCCCTTCAGAAATGGAGTTAAAATCCAGGCTCAGTGTCTTCATACAAGCAAGACATCGTTTCAGGTAAACACAGTGACTTTTCAGCTCAAATTAATATAAATCGTTTACGAAGATCACACGTTTCTCGCTCTTCACTGAAAATCATTGGATGTTAGATGACTTGTGGTTTGTATAAGTTTCAGAAGCAGAGTTGAACTAGCAATGGTCCGTATGTGTAGAAAACACCGTTCTTTTTTTCTGAGCAAACTCATGTTTTCTGCTCTATTAGAGACGCTAGAAAGCAAGAGCGTGCTTCTTCTTATATGCATAGTGTGTTTCATCGTGAGAACAGTGCTGTGTGTTTCCCTTCAGAAATGGAGTTAAATAACAGGCTCTGCATCTTCCTACAAGCAAGACTTCGTTTCACGTAAACTCAGTCCTCTTTCAGCTCAAACAAAGCTACATCGTTCACGTAGCTCACAAGTTTCTTGCTCTTAACTGTAAAGCACTGGATGTTAGAGGACCTGTGGTTTGTATCAGTTTCAGAAGCAGAGTTGAACTAGCAATGGTCCGTATGTGTAGGAAACACCGTTGATTGTTCTGAGTACCCTCAAGTTTCTGGCTATATTAGAGACTCTGGAAAGCAAGAGCACACTACTTGCTCTAAAGGAGAGTTTGTTTCATGGATGAGAACTGTGCTGTGTGTTTCCCTTCAGAAATGGAGTTAAATCCCAGACTCTGTGTCTTCCTACAAGCAAGACATCTTTTCAGGTAAACTCAGTCACTTTTCAGCTCAAAGGAAGCTACATCATTCACGAAGCTCAAACGTTTCTCGATCGTAACAGGAAAGCATTCCATGTTAATGGAACTGTGGTTTGTATCAGTTTCAGAAGAAGAGTTGACCTAGGTATGGGCCATAAGTGTAGGAAACACCGTTATTTTGTTCTGACCACATTCACATTTCCTGCTGTATTAGAGACCCTTAGAAAGCAAAGCGTGCTTCTTGTTCTAAATCAAAGTGTGTTACATGGATGAGAACTGTGCTGTGTGTTTCCCTTCAGAAATGGAGTTAAATTCCAGGCTCTGTGTCTTCCTACATCAAGACATCATTTCAGGTAAACGCTGTCACTTTTCAGCTCAAATAAATATAAATCATTTATGAAGCTCACACGTTTCTTGCTCTTAACTGAAAAGCATTGGATATTAGATGACCTGCGGTTTGTATCAGTTTCAGAAGAAGAGTTGAACTAACAATGGTCCGTATGTGTAGGAAACACCGTTATTTTGTTCTGAGTACCCTCAAGTTTCTGGCTGTATTAGAGTCTCTGGAATGCAAGAGCATGCTTCTTGCTCTAAAGCAGAGTGTGTTTCATGGATGAGAACTGTGCTGTGTGTGTCCCTTCAGAAATGGAGTTAAATTCCAGGCTCAGTGACTTCCTACTAGCAAGACATCATTTCAGGTAAACGCAGTCACTTTTCAGCTCAAATGAATATACATCGTTTACGAAGATCACACGTTTCTCGCTCTTCACTGAAAAGCATTGGATGTTAGATGACTTGTGGTTTGTATCAGTTTCAGAAGGAGAGTTGAACTTGCAATGGTCCGTATGTGTACGAAACACCGTTATTTGTTCTGAGCAAACTCATGTTTCCTGCTCTATTAGAGACTCTAGAAAGCAAGAGCGTGCTTCTTCTTATATGCAGAGTGTGTTTCATCGTGAGAACAGTGCTGTGTGTTTCCCTTCAGAAATGGAGTTAAATCCCAAGCTCTGTGTCTTACTACAAGCAGACATCTTTTCAGGTAAACGCAGTCACTTTTCAGCTCAAAAGAATATAAATCTTTTACGAAGTTCACACGTTTCTTGCTCTTAACTAATAAGCATTCGATGTTAGATGAATTGTGGTTTGTATCAGTTTCAGAAGCAGAGTTGAACTAGCAATGGTCAGTATGTGTAGGAAACACCATTCTTTTGTTCTGAGGACACATTCAAGTTTCTGGCTCTATTATGGACTCTAGAAAGCAACAGCGTGCTTATTGCTCTAAAGCAGAGTGTGTTTCATGGATGAGAACTGTGCTGTGTTTTTCCCTTCAGAAATGGAGTTAAATCCCAGACTCTGTGTCTTCCTACAAGCAAGACATCTTTTCAGGTAAACTCAGTCACTTTTCAGCTCAAAGGAAGCTACATCATTCACGAAGCTCAAAAGTTTCTCGCTCTTAAAAGGAAAGCATTCTATGTTAATGGAACTGTGGTTTGTATCAGTTTCAGAAGAAGAGTTGACCTAGATATGGTCCATATGTGTAGGAAACACCGTTATCTTTTTCTGACAACAGTCACGTTTCCTGCTGTATTGGAGACACTTAGAAAGCAAGAGCGTTCATCTTGCTCTAAAGCAGAGTGTGTTTCATGGATGAGAATTCTGCTGTGTGTTTCCCTTCAGAAATGGAGTTAAATTCCAGGCTTGGGACTTCATACAAGCAAGACATCATTTCAGGTAAACACAGTCACTTTTCAGCTCAAATGAATATATATCATTTACGAAGCTCACACGTTTCTTGCTCTTAACTAAATAGCATTGGATGATAGATGACTTGTGGTTTGTATCACTTTCCGAAGCAGAGTTGAAATAGCAATGGTCCCTATGTTTAGGAAACATCGTTCTTTTATTCTGAGCACACTTTCAAGTTTCTGGCTCAATTATAGACTCTAGAAAGCAACAGCGTGCTTCTTGCTCTAAAGCAGAGTGTGTTTCCTGGATGAGAACTGTGCTGTGTTTTTCCCTTCAGAAATGGAGTTAAATCCCAGGCTCTGTGTCTTGCTACAAGCAAGACATCTTTTCAGGTAAACTCAGTCACTTATCAGCTCAAAGGAAGATATATCGTTCACGAAGCTGACACGTTTCTTGCTCTTAACTGGAAAGCCTTGCATGTTAATGGAACTGTGGTTTGCATCAGTTTCAGAAGAAGAGTTGACCTAGATATGGACCGTATGTGTAGGAAACACCGTTATTTTGTTCTGACCACAGTCATGTTTCTTGCTGTATTAGAGACTCTTAGAAGGCAAGATCATGCTTCTTGCTCTAAAGCAGAGTGTGTTTCTTGGATGAGAACTGTGCTGTGTGTTTCCCTTCAGAAATGGAGTTAAATTCCAGGCTCTGTGTCTTCCTACAAGCAAGACATAATTTCTTGTAAACTCAGTCACTTTTCAGCTCAAATGAATATATCGTTTACCAAGATCACACGGTTCTCGCTCTTCAATGAAAAGCATTGGATGTTAGATGACTTATGGTTTGTATCAGTTTCAGAAGCAAAGTTGATCCACAAATGGTCCATATGTGTAGGAAACAACGTTCTTTTGTTCTGAGCACACTCATGTTTCCTGTTGCATAATAGGCTCTAGAAAGCAAGAACGTGCTTCTTCTTATATGCAGAGTGTGTTTCATCATGAGAACAGTGCTGTGTGTTTCCCATTAGAAATGGAGGTAAATCCCAGGCTCTGCATCTTTCTACAAGCAAGACTTCGTTTCACGTAAACTCAGTCACCTTTCAGCTCAAACAAAGCTACATCGTTCACGTAGCTCACACGCTTCTTGCTCTTAAATGAAAAGACTTGCATGTTAATGGAACTGTGGTGTGTATCAGTTTCAGAATCAGAGTTGAACTAGCAGTGGTCCGTATGTGTAGGAAACACTGTTCTTTTGTTCTGACCACAGTAACGTTTCCTGCTGTATTAGAGACCAGTAGAAAGCAAGAGCGTGCTTCTTGCTCTAAATCAGAGTGTGATTCATGGATGAGAACTGTGCTGTGTGTTTCCCTTCAGAAATGGAGTTAAATTCCAGGCTCAGTGTCTTCGTACAAGCAAGACATCGTTTCAGGTAAACACAGTCACTTTTCAGCTCAAATGAATATAAATCGTTTACGAAGATCACACGTTTCTCGCTCTTCACTGAAAAGCATTGGATGTTAGATGACTTGTGGTTTCTATCAGTTTAAGAAGCAGAGTTGAACTAGCAATGGTCCATATGTGTAGGAAACACCGTTCTTTTTTTCTGAGCAAACTCATGTTTCCTGCTCTATTAGAGACGCTAGAAAGCAAGAGTGTGCTTCTTCTTATATGCAGAGTGTGTTTCATCGTGAGAACAGTGCTGTGTGTTTCCCTTCAGAAATGGAGTTAAATCACAGGCTCTGCATCTTCCTACAAGCAAGACTTCGTTTCACGTAAACTCAGTCCTCTTTCAGCTCAAACAAAGCTACATCGTTCACGTAGCTCACAGGTTTCTTGCTCTTAACTGTAAAGCACTGCATGTTAGAGGACCTGTGGTTTGTATCAGTTTCAGAAGCAGAGTTGAACTAGCAATGGTCCGTATGTGTAGGAAACACCGTTATTTGTTCTAGCAAACTCATGTTTCCTGCTCAATTAGAGACTCTAGAAAGCAAGAGCGTGCTTCTTCTTATATGCAGAGTGTGTTTCATCGTGAGAACAGTGCTGTGTGTTTCCCTTCAGAAATGGAGTTAAATCCCAAGCTCTGTGTCTTCCTACAAGCAAGACATCTTTTCAGGTAAACGCAGTCACTTTTCAGCTCAAAAGAATATAAATCGTTTACGAAGCTCACACGTTTCTTGCGCTTAACTAATAAGCATTCGTTGTTAGATGTATAGTGGTTTGTATGAGATTCAGAAGCAGAGTTAAACTAGCAATGGTCCGTATGTGTAGGAAATACCATTCTTTTGTTCTGTGGACACATTCAAGTTTCTGGCTCTATTATGGACTCTAGAAAGCAACAGTGTGCTTATTGCTCTAAAGCAGAGTGTGTTTCATGGATGAGAACTGTGCTGTGTTTTTCCCTTCAGAAATGGAGTTTAATCCCAGACTCTTTGTCTTCCTACAAGCAAGACATCTTTTCAGGTAAACTCAGTCACTTTTCAGCTCAAAGGAAGCTACATCATTCACGAAGCTCAAACGTTTCTCGCTCTTAACAGGAAAGCATTCCATGTTAATGGAACTGTGGTTTGTATCAGTATCAGAAGAAGAGTTGACCTAGGTATGGTCCGTAAGTGTAGGAAACACCGTTATTTTGTTCTGACCACATTCACATTTCCTGCTGTATTAGAGACCCTTAGAAAGCAAGAGATTGCTTCTTGTTCTAAAGCAAAGTGTGTTTCATGGATGAGAACTGTGCTGTGTGTTTCCCTTCAGAAATGGAGTTAAATTCCAGGCTCTGTGTCTTCCTACAAGTAAGACATGATTTCAGGTAAACGCTGTCACTTTTCAGCTCAAATAAATATAAATCATTTATGAAGCTCACACGTTTCTTGCTCTTAACTGAAAAGCATTGGATATTAGATGACCTGTGGTTTGTATAAGTTTCAGAAGCGGAGTTGAACTAACAATAGTCGGTATGTGTAGGAAACACCGTTATTTTGTTCTGAGTACCCTCAAGTTTCTGGCTCTATTAGAGTCTCTGGAAAGCAAGAGCATGCTTCTTGCTCTAAAGCAGAGTGTGTTTCATGGAAGAGAACTGTGCTGTGTGTTTCCCTTCAGAAATGGAGTTAAATTCCAGGCTCAGTGTCTTCCTACAAGCAAGACATCATTTCAGGTAAACGCAGTCACTTTTCAGCTCAAATGAATATAAATCATTTACGAAGATCACACGTTTCTCGCTCTTCACTGAAAAGCATTGGATGTTAGATGACTTGTGGTTTGTATCAGTTTCAGAAGGAGAGTTGAACTTGCAATGGTCCGTATGTGTACGAAACACCGTTATTTGTTCTGAGTACCCTCAAGTTTCTGGCTACATTACAGACTCTGGAAAGCAAGAGCACACTACTTGCTCTAAAGCAGAGTTTGTTTCATGGATGAGAACTGTGCTGTGTGTTTCCCTTCAGAAATGGAGTTAAATCCCAGACTCTGTGTCTTCCTACAAGCAAGACATCTTTTCAGGTAAACTCAGTCACTTTTCAGCTCAAAGGAAGCTACATCATTCACGAAGCTCAAACGTTTCTCGCTCTTAACAGGAAAGCATTCCATGTTAATGGAACTGTGGTTTGTATCAGTTTCAGAAGAAGAGTTGACCTAGGTATGGTCCTTGTGTAGGAAACACCGTTATTTTGTTCTGACCACATTCACATTTCCTGCTGTTTTAGAGACCCTTAGAAAGCAAGAGCGTGCTTCTTGTTCTAAAGCAAAGTGTGTTTCATGGATGAGAACTGTGCTGTGTGTTTCCCTTCAGAAATGGAGTTAAATTCCAGGCTCTGTGTCTTCCTACAAGCAAGACATCATTTCAGGTAAACGCAGTCACTTTTCAGCTCAAATAAATATAAATCATTTATGAAGCTCACACGTTTCTTGCTCTTAACTGAAAAGCATTGGATATTAGATGACCTGTGGTTTGTATCAGTTTCAGAAGCAGGGTTGAACTAGCAATGGTCCGTATGTGTAGGAAACACCGTTATTTTGTTCTGAGTACCCTCATGTTTCTGGCTCTATTAGCGTCTCTTGAAAGCAAGAGCATGCATCTTGCTCTAAAGCAGAGTGTGTTTCATGGATGAGAACTGTGCTGTGTGTTTCCCTTCAGAAATGGAGTTAAATCCCAGGCTCTGTGTCTTCCTACATGCGAGACATCTTTTCAGGTAAACTCAGCCACTTTTCAGCTCAAAGGAAGCTACAACGTTCACGAAGCTCACAAGTTTCTCGCTCTTAACTTGAAAGCATTGCATGTTAATGGAACTGTGGTTTGTATCAGTTTCAGAAGAAGAGTTGACCTAGATATGGTCCTTGTGTAGGAAACACCGTTATTTTGTTCTGACCACAGTCACGTTTCCCGCTCTATAAGAGACACTTAGAAAGCAAGTGCGTGCTTCTTGCTCTAAAGCAGAGTGTGTTTCATGGATGAGAACTGTGCTGTTTGTTTCCCTTCAGAAATGGAGTCAAATCCAGGCTCAGTGTCTTCCTACAAGCAAGACATCATTTCAGGTAAACACAGTCACTTTTCAGCTCAAATAAATATAAATCATTTACGAAGCTCACACTTTTCTTGCTCTTAACTAATAAGCATTCGATGTTAGATGAATTGTGGTTTGTATCAGTTTCAGAAGCAGAGTTGAACTAGCAATGGTCCGTATGTGTAGGAAATACCATTCTTTTGTTCTGAGGACACATTCAAGTTTCTGGCTCTATTATGGACTCTAGAAATCAACAGTGTGCTTATTGTTCTAAAGCAGAGTGTGTTTCATGGATGAGAACTGTGCTGTGTTTTTCCCTTCAGAAATGGAGTTAAATCCCAGACTCTGTGTCTTCCTACAAGCAAGACATCTTTTCAGGTAAACTCAGTCACTTTTCAGCTCAAAGGAAGCTACATCATTCACGAAGCTCAAACGTTTCTCGCTCTTAACAGGAAAGCATTCCATGTTAATGGAACTGTGGTTTGTATCAGTTTCAGAAGAAGAGTTGACCTAGGTATGGTCCTTGTGTAGGAAACACCGTTATTTTGTTCTGACCACATTCACATTTCCTGCTGTATTAGAGACCCTTAGAAAGCAAGAGCGTGCTTCTTGTTCTAAAGCAAAGTGTGTTTCATGGATGAGTACTGTGCTGTGTGTTTCCCTTCAGAAATGGAGTTAAATTCCAGGCTCTGTGTCTTCCTACAAGCAAGACATCATTTCAGGTAAACGCAGTCACTTTTCAGCTCAAATAAATATAAATCATTTATGAAGCTCACACCTTTCTTGCTCTTAACTGAAAAGCATTGGATATTAGATGACCTGTGGTTTGTATCAGTTTCAGAAGCAGGGTTGAACTAGCAATGGTCCGTATGTGTAGGAAACACCGTTATTTTGTTCTGAGTACCCTCAAGTTTCTGGCTCTATTAGAGTCTCTTGAAAGCAAGAGCATGCTTCTTGCTCTAAAGCAGAGTGTGTTTCATGGATGAGAACTGTGCTGTGTGTTTCCCTTCAGAAATGGAGTTAAATCCCAGGCTCTGTGTCTTCCTACATGCGAGACATCTTTTCAGGTAAAGTCAGCCACTTTTCAGCTCAAAGGAAGCTACAACGTTCACGAAGCTCACAAGTTTCTCGCTCTTAACTTGAAAGCATTGCATGTTAATGGAACTGTGGTTTGTATCAGTTTCAGAAGCAGAGTTGACCTAGATATGGTCCTTGTGTAGGAAACACCGTTATTTTGTTCTGACCACAGTCACGTTTCCCTCTCTATTAGAGACACTTAGAAAGCAAGAGCGTGCTTCTTGCTCTAAAGCAGAGTGTGTTTCATGGATGAGAACTGTGCTGTTTGTTTCCCTTCAGAAATGGAGTTAAATCCAGGCTCAGTGTCTTCCTACAAGCAAGACATCATTTCAGGTAAACACAGTCACTTTTCAGCTCAAATAAATATAAATCATTTATGAAGCTCACACGTTTCTTGCTCTTAACTGAAAAGCATGGGATGTTAGATGACCTGTGGTTTGTATCAGTTTCCGAAGCAGAGTTGAACTAGCAATGGTCCCTATGTTTAGGAAACATCGTTCTTTTGTTCTGAGCACACTTTCAAGTTTCTGGCTCAATTACAGACTCTAGAAAGCAACAGCGTGCTTCTTGCTCTAAAGCAGAGTGTGTTTCATGGATGAGAACTGTGCTGTGTTTTTCCCTTCAGAAATGGAGTTAAATCCCAGGCTCTGTGTCTTGCTACAAGCAAGACATCTTTTCAGGTAAACTCAGTCACTTATCAGCTCAAAGGAAGATACATCGTTCACGAAGCTCACACGTTTCTCGCTCTTAACTGGAAAGCCTTGCATGTTAATGGAACTGTGGTTTGCATCAGATTCAGAAGAAGAGTTGACCTAGATATGGTCCGTATGTGTAGGAAACACCGTTATTTTGTTCTGACCACATTCACATTTCCTGCTGTATTAGAGACCCTTAGAAAGCAAGAGCATGCTTCTTGTTCTAAAGCAAAGTGTGTTTCATGTATGAGAACTCTGCTGTGTGTTTCCCTTCAGAAATGGAGTTAAATTCCAGGCTCTGTGTCTTCATACAAGCAAGACATCATTTCAGGTAAACGCAGTCACTTTTCAGCTCAAATGAATATAAATCGTGTAGGAAGCTCACACGTTTCTTGCTCTTAACTAAATAGCATTGGATGATAGATGACTTGTGGTTCTTATCACTTTCCGAAGCAGAGTTGAACTAGCAATGGTCCCTATGTTTAGGAAACATCGTTCTTTTGTTCTGAGCACACTTTCAAGATTCTGGCTCAATTATAGACTCTAGAAAGTAAGAGCATGCTTCTTGCTCTAAAGCAGAGTGTGTTTCATGGATGAGAACTGTGCTGTGTGTTTCCCTTCAGAAATGGAGTTAAATCCCAGGCTCTGTGTCTTGCTACAAGCAAGACATCTTTTCAGGTAAACTCAGTCACTTTTCAGCTCAAAGGAAGCTACATCATTCACGAAGCTCAAACGTTTCTCGCTCTTAACAGGAAAGCATTCCATGTTAATGGAACTGTGGTTTGTATCAGTTTCAGAAGAAGAGTTGACCTAGGTATGGTCCGTAAGTGTAGGAAACACCGTTATTTTGTTCTGACCACATTCACATTTCCTGCTGTATTAGAGACACTTAGAAAGCAAGAGCGTGCTTCTTGTTCTAAAGCAAATTGTGTTTCATGGATGAGAACTGTGCTGTGTGTTTCCCTTCAGAAATGGAGTTAAATTCCAGGCTCTGTGTCTTCCTACAAGCAAGACATCATTTCAGGTAAACACAGTCACTTTTCAGCTCAAATTAATATAAATCATTTATGAAGCTCACACGTTTCTTGCTCTTAACTGAAAAGCATTCGATGTTAGATGATCTGTGGTTTGTATCAGTTTCAGAAGCAGAGTTGAACTAGCAATGGTCCGTATGTGTGGGAAACACCGTTCTTTTGTTCTGAGTACCCTCAAGTTTCTGGCTCTATTAGAGTCTCTGGAAAGCAAGAGCATGCTTCTTGCTCTAAAGCAGAGTGTGTTTCATGGATGAGAACTGTGCTGTGTGTTTCCCTTCAGAAATGGAGTTATATCCCAGGCTCTGTGTCTTCCTACATGCGAGACATCTTTTCAGGTAAACTCAGCCACGTTTCAGCTCAAAGGAAGCTACATCGTTCACGAAGCTCACAAGTTTCTCGCTCTTAACTTGAAAGCATTGCATGTTAATGGAACTGTGGTTTGTATCAGTTTCAGAAGAAGAGTTGACCTAGATATGGTCCTTGTGTAGGAAAGACCGTTATTTTGTTCTGACCACAGTCACGTTTCCCGCTCTATAAGAGACACTTAGAAAGCAGGAGCGTGCTTCTTGCTCTAAAGCAGAGTGTGTTTCATGGATGAGAACTGTGCTGTTTGTTTCCCTTCAGAAATGGAGTCAAATCCAGGCTCAGTGTCTTCCTACAAGCAAGACATCATTTCAGGTAAACACAGTCACTTTTCAGCTCAAATAAATATAAATCATTTACGAAGCTCACACTTTTCTTGCTCTTAACTAATAAGCATTCGATGTTAGATGAATTGTGGTTTGTATCAGTTTCAGAAGCAGAGTTGAACTAGCAATGGTCCGTATGTGTAGGAAATACCATTCTTTTGTTCTGAGGACACATTCAAGTTTCTGGCTCTATTATGGACTCTAGAAATCAACAGTGTGCTTATTGTTCTAAAGCAGAGTGTGTTTCATGGATGAGAACTGTGCTGTGTTTTTCCCTTCAGAAATGGAGTTAAATCCCAGACTCTGTGTCTTCCTACAAGCAAGACATCTTTTCACGTAAACTCAGTCACCTTTCAGGTCAAACAAAGCTACATCGTTCACGTAGCTCACACGCTTCTTGCTCTTAAATGAAAAGACTTGCATGTTAATGGAACTGTGGTTTGTATCAGTTTCAGAATCAGAGTTGAACTAGCAGTGGTCCGTATGTGTAGGAAACACTGTTCTTTTGTTCTGACCACAGTAACGTTTCCTGCTGTATTAGAGACCAGTAGAAAGCAAGAGCGTGCTTCTTGCTCTAAATCAGAGTGTGATTCATGGATGAGAACTGTGCTGTGTGTTTCCCTTCAGAAATGGAGTTAAATTCCAGGCTCAGTGTCTTCGTACAAGCAAGACATCGTTTCAGGTAAACACAGTCACTTTTCAGCTCAAATGAATATAAATCGTTTACGAAGATCACACGTTTCTCGCTCTTCACTGAAAAGCATTGGATGTTAGATGACTTGTGGTTTCTATCAGTTTAAGAAGCAGAGTTGAACTAGCAATGGTCCATATGTGTAGGAAACACCGTTCTTTTTTTCTGAGCAAACTCATGTTTCCTGCTCTATTAGAGACGCTAGAAAGCAAGAGTGTGCTTCTTCTTATATGCAGAGTGTGTTTCATCGTGAGAACAGTGCTGTGTGTTTCCCTTCAGAAATGGAGTTAAATCACAGGCTCTGCATCTTCCTACAAGCAAGACTTCGTTTCACGTAAACTCAGTCCTCTTTCAGCTCAAACAAAGCTACATCGTTCACGTAGCTCACACGTTTCTTGCTCTTAACTGTAAAGCACTGCATGTTAGAGGACCTGTGGTTTGTATCAGTTTCAGAAGCAGAGTTGAACTAGCAATGGTCCGTATGTGTAGGAAACACCGTTATTTGTTCTGAGTACCCTCAAGTTTCTGGCTTTATTAGAGACTCTGGAAAGGAAGAGCACACTACTTGCTCTAAAGCAGAGTTTGTTTCATGGATGAGAACTGTGCTGTGTGTTTCCCTTTAGAAAAGGAGTTAAATCCCAGGCTCTGTGTCTTCCTACAAGCAAGACATCTTTTCAGGTAAACGCAGTCACTTTTCAGCTCAAAAGAATATAAATCGTTTATGAAGCTCACACGTTTCTTGCTCTTAACTAAAAAGCATTCGATGTTAGATGAATTGTGGTTTGCATCAGTTTCAGAAGCAGAGTTGAACTAGCAGTGGTCCCTATGTGTAGGAAACACCGTTCTTTTGTTCTGAGGACACATTGAAGTTTCTGGCTCTATTATGGACTCTAGAAAGCAACAGCGTGCTTATTGCTCTAAAGCACAGTGTGTTTCATGGATGAGAACTGTACTGTGTTTTTCCCTTCAGAAATGGAGTTAAATCCCAGACTCTGTGTCTTCCTACATGCAAGACATCTTTTCAGGTAAACTCAGTCACTTTTCAGCTCAAATGAATATAAATCGTTTACGAAGATCACACGTTTCTCGCTCTTCACTGAAAAGCATTGGATGTTAGATGACTTGTGGTTTATATCAGTTTCAGAAGCAGAGTTGAACTAGCAATGGTCCGTACGTGTAGGAAACACCGTTCTTTGTTCTAGCAAACTCATGTTTCCTGCTCAATTAGAGACTCTAGAAAGCAAGAGCGTGCTTCTTCCTATATGCAGAGTGTGTTTCATCGTGAGAACAGTGCTGTGTGTTTCCCTTCAGAAATGGAGCTAAATCCCAAGCTCTGTGTCTTCCTATAAGCAAGACATCTTTTCAGGTAAACGCAGTCACTTTTCAGCTCAAAAGAATATAAATCGTTTACGAACCTCACACGTTTCTTGCGCTTAACTAATAAGCATTCGTTGTTAGATATATAGTGGTTTGTATCAGTTTCAGAAGCAGAGTTGAACTAGCAATGGTCCGTATGTGTAGGAAATACCATTCTTTTGTTCTGTGGACACATTCAAGTTTCTGGCTCTATTATGGACTCTAGAAAGCAACAGTGTGCTTATTGCTCTAAAGCAGAGTGTGTTTCATGGATGAGAACTGTGCTGTGTTTTTCCCTTCAGAAATGGAGTTTAATCCCAGACTCTTTGTCTTCCTACAAGCAAGACATCTTTTCAGGTAAACTCAGTCACTTTTCAGCTCAAAGGAAGCTACATCATTCACGAAGCTCAAACGTTTCTCGCTCTTAACAGGAAAGCATTCCATGTTAATGGAACTGTGGTTTGTATCAGTATCAGAAGAAGAGTTGACCTAGGTATGGTCCGTAAGTGTAGGAAACACCGTTATTTTGTTCTGACCACATTCACATTTCCTGCTGTATTAGAGACCTTTAGAAAGCAAGAGATTGCTTCTTGTTCTAAAGCAAAGTGTGTTTCATGGATGAGAACTGTGCTGTGTGTTTCCCTTCAGAAATGGAGTTAAATTCCAGGCTCTGTGTCTTCCTACAAGCAAGACATCATTTCAGGTAAACGCAGTCACTTTTCAGCTCAAATAAATATAAATCATTTATGAAGCTCACACGTTTCTTGCTCTTAACTGAAAAGCATTGGATATTAGATGACCTGTGGTTTGTATCAGTTTCAGAAGCGGAGTTGAACTAACAATGGTCGGTATGTGTAGGAAACACCGTTATTTTGTTCTGAGTACCCTCAAATTTCTGGCTCTATTAGAGTCTCTGGAAAGCAAGAGCATGCTTCTTGCTCTAAAGCAGAGTGTGTTTCATGGAAGAGAACTGTGCTGTGTGTTTCCCTTCAGAAATGGAGTTAAATTCCAGGCTCAGTGTCTTCCTACAAGCAAGACATCATTTCAGGTAAACGCAGTCACTTTTCAGCTCAAATGAATATAAATCGTTTACGAAGATCACACGTTTCTCGCTCTTCACTGAAAAGCATTGTATGTTAGATGACTTGTCGTTTGTATCAGTTTCAGAAGGAGAGTTGAACTTGCAATGGTCCGTATGTGTACGAAACACCGTTATTTGTTCTGAGTACCCTCAAGTTTCTGGCTACATTACAGACTCTGGAAAGCAAGAGCACACTACTTGCTGTAAAGCAGAGTTTGTTTCATGGATGAGAACTGTGCTGTGTGTTTCCCTTCAGAAAAGGAGTTAAATCCCAGGCTCTGTGTCTTCCTACAAGCAAGACATCTTTTCAGGTAAACGCACTCCCTTTTCAGCTCAGAAGAATATAAATCGTTTACGAAGCTCACACGTTTCTTGCTCTTAACTAAAAAGAATTCGAAGTTAGATGAATTGTGGTTTGTATCAGTTTCAGAAGCAGAGTTGAACTAGCAATGGTCCCTATGTGTAGGAAACACCGTTCTTTTGTTCTGAGGACACATTCAAGTTTCTGGCTCTATTATGGACTCTAGAATGCAACAGCGTGCTTATTGCTCTAAAGCATAGTGTGTTTCATGGATGAGAACTGTGCTGTGTTTTTCCCTTCAGAAATGGAGTTAAATCCCAGACTCTGTGTCTTCCTACAAGCAAGACATCTTTTCAGGTAAACTCAGTCACTTTTCAGCTCAAAGGAAGCTACATCATTCACGAAGCTCAAACGTTTCTCGCTCTTAACAGGCAAGCATTCCATGTTAATGGAACTGTGGTTTGTATCAGTTTCAGAAGAAGAGTTGACCTAGGTATGGTCCTTGTGTAGGAAACACCGTTATTTTGTTCTGACCACATTCACATTTCCTGCTGTATTAGAGACCCTTAGAAAGCAAGAGCGTGCTTCTTGTTCTAAAGCAAAGTGTGTTTCATGGATGAGTACTGTGCTGTGTGTTTCCCTTCAGAAATGGAGTTAAATTCCAGGCTCTGTGTCTTCCTACAAGCAAGACATCATTTCAGGTAAACGCAGTCACTTTTCAGCTCAAATAAGTATAAATCATTTATGAAGCTCACACGTTTCTTGCTCTTAACTGAAAAGCATTGGATATTAGATGACCTGTGGTTTGTATCAGTTTCAGAAGCAGGGTTGAACTAGCAATGGTCCGTATGTGTAGGAAACACCGTTATTTTGTTCTGAGTACCCTCAAGTTTCTGGCTCTATTAGAGTCTCTGGAAAGCAAGAGCATGCTTCTTGCTCTAAAGCATAGTGTGTTTCATGGATGAGAACTGTGCTGTGTGTTTCCCTTCAGAAATGGAGTTATATCCCAGGCTCTGTGTCTTCCTACATGCGAGACATCTTTTCAGGTAAACTCAGCCACGTTTCAGCTCAAAGGAAGCTACATCGTTCACGAAGCTCACAAGTTTCTCGCTCTTAACTTGAAAGCATTGCATGTTAATGGAACTGTGGTTTGTATCAGTTTCAGAAGAAGAGTTGACCTAGATATGGTCCTTGTGTAGGAAAGACCGTTATTTTGTTCTGACCACAGTCACGTTTCCCGCTCTATAAGAGACACTTAGAAAGCAGGAGCGTGCTTCTTGCTCTAAAGCAGAGTGTGTTTCATGGATGAGAACTGTGCTGTTTGTTTCCCTTCAGAAATGGAGTCAAATCCAGGCTCAGTGTCTTCCTACAAGCAAGACATCATTTCAGGTAAACACAGTCACTTTTCAGCTCAAATAAATATAAATCATTTACGAAGCTCACACTTTTCTTGCTCTTAACTAATAAGCATTCGATGTTAGATGAATTGTGGTTTGTATCAGTTTCAGAAGCAGAGTTGAACTAGCAATGGTCCGTATGTGTAGGAAATACCATTCTTTTGTTCTGAGGACACATTCAAGTTTCTGGCTCTATTATGGACTCTAGAAATCAACAGTGTGCTTATTGTTCTAAAGCAGAGTGTGTTTCATGGATGAGAACTGTGCTGTGTTTTTCCCTTCAGAAATGGAGTTAAATCCCAGACTCTGTGTCTTCCTACAAGCAAGACATCTTTTCACGTAAACTCAGTCACCTTTCAGGTCAAACAAAGCTACATCGTTCACGTAGCTCACACGCTTCTTGCTCTTAAATGAAAAGACTTGCATGTTAATGGAACTGTGGTTTGTATCAGTTTCAGAATCAGAGTTGAACTAGCAGTGGTCCGTATGTGTAGGAAACACTGTTCTTTTGTTCTGACCACAGTAACGTTTCCTGCTGTATTAGAGACCAGTAGAAAGCAAGAGCGTGCTTCTTGCTCTAAATCAGAGTGTGATTCATGGATGAGAACTGTGCTGTGTGTTTCCCTTCAGAAATGGAGTTAAATTCCAGGCTCAGTGTCTTCGTACAAGCAAGACATCGTTTCAGGTAAACACAGTCACTTTTCAGCTCAAATGAATATAAATCGTTTACGAAGATCACACGTTTCTCGCTCTTCACTGAAAAGCATTGGATGTTAGATGACTTGTGGTTTCTATCAGTTTAAGAAGCAGAGTTGAACTAGCAATGGTCCATATGTGTAGGAAACACCGTTCTTTTTTTCTGAGCAAACTCATGTTTCCTGCTCTATTAGAGACGCTAGAAAGCAAGAGTGTGCTTCTTCTTATATGCAGAGTGTGTTTCATCGTGAGAACAGTGCTGTGTGTTTCCCTTCAGAAATGGAGTTAAATCACAGGCTCTGCATCTTCCTACAAGCAAGACTTCGTTTCACGTAAACTCAGTCCTCTTTCAGCTCAAACAAAGCTACATCGTTCACGTAGCTCACACGTTTCTTGCTCTTAACTGTAAAGCACTGCATGTTAGAGGACCTGTGGTTTGTATCAGTTTCAGAAGCAGAGTTGAACTAGCAATGGTCCGTATGTGTAGGAAACACCGTTATTTGTTCTGAGTACCCTCAAGTTTCTGGCTTTATTAGAGACTCTGGAAAGGAAGAGCACACTACTTGCTCTAAAGCAGAGTTTGTTTCATGGATGAGAACTGTGCTGTGTGTTTCCCTTTAGAAAAGGAGTTAAATCCCAGGCTCTGTGTCTTCCTACAAGCAAGACATCTTTTCAGGTAAACGCAGTCACTTTTCAGCTCAAAAGAATATAAATCGTTTATGAAGCTCACACGTTTCTTGCTCTTAACTAAAAAGCATTCGATGTTAGATGAATTGTGGTTTGTATCAGTTTCAGAAGCAGAGTTGAACTAGCAGTGGTCCCTATGTGTAGGAAACACCGTTCTTTTGTTCTGAGGACACATTGAAGTTTCTGGCTCTATTATGGACTCTAGAAAGCAACAGCGTGCTTATTGCTCTAAAGCACAGTGTGTTTCATGGATGAGAACTGTACTGTGTTTTTCCCTTCAGAAATGGAGTTAAATCCCAGACTCTGTGTCTTCCTACATGCAAGACATCTTTTCAGGTAAACTCAGTCACTTTTCAGCTCAAATGAATATAAATCGTTTACGAAGATCACACGTTTCTCGCTCTTCACTGAAAAGCATTGGATGTTAGATGACTTGTGGTTTATATCAGTTTCAGAAGCAGAGTTGAACTAGCAATGGTCCGTACGTGTAGGAAACACCGTTCTTTGTTCTAGCAAACTCATGTTTCCTGCTCAATTAGAGACTCTAGAAAGCAAGAGCGTGCTTCTTCCTATATGCAGAGTGTGTTTCATCGTGAGAACAGTGCTGTGTGTTTCCCTTCAGAAATGGAGCTAAATCCCAAGCTCTGTGTCTTCCTATAAGCAAGACATCTTTTCAGGTAAACGCAGTCACTTTTCAGCTCAAAAGAATATAAATCGTTTACGAACCTCACACGTTTCTTGCGCTTAACTAATAAGCATTCGTTGTTAGATATATAGTGGTTTGTATCAGTTTCAGAAGCAGAGTTGAACTAGCAATGGTCCGTATGTGTAGGAAATACCATTCTTTTGTTCTGTGGACACATTCAAGTTTCTGGCTCTATTATGGACTCTAGAAAGCAACAGTGTGCTTATTGCTCTAAAGCAGAGTGTGTTTCATGGATGAGAACTGTGCTGTGTTTTTCCCTTCAGAAATGGAGTTTAATCCCAGACTCTTTGTCTTCCTACAAGCAAGACATCTTTTCAGGTAAACTCAGTCACTTTTCAGCTCAAAGGAAGCTACATCATTCACGAAGCTCAAACGTTTCTCGCTCTTAACAGGAAAGCATTCCATGTTAATGGAACTGTGGTTTGTATCAGTATCAGAAGAAGAGTTGACCTAGGTATGGTCCGTAAGTGTAGGAAACACCGTTATTTTGTTCTGACCACATTCACATTTCCTGCTGTATTAGAGACCTTTAGAAAGCAAGAGATTGCTTCTTGTTCTAAAGCAAAGTGTGTTTCATGGATGAGAACTGTGCTGTGTGTTTCCCTTCAGAAATGGAGTTAAATTCCAGGCTCTGTGTCTTCCTACAAGCAAGACATCATTTCAGGTAAACGCAGTCACTTTTCAGCTCAAATAAATATAAATCATTTATGAAGCTCACACGTTTCTTGCTCTTAACTGAAAAGCATTGGATATTAGATGACCTGTGGTTTGTATCAGTTTCAGAAGCGGAGTTGAACTAACAATGGTCGGTATGTGTAGGAAACACCGTTATTTTGTTCTGAGTACCCTCAAATTTCTGGCTCTATTAGAGTCTCTGGAAAGCAAGAGCATGCTTCTTGCTCTAAAGCAGAGTGTGTTTCATGGAAGAGAACTGTGCTGTGTGTTTCCCTTCAGAAATGGAGTTAAATTCCAGGCTCAGTGTCTTCCTACAAGCAAGACATCATTTCAGGTAAACGCAGTCACTTTTCAGCTCAAATGAATATAAATCGTTTACGAAGATCACACGTTTCTCGCTCTTCACTGAAAAGCATTGTATGTTAGATGACTTGTCGTTTGTATCAGTTTCAGAAGGAGAGTTGAACTTGCAATGGTCCGTATGTGTACGAAACACCGTTATTTGTTCTGAGTACCCTCAAGTTTCTGGCTACATTACAGACTCTGGAAAGCAAGAGCACACTACTTGCTGTAAAGCAGAGTTTGTTTCATGGATGAGAACTGTGCTGTGTGTTTCCCTTCAGAAAAGGAGTTAAATCCCAGGCTCTGTGTCTTCCTACAAGCAAGACATCTTTTCAGGTAAACGCACTCCCTTTTCAGCTCAGAAGAATATAAATCGTTTACGAAGCTCACACGTTTCTTGCTCTTAACTAAAAAGAATTCGAAGTTAGATGAATTGTGGTTTGTATCAGTTTCAGAAGCAGAGTTGAACTAGCAATGGTCCCTATGTGTAGGAAACACCGTTCTTTTGTTCTGAGGACACATTCAAGTTTCTGGCTCTATTATGGACTCTAGAAAGCAACAGCGTGCTTATTGCTCTAAAGCAGAGTGTGTTTCATGGATGAGAACTGTGCTGTGTTTTTCCCTTCAGAAATGGAGTTAAATCCCAGACTCTGTGTCTTCCTACAAGCAAGACATCTTTTCAGGTAAACTCAGTCACTTTTCAGCTCAAAGGAAGCTACATCATTCACGAAGCTCAAACGTTTCTCGCTCTTAACAGGAAAGCATTCCATGTTAATGGAACTGTGGTTTGTATCAGTTTCAGAAGAAGAGTTGACCTAGGTATGGTCCTTGTGTAGGAAACACCGTTATTTTGTTCTGACCACATTCACATTTCCTGCTGTATTAGAGACCCTTAGAAAGCAAGAGCGTGCTTCTTGTTCTAAAGCAAAGTGTGTTTCATGGATGAGTACTGTGCTGTGTGTTTCCCTTCAGAAATGGAGTTAAATTCCAGGCTCTGTGTCTTCCTACAAGCAAGACATCATTTCAGGTAAACGCAGTCACTTTTCAGCTCAAATAAGTATAAATCATTTATGAAGCTCACACGTTTCTTGCTCTTAACTGAAAAGCATTGGATATTAGATGACCTGTGGTTTGTATCAGTTTCAGAAGCAGGGTTGAACTAGCAATGGTCCGTATGTGTAGGAAACACCGTTATTTTGTTCTGAGTACCCTCAAGTTTCTGGCTCTATTAGAGTCTCTTGAAAGCAAGAGCATGCATCTTGCTCTAAAGCAGAGTGTGTTTCATGGATGAGAACTGTGCTGTGTGTTTCCCTTCAGAAATGGAGTTAAATCCCAGGCTCTGTGTCTTCCTACATGCGAGACATCTTTTCAGGTAAACTCAGCCACTTTTCAGCTCAAAGGAAGCTACAACGTTCACGAAGCTCACAAGTTTCTCGCTCTTAACTTGAAAGCATTGCATGTTAATGGAACTGTGGTTTGTATCAGTTTCAGAAGAAGAGTTGACCTAGATATGGTCCTTGTGTAGGAAACACCGTTATTTTGTTCTGACCACAGTCACGTTTCCCGCTCTATAAGAGACACTTAGAAAGCAAGTGCGTGCTTCTTGCTCTAAAGCAGAGTGTGTTTCATGGATGAGAACTGTGCTGTTTGTTTCCCTTCAGAAATGGAGTCAAATCCAGGCTCAGTGTCTTCCTACAAGCAAGACATCATTTCAGGTAAACACAGTCACTTTTCAGCTCAAATAAATATAAATCATTTACGAAGCTCACACTTTTCTTGCTCTTAACTAATAAGCATTCGATGTTAGATGAATTGTGGTTTGTATCAGTTTCAGAAGCAGAGTTGAACTAGCAATGGTCCGTATGTGTAGGAAATACCATTCTTTTGTTCTGAGGACACATTCAAGTTTCTGGCTCTATTATGGACTCTAGAAATCAACAGTGTGCTTATTGTTCTAAAGCAGAGTGTGTTTCATGGATGAGAACTGTGCTGTGTTTTTCCCTTCAGAAATGGAGTTAAATCCAGGCTCAGTGTCTTCCTACAAGCAAGACATCATTTCAGGTAAACACAGTCACTTTTCAGCTCAAATAAATATAAATCATTTATGAAGCTCACACGTTTCTTGCTCTTAACTGAAAAGCATGGGATGTTAGATGACCTGTGGTTTGTATCAGTTTCTGAAGCAGAGTTGAACTAGCAATGGTCCCTATGTTTAGGAAACATCGTTCTTTTGTTCTGAGCACACTTTCAAGTTTCTGGCTCAATTACAGACTCTAGAAAGCAACAGCGTGCTTCTTGCTCTAAAGCAGAGTGTGTTTCATGGATGAGAACTGTGCTGTGTTTTTCCCTTCAGAAATGGAGTTAAATCCCAGGCTCTGTGTCTTGCTACAAGCAAGACATCTTTTCAGGTAAACTCAGTCACTTATCAGCTCAAAGGAAGATACATCGTTCACGAAGCTCACACGTTTCTCGCTCTTACCTGGAAAGCCTTGCATGTTAATGGAACTGTGGTTTGCATCAGATTCAGAAAAAGAGTTGACCTAGATATGGTCCGTATGTGTAGGAAACACCGTTATTTTGTTCTGACCACATTCACATTTCCTGCTGTATTAGAGACCCTTAGAAAGCAAGAGCGTGCTTCTTGTTCTAAAGCAAAGTGTGTTTCATGTATGAGAACTCTGCTGTGTGTTTCCCTTCAGAAATGGAGTTAAATTCCAGGCTCTGTGTCTTCATACAAGCAAGACATCATTTCAGGTAAACGCAGTCACTTTTCAGCTCAAATGAATATAAATCGTGTACGAAGCTCACACGTTTCTTGCTCTTAACTAAATAGCATTGGATGATAGATGACTTGTGGTTCTTATCACTTTCCGAAGCAGAGTTGAACTAGCAATGGTCCCTATGTTTAGGAAACATCGTTCTTTTGTTCTGAGCACACTTTCAAGATTCTGGCTCAATTATAGACTCTAGAAAGCAAGAGCATGCTTCTTGCTCTAAAGCAGAGTGTGTTTCATGGATGAGAACTGTGCTGTGTGTTTCCCTTCAGAAATGGAGTTAAATCCCAGGCTCTGTGTCTTGCTACAAGCAAGACATCTTTTCAGGTAAACTCAGTCACTTTTCAGCTCAAAGGAAGCTACATCATTCACGAAGCTCAAACGTTTCTCGCTCTTAACAGGAAAGCATTCCATGTTAATGGAACTGTGGTTTGTATCAGTTTCAGAAGAAGAGTTGACCTAGGTATGGTCTGTAAGTGTAGGAAACACCGTTATTTTGTTCTGACCACATTCACATTTCCTGCTGTATTAGAGACACTTAGAAAGCAAGAGCGTGCTTCTTGTTCTAAAGCAAATTGTGTTTCATGGATGAGAACTGTGCTGTGTGTTTCCCTTCAGAAATGGAGTTAAATTCCAGGCTCTGTGTCTTCCTACAAGCAAGACATCATTTCAGGTAAACACAGTCACTTTTCAGCTCAAATTAATATAAATCATTTATGAAGCTCACACGTTTCTTGCTCTTAACTGAAAAGCATTGGATGTTAGATGACATGTGGTTTGTATCAGTTTCAGAAGCAGAGTTGAACTAGCAATGGTCCGTATGTGTGGGAAACACCGTTCTTTTGTTCTGAGTACCCTCAAGTTTCTGGCTCTATTAGAGTCTCTGGAAAGCAAGAGCATGCTTCTTGCTCTAAAGCAGAGTGTGTTTCATGGATGAGAACTGTGCTGTGTGTTTCCCTTCAGAAATGGAGTTATATCCCAGGCTCTGTGTCTTCCTACATGCGAGACATCTTTTCAGGTAAACTCAGCCACGTTTCAGCTCAAAGGAAGCTACATCGTTCACGAAGCTCACAAGTTTCTCGCTCTTAACTTGAAAGCATTGCATGTTAATGGAACTGTGGTTTGTATCAGTTTCAGAAGAAGAGTTGACCTAGATATGGTCCTTGTGTAGGAAACACCGTTATTTTGTTCTGACCACAGTCACGTTTCCCGCTCTATAAGAGACACTTAGAAAGCAAGAGCGTGCTTCTTGCTCTAAAGCAGAGTGTGTTTCATGGATGAGAACTGTGCTGTTTGTTTCCCTTCAGAAATGGAGTCAAATCCAGGCTCAGTGTCTTCCTACAAGCAAGACATCATTTCAGGTAAACACAGTCACTTTTCAGCTCAAATAAATATAAATCATTTACGAAGCTCACACTTTTCTTGCTCTTAACTAATAAGCATTCGATGTTAGATGAATTGTGGTTTGTATCAGTTTCAGAAGCAGAGTTGAACTAGCAATGGTCCGTATGTGTAGGAAATACCATTCTTTTGTTCTGAGGACACATTCAAGTTTCTGGCTCTATTATGGACTCTAGAAATCAACAGTGTGCTTATTGTTCTAAAGCAGAGTGTGTTTCATGGATGAGAACTGTGCTGTGTTTTTCCCTTCAGAAATGGAGTTAAATCCCAGACTCTGTGTCTTCCTACAAGCAAGACATCTTTTCACGTAAACTCAGTCACCTTTCAGCTCAAACAAAGCTACATCGTTCACGTAGCTCACACGCTTCTTGCTCTTAAATGAAAAGACTTGCATGTTAATGGAACTGTGGTGTGTATCAGTTTCAGAATCAGAGTTGAACTAGCAGTGGTCCGTATGTGTAGGAAACACTGTTCTTTTGTTCTGACCACAGTAACGTTTCCTGCTGTATTAGAGACCAGTAGAAAGCAAGAGCGTGCTTCTTGCTCTAAATCAGAGTGTGATTCATGGATGAGAACTGTGCTGTGTGTTTCCCTTCAGAAATGGAGTTAAATTCCAGGCTCAGTGTCTTCGTACAAGCAAGACATCGTTTCAGGTAAACACAGTCACTTTTCAGCTCAAATGAATATAAATCGTTTACGAAGATCACACGTTTCTCGCTCTTCACTGAAAAGCATTGGATGTTAGATGACTTGTGGTTTCTATCAGTTTAAGAAGCAGAGTTGAACTAGCAATGGTCCATATGTGTAGGAAACACCGTTCTTTTTTTCTGAGCAAACTCATGTTTCCTGCTCTATTAGAGACGCTAGAAAGCAAGAGTGTGCTTCTTCTTATATGCAGAGTGTGTTTCATCGTGAGAACAGTGCTGTGTGTTTCCCTTCAGAAATGGAGTTAAATCACAGGCTCTGCATCTTCCTACAAGCAAGACTTCGTTTCACGTAAACTCAGTCCTCTTTCAGCTCAAACAAAGCTACATCGTTCACGTAGCTCACACGTTTCTTGCTCTTAACTGTAAAGCACTGCATGTTAGAGGACCTGTGGTTTGTATCAGTTTCAGAAGCAGAGTTGAACTAGCAATGGTCCGTATGTGTAGGAAACACCGTTATTTGTTCTGAGTACCCTCAAGTTTCTGGCTTTATTAGAGACTCTGGAAAGGAAGAGCACACTACTTGCTCTAAAGCAGAGTTTGTTTCATGGATGAGAACTGTGCTGTGTGTTTCCCTTTAGAAAAGGAGTTAAATCCCAGGCTCTGTGTCTTCCTACAAGCAAGACATCTTTTCAGGTAAACGCAGTCACTTTTCAGCTCAAAAGAATATAAATCGTTTATGAAGCTCACACGTTTCTTGCTCTTAACTAAAAAGCATTCGATGTTAGATGAATTGTGGTTTGTATCAGTTTCAGAAGCAGAGTTGAACTAGCAGTGGTCCCTATGTGTAGGAAACACCGTTCTTTTGTTCTGAGGACACATTGAAGTTTCTGGCTCTATTATGGACTCTAGAAAGCAACAGCGTGCTTATTGCTCTAAAGCACAGTGTGTTTCATGGATGAGAACTGTACTGTGTTTTTCCCTTCAGAAATGGAGTTAAATCCCAGACTCTGTGTCTTCCTACATGCAAGACATCTTTTCAGGTAAACTCAGTCACTTTTCAGCTCAAATGAATATAAATCGTTTACGAAGATCACACGTTTCTCGCTCTTCACTGAAAAGCATTGGATGTTAGATGACTTGTGGTTTGTATCAGTTTCAGAAGCAGAGTTGAACTAGCAATGGTCCGTACGTGTAGGAAACACCGTTCTTCGTTCTAGCAAACTCATGTTTCCTGCTCAATTAGAGACTCTAGAAAGCAAGAGCGTGCTTCTTCTTATATGCAGAGTGTGTTTCATCGTGAGAACAGTGCTGTGTGTTTCCCTTCAGAAATGGAGTTAAATCCCAAGCTCTGTGTCTTCCTACAAGCAAGACATCTTTTCAGGTAAACGCAGTCACTTTTCAGGTCAAAAGAATATAAATCGTTTACGAAGCTCACACGTTTCTTGCGCTTAACTAATAAGCATTCGTTGTTAGATATATAGTGGTTTGTATCAGTTTCAGAAGCAGAGTTGAACTAGCAATGGTCCGTATGTGTAGGAAATACCATTCTTTTGTTCTGTGGACACATTCAAGTTTCTGGCTCTATTATGGACTCTAGAAAGCAACAGTGTGCTTATTGCTCTAAAGCAGAGTGTGTTTCATGGATGAGAACTGTGCTGTGTTTTTCCCTTCAGAAATGGAGTTTAATCCCAGACTCTTTGTCTTCCTACAAGCAAGACATCTCTTCAGGTAAACTCAGTCACTTTTCAGCTCAAAGGAAGCTACATCATTCACGAAGCTCAAACGTTTCTCGCTCTTAACAGGAAAGCATTCCATGTTAATGGAACTGTGGTTTGTATCAGTATCAGAAGAAGAGTTGACCTAGGTATGGTCCGTAAGTGTAGGAAACACCGTTATTTTGTTCTGACCACATTCACATTTCCTGCTGTATTAGAGACCCTTAGAAAGCAAGAGATTGCTTCTTGTTCTAAAGCAAAGTGTGTTTCATGGATGAGAACTGTGCTGTGTGTTTCCCTTCAGAAATGGAGTTAAATTCCAGGCTCTGTGTCTTCCTACAAGCAAGACATCATTTCAGGTAAACGCAGTCACTTTTCAGCTCAAATAAATATAAATCATTTATGAAGCTCACACGTTTCTTGCTCTTAACTGAAAAGCATTGGATATTAGATGACCTGTGGTTTGTATCAGTTTCAGAAGCGGAGTTGAACTAACAATGGTCGGTATGTGTAGGAAACACCGTTATTTTGTTCTGAGTACCCTCAAGTTTCTGGCTCTATTAGAGTCTCTGGAAAGCAAGAGCATGCTTCTTGCTCTAAAGCAGAGTGTGTTTCATGGAAGAGAACTGTGCTGTGTGTTTCCCTTCAGAAATGGAGTTAAATTCCAGGCTCAGTGTCTTCCTACAAGCAAGACATCATTTCAGGTAAACGCAGTCACTTTTCAGCTCAAATGAATATAAATCGTTTACGAAGATCACACGTTTCTCGCTCTTCACTGAAAAGCATTGGATGTTAGATGACTTGTCGTTTGTATCAGTTTCAGAAGGAGAGTTGAACTTGCAATGGTCCGTATGTGTACGAAACACCGTTATTTGTTCTGAGTACCCTCAAGTTTCTGGCTACATTACAGACTCTGGAAAGCAAGAGCACACTACTTGCTGTAAAGCAGAGTTTGTTTCATGGATGAGAACTGTGCTGTGTGTTTCCCTTCAGAAAAGGAGTTAAATCCCAGGCTCTGTGTCTTCCTACAAGCAAGACATCTTTTCAGGTAAACGCACTCCCTTTTCAGCTCAGAAGAATATAAATCGTTTACGAAGCTCACACGTTTCTTGCTCTTAACTAAAAAGAATTCGAAGTTAGATGAATTGTGGTTTGTATCAGTTTCAGAAGCAGAGTTGAACTAGCAATGGTCCCTATGTGTAGGAAACACCGTTCTTTTGTTCTGAGGACACATTCAAGTTTCTGGCTCTATTATGGACTCTAGAAAGCAACAGCGTGCTTATTGCTCTAAAGCAGAGTGTGTTTCATGGATGAGAACTGTGCTGTGTTTTTCCCTTCAGAAATGGAGTTAAATCCCAGACTCTGTGTCTTCCTACAAGCAAGACATCTTTTCAGGTAAACTCAGTCACTTTTCAGCTCAAATGAATATAAATCGTTTACGAAGATCACACGTTTTTCGCTCTTCAGTGAAAAGCATTGGATGTTAGATGACTTGTGGTTTGTATCAGTTTCAGAAACAGAGTTGAACTAGCAATGGTCCGTATGTGTAGGAAACACGGTTCTTTGTTATAGCAAACTCATGTTTCCTGCTCTATTATAGACTCAAGAAAGCAAGTGCGTGCTTCTTCTTATATGCAGAGTGTGTTTCATCGTGAGAACAGTGCTGTGTGTTTCCCTTCAGAAATGGAGTTAAATCCCAAGCTCTGTGTCTTACTACAAGCAAGACATCTTTTCAGGTAAACGCAGTCACTTTTCAGCTCAAAAGAATATAAATCGATTACGAAGCTCACACGTTTCTTGCTCTTAAGTAATAAGCATTCGATGTTAGATGAATTGTGGTTTGTATCAGTTTCAGAAGCAGAGTTGAACTAGCAATGGTCCTTATGTGTAGGAAATACCATTCTTTTGTTCTGAGGACACATTCAAGTTTCTGGCTCTATTATGGACTCTAGAAAGCAACAGTGTGCTTATTGTTCTAAAGCAGAGTGTGTTTCATGGATGAGAACTGTGCTGTGTTTTTCCCTTCAGAAATGGAGTTAAATCCCAGACTCTGTGTCTTCCTACAAGCAAGACATCTTTTCAGGTAAACTCAGTCACTTTTCAGCTCAAAGGAAGCTACATCATTCACGAAGCTCAAACGTTTCTCGCTCTTAACAGGAAAGCATTCCATGTTAATGGAACTGTGGTTTGTATCAGTTTCAGAAGAAGAGTTGACCTAGGTATGGTCCTTGTGTAGGAAACACCGTTATTTTGTTCTGACCACATTCACATTTCCTGCTGTATTAGAGACCCTTAGAAAGCAAGAGTGTGCTTCTTGTTCTAAAGCAAAGTGTGTTTCATGGATGAGTACTGTGCTGTGTGTTTCCCTTCAGAAATGGAGTTAAATTCCAGGCTCTGTGTCTTCCTACAAGCAAGACATCATTTCAGGTAAACGCAGTCACTTTTCAGCTCAAATAAATATAAATCATTTATGAAGCTCACACGTTTCTTGCTCTTAACTGAAAAGCATTGGATATTAGATGACCTGTGGTTTGTATCAGTTTCAGAAGCAGGGTTGAACTAGCAATGGTCCGTATGTGTAGGAAACACCGTTATTTTGTTCTGAGTACCCTCAAGTTTCTGGCTCTATTAGAGTCTCTTGAAAGGAAGAGCATGCATCTTGCTCTAAAGCAGAGTGTGTTTCATGGATGAGAACTGTGCTGTGTGTTTCCCTTCAGAAATGGAGTTAAATCCCAGGCTCTGTGTCTTCCTACATGCGAGACATCTTTTCAGGTAAACTCAGCCACTTTTCAGCTCAAAGGAAGCTACAACGTTCACGAAGCTCACAAGTTTCTCGCTCTTAACTTGAAAGCATTGCATGTTAATGGAACTGTGGTTTGTATCAGTTTCAGAAGAAGAGTTGACCTAGATATGGTCCTTGTGTAGGAAACACCGTTATTTTGTTCTGACCACAGTCACGTTTCCCGCTCTATAAGAGACACTTAGAAAGCAAGTGCGTGCTTCTTGTTCTAAAGCAGAGTGTGTTTCATGGATGAGAACTGTGCTGTTTGTTTCCCTTCAGAAATGGAGTCAAATCCAGGCTCAGTGTCTTCCTACAAGCAAGACATCATTTCAGGTAAACACAGTCACTTTTCAGCTCAAATAAATATAAATCATTTACGAAGCTCACACTTTTCTTGCTCTTAACTAATAAGCATTCGATGTTAGATGAATTGTGGTTTGTATCAGTTTCAGAAGCAGAGTTGAACTGGCAATGGTCCGTATGTGTAGGAAATACCATTCTTTGTTCTGAGGACACATTCAAGTTTCTGGCTCTATTATGTACTCTAGAAATCAACAGTGTGCTTATTGTTCTAAAGCAGAGTGTGTTTCATGGATGAGAACTGTGCTGTGCTTTTCCCTTCAGAAATGGAGTTAAATCCCAGACTCTGTGTCTTCCTACAAGCAAGACATCTTTTCAGGTAAACTCAGTCACTTTTCAGCTCAAAGGAAGCTACATCATTCACGAAGCTCAAACGTTTCTCGCTCTTAACAGGAAAGCATTCCATGTTAATGGAACTGTGGTTTGTATCAGTTTCAGAAGAAGAGTTGACCTAGGTATGGTCCTTGTGTAGGAAACACCGTTATTTTGTTCTGACCACATTCACATTTCCTGCTGTATTAGAGACCCTTAGAAAGCAAGAGCGTGCTTCTTGTTCTAAAGCAAAGTGTGTTTCATGGATGAGTACTGTGCTGTGTGTTTCCCTTCAGAAATGGAGTTAAATTCCAGGCTCTGTGTCTTCCTACAAGCAAGACATCATTTCAGGTAAACGCAGTCACTTTTCAGCTCAAATAAATATAAATCATTTATGAAGCTCACACGTTTCTTGCTCTTAACTGAAAAGCATTGGATATTAGATGACCTGTGGTTTGTATCAGTTTCAGAAGCAGGGTTGAACTAGCAATGGTCCGTATGTGTAGGAAACACCGTTATTTTGTTCTGAGTACCCTCAAGTTTCTGGCTCTATTAGAGTCTCTTGAAAGGAAGAGCATGCATCTTGCTCTAAAGCAGAGTGTGTTTCATGGATGAGAACTGTGCTGTGTGTTTCCCTTCAGAAATGGAGTTAAATCCCAGGCTCTGTGTCTTCCTACATGCGAGACATCTTTTCAGGTAAACTCAGCCACTTTTCAGCTCAAAGGAAGCTACAACGTTCACGAAGCTCACAAGTTTCTCGCTCTTAACTTGAAAGCATTGCATGTTAATGGAACTGTGGTTTGTATCAGTTTCAGAAGAAGAGTTGACCTAGATATGGTCCTTGTGTAGGAAACACCGTTATTTTGTTCTGACCACAGTCACGTTTCCCGCTCTATAAGAGACACTTAGAAAGCAAGTGCGTGCTTCTTGTTCTAAAGCAGAGTGTGTTTCATGGATGAGAACTGTGCTGTTTGTTTCCCTTCAGAAATGGAGTCAAATCCAGGCTCAGTGTCTTCCTACAAGCAAGACATCATTTCAGGTAAACACAGTCACTTTTCAGCTCAAATAAATATAAATCATTTACGAAGCTCACACTTTTCTTGCTCTTAACTAATAAGCATTCGATGTTAGATGAATTGTGGTTTGTATCAGTTTCAGAAGCAGAGTTGAACTGGCAATGGTCCGTATGTGTAGGAAATACCATTCTTTGTTCTGAGGACACATTCAAGTTTCTGGCTCTATTATGTACTCTAGAAATCAACAGTGTGCTTATTGTTCTAAAGCAGAGTGTGTTTCATGGATGAGAACTGTGCTGTGCTTTTCCCTTCAGAAATGGAGTTAAATCCCAGACTCTGTGTCTTCCTACAAGCAAGACATCTTTTCAGGTAAACTCAGTCACTTTTCAGCTCAAAGGAAGCTACATCATTCACGAAGCTCAAACGTTTCTCGCTCTTAACAGGAAAGCATTCCATGTTAATGGAACTGTGGTTTGTATCAGTTTCAGAAGAAGAGTTGACCTAGGTATGGTCCTTGTGTAGGAAACACCGTTATTTTGTTCTGACCACATTCACATTTCCTGCTGTATTAGAGACCCTTAGAAAGCAAGAGCGTGCTTCTTGTTCTAAAGCAAAGTGTGTTTCATGGATGAGTACTGTGCTGTGTGTTTCCCTTCAGAAATGGAGTTAAATTCCAGGCTCTGTGTCTTCCTACAAGCAAGACATCATTTCAGGTAAACGCAGTCACTTTTCAGCTCAAATAAATATAAATCATTTATGAAGCTCACACGTTTCTTGCTCTTAACTGAAAAGCATTGGATATTAGATGACCTGTGGTTTGTATCAGTTTCAGAAGCAGGGTTGAACTAGCAATGGTCCGTATGTGTAGGAAAAACCGTTATTTTGTTCTGAGTACCCTCAAGTTTCTGGCTCTATTAGAGTCTCTTGAAAGGAAGAGCATGCATCTTGCTCTAAAGCAGAGTGTGTTTCATGGATGAGAACTGTGCTGTGTGTTTCCCTTCAGAAATGGAGTTAAATCCCAGGCTCTGTGTCTTCCTACATGCGAGACATCTTTTCAGGTAAACTCAGCCACTTTTCAGCTCAAAGGAAGCTACAACGTTCACGAAGCTCACAAGTTTCTCGCTCTTAACTTGAAAGCATTGCATGTTAATGGAACTGTGGTTTGTATCAGTTTCAGAAGAAGAGTTGACCTAGATATGGTCCTTGTGTAGGAAACACCGTTATTTTGTTCTGACCACAGTCACGTTTCCCGCTCTATAAGAGACACTTAGAAAGCAAGAGCGTGCTTCTTGCTCTAAAGCAGAGTGTGTTTCATGGATGAGAACTGTGCTGTTTGTTTCCCTTCAGAAATGGAGTTAAATCCAGGCTCAGTGTCTTCCTACAAGCAAGACATCATTTCAGGTAAACACAGTCACTTTTCAGCTCAAATAAATATAAATCATTTACGAAGCTCACACTTTTCTTGCTCTTAACTAATAAGCATTCGATGTTAGATGAATTGTGGTTTGTATCAGTTTCAGAAGCAGAGTTGAACTAGCAATGGTCCGTATGTGTAGGAAATACCATTCTTTTGTTCTGAGGACACATTCAAGTTTCTGCCTCTATTATGGACTCTAGAAATCAACAGTGTGCTTATTGTTCTAAAGCAGAGTGTGTTTCATGGATGAGAACTGTGCTGTGTTTTTCCCTTCAGAAATGGAGTTAAATCCCAGACTCTGTGTCTTCCTACAAGAAAGACATCTTTTCAGGTAAACTCAGTCACTTTTCAGCTCAAAGGAAGCTACATCATTCACGAAGCTCAAACGTTTCTCGCTCTTAACAGGAAAGCATTCCATGTTAATGGAACTGTGGTTTGTATCAGTTTCAGAAGAAGAGTTGACCTAGGTATGGTCCTTGTGTAGGAAACACCGTTATTTTGTTCTGACCACATTCACATTTCCTGCTGTATTAGAGACCCTTAGAAAGCAAGAGCATGCTTCTTGTTCTAAAGCAAAGTGTGTTTCATGGATGAGTACTGTGCTGTGTGTTTCCCTTCAGAAATGGAGTTAAATTCCAGGCTCTGTGTCTTCCTACAAGCAAGACATCATTTCAGATAAACGCAGTCACTTTTCAGCTCAAATAAATATAAATCATTTATGAAGCTCACACGTTTCTTGCTCTTAACTGAAAAGCATTGGATATTAGATGACCTGTGGTTTGTATCAGTTTCAGAAGCAGGGTTGAACTAGCAATGGTCCGTATGTGTAGGAAACACCGTTATTTTGTTCTGAGTACCCTCAAGTTTCTGGCTCTATTAGAGTCTCTTGAAAGCAAGAGCATGCTTCTTGCTCTAAAGCAGAGTGTGTTTCATGGATGAGAACTGTGCTGTGTGTTTCCCTTCAGAAATGTTGTTAAATCCCAGGCTCTGTGTCTTCCTACATGCGAGACATCTTTTCAGGTAAAGTCAGCCACTTTTCAGCTCAAAGGAAGCTACAACGTTCACGAAGCTCACAAGTTTCTCGCTCTTAACTTGAAAGCATTGCATGTTAATGGAACTGTGGTTTGTATCAGTTTCAGAAGCAGAGTTGACCTAGATATGGTCCTTGTGTAGGAAACACCGTTATTTTGTTCTGACCACAGTCACGTTTCCCGCTCTATTAGAGACACTTAGAAAGCAAGAGCGTGCTTCTTGCTCTAAAGCAGAGTGTGTTTCATGGATGAGAACTGTGCTGTTTGTTTCCCTTCAGAAATGGAGTTAAATCCAGGTTCAGGGTCTTCATACAAGCAAGACATCATTTCAGGTAAACGCAGTCACTTTTCAGCTCAAATGAATATAAATCGTGTACGAAGCTCACACGTTTCTTGCTCTTAACTAAATAGCATTGGATGATAGATGACTTGTGGTTTTTATCACTTTCCAAAGCAGAGTTGAACTAGCAATGGTCCCTATGTTTAGGAAACATCGTTCTTTTGTTCTGAGCACACTTTCAAGATTCTGGCTCAATTATAGACTCTAGAAAGCAAGAGCATGCTTCTTGCTCTAAAGCAGAGTGTGTTTCATGGATGACAACTGTGCTGTGTGTTTCCCTTCAGAAATGGAGTTAAATCCCAGGCTCTGTGTCTTGCTACAAGCAAGACATCTTTTCAGGAAAACTCAGTCACTTTTCAGCTCAAAGGAAGCTACATCATTCACGAAGCTCAAACGTTTCTCGCTCTTAACAGGAAAGCATTCGATGTTAATGGAACTGTGGTTTGTATCAGTTTCAGAAGAAGAGTTGACCTAGGTATGGTCCGTAAGTGTAGGAAACACCGTTATTTTGTTCTGACCACATTCACATTTCCTGCTGTATTAGAGACACTTAGAAAGCAAGAGCGTGCTTCTTGTTCTAAAGCAAATAGTGTTTCATGGATGAGAACTGTGCTGTTTGTTTCCCTTCAGAAATGGTGTTAAATTCCAGGCTCTGTGTCTTCCTACAAGCAAGACATCATTTCAGGTAAACACAGTCACTTTTCAGCTCAAATTAATATAAATCATTTATGAAGCTCACACGTTTCTTGCTCTTAACTGAAAAGCATTGGATGTTAGATGACCTGTGGTTTGTATCAGTTTCAGAAGCAGAGTTGAACTAGCAATGGTCCGTATGTGTGGGAAACACCGTTCTTTTGTTCTGAGTAGCCTCAAGTTTCTGGCTCTATTAGAGTCTCTGGAAAGCAAGAGCATGCTTCTTGCTCTAAAGCAGAGTGTGTTTCATGGATGAGAACTGTGCTGTGTGTTTCCCTTCAGAAATGGAGTTATAACCCAGGCTCTGTGTCTTCCTACATGCGAGACATCTTTTCAGGTAAACTCAGCCACGTTTCAGCTCAAAGGAAGCTACATCGTTCACGAAGCTCACAAGTTTCTCGCTCTTAACTGGAAAGCATTGCATGTTAATGGAACTGTGGTTTGTATCAGTTTCAGAAGAAGAGTTGACCTAGATATGGTCTGTATGTGTAGGAAACACCGTTATTTTTTTCTGACCACAGCCACGTTTCCCGCTCTATTAGAGACACTTAGAAAGCAAGGGCGTGCTTATTGCTCTAAAGCAGAGTGTGTTTCATGGATGAGAACTGTGCTGTGTTTCCCTTCAGAAATGGAGTTAAATTCCAGGATCAGTGTCTTCCTACAAGCAAGACATCATTTCAGGTAAACGCAGTCACTTTTCAGCTCAAATGAATATAAATCGTTTACGAAGATCACACGTTTCTCGCTCTTCACTGAAAAGCATTGGATGTTAGATGACTTGTGGTTTGTATCAGTTTCAGAAGCAGAGTTGAACTAGCAATGGTCCATATGTGTAGGAAACACCGTTCTTTGTTCTGAGCAAACTCATGTTTCCTGCTCTATTAGAGACTCTAGAAAGAAAGAGCGTGCTTCTTCTTATATGCAGAGTGTGTTTCATCGTGAGAACAGTGCTGTGTGTTTCCCTTCAGAAATGGAGTTAAATCCCAAGCTCTGTGTCTTCCTACAAGCAAGACATCTTTTCAGGTAAACGCAGTCACTTTTCAGCTCAAAAGAATATAAATCTTTTACGAAGCTCACACGTTTCTTGCTCTTAACTAATAAGCATTCGATGTTAAATGACCTGTGGTTTGTATCAGTTTCAGAAGCAGAGTTGAACTAGCAATGGTCCGTATGTGTAGGAAACACCATTCTTTTGTTCTGAGGACAAATTCAAGTTTCTGGCTCTATTATGGACTCTAGAAAGCAACAGCGTGCTTATTGCTCTAAAGCAGTGTGTGTTTCATGGATGAGAACTGTGCTGTTTTTCCCTTCAGAAATGGAGTTAAATCACAGACTCTGTGTCTTCCTACAAGCAAGACATCTTTTCAGGTAAACTCAGTCACTTTTCAGCTCAAAGGAAGCTACATCATTCACGAAGCTCAAACGTTTCTCGCTCTTAACAGGAAAGCATTCCATGTTAATGGAACTGTGGTTTGTATCAGTTTCAGAAGAAGAGGTGACCTAGGTATGGTCCTTGTGTAGGAAACACCGTTATTTTGTTCTGACCACATTCACATTTCCTGCTGTATTAGAGACCCTTAGAAAGCAAGAGCGTGCTTCTTCTTATATGCAGAGTGTGTTTCATCGTGAGAACAGTGCTGTGTGTTTCCCTTTATAAATGGAGTTAAATCACAGGCTCTGTATCTTCTTACAAGCAAGACTTCATTTCACATAAACTCAGTCACCTTTCAGCTCAAACAAAGCTACATCGTTCATGTAGCTCACGTTTCTTGCTCTTAACTCTAAAGCATTGAATGTTAGAGGACCTGTTGTTTGTATCAGATTTAGAAGCAGAGTTGTACTAGCAATGATCCATATGTGTAGGAAACACCGTTCTTTTTCTGTGCACCCTCAAGTTTCTGGCTCTATTAGAGACTCTAGAAAGCAAGAGCATGCTTCGTGCTCTAAAGCAGAGTGTGTTTCACGGATGAGAACTGTGCTGTGTGTTTCCCTTCTGATATGGAGTTAAATCCCAGGCTCTGTGTCTTCCTACAAACAAGACATCTTTTCAGGTAAACTCTGTCACTTTTCAGCTCAAAGGAACCTACATCGTTGAAGAAGCTCACACGTTTCTCGCTCTTAACTGTAAAGCATTGTATATTAGAGGAACTGTGGTTTGTATCAGTTTCAGAAGAAGACTTGACCTAGATATGGTCCATATGTGTTGGAAACACGGTTATTATGTTCTGAACACAGTCAAGTTTCCTGTTGTATTAGAGAGTCTTAGAAAGCAAGAGCATGCTTCTTGCTCAAAAGCAGAGTGTGTTTCATGGATGAGAACTGTGCTGTGTGTTTCCCTTCAGAAATGGAGTCAAATTCCAGGCTCTGTTTCTTCCTAAGCAAGACATCATTTCAGGTAAACTAAGTCACTTTTCAGCTCAAATGCATATAAATGCTTTACGAAGATCACACGTTTGTCGCTCTTAACTGAAAAGCATTGGATGTTAGATGACTTGTGGTTTGTATCAGTTTCAGCAGCAGAGTTGAACTAGCAATGGTCCGTATGTGTAGAAAACACAGTTCTTTTGTTCTGAGCACATTCACGTTTCTTGCACTATTAGAGACTCTTAGAAAGCAAGAGCATGCTTCTTGCTCTAAAGCAGAGTGTGTTTCATGGATGAGAAGTGTGCTGTGTGTTTCCCTTCAGAAATGGAGTTAAATCCCAGGCTCTGTGTCTTCCTACAAGCAAGACATCATTTCAGGTAAACGCAGTCACTATTCACCTCAAATGAATATAAATTGTTTACGAAGCTCACACGTTTCTTGCTCTTACCTGAAAAGCATTGGATGTTAATGGAACTGTGGTTTGTATCAGTTTCAGCAGCAGAGTTGAACTAGCAATGGTCCGTATGTGTAGAAAACACAGTTCTTTTGTTCTGAGCACATTCACGTTTCTTGCACTATTAGAGACTCTTAGAAAGCAAGAGCATGCTTCTTGCTCTAAAGCAGAGTGTGTTTCATGGATGAGAAGTGTGCTGTGTGTTTCCCTTCAGAAATGGAGTTAAATCCCAGGCTCTGTGTCTTCCTACAAGCAAGACATCTTTTAAGTTAAACTCAGTCACTTTTCAGTTCAAAGGAAGCAATATTGTACATGAAGCTCACACGATGCTAACACTTAACTGGAAAGCATTGCATGTTAATGGAACTGTGGTTTGTATCAGTTTCAGAAGAAGAGTTGACCTAGATATTGTCTGTATGTGTAGGAAACACCGTTATTTTGTTCTGACCACAGTAACGTTTCCGGCTGTATTAGAGACTCTTAGAAAGCAAGAGCGTGCTTCTTCTTATATGCAGAGTGTGTTTCATCGTGAGAACAGTGCTGTGTGTTTCCCTTCATAAATGGAGTTAAATCACAGGCTCTGTATCTTCTTACAAGCAAGACTTCATTTCACGTAAACTCAGTCACCTTTCAGCTCAAACAAAGCTACATCATTCACGTAGCTCACACGTTTCTTGCTCTTAACTGTAAAGCATTCGATGTTAGAGGACCTGTGATTTGTATCAGTTTCAGAAGCAGAGTTGAACTAGCAATGGTCCGTATGTGTAGGAAACATCGTTCTTATGTTCAGAGTACCCTCAAGTTTCTGGCTGTATTAGAGAATCTAGAAAACAAGAGCATGCTTTGTGCTCTAAAGCAGAGTGTGTTTCATGGATGAGAACTGTGCTGTGTGTTTTCCTTCAGAAATGGAGTTAAATACCAGGCTCTGTGTCTTCCTACAAGCAAGACATCTTTTGAGGTAAACTCAGACACTTTTCAGCTCAAAGGAAGCTACATCATTCACGAAGCTCACACGTTTCTCGCTCTTAACTGGAAAGCATTGCATGTTAATGGAACTGTGGTTTGTATCAATTTCAGAAGAAGAGTTGACCTAGATATGGTCAGTATGTGTAGGAAACACCGTTATTTTGTTCTGACCACAGTCACGTTTCCTGCTGTATTAGAGAATCTTAGAAAGAAAGAGCGTGCTTTTTGCTCTAAAGCAGAGTGTTTTTCATGGATGAGAACTGTGTTGTGTGTTTCCCTTCAGAAATTGAGTTAAATTCCAGGCTCTGTGTCATCCTACAAGCAAGACTTCATTTCACATAAACTCAGTCACCTTTCAGCTCAAACAAAGCTACATTGTTCATGTAGCTCACACGTTTCTTGCTCTTAACTCTAAAGCATTGGATGTTAGAGGACCTATGGTTTGTATCAGATTTAGAAGCAGAGTTGTACTAGCAATGGTCCATATGTGTAGGAAACAACGTTCTTTTTCTGTGTACCCTCAAGTTTCTGGCTCTATTAGAGACTCTAGAAAGCAAGAGCATGCTTTGTGCTCTAAAGCAGAGTGTGTTTCATGGATGAGAACTGTGCTGTGTGTTTCCCTTCTGATATGGAGTTAAATCCCAGGCTCTGTGTCTTCCTACAAACAAGACATCTTTTCAGGTAAACTCAGTCACTTTTCAGCTCAAAGGAACCTACATCGTTGAAGAAGCTCACACGTTTCTCGCTCTTAACTGAAAAGCATTGGATGTTAGAAGACTTGTGGTTTGTATCAGTTTCAGCAGCAGAGTTGAACTAGCAATGGTCCGTATGTGTAGGAAAAACCGTTCTTTTGTTCTGAGCACATTCACGTTTCTGGCTCTATTAAAGACTCTGGAAAGCAAGAGCATGCTTCTTGCTCTAAAGCAGAGTGTGTTTCATGGATGAGAAGTGTGCTGTGTGTTTCCCTTCAGAAATGGAGTTAAATTCCAGGCTCTCTGTCTTCCTACTAGCAAGACATCACTTCAGGTAAACTAAGTCACTTTTCAGCTCAAATGAATATAAATCGTTTACGAATACTACATGTTTGTCGCTCTTAACTGAAAAGCATTGGATGTTTGATGACTTGTGGTTTGTATCAGTTTCAGCAGCAGAGTTGAACTAGCAATGGTCCGTATGTGTAGAAAACACCGTTCTTTGTACTGAGCACATTCACATTTCTTGCACTATTAGAGACTCTTAGAAAGCAAGAGCATGCTTCTTGCTCTAAAGCAGAGTGTGTTTCATGGATGAGAAGTGTGCTGTGTGTTTCCCTTCAGAAATGGAGTTAAATCCCAGGCTCTGTGTCTTCCTACACGCAAGACATCATTTCAGGTAAACGCAGTCACTATTCAGCTCAAATGAATATAAATTGTTTACGAAGCTCACGCGTTTCTTGTTCTTACCTGAAAAGCATTGGATGTTAATGGAACTGTGGTTTGTATCAGTTTCAGAAGAAGAGTTGACCTAGATATGGTCCGTATGTGTAGGAAACACCGTTATTTTGTTCTGACCACAGTCACGTTTCCTGATGTATTAGAGACACTTAGAAAGCAAGAGCGTGCTTCTTCTTATATGCAGAGTGTGTTTTATCGTGAGAACAGTGCTGTGTGTTGCCCTTCATAAATGGAGTTAAATCACAGGCTCTGTATCTTCCTACAAGCAAGACTTCATTTCACGTAAACTCAGTCACCTTTCAGCTCAAACAAAGCTACATCGTTCACGTAACACACACTTTTCTTGCTCTTAACTGTAAAGCATTCGATGTTAGAGGACCTGTGATTTGTATCAGTTTCAGAAGCAGAGTTGAACTAGCAATGGTCCGTATGTGTAGGAAACACTGTTCTTTTGTTATGAGCACATTCACGTTTCTGGCACTATTAGAGACTCTTAGAAAGCAAGAGCATGCTTTGTGCTCTAAAGCAGAGTGTGTTTCATGGATGAGATCTGTGCTATGTGTTTTCCTTCAATATTGGAGTTAAATACCAGGCTCTGTGTCTTCCTACAAGCAAGACATCTTTTGAGGTAAACTCAGACACTTTTCAGCTCAAAGGAAGCTACATCGTTCACAAAGCTTACACGTTTCTCGCTCTTAACTGGAAAGCATTGCATGTTAATGGAACTGTGGTTTGTATCAGTTTCAGAAGAAGAGTTGACCTAGATATGGTCAGTATGTGTAGGAAACACCGTTATTTTGTTCTGACCACAGTCACGTTTCCTGCTGTGATAGAGACTCTTAGAAAGCAAGAGCGTGCTTCTTCTTATATGCAGAGTGTGTTTCATCGTGAGAACAGTGCTGTGTGTTTCCCTTTATAAATGGAGTTAAATCACAGGCTCTGTAACTTCCTACAAGCAAGACTTCATTTCACGTAAACTCAGTCACTTTTCAGCTTAAACAAAGCTACATCGTTCACGTAACTCACACATTTCTTGCTCTTAACTGTAAAGCTATGGATGTTAGAGGACCTGTGATTTGTATCAGTTTCAGAAGCAGAGTTGAACTAGCTATGGTCCATATGTGTAGGAAACATCGTTCTTATGTTCAGAGTACCCTCAATTTTCTGGCTGTATTAGAGAATCTAGAAAGCAAGAGCATGCTTCTTGCTCTAAAGCAGAGTGTGTTTCATGGATGAGAACTGCTGTGTGTTTCCCTTCAGAAATGGAGTTAAATCCCAGGCTCTGTGTCTTCCTACAAGCAAGACATCTTTTCAGGTAAACTCAGTCACTTTTCAGTTCAAAGGAAGCTCCATCGTTCACGAAGCTCACACGTTGCTAACTCTTAACTGGAAAGCATTGCATGTTAATGGAACTGTGGTTTGTATCAGTTTCAGAAGAAGAGTTGACCTAGATATTGTCTGTATGTGTAGGAAACACCGTTATTTTGTTCTGACCACAGTCACGTTTCCTGCTGTATCAGAGACTCTTAGAAAGCAAGAGCTTGCTTCTTCTTATATGCAGAGTGTGTTTCATCGTGAGAACAGTGCTGTGTGTTTCCCTTCATAAATGGAGTTAAATCACAGGCTCTGTATCTTCTTACAAGCAAGACTTCATTTCACGTAAACTCAGTCACCTTTCAGCTCAAACAAAGCTACATCATTCACGTAGCTCACACGTTTCTTGCTCTTAACTGTAAAGCATGGATGTTAGAGGACCTGTGATTTGTATCAGTTTCAGAAGCAGAGTTGAACTAGCAATGGTCCGTATGTGTAGGAAACATCGTTCTTATGTTCAGAGTACCCTCAATTTTCTGGCTGTATTAGAGAATCTAGAAAGCAAGAGCATGCTTTGTGCTCTAAAGCAGAGTGTGTTTCATGGAAGAGATCTGTGCTGTGTGTTTTCCTTCAGAAATGGAGTTAAATACCAGGCTCTGTGTCTTCCTACAAGCAAGACATCTTTTGAGGTAAACTCAGACACTTTTCAGCTCAAAGGAAGCTACATCGTTCACGAAGCTCACACGTTTCTCGCTCTTAACTGGAAAGCATTGCATGTTAATGGAACTGTGGTTTGTATCAGTTTCAGAAGAAGAGTTGACCTAGACATGGCCCGTATGTGTAGGAAACACCGTTATTTTGTTCTGACCAGAGTCACGTTTCCTCATTTATTAGAGAATCTTAGAAAGAAAGAGTGTGCTTCTTGCTCTAAAGCACAGGGTGATTCATGGATGAGAACTGTGCTGTGTGGTTCCCTTCAGAAATCTAGTTAAATTCAAGGCTCTGTGTCTTCCTACTAGCAAGACATCAGTTCAGGTAAACTAAGTCACTTTTCAGCTCAAATGAATATAAATTGTTTACGAATATTACACGTTTCTTGCTCTTAACTGAAAAGCATTAGATGTTAGATGACTTGTGGTTTGTATCAGTTTCAGCAGCAGAGTTGAACTAGCAATGGTCTGTATGTGTAGTAAACACCGTTCTTTTGTTCTGAGCACATTCACGTTTCTGGCACTATTAGAAACTCTTAGAAAGCAAGAGCTTGCTTCTTGTTCTAAAGCAGAGTGTGTTTCATGGAAGAGAAGTGTTCTGTGTGTTTCCCTTCAGAAATGGAGTTAAATCCCAGTCTCTGTGTCTTCCTACACCAAGACATCTTTTCAGGTAAACTCAGTCACTTTTCAGTTCAAAGAAAGCTACATCGTTCAAGAAGCTCACACGTTGCTAACTCTTAACTGGAAAGCATTGCATGTTAATGGAACTGTGGTTTGTATCAGTTTCAGAAGAAGAATTGTCCTAGATATGGTCCGTATGTGTAGGAAACACCGTTATTTTGTTCTGACCACAGTCACGTTTCCTGCTGTGATAGAGACTATTAGAAAGCAAGTGCGTGCTTCTTCTTATATGCAGAGTGTGTTTCATCGTGAGAACAGTGCTGTGTGTTTCCCTTCATAAATTGAGTTAAATCACATGCTCTGTATCTTACTACAAGCAAGACTTCATTTCCCGTAAACTCAGTCACCTTTCAGCTCAAACAAAGCTACATCGTTCATGTAGCTCACACGTTTCTTGCTCTTAAATATAAAGCATTGGATGTTAGAGGACCTGTGATTTGTATCAGTTTCAGAAGCAGAGTTGAACTAGCAATGGTCCGTATGTGTAGGAAACATCGTTCTTCTGTTCAGAGTACCCTCAATTTTCTGGCTGTATTAGAGAATCTAGAAAGCAAGAGCATGCTTTGTGCTCTAAAGCAGAGTGTGTTTCATGGATGAGATCTGTGCTGTGTGTTTTCCTTCAGAAATGGAGTAAATCCCAGGCTCTGTGTCTTCCTACAAGCAAGACATCTTTTGAGGTAAACTCAGACACTTTTCAGCTCAAAGGAAGCCACATCGTTCACGAAGCTCACACGTTTATCGCTCTTAAATGGAAAGCCTTGCATGTTAATGGAACTGTGGTTTGCATCAGTTTCAGAAGAAGAGTTGACCTAGATATGTTCAGTATGTGTAGGAAACTCTGTTATTTTGTTCTTACCACAGTCACGTTTCCTGCAGTATTAGAGAATCTTAGAAAGAAAGTGCGTGCTTATTGCTCTAAAGCACAGGGTGATTCATGGATGAGAACTGTGCTGTGTGTTTCCCTTCAGAAATGGTGTTAAATTCCAGGCTCTGTGTCTTCCTATTAGCAAGACATCAGTTCAGGTAAACTAAGTCACTTTTCAGCTCAAATGAATATAAATCATTTAGGAATATTACACGTTTGTCGCTCTTAACTGAAAAGCATTGGATGTTAGATGACTTGTGGTTTGTATCAGTTTCAGCAGCCGAGTTGAACTAGCAATGGTCCGCATGTGTAGGAAACACTGTTCTTTTGTTCTGAGCACATTCATGTTTCAGGTAATATTAGAGACTCTTAGAAAGCAAGAGCATGCTTCTTGCTCTAAAGCAGAGTGTGTTTCATGGATGAGAAGTGTGCTGTGTGTTTTGCTTCAGAAATGGAGTTAAATCCCAGGTTCTGTGTCTTCCTACAAGCAAGACATCATTTCAGGTAAACTCAGTCACTTTTCAGTTCAAAGGAAGCTACATCATTCACGAAGCTCACACGTTTCTCGCTCTTAACTTGAAAGCATTGCATGTTAATGGAACTGTGGTTTGTATGAGTTTCAGAAGAAGAATTGACCTAGATATGGTCCGTATGTGTAGGAAACACTGTTATTTTGATCTGACCACAGTCACGTTTCCTGCTGTGATAGAGACTATTAGAAAGCAAGAGCGTGCTTCTTCTTATATGCAGACTGTGTTTCATCATGAGAACAGTGCTGTGTGTTTCGCTTCAGAAATGGAGTTAAATCCCAGTGTCTGTGTCTTCCTACAAGCAAGACATCATTTCAGGTAAACTCAGTCACTTTTCAGTTCAAAGGAAGCTACATCATTCACGAAGCTCACACGTTTCTCGCTCTTAACTTGAAAGCATTGCATGTTAATGGAACTGTGGTTTGTATCAGTTTCAGAAGAAGAATTGTCCTAGATATGGTCCGTATGTGTAGGAAACACCGTTATTTTGTTCTGACCACAGTCACGTTTCCTGCTGTGATAGAGACTATTAGAAAGCAAGTGCGTGCTTCTTCTTATATGCAGAGTGTGTTTCATCATGAGAACAGTGCTGTGTGTTTCGCTTCAGAAATGGAGTTAAATCCCAGTGACTGTGTCTTCCTACAAGCAAGACATCATTTCAGGTAAACTCAGTCACTTTTCAGTTCAAAGGAAGCTATGTCATTCACGAAGCTCACACATTTCTCGCTCTTAACTTGAAAGCATTGCATGTTAATGGAACTGTGGTTTGTATCAGTTTCAGAAGAAGAATTGACCTAGATATGGTCCGTATGTGTCTGAAACACCGTTATTTTGTTCTGACCACAGTCACGTTTCCTGCTGTGATAGAGACTATTAGAACGCAAGAGCGTGCTTCTTCTTATATGCAGAGTGTGTTTCATCATGAGAACAGTGCTGTGTGTTTCCCGTTATAAATGGAGTTAAATCACAGTCTCTGTAACTTCCTACAAGCAAGACTTCATTTCACGTAAACTCAGTCACTTTTCAGCTCAAAAAAAGCTACATCGTTCACGTAACTCACACGTTTCTTGCTCTTAACTGTAAAGCTATGGATGTTAGAGGACCTGTGATTTGTATCAGTTTCAGAAGCAGAGTTGAACTAGCAATGGTCCATATGTGTAGGAAACATCGTTCTTATGTTCAAAGTACCCTCAATTTTCTGGCTGTATTAGAGAATCTAGAAAGCAAGGGCATGCTTCTTGCTCTAAAGCAGAGTGTGTTTCATGGATGAGAACTGCTGTGTGTTTCCCTTCAGAAATGAAGTTAAATCCCAGGCTCTGTGTCTTCCTACAAGCAAGACATCTTTTCAGGTAAACTCAGACACTTTTCAGTTCAAAGGAAGCTCCATCGTTCACGAAGCTCACACGTTGCTAACTCTTAACTGGAAAGCATTGCATGTTAATGGAACTGTGGTTTGTATCAGTTTCAGAAGAAGAGTTGACCTAGATATTGTCTGTATGTGTAGGAAACACCGTTATTTTGTTCTGACCACAGTCACGTTTCCTGCTGTATTAGAGACTCTTAGAAAGCAAGAGCGTGCTTCTTCTTATATGCAGAGTGTGTTTCATCGTGAGAACAGTGCTGTGTGTTTCCCTTCATAAATGGAGTTAAATCACAGGCTCTGTATCTTCTTACAAGCAAGACTTCATTTCACATAAACTCAGTCACCTTTCAGCTCACACAAAGCTACATCATTCACGTAGCTCACACGTTTCTTGCTCTTAACTGTAAAGCATTGGATGTTAGAGGACCTGTGATTTGTATCAGTTTCAGAAGCAGAGTTGAACTAGCAATGGTCCGTATGTGTAGGAAACATCGTTCTTATGTTCAGAGTACCCTCAAGTTTCTGGCTGTATTAGAGAATCTAGAAAGCAAGAGCATGCTTTGTGCTCTAAAGCAGAGTGTGTTTCATGGAAGAGATCTGTGCTGTGTGTTTTCCTTCAGAAATGGAGTTAAATACCAGGCTCTGTGTCTTCCTACAAGCAAGACATCTTTTGAGGTAAACTCAGACACTTTTCAGCTCAAAGGAAGCTACATCGTTCACGAAGCTCACACGTTTCTCGCTCTTAACTGGAAAGCATTGCATGTTAATGGAACTGTGGTTTGTATCTGTTTCAGAAGAAGAGTTGACCTAGACATGGCCAGTATGTGTAGGAAACACCGTTATTTTGTTCTGACCAGAGTCACGTTTCCTCATTTATTAGAGAATCTTAGAAAGAAAGAGTGTGCTTCTTGCTCTAAAGCACAGGGTGATTCATGGATGAGAACTGTGCTGTGTGGTTCCCTTCAGAAATGGTGTTAAATTCCAGGCTCTGTGTCTTCCTACTAGCAAGACATCAGTTCAGGTAAACTAAGTCACTTTTCAGCTCAAATGAATATAAATTGATTACGAATATTACACGTTTGTCGCTCTTAAATGAAAAGCATTAGATGTTAGATGACTTGTGGTTTGTATCAGTTTCAGCAGCAGAGTTGAACTAGCAATGGTCTGTGTGTGTAGGAAACACCGTTCTTTTGTTCTGAGCACATTCACGTTTCTGGCACTATTAGAGACTCTTAGAAAGCAAGAGCTTGCTTCTTTTTCTAAAGCAGAGTGTGTTTCATGGAAGAGAAGTGTTCTGTGTGTTTCCCTTCAGAAATGGAGTTAAATCCCAGGCTCTGTGTCTTCCTAAAAGCAAGACATCTTTTCAGGTAAACTCAGTCACTTTTCAGTTCAAAGGAAGCTACATCATTCGAGAAGCTCACACGATGCTAAATCTTAACTGGAAAGCATTGCATGTTAATGCAACTGTGGTTTGTATCAGTTTCAGAAGAAGAGTTGACCTAGACATGGCCAGTATGTGTAGGAAACACCGTTATTTTGTTCTGACCAGAGTCACGTTTCCTCATTTATTAGAGAATCTTAGAAAGAAAGAGTGTGCTTCTTGCTCTAAAGCACAGGGTGATTCATGGATGAGAACTGTGCTGTGTGGTTCCCTTCAGAAATCTAGTTAAATTCAAGGCTCTGTGTCTTCCTACTAGCAAGACATCAGTTCAGGTAAACTAAGTCACTTTTCAGCTCAAATGAATATAAATTGTTTACGAATATTACACGTTTCTTGCTCTTAACTGAAAAGCATTAGATGTTAGATGACTTGTGGTTTGTATCAGTTTCAGCAGCAGAGTTGAACTAGCAATGGTCTGTATGTGTAGTAAACACCGTTCTTTTGTTCTGAGCACATTCACGTTTCTGGCACTATTAGAAACTCTTAGAAAGCAAGAGCTTGCTTCTTGTTCTAAAGCAGAGTGTGTTTCATGGAAGAGAAGTGTTCTGTGTGTTTCCCTTCAGAAATGGAGTTAAATCCCAGTCTCTGTGTCTTCCTACACCAAGACATCTTTTCAGGTAAACTCAGTCACTTTTCAGTTCAAAGAAAGCTACATCGTTCAAGAAGCTCACACGTTGCTAACTCTTAACTGGAAAGCATTGCATGTTAATGGAACTGTGGTTTGTATCAGTTTCAGAAGAAGAATTGTCCTAGATATGGTCCGTATGTGTAGGAAACACCGTTATTTTGTTCTGACCACAGTCACGTTTCCTGCTGTGATAGAGACTATTAGAAAGCAAGTGCGTGCTTCTTCTTATATGCAGAGTGTGTTTCATCGTGAGAACAGTGCTGTGTGTTTCCCTTCATAAATTGAGTTAAATCACATGCTCTGTATCTTACTACAAGCAAGACTTCATTTCCCGTAAACTCAGTCACCTTTCAGCTCAAACAAAGCTACATCGTTCATGTAGCTCACACGTTTCTTGCTCTTAAATATAAAGCATTGGATGTTAGAGGACCTGTGATTTGTATCAGTTTCAGAAGCAGAGTTGAACTAGCAATGGTCCGTATGTGTAGGAAACATCGTTCTTCTGTTCAGAGTACCCTCAATTTTCTGGCTGTATTAGAGAATCTAGAAAGCAAGAGCATGCTTTGTGCTCTAAAGCAGAGTGTGTTTCATGGATGAGATCTGTGCTGTGTGTTTTCCTTCAGAAATGGAGTAAATCCCAGGCTCTGTGTCTTCCTACAAGCAAGACATCTTTTGAGGTAAACTCAGACACTTTTCAGCTCAAAGGAAGCCACATCGTTCACGAAGCTCACACGTTTATCGCTCTTAAATGGAAAGCCTTGCATGTTAATGGAACTGTGGTTTGCATCAGTTTCAGAAGAAGAGTTGACCTAGATATGTTCAGTATGTGTAGGAAACTCTGTTATTTTGTTCTTACCACAGTCACGTTTCCTGCAGTATTAGAGAATCTTAGAAAGAAAGTGCGTGCTTATTGCTCTAAAGCACAGGGTGATTCATGGATGAGAACTGTGCTGTGTGTTTCCCTTCAGAAATGGTGTTAAATTCCAGGCTCTGTGTCTTCCTATTAGCAAGACATCAGTTCAGGTAAACTAAGTCACTTTTCAGCTCAAATGAATATAAATCATTTAGGAATATTACACGTTTGTCGCTCTTAACTGAAAAGCATTGGATGTTAGATGACTTGTGGTTTGTATCAGTTTCAGCAGCCGAGTTGAACTAGCAATGGTCCGCATGTGTAGGAAACACTGTTCTTTTGTTCTGAGCACATTCATGTTTCAGGTAATATTAGAGACTCTTAGAAAGCAAGAGCATGCTTCTTGCTCTAAAGCAGAGTGTGTTTCATGGATGAGAAGTGTGCTGTGTGTTTTGCTTCAGAAATGGAGTTAAATCCCAGGTTCTGTGTCTTCCTACAAGCAAGACATCATTTCAGGTAAACTCAGTCACTTTTCAGTTCAAAGGAAGCTACATCATTCACGAAGCTCACACGTTTCTCGCTCTTAACTTGAAAGCATTGCATGTTAATGGAACTGTGGTTTGTATGAGTTTCAGAAGAAGAATTGACCTAGATATGGTCCGTATGTGTAGGAAACACTGTTATTTTGATCTGACCACAGTCACGTTTCCTGCTGTGATAGAGACTATTAGAAAGCAAGAGCGTGCTTCTTCTTATATGCAGACTGTGTTTCATCATGAGAACAGTGCTGTGTGTTTCGCTTCAGAAATGGAGTTAAATCCCAGTGTCTGTGTCTTCCTACAAGCAAGACATCATTTCAGGTAAACTCAGTCACTTTTCAGTTCAAAGGAAGCTACATCATTCACGAAGCTCACACGTTTCTCGCTCTTAACTTGAAAGCATTGCATGTTAATGGAACTGTGGTTTGTATCAGTTTCAGAAGAAGAATTGTCCTAGATATGGTCCGTATGTGTAGGAAACACCGTTATTTTGTTCTGACCACAGTCACGTTTCCTGCTGTGATAGAGACTATTAGAAAGCAAGTGCGTGCTTCTTCTTATATGCAGAGTGTGTTTCATCATGAGAACAGTGCTGTGTGTTTCGCTTCAGAAATGGAGTTAAATCCCAGTGACTGTGTCTTCCTACAAGCAAGACATCATTTCAGGTAAACTCAGTCACTTTTCAGTTCAAAGGAAGCTATGTCATTCACGAAGCTCACACATTTCTCGCTCTTAACTTGAAAGCATTGCATGTTAATGGAACTGTGGTTTGTATCAGTTTCAGAAGAAGAATTGACCTAGATATGGTCCGTATGTGTCTGAAACACCGTTATTTTGTTCTGACCACAGTCACGTTTCCTGCTGTGATAGAGACTATTAGAAAGCAAGAGCGTGCTTCTTCTTATATGCAGAGTGTGTTTCATCATGAGAACAGTGCTGTGTGTTTCCCGTTATAAATGGAGTTAAATCACAGGCTCTGTAACTTCCTACAAGCAAGACTTCATTTCACGTAAACTCAGTCACTTTTCAGCTCAAAAAAAGCTACATCGTTCACGTAACTCACACGTTTCTTGCTCTTAACTGTAAAGCTATGGATGTTAGAGGACCTGTGATTTGTATCAGTTTCAGAAGCAGAGTTGAACTAGCAATGGTCCATATGTGTAGGAAACATCGTTCTTATGTTCAAAGTACCCTCAATTTTCTGGCTGTATTAGAGAATCTAGAAAGCAAGGGCATGCTTCTTGCTCTAAAGCAGAGTGTGTTTCATGGATGAGAACTGCTGTGTGTTTCCCTTCAGAAATGAAGTTAAATCCCAGGCTCTGTGTCTTCCTACAAGCAAGACATCTTTTCAGGTAAACTCAGACACTTTTCAGTTCAAAGGAAGCTCCATCGTTCACGAAGCTCACACGTTGCTAACTCTTAACTGGAAAGCATTGCATGTTAATGGAACTGTGGTTTGTATCAGTTTCAGAAGAAGAGTTGACCTAGATATTGTCTGTATGTGTAGGAAACACCGTTATTTTGTTCTGACCACAGTCACGTTTCCTGCTGTATTAGAGACTCTTAGAAAGCAAGAGCGTGCTTCTTCTTATATGCAGAGTGTGTTTCATCGTGAGAACAGTGCTGTGTGTTTCCCTTCATAAATGGAGTTAAATCACAGGCTCTGTATCTTCTTACAAGCAAGACTTCATTTCACATAAACTCAGTCACCTTTCAGCTCACACAAAGCTACATCATTCACGTAGCTCACACGTTTCTTGCTCTTAACTGTAAAGCATTGGATGTTAGAGGACCTGTGATTTGTATCAGTTTCAGAAGCAGAGTTGAACTAGCAATGGTCCGTATGTGTAGGAAACATCGTTCTTATGTTCAGAGTACCCTCAAGTTTCTGGCTGTATTAGAGAATCTAGAAAGCAAGAGCATGCTTTGTGCTCTAAAGCAGAGTGTGTTTCATGGAAGAGATCTGTGCTGTGTGTTTTCCTTCAGAAATGGAGTTAAATACCAGGCTCTGTGTCTTCCTACAAGCAAGACATCTTTTGAGGTAAACTCAGACACTTTTCAGCTCAAAGGAAGCTACATCGTTCACGAAGCTCACACGTTTCTCGCTCTTAACTGGAAAGCATTGCATGTTAATGGAACTGTGGTTTGTATCTGTTTCAGAAGAAGAGTTGACCTAGACATGGCCAGTATGTGTAGGAAACACCGTTATTTTGTTCTGACCAGAGTCACGTTTCCTCATTTATTAGAGAATCTTAGAAAGAAAGAGTGTGCTTCTTGCTCTAAAGCACAGGGTGATTCATGGATGAGAACTGTGCTGTGTGGTTCCCTTCAGAAATGGTGTTAAATTCCAGGCTCTGTGTCTTCCTACTAGCAAGACATCAGTTCAGGTAAACTAAGTCACTTTTCAGCTCAAATGAATATAAATTGATTACGAATATTACACGTTTGTCGCTCTTAAATGAAAAGCATTAGATGTTAGATGACTTGTGGTTTGTATCAGTTTCAGCAGCAGAGTTGAACTAGCAATGGTCTGTGTGTGTAGGAAACACCGTTCTTTTGTTCTGAGCACATTCACGTTTCTGGCACTATTAGAGACTCTTAGAAAGCAAGAGCTTGCTTCTTTTTCTAAAGCAGAGTGTGTTTCATGGAAGAGAAGTGTTCTGTGTGTTTCCCTTCAGAAATGGAGTTAAATCCCAGGCTCTGTGTCTTCCTAAAAGCAAGACATCTTTTCAGGTAAACTCAGTCACTTTTCAGTTCAAAGGAAGCTACATCATTCGAGAAGCTCACACGATGCTAAATCTTAACTGGAAAGCATTGCATGTTAATGCAACTGTGGTTTGTATCAGTTTCAGAAGAAGAGTTGACCTAGATATGGTCCGTATGTGTAAGAAACACCGTTATTTTGTTCTGACCACAGTCACGTTTCCTGCTGATTTAGAGACTCTTAGAAAGCAAGAGCGTGCTTCTTCTTATATGCAGAGTGTGTTTCATTGTGAGAACAGTGCTGTGTGTTTCCCTTCATAAATTGAGTTAAATCACATGCTCTGTATCTTCCTACCATCAAGACTTCATTTCACGTAAACTCAGTCACCTTTCAGCTCACACAAAGCTACATCGTTCACGTAGCTCACACATTTCTTGCTCTTAACTGTAAAGCATTGGATGTTAGAGGACCTGTGATTTGTATCAGTTTCAGAAGCAGAGTTGAACTACCAATGTTCCGTATGTGTAGGAAACATCGTTCTTATGTTCAGAGTACCCTCAATTTTCTGGCTGTATTAGAGAATATAGAAAGCAAGGGCATGCTTTGTGCTCTAAAGCAGAGTGTGTTTCATGGATGAGATCTGTGCTGTGTGTTTTCCTTCAGAAATGGAGTAAATCCCAGGCTCTGTGTCTTCCTACAAGCAAGACATCTTTTGAGGTAAACTCAGACACTTTTCAGCTCAAAGGAAGCTACATCGTTCACGAAGCTCACACGTTTCTCGCTCTTAACTCGAAATCATTGCATGTTAATGGAACTGAGGTTTGTATCAGTTTCAGAAGAAGAGTTGACCTAGATATGTTCAGTATGTGTAGGAAACTCTGTTATTTTGTTCTTACCACAGTCACGTTTCCTGCAGTATTAGAGAATCTTAGAAAGAAATTGCGTGCTTAATTGCTCTAAAGCACAGGGTGATTCATGGATGAGAACTGTGCTGTGTGTTTCCCTTCAGAAATGGTGTTAAATTCCAGGCTCTGTGTCTTCCTACTAGCAAGACATCAGTTCAGGTAAACTAAGTCACTTTTCAGCTCAAATGAATATAAATCATTTAGGAATATTACACGTTTGTCGCTCTTAACTGAAAAGCATTGGATGTTAGATGACTTGTGGTTTGTATCAGTTTCAGCAGCCGAGTTGAACTAGCAATGGTCCGCATGTGTAGGAAACACTGTTCTTTTGTTCTGAGCACATTCATGTTTCAGGTAATATTAGAGACCCCTAGAAAGCAAGAGCATGCTTCTTGCTCTAAAGCAGAGTGTGTTTCATGGATGAGAAGTGTGCTGTGTGTTTCGCTTCAGAAATGGAGTTAAATCCCAGGTTCTGTGTCTTCCTACAAGCAAGACATCATTTCAGGTAAACTCAGTCACTTTTCAGTTCAAAGGAAGCTACATCATTCACGAAGCTCACACGTTTCTCGCTCTTAACTTGAAAGCATTGCATGTTAATGGAACTGTGGTTTGTATCAGTTTCAGAAGAAGAATTGACCTAGATATGGTCCGTATGTGTAGGAAACACCGTTATTTTGTTCTGACCACAGTCACGTTTCCTGCTGTGATAGAGACTATTAGAAAGCAAGAGCGTGCTTCTTCTTATATGCAGAGTGTGTTTCATCATGAGAACACTGCTGCGTGTTTCCCTTTATAAATGGAGTTAATTCACAGGCTCTGTAACTTCCTACAAGCAAGACTTCATTTCACGTAAACTCAGTCACTTTTCAGCTCAAACAAAGCTACATCGTTCACGTAACTCACACGTTTCTTGCTCTTAATTGTAAAGCTATGGATGTTAGAGGACCTGTGATTTGTATCAGTTTCAGAAGCAGAGTTGAACTAGCAATGGTCCATATGTGTAGGAAACATCGTTCTTATGTTCAGAGTACCCTCAATTTTCTGGCTGTATTAGAGAATCTAGAAAGCAAGAGCATGCTTCTTGCTCTAAAGCAGAGTGTGTTTCATGGATGAGAACTGCTGTGTGTTTCCCTTCAGAAATGGAGTTAAATCCCAGGCTCTGTGTCTTCCTACAAGCAAGACATCTTTTCAGGTAAACTCAGTCACTTTTCAGTTCATAGGAAGCTCCATCGTTCACGAAGCTCACACGTTGCTAACTCTTAACTGGAAAGCATTGCATGTTAATGGAACTGTGGTTTGTATCAGTTTCAGAAGAAGAGTTGACCTAGATATTGTCTGTATGTGTAGGAAACACTTTTATTTTGTTCTGACCACAGTCACGTTTCCTGCTGTATTAGAGACCCTTAGAAAGCAAGAGCGTGCTTCTTCTTATATGCAGAGTGTGTTTCATCGTGAGAACAGTGCTGTGTGTTTCCCTTCATAAATGGAGTTAAATCACAGGCTCTGTATCTTCTTACAAGCAAGACTTCATTTCAAGTAAACTCAGTCACCTTTCAGCTCAAACAAAGCTACATCATTCACGTAGCTCACACGTTTCTTGCTCTTAACTGTAAAGCTATGGATGTTAGAGGACCTGTGATTTGTATCAGTTTCAGAAGCAGAGTTGAACTAGCAATGGTCCATATGTGTAGGAAACATCGTTCTTATGTTCAGAGTACCCTCAATTTTCTGGCTGTATTAGAGAATCTAGAAAGCAAGAGCATGCTTCTAGCTCTAAAGCAGAGTGTGTTTCATGGATGAGAACTGCTGTGTGTTTCCCTTCAGAAATGCAGTTAAATCCCAGGCTCTGTGTCTTCCTACAAGCAAGACATCTTTTCAGGTAAACTCAGTCACTTTTCAGTTCATAGGAAGCTCCATCGTTCACGAAGCTCACACGTTGCTAACTCTTAACTGGAAAGCATTGCATGTTAATGGAACTGTGGTTTGTATCAGTTTCAGAAGAAGAGTTGACCTAGATATTGTCTGTATGTGTAGGAAACACTGTTATTTTGTTCTGACCACAGTCACGTTTCCTGCTGTATTAGAGACCCTTAGAAAGCAAGAGCGTGCTTCTTCTTATATGCAGAGTGTGTTTCATCGTGAGAACAGTGCTGTGTGTTTCCCTTCATAAATGGAGTTAAATCACAGGCTCTGTATCTTCTTACAAGCAAGACTTCATTTCAAGTAAACTCAGTCACCTTTCAGCTCAAACAAAGCTACATCATTCACGTAGCTCACACGTTTCTTGCTCTTAACTGTAAAGCATTGGATGTTAGAGGACCTGTGATTTGTATCAGTTTCAGAAGCAGAGTTGAACTAGCAATGGTCCGTATGTGTAGGAAACATCGTTCTTATGTTCAGAGTACCCTCAAGTTTCTGGCTGTATTAGAGAATCTAGAAAGCAAGAGCATGCTTTGTGCTCTAAAGCAGAGTGTGTTTCATGGAAGAGATCTGTGCTGTGTGTTTTCCTTCAGAAATGGAGTTAAATACCAGGCTCTGTGTCTTCCTACAAGCAAGACATCTTTTGAGGTAAACTCAGACACTTTTCAGCTCAAAGGAAGCTACATCGTTCACGAAGCTCACACGTTTCTCGCTCTTAACTGGAAAGCATTGCATGTTAATGGAACTGTGGTTTGTATCAGTTTCAGAAGAAGAGTTGACCTAGACATGGCCAGTATATGTAGGAAACACCGTTATTTTGTTCTGACCAGAGTCACGTTTCCTCATTTATTAGAGAATCTTAGAAAGAAAGAGTGTGCTTCTTGCTCTAAAGCACAGGGTGATTCATGGATGAGAACTGTGCTGTGTGGTTCCCTTCAGAAATGGAGTTAAATTCCAGGCTCTGTGTCTTCCTACTAGCAAGACATCAGTTCAGGTAAACTAAGTCACTTTTCAGCTCAAATGAATATAAATTGTTTACGAATATTACACGTTTGTCGCTCTTAACTGAAAAGCATTAGATGTTAGATGACTTGTGGTTTGTATCTGTTTCAGCAGCAGAGTTGACCTAGCAATGGTCTGTATGTGTAGGAAACACCGTTCTTTTGTTCTGAGCACATTCACGTTTCTGGCACTATTAGAGACTCTTAGAAAGCAAGAGCTTGCTTCTTGTTCTAAAGCAGAGTGTGTTTCATGGAAGAGAATTGTTCTGTGTGTTTCCCTTCAGAAATGGAGTTAAATCCCAGGCTCTGTGTCTTCCTACAAGCAAGACATCTTTTCAGGTAAACTCAGTCACTTTTCAGTTCAAAGGAAGTTCCATCGTTCACGAAGCTCACACGTTGCTAACTCTTAACTGGAAAGCATTGCATGTTAATGGAACTGTGGTTTGTATCAGTTTCAGAAGAAGAGTTGACCTAGATATTGTCTGTATGTGTCTGAAACAACGTTATTTTGTTCTGACCACAGTCACGTTTCCTGCTGTGATAGAGACTATTAGAACGCAAGAGCGTGCTTCCTCTTATATGCAGAGTGTGTTTCATCATGAGAACAGTGCTGTGTGTTTCCCTTTATAAATGGAGTTAAATCACAGGCTCTGTACCTTTTTACAAGCAAGACTTCATTTCACGTAAACTCAGTCACTTTTCAGCTCAAACAAAGCTACATCGTTCACGTAACTCACACGTTTCTTGCTCTTAACTGTAAAGCATTGGATGTTAGAGGACCTGTGATTTGTATCAGTTTCAGAAGCAGAGTTGAACTAGCAATGGTCCGTATGTGTAGGAAACATCGTTCTTATATTCAGAGTACCCTCAAGTTTCTGGCTGTATTAGAGAATCTAGAAAGCAAGAGCATGCTTCTTGCTCTAAAGCAGAGTGTGTTTCATGGATGAGAACTGCAGTGTGTTTCCCTTCAGAAATGGAGTAAATCCCAGGCTCTGTGTCTTCCTACAAGCAAGACATCTTTTCAGGTAAACTCTGTCACTTTTCAGTTCAAAGGAAGCTCCATCGTTCACGAAGCTCACACGTTGCTAACTCTTAACTGGAAAGCATTGCATGTTAATGGAACTGTGGTTTGTATCAGTTTCAGAAGAAGAGTTGACCTAGATATTGTCTGTATGTGTAGGAAACACTGTTATTTTGTTCTGACCAGAGTCACGTTTCCTGCTGTATTAGAGACTCTTAGAAAGCAAGAGCGTGCTTCTTCTTATATGCAGAGTGTGTTTCATCGTGAGAACAGTGCTGTGTGTTTCCCTTCATAAATGGAGTTAAATCACAGGCTCTGTATCTTCTTACAAGCAAGACTTCATTTCACGTAAACTGAGTCACCTTTCAGCTCAAACAAAGCTACATCATTCACGTAGCTCACATGTTCCTTGCTCTTAACTGTAAAGCATTGGATGTTAGAGGACCTGTGATTTGTATCAGTTTCAGAAGCAGAGTTGAACTAGCAATGGTCCGTATGTGTAGGAAACATCGTTCTTATGTTCAGAGTACCCTCAAGTTTCTGGCTGTATTAGAGAATCTAGAAAGCAAGAGCATGCTTTGTGCTCTAAAGCAGAGTGTGTTTCATGGAAGAGATCTGTGCTGTGTGTTTTCCTTCAGAAATGGAGTTAAATACCAGGCTCTGTGTCTTCCTACAAGCAAGACATCTTTTGAGGTAAACTCAGACACTTTTCAGCTCAAAGGAAGCTACATCGTTCACGAAGCTCACACGTTTCTCGCTCTTAACTGGAAAGCATTGCATGTTAATGGAACTGTGGTTTGTATCTGTTTCAGAAGAAGAGTTGACCTAGACATGGCCAGTATGTGTAGGAAACACCGTTATTTTGTTCTGACCAGAGTCACGTTTCCTCATTTATTAGAGAATCTTAGAAAGAAAGAGTGTGCTTCTTGCTCTAAAGCACAGGGTGATTCATGGATGAGAACTGTGTTGTGTGGTTCCCTTCAGAAATGGTGTTAAATTCCAGGCTCTGTGTCTTCCTACTAGCAAGACATCAGTTCAGGTAAACTAAGTCACTTTTCAGCTCAAATGAATATAAATTGTTTATGAATATTACATGTTTGTCGCTCTTAACTGAAAAGCATTAGATGTTAGATGACTTGTGGTTTGTATCAGTTTCAGCAGCAGAGTTGAACTAGCAATGGTCTGTATGTGTAGGAAACACCGTTCTTTTGTTCTGAGCACATTCACGTTTCTGGCACTATTAGAGACTCTTAGAAAGCAAGAGCTTGCTTCTTGTTCTAAAGCAGAGTGTGTTTCATGGAAGAGAAGTGTTCTGTGTGTTTCCCTTCAGAAATGGAGTTAAATCCCAGGTTCTGTGTCTTCCTACAAGCAAGACATCATTTCAGGTAAACTCAGTCACTTGTCAGTTCAAAGGAAGCTACATCATTCACGAAGCTCACACGTTTCTCGCTCTTAACTTGAAAGCATTGCATGTTAATGGAACTGTGGTTTGTATCACTTTCAGAAGAAGAATTGACCTAGATATGGTCCGTATGTGTAGGAAACACCGTTATTTTGTTCTGACCACAGTCACGTTTCCTGCTGTGATAGAGACTATTAGAACGCAAGAGCGTGCTTCCTCTTATATGCAGAATGTGTTTCATCATGAGAACAGTGCTGTGTGTTTCCCTTTATAAATGGAGTTAAATCACAGGCTCTGTAACTTTTTACAAGCAAGACTTCATTTCACGTAAACTCAGTCACATTTCAGCTCAAACAAAGCTACATCGTTCACGTAACTCACACGTTTCTTGCTCTTAACTGTACAGCTATGGATGTTAGAGGACCTGTGATTTGTATCACTTTCAGAAGCAGAGTTGAACTAGCAATGGTCCATATGTGTAGGAAACATCGTTCTTATGTTCAAAGTACCCTCAATTTTCTGTCTGTATTAGAGAATCTAGAAAGCAAGAGCATGCTTTGTGCTCTAAAGCAGAGTGTGTTTCATGGATGAGATCTGTGCTGTGTGTTTTCCTTCAGAAATGGAGTAAATCCCAGGCTCTGTGTCTTCCTACAAGCAAGACATCTTTTGAGATAAACTCAGACACTTTTCAGCTCAATGGAAGCCACATCGTTCACGAAGCTCACAGGTTTCTCGCTCTTAACTGGAAATCATTGCATGTTAATGGAACTGAGGTTTGTATCAGTTTCAGAAGAAGAGATGACCTAGATATGGTCCGTATGTGTAGGAAACACCGTTATTTTGTTCTGACCACAGTCACGTTTCCTGCTGTGATAGAGACACTTAGAAAGCAAGAGCGTGCTTCTTCTTATATGCAGAGTGTGTTTCATCGTGAGAACAGTGCTGTGTGTTTCCCTTTATAAATGGAGTTAAATCCCAGGCTCTGTGTCTTCCTACAAGCAAGACATCTTTTCAGGTAAACTCAGTCACTTTTCAGTTCAAAGGAAGAAACATCGTTCGAGAAGCTCACACGTTGCTAACTCTTAACTGGAAAGCATTGCATGTTAATTGAACTGTGGTTTGTATCAGTTTCAGAAGAAGAGTTGACCTAGATATGGTCCGTATGTGTAGGAAACACCGTTATTTTGTTCTGACCACAGTCACATTTCCTGCTGAATTAGAGACTCTTAGAAAGCAAGAGCATGCTTCTTCTTATATGCAGAGTGTGTTTCATCATGAGAACAGTGCTGTGTGTTTCGCTTCAGAAATGGAGTTAAATCCCAGGTTCTGTGTCTTCCTACAAGCAAGACATCATGTCAGGTAAACTCAGTCACTTTTCAGTTCAAAGGAAGCTATATCATTCACGAAGCTCACACATTTCTCGCTCTTAACTTGAAAGCATTGCATGTTAATGGAACTGTGGTTTGTATCAGTTTCAGAAGAAAAATTGAACTAGATATGGTCCGTATGTATCTGAAACACCGTTATTTTGTTCTGACCACAGTCACGTTTCCTGCTGTGATAGAGACTATTAGAACGCAAGAGCGTGCTTCCTCTTATATGCAGAGTGTGTTTCATCATGAGAACAGTGCTGTGTGTTTCCCTTTATAAATGGAGTTAAATCACAGGCTCTGTAACTTTTTACAAGCAAGACTTCATTTCACGTAAACTCAGTCACTTTTCAGCTCAAACAAAGCTACATCGTTCACGTAACTCACACGTTTCTTGCTCTTAACTGTAAAGCTATGGATGTTAGAGGACCTGTGATTTGTATCAGTTTCAGAAGCAGAGTTGAACTAGCAATGGTCCATATGTGTAGGAAACATCGTTCTTATGTTCAAAGTACCCTCAATTTTCTGGCTGTATTAGAGAATCTAGAAACCAAGAGCATGCTTCTTGCTCTAAAGCAGAGTGTGTTTCATGGATGAGAACTGCTGTGTGTTTCCCTTCAGAAATGGAGTTAAATCCCAGGCTCTGTGTCTTCCTACAAGCAAGACATCTTTTCAGGTAAACTCAGTCACTTTTCAGTTCAAAGGAAGCTCCATCGTTCACGAAGCTCACACGTTGCTAACTCTTAACTGGAAAGCATTGCATGTTAATGGAACTGCGGTTTGTATCAGTTTCAGAAGAAGAGTTGACCTAGATATTGTCTGTATGTATAGGAAACACTGTTATTTTGTTCTGACCACAGTCACGTTTCCTGCTGTATTAGAGACTCTTAGAAAGCAAGAGCGTGCTTCTTCTTATATGCAGAGTGTGTTTCATCGTGAGAACAGTGCTGTGTGTTTCCCTTCATAAATGGAGTTAAATCACAGGCTCTGTATCTTCTTACAAGCAAGACTTCATTTCACGTAAACTGAGTCACCTTTCAGCTCAAACAAAGCTACATCATTCACGTACCTCACACGTTTCTTGCTCTTAACTGTAAAGCATTGGATGTTAGAGGACCTGTGATTTGTATCAGTTTCAGAAGCAGAGTTGAACTAGCAATGGTCCGTATGTGTAGGAAACATCGTTCTTATGTTCAGAGTACCCTCAAGTTTCTGGCTGTATTAGAGAATCTAGAAAGCAAGAGCATGCTTTGTGCTCTAAAGCAGAGTGTGTTTCATGGAAGAGATCTGTGCTGTGTGTTTTCCTTCAGAAATGGAGTTAAATACCAGGCTCTGTGTCTTCCTACAAGCAAGACATCTTTTGAGGTAAACTCAGACACTTTTCAGCTCAAAGGAAGCTACATCGTTCACGAAGCTCACACGTTTCTCGCTCTTAACTGGAAAGCATTGCATGTTAATGGAACTGTGGTTTGTATCTGTTTCAGAAGAAGAGTTGACCTAGACATGGCCAGTATGTGTAGGAAACACCGTTATTTTGTTCTGACCAGAGTCACGTTTCCTCATTTATTAGAGAATCTTAGAAAGAAAGAGTGTGCTTCTTGCTCTAAAGCACAGGGTGATTCATGGATGAGAACTGTGCTGTGTGGTTCCCTTCAGAAATGGTGTTAAATTCCAGGCTCTGTGTCTTCCTACTAGCAAGACATCAGTTCAGGTAAACTAAGTCACTTTTCAGCTCAAATGAATATAAATTGTTTACGAATATTACACGTTTGTCGCTCTTAACTGAAAAGCATTAGATGTTAGATGACTTGTGGTTTGTATCAGTTTCAGCAGCAGAGTTGAACTAGCAATGGTCTGTATGTGTAGGAAACACCGTTCTTTTGTTCTGAGCACATTCACGCTTCTGGCACTATTAGAGACTCTTAGAAAGCAAGATCTTGCTTCTTTTTCTAAAACAGAGTGTGTTTCATGGAAGAGAAGTGTTCTGTGTGTTTCCCTTCAGAAATGGAGTTAAATCCCAGGCTCTGTGTCTTCCTACACCAAGACATCTTTTCAGGTAAACTCAGTCACTTTTCAGTTTAAAGGAAGCTACATCGTTCAAGAAGCTCACACGTTGCTAACTCTTAACTGGAAAGCATTGCATGTTAATGGAACTGTGGTTTGTATCAGTTTCAGAAGAAGAGTTGACCTAGATATGGTCCGTATGTGTAGGAAACACCGTTATTTTGTTCTGACCACAGTCATGTTTCCTGCTGTATTAGAGACTCTTAGAAAGCAAGAGCTTGCTTCTTCTTATATGCAGAGTGTGTTTTATCGTGAGAACAGTGCTGTGTGTTTCCCTTCATAAATGGAGTTAAATCACATGCTCTGTATCTTCCTACAAGCAAGACTTCATTTCACGTAAACTCAGTCACCTTTCAGCTCAAACAAAGCTACATCGTTCATGTAGCTCACACGTTTCTTGCTCTTAACTGTAAAGCATTGGATGTTAGAGGACCTGTGATTTGTATCAGTTTCAGAAGCAGAGTTGAACTAGCAATGGTCCGTATGTGTAGGAAACATTGTTCTTCTGTTCAGAGTACCCTCAATTTTCTGGCTGTATTAGAGAATCTAGAAAGCAAGAGCATGCTTTGTGCTCTAAAGCAGAGTGTGTTTCATGGATGAGAACTGTGCTGTGTGTTTCCCTTCAGAAATGGAGTAAATCCCAGGCTCTGTGTCTTCCTACAAGCAAGACATCTTTTGAGGTAAACTCAGACACTTTTCAGCTCAAAGGAAGCTACATCATTCACGAAGCTCACACGTTTCTCGCTCTTAACTGGAGAGCATTGCATGTTAATGGAACTGTGGTTTGTATCAGTTTCAGAAGAAGAGATGACCTAGATATGGTCCATATGTGTAGGAAACACCGTTATTTTGTTCTGACCACAGTTACGTTTCCTGCTGTGATAGAGACACTTAGAAAGCAAGAGCGTGCTTCTTCATATATGCAGAGTGTGTTTCATCGTGAGAATAGTGCTGTGTGTTTCCCTTCATAAATTGAGTTAAATCACATGCTCTGTATCTTCCTACAAGCAAGACTTCATTTCACGTAAACTCAGTCACCTTTCAGCTCAAACAAAGCTACATCGTTCACGTAGCTCACACGTTTCTTGCTCTTAACTGTAAAGCATTGGATGTTAGAGGACCTGTGATTTGTATCAGTTTCAGAAGCAGAGTTGAACTAGCAAAGGTCCGTATGTGAAGGAAACATCGTTCTTATATTCAGAGTACCCTCAAGTTTCTGGCTGTATTAGAGAATCTAGAAAGCAAGAGCATGCTTTGTGCTTTGAAGCAGAGTGTGTTTCATGGATGAGATCTGTGCTGTGTGTTTTCCTTCAGAAATGGAGTTAAATACCAGGCTCTGTGTCTTCCTACAAGCAAGATATCTTTTGAGGTAAACTCAGACACTTTTCAGCTCAAAGGAAGCTACATCGTTCAGGTAACTCACACGTTTCTTGCTCTTAACTGTAAAGCTATGGATGTTAGAGGACCTGTGATTTGTATCAGTTTCAGAAGCAGAGTTGAACTAGCAATGGTCCATATGTGTAGGAAACATCGTTCTTATGTTCAAAGTACCCTCAATTTTCTGGCTGTATTAGAGAATCTAGAAAGCAAGAGCATGCTTCTTGCTCTAAAGCAGAGTGTGTTTCATGGATGAGAACTGCTGTGTGTTTCCCTTCAGAAATGGAGTTATATCCCAGGCTCTGTGTCTTCCTACAGGCAAGACATCTTTTCAGGTAAACTCAGTCACTTTTCAGTTCAAAGGAAGCTCCATCGTTCACGAAGCTCACACGATGCTAACTCTTAACTGGAAAGCATTGCATGTTAATGGAACTGTGGTTTGTATCAGTTTCAGAAGAAGAGTTGACCTAGATATTGTCTGTATGTGTAGGAAACACTGTTATTTTGTTCTGACCACAGTCACATTTCCTGCTGTATTAGAGACTCTTAGAAAGCAAGAGCGTGCTTCTTCTTTTATGCAGAGTGTGTTTCATCGTGAGAACAGTGCTGTGTGTTTCCCTTCATAAATGGAGTTAAATCACAGGCTCTGTATCTTCTTACAAGCAAGACTTCATTTCACCTAAACTGAGTCACCTTTCAGCTCAAACAAAGCTACATCATTCACGTAGCTCACACGTTTCTTGCTCTTAACTGTAAAGCATTGGATGTTAGAGGACCTGTGATTTGTATCAGTTTCAGAAGCAGAGTTGAACTAGCAATGGTCCGTATGTGTAGGAAACATCGTTCTTATGTTCAGAGTACCCTCAAGTTTCTGGCTGTATTAGAGAATCTAGAAAGCAAGAGCATGCTTTGTGCTCTAAAGCAGAGTGTGTTTCATGGAAGAGATCTGTGCTGTGTGTTTTCCTTCAGAAATGGAGTTAAATACCAGGCTCTGTGTCTTCCTACAAGCAAGACATCTTTTGAGGTAAACTCAGACACTTTTCAGCTCAAAGGAAGCTACATCGTTCACAAAGCTCACACGTTTCTCGCTCTTAACTGGAAAGCATTGCATGTTAATGGAACTGTGGTTTGTATCTGTTTCAGAAGAAGAGTTGACCTAGACATGGCCAGTATGTGTAGGAAACACCGTTATTTTGTTCTGACCAGAGTCACGTTTCCTCATTTATTAGAGAATCTTAGAAAGAAAGAGTGTGCTTCTTGCTCTAAAGCACAGGGTGATTCATGGATGAGAACTGTGCTGTGTGCTTCCCTTCAGAAATGGTGTTAAATTCCAGGCTCTGTGTCTTCCTACTAGAAAGACATCAGTTCAGGTAAACTAAGTCACTTTTTAGCTCAAATGAATATAAATTGTTTACGAATATTACACGTTTGTCGCTCTTAACTGAAAAGCATTAGATGTTAGATGACTTGTGGTTTGTATCAGTTTCAGCAGCAGAGTTGAACTAGCAATGGTCTGTATGTGTAGGAAACACCGTTCTTTTGTTCTGAGCACATTCACGTTTTTGGCACTATTAGAGACTCTTAGAAAGCAAGATCTTGCTTCTTGTTCTAAAGCAGAGTGTGTTTCATGGAAGAGAAGTGTTCTGTGTGTTTCCCTTCAGAAATGGAGTTAAATCCCAGGCTCTGTGTCTTCCTACACCAAGACATCTTTTCAGGTAAACTCAGTCACTTTTCAGTTCAAAGGAAGCTACATCGTTCAAGAAGCTCACACGTTGCTAACTCTTAACTGGAAAGCATTGCATGTTAATGGAATTGTGGTTTGTATCAGTTTCAGAAGAAGAGTTGACCTAGATATGGTCCGTATGTGTAGGAAACACCGTTATTTTGTTCTGACCACAGTCACGTTTCCTGCTGTATTAGAGACTCTTAGAAAGCAAGAGCGTGCTTCTTCTTATATGCAGAGTGTGTTTTATCGTGAGAACAGTGCTGTGTGTTTCCCTTCATAAATTGAGTTAAATCACATGCTCTGTATCTTCCTACAAGCAAGACTATATTTCACGTAAACTCAGTCACCTTTCAGCTCAAACAAAGCTACATCGTTCATGTAGCTCACACGTTTCTTGCTCTTAACTGTAAAGCATTGGATGTTAGAGGACGTGTGATTTGTATCAGTTTCAGAAGCAGAGTTGAACTAGCAATGGTCCGTATGTGTAGGAAACATTGTTCTTCTGTTCTGAGTACCCTCAATTTTCTGGCTGTATTAGAGAATCTAGAAAGCAAGAGCATGCTTTGTGCTCTAATGCAGAGTGTGTTTCATGGATGAGATCTGTGCTGTGTGTTTTCCTTCAGAAATGGAGTAAATCCCAGGCTCTGTGTCTTCCTACAAGCAAGACATCTTTTGAGGTAAACTCAGACACTTTTCAGCTCAAAGGAAGCTACATCGTTCACGAAGCTCACACGTTTCTCGCTCTTACCTGGAGAGCATTGCATGTTAATGGAACTGTGGTTTGTATCAGTTTCAGAAGAAGAGATGACCTAGATATGGTCCATATGTGTAGGAAACACCGTTATTTTGTTCTGACCACAGTCACGTTTCCTGCTGTGATAGAGACACTTAGAAAGCAAGAGCGTGCTTCTTCTTATATGCAGAGTGTGTTTCATCGTGAGAACAGTGCTGTGTGTTTCCCTTTATAAATGGAGTTAAATCCCAGGCTCTGTGTCTTCCTACAAGCAAGACATCTTTTCAGGTAAACTCAGTCACTTTTCAGTTCAAAGGAAGAAACCTTGTTCGAGAAGCTCACACTTTGCTAACTCTTAACTGGAAAGCATTGCATGTTAATTGAACTGTGGTTTGTATCAGTTTCAGAAGAAGAGTTGACCTAGATATGGTCCGTATGTGTAGGAAACACCGTTATTTTGTTCTGACCACAGTCACATTTCCTGCTGAATTAGAGACTCTTAGAAAGCAAGAGCGTGCTTCTTCATATATGCAGAGTGTGTTTCATCGTGAGAACAGTGCTGTGTGTTTCCCTTTATAAATGGAGTTAAATCACAGGCTCTGTATCTTCCTACAAGCAAGACTTCATTTCACGTAAACTCAGTCACCTTTCAGCTCAAACAAAGCTACATCGTTCACGTAGCTCACACGTTTCTTGCTCTTAACTGTAAAGCATTGGATGTTAGAGGACCTGTGATTTGTATCAGTTTCAGAAGCAGAGTTGAACTAGCAATGGTCCGTATGTGTAGGAAACATCTTTCTTAGGCTCAGAGTACCCTCAAGTTTCTGGCTGTATTAGAGAATCTAGAAAGCAAGAGCATGCTTTGTGCTTTGAAGCAGAGTGTGTTTCATGGATGAGATCTGTGCTGTGTGTTTTCCTTCAGAAATGGAGTTAAATACCAGGCTCTGTGTCTTCCTACAAGCAAGACATCCTTTGAGGTAAACTCAGACACTTTTCAGCTCAAAGGAAGCTACATCATTCACGAAGCTCACACGTTTCTCACTCTTAACTGGAAAGCATTGCATGTTAATGGAACTGTGGTTTGTATTAGTTTCAGAAGAAGAGTTGACCTAGATATGGTCAGTATGTGTAGGAAACACCATTATTTTGTTCTGACCACAGTCACGTTTCCTGCTGTATTAGAGAATCTTAGAAAGAAAGAGCATGCTTCTTGCTCTAAAGCACAGGGTGATTCATGGATGAGAACTGTGCTGTGTGTTTCCCTTCAGAAATGGAGTTAAATTCCAGGCTCTGTGTCTTCATACAAGCAAGACATCATTTCAGGTAAACTCAGTCACTTTTCAGTTCAAAGTAAGCTACATCATTCACGAAGCTCACACGTTTCTCGCTGTTAACTTGAAAGCATTGCATGTTAATGGAACTGTGGTTCGTATCAGTTTCAGAAGGAGAGTTGCCCTAGATATGGTCCATATGTGTAGGAAACACCGTTATTTTGTTCTGACCACAGTCACGTTTCCTGCTGTATTAGAGACTCTTAGAAAGCAAGAGCGTGCTTCTTCTTATATGCAGAGTGTGTTTCATCGTGAGAACAGTGCTGTGTGTTTCCCTTTATAAATGGAGTTAAATCACAGGCTCTGTATCTTCCTACAAGCAAGACTTCATTTCACGTAAACTCAGTCACCTTTCAGCTCAAACAAAGCTACATCGTTCACGTAGCTCACACGTTTCTTGCTCTTAACTGTAAAGCATTGGATGTTAGAGGACCTGTGATTTGTATCAGTTTCAGAAGCATAGTTGAACTAGCAATGGTCCGTATGTGTAGGAAACATCTTTCTTAGGATCAGAGTACCCTCAAGTTTCTGGCTGTATTAGAGAATCTAGAAAGCAAGAGCATGCTTCTTGCTCTAAAGCAGAATGTGTTTCATGGATGAGAACTGTGCTGTGTGTTTCCCTTCAGAAATGGAGTTAAATCCCAGGCTCTGTGTCTTCCTACAAGCAAGACATCTTTTCAGGTAAACTCAGTATCTTTTCAGTTCAAAGGAAGCTACATCGTTCACGAAGCTCACATATTTCTAACTCTTAACTGGAAAGCATTGCATGTTAATGGAACTGTGGTTTGTATCAGTTTCAGAAGAAGAGTTGACCTAGATATTGTCTGTATGTGTAGGAAACACCGTTATTTTGTTCTGACCACAGTCACATTTCCTGCTGTATTAGAGACTCTTAGAAAGCAAGAGCGTGCTTCTTCTTATATGCAGAGTGTGTTTCATCGTGAGAACAGTGCTGTGTGTTTGCCTTCAAAAATGGAGTTAAATCACAGGCTCTGTATCTTCTTACAAGCAAGAATTCATTTCACGTAAACTCAGTCACCTTTCAGCTCAAACAAAGCTACATCATTCACATAGCTCACACGTTTCTTGCTCTTAACTGTAAAGCATTGGATGTTAGAGGACCTGTGATTTGTATCAGTTTCAGAAGCAGAGTTGAACTAGCAAAGGTCCGTATGTGTAGGAAACATCGTTCTTATGTTCAGAGTACCCTCAAGTTTCTGGCTGTATTAGATAATCTAGAAAGCAAGAGCATGCTTTGTGCTTTGAAGCAGAGTGTGTTTCATGGATGAGATCTGTGCTGTGTGTTTTCCTTCAGAAATGGAGTTAAATACCAGGCTCTGTGTCTTCCTACAAGCAAGATATCTTTTGAGGTAAACTCAGACACTTTTCAGCTCAAAGGAAGCTACATCATTCACGAAGCTCACACGTTTCTCACTCTTAACTGGAAAGCATTGCATGTTAATGGAACTGTGGTTTGTATTAGTTTCAGAAGAAGAGTTGACCTAGATATGGTCAGTATGTGTAGGAAACACCATTATTTTGTTCTGACCACAGTCACGTTTCCTGCTGTATTAGAGAATCTTAGAAAGAAAGAGCATGCTTCTTGCTCTAAAGCACAGGGTGATTCATGGATGAGAACTGTGCTGTGTGTTTCCCTTTAGAAATGGAGTTAAATTCCAGGCTCTGTGTCTTCATACAAGCAAGACATCATTTCAGGTAAACTCAGTCACTTTTCAGTTCAAAGTAAGCTACATCATTCACGAAGCTCACACGTTTCTCGCTGTTAACTTGAAAGCATTGCATGTTAATGGAACTGTGGTTTGTATCAGTTTCAGAAGAAGAGTTGACCTAGATATTGTCTGTATGTGTAGGAAACACCGTTATTTTGTTCTGACCACAGTCACATTTCCTGCTGGATTAGAGACTCTTAGAAAGCAAGAGCGTGATTCTTCTTATATGCAGAGTGTGTTTCATCGTGAGAACAGTGCTGTGTGTTTGCCTTCAAAAATGGAGTTAAATCACAGGCTCTGTATCTTCTTACAAGCAAGAATTCATTTCACGTAAACTCAGTCACCTTTCAGCTCAAACAAAGCTACATCATTCACATAGCTCACACGTTTCTTGCTCTTAACTGTAAAGCATTGGATGTTAGAGGACCTGTGATTTCTATCAGTTTCAGAAGCAGAGTTGAACTAGCAAAGTTCCGTATGTGTAGGAAACATCGTTCTTATGTTCAGAGTACCCTGAATTTTCTTGCTGTATTAGAGAATCTAGAAAGCAAGAGCATGCTTCTTGCTCTAAAGCACAGGGTGATTCATGGATGAGAACTGTGCTGTGTGTTTCCCTTCAGAAATGGAGTTAAATTCCAGGCTCTGTGTCTTCATACAAGCAAGACATCATTTCCGGTAAACTCAGTCACTTTTCAGTTCAAAGTAAGCTACATCATTCACGAAGCTCACACGTTTCTCGCTCTTAACTTGAAAGCATTGCATGTTAATGGAACTGTGGTTCGTATCAGTTTCAGAAGAAGAGTTGACCTAGATATGGTCCGTATGTGTAGGAAACACCGTTATTTTGTTCTGACCACAGTCACGTTTCCTGCTGTATTAGAGACTCTTAGAAAGCAAGAGCGTGCTTCTTCTTATATGCAGAGTGTGTTTCATCGTGAGAACAGTGCTGTGTGTTTCCCTTTATAAATGGAGTTAAATCACAGGCTCTGTATCTTCCTACAAGCAAGACTTCATTTCACGTAAACTCAGTCACCTTTCAGCTCAAACAAAGCTACATCGTTCACGTAGCTCACACGTTTCTTGCTCTTAACTGTAAAGCATTGGATGTTAGAGGACCTGTGATTTGTATCAGTTTCAGAAGCAGAGTTGAACTAGCAATGGTCCGTATGTGTAGGAAACATCTTTCTTAGGCTCAGAGTACCCTCAAGTTTCTGGCTGTATTAGAGAATCTAGAAAGCAAGAGCATGCTTCTTGCTCTAAAGCAGAGTGTGTTTCATGGATGAGAACTGTGCTGTGTGTTTCCCTTCAGAAATGGAGTTAAATCCCAGGCTCTGTGTCTTCCTACAAGCAAGACATCTTTTCAGGTAAACTCAGTATCTTTTCAGTTCAAAGGAAACTACATCGTTCATGAAGCTCACATGTTTCTAACTCTTAACTGGAAAGCATTGCATGTTAATGGAACTGTGGTTTGTATCAGTTTCAGAAGAAGAGTTGACCTAGATATTGTCTGTATGTGTAGGAAACACCGTTATTTTGTTCTGACCACAGTCACATTTCCTGCTGTATTAGAGACTCTTAGAAAGCAAGAGCGTGCTTCTTCTTATATGCAAAGTGTGTTTCATCGTGAGAACAGTGCTGTGTGTTTGCCTTCAAAAATGGAGTTAAATCACAGGCTCTGTATCTTCTTACAAGCAAGAATTCATTTCACATAAACTCAGTCACCTTTCAGCTCAAACAAAGCTACATCATTCACATAGCTCACACGTTTCTTGCTCTTAACTGTAAAGCATTGGATGTTAGAGGACCTGTGATTTGTATCAGTTTCAGAAGCAGAGTTGAACTAGCAAAGGTCCGTATGTGTAGGAAACATCGTTCTTATGTTCAGAGTACCCTCAAGTTTCTGGCTGTATTAGAGAATCTAGAAAGCAAGAGCATGCTTTGTGCTTTGAAGCAGAGTGTGTTTCATGGATGAGATCTGTGCTGTGTGTTTTCCTTCAGAAATGGAGTTAAATACCAGGCTCTGTGTCTTCCTACAAGCAAGATATCTTTTGAGGTAAACTCAGACACTTTTCAGCTCAAAGGAAGCTACATCATTCACGAAGCTCACACGTTTCTCACTCTTAACTGGAAAGCATTGCATGTTAATGGAACTGTGGTTTGTATTAGTTTCAGAAGAAGAGTTGACCTAGATATGGTCAGTATGTGTAGGAAACACCATTATTTTGTTCGAACACAGTCACGTTTCCTGCTTTATTAGAGAATCTTAGAAAGAAAGAGCATGCTTCTTGCTCTAAAGCACAGGGTGATTCATGGATGAGAACTGTGCTGTGTGTTTCCCTTTAGAAATGGAGTTAAATTCCAGGCTCTGTGTCTTCATACAAGCAAGACATCATTTCAGGTAAACTCAGTCACTTTTCAGTTCAAAGTAAGCTACATCATTCACGAAGCTCACACGTTTCTCGCTGTTAACTTGAAAGCATTGCATGTTAATGGAACTGTGGTTTGTATCAGTTTCAGAAGAAGAGTTGACCTAGATATTGTCTGTATGTGTAGGAAACACCGTTATTTTGTTCTGACCACAGTCACATTTCCTGCTGGATTAGAGACTCTTAGAAAGCAAGAGCGTGATTCTTCTTATATGCAGAGTGTGTTTCATCGTGAGAACAGTGCTGTGTGTTTGCCTTCAAAAATGGAGTTAAATCACAGGCTCTGTATCTTCTTACATGCAAGACTTCATTTCACGTAAACTCAGTCACCTTTCAGCTCAAACAAAGCTACATCATTCACATAGCTCACACGTTTCTTGCTCTTAACTGTAAAGCATTGGATGTTAGAGGACCTGTGATTTCTATCAGTTTCAGAAGCAGAGTTGAACTAGCAAAGGTCCGTATGTGAAGGAAACTTCGTTCTTATGTTCAGAGTACCCTCAAGTTTCTTGCTGTATTAGAGAATCTAGAAAGCAAGAGCATGCTTTGTGCTTTGAAGCAGAGTGTGTTTCATGGATGAGATCTGTGTTGTGTGTTTTCCTTCAGAAATGGAGTTAAATACCAGGCTCTGTGTCTTCCTACAAGCAAGACATCTTTTGAGGTAAACTCAGACACTTTTCAGCTCAAAGGAAGCTACATCATTCACTAAGCTCACACGTTTCTCACTCTTAACTGGAAAGCATTGCATGTTAATGGAACTGTGGTTTGTATTAGTTTCAGAAGAAGAGTTGACCTAGATATGGTCAGTATGTGTAGAAAACACCATTATTTTGTTCTGACCACAGTCACATTTCCTGCTGTATTAGAGAATCTTAGAAAGAAAGAGCATGCTTCTTGCTCTAAAGCACAGGGTGATTCATGGATGAGAACTGTGCTGTGTGTTTCCCTTCAGAAATGGAGTTAAATTCCAGGCTCTGTGTCTTCATACAAGCAAGACATCATTTCAGGTAAACTCAGTCACTTTTCAGTTCAAAGTAAGCTACATCATTCACGAAGCTCACACGTTTCTCGCTCTTAACTTGAAAGCATTGCATGTTAATGGAACTGTGGTTCGTATCAGTTTCAGAAGAAGAGTTGACCTAGATATGGTCCGTATGTGTAGGAAACACCGTTATTTTGTTCTGACCACAGTCACGTTTCCTGCTGTATTAGAGACTCTTAGAAAGCAAGAGCGTGCTTTTCTTATATGCAGAGTGTGTTTCATCGTGAGAACAGTGCTGTGTGTTTCCCTTTATAAATGGAGTTAAATCACAGGCTCTGTATCTTCCTACAAGCAAGACTTCATTTCATGTAAACTCAGTCACCTTTCAGCTCAAACAAAGCTACATCGTTCACGTAGCTCACACGTTTCTTGCTCTTAACTGTAAAGAATTGGATGTTAGAGGACCTGTGATTTGTATCAGTTTCAGAAGCAGAGTTGAACTAGCAATGGTCTGTATGTGTAGGAAACATCTTTCTTAGGCTCAGAGTACCCTCAAGTTTCTGGCTGTATTAGAGAATCTAGAAAGCAAGAGCATGCTTCTTGCTCTAAAGCAGAGTGTGTTTCATGGATGAGAACTGTGCTGTGTGTTTCCCTTCAGAAATGGAGTTAAATCCCAGGCTCTGTGTCTTCCTAAAAGCAAGACATCTTTTCAGGTAAACTCAGTATCTTTTCAGTTCAAAGGAAGCTACATCGTTCACGAAGCTCACATGTTTCTAACTCTTAACTGGAAAGCATTGCATGTTAATGGAACTGTGGTTTGTATCAGTTTCAGAAGAAGAGTTGACCTAGATATTGTCTGTATGTGTAGGAAACACCGTTATTTTGTTCTGACCACAGTCACATTTCCTGCTGTATTAGAGACTCTTAGAATGCAAGAGCGTGCTTCTTCTTATATGCAGAGTGTGTTTCATCGTGAGAACAGTGCTGTGTGTTTGCCTTCAAAAATGGAGTTAAATCACAGGCTCTGTATCTTCTTACAAGCAAGAATTCATTTCACGTAAACTCAGTCACCTTTCAGCTCAAACAAAGCTACATCATTCACATAGCTCACACGTTTCTTGCTCTTAACTGTAAAGCATTGGATGTTAGAGGACCTGTGATTTCTATCAGTTTCAGAAGCAGAGTTGAACTAGCAAAGGTCCGTATGTGTAGGAAACATCGTTCTTATGTTCAGAGTACCCTCAAGTTTCTTGCTGTATTAGAGAATCTAGAAAGCAAGAGCATGCTTCTTGCTCTAAAGCACAGGGTGATTCATGGATGAGAACTGTGCTGTGTGTTTCCCTTCAGAAATGGAGTTAAATTCCAGGCTCTGTGTCTTCATACAAGCAAGACATCATTTCAGGTAAACTCAGTCACTTTTCAGTTCAAAGTAAGCTACATCATTCACGAAGCTCACACGTTTCTCGCTGTTAACTTGAAAGCATTGCATGTTAATGGAACTGTGGTTCGTATCAGTTTCAGAAGAAGAGTTGACCTAGATATGGTCCGTATGTGTAGGAAACACCGTTATTTTGTTCTGACCACAGTCACGTTTCCTGCTGTATTAGAGACTCTTAGAAAGCAAGAGCGTGCTTCTTCTTATATGCAGAGTGTGTTTCATCGTGAGAACAGTGCTGTGTGTTTCCCTTTATAAATGGAGTAAAATCACAGGCTCTGTATCTTCCTACAAGCAAGACTTCATTTCACGTAAACTCAGTCACCTTTCAGCTCAAACAAAGCTACATCGTTCACGTAGCTCACACGTTTCTTGCTCTTAACTGTAAAGCATTGGATGTTAGAGGACCTGTGATTTGTATCAGTTTCAGAAGCAGAGTTGAACTAGCAATGGTCCGTATGTGTAGGAAACATCTTTCTTAGGCTCAGAGTACCCTCAAGTTTCTGGCTGTATTAGAGAATCTAGAAAGCAAGAGCATGCCTCTTGCTCTAAAGCAGAGTGTGTTTCATGGATGAGAACTGTGCTGTGTGTTTCCCTTCAGAAATGGAGTTAAATCCCAGGCTCTGTGTCTTCCTACAAGCAAGACATCTTTTCAGGTAAACTCAGTATCTTTTCAGTTCAAAGGAAACTACATCGTTCACGAAGCTCACATGTTTCTAACTCTTAACTGGAAAGCATTTCATGTTAATGGAACTGTGGTTTGTATCAGTTTCAGAAGAAGAGTTGACCTAGATATTGTCTGTATGTGTAGGAAACACCGTTATTTTGTTCTGACCACAGTCACATTTCCTGCTGTATTAGAGACTCTTAGAAAGCAAGAGCGTGCTTCTTCTTATATGCAGAGTGTGTTTCATCGTGAGAACAGTGCTGTGTGTTTGCCTTCAAAAATGGAGTTAAATCACAGGCTCTGTATCTTCTTACAAGCAAGAATTCATTTCACATAAACTCAGTCACCTTTCAGCTCAAACAAAGCTACATCATTCACATAGCTCACACGTTTCTTGCTCTTAACTGTAAAGCATTGGATGTTAGAGGACCTGTGATTTGTATCAGTTTCAGAAGCAGAGTTGAACTAGCAAAGGTCCGTATGTGTAGGAAACATCGTTCTTATGTTCAGAGTACCCTCAAGTTTCTGGCTGTATTAGAGAATCTAGAAAGCAAGAGCATGCTTTGTGCTTTGAAGCAGAGTGTGTTTCATGGATGAGATCTGTGCTGTGTGTTTTCCTTCAGAAATGGAGTTAAATACCAGGCTCTGTGTCTTCCTACAAGCAAGATATCTTTTGAGGTAAACTCAGACACTTTTCAGCTCAAAGGAAGCTACATCATTCACGAAGCTCACACGTTTCTCACTCTTAACTGGAAAGCATTGCATGTTAATGGAACTGTGGTTTGTATTAGTTTCAGAAGAAGAGTTGACCTAGATATGGTCAGTATGTGTAGGAAACACCATTATTTTGTTCTGACACAGTCACGTTTCCTGCTGTATTAGAGAATCTTAGAAAGAAAGAGCATGCTTCTTGCTCTAAAGTACAGGGTGATTCATGGATGAGAACTGTGCTGTGTGTTTCCCTTTAGAAATGGAGTTAAATTCCAGGCTCTGTGTCTTCATACAAGCAAGACATCATTTCAGGTAAACTCAGTCACTTTTCAGTTCAAAGTAAGCTACATCATTCACGAAGCTCACACGTTTCTCGCTGTTAACTTGAAAGAATTGCATGTTAATGGAACTGTGGTTTGTATCAGTTTCAGAAGAAGAGTTGACCTAGATATTGTCTGTATGTGTAGGAAACACCGTTATTTTGTTCTGACCACAGTCACATTTCCTGCTGGATTAGAGACTCTTAGAAAGCAAGAGCGTGATTCTTCTTATATGCAGAGTGTGTTTCATCGTGAGAACAGTGCTGTGTGTTTGCCTTCAAAAATGGAGTTAAATCACAGGCTTTGTATCTTCTTACATGCAAGACTTCATTTCACGTAAACTCAGTCACCTTTCAGCTCAAACAAAGCTACATCGTTCACGTAGCTCACACGTTTCTTGCTCTTAACTGTAAAGAATTGGATGTTAGAGGACCTGTGATTTGTATCAGTTTCAGAAGCAGAGTTGAACTAGCAATGGTCTGTATGTGTAGGAAACATCTTTCTTAGGCTCAGAGTACCCTCAAGTTTCTGGCTGTATTAGAGAATCTAGAAAGCAAGAGCATGCTTCTTGCTCTAAAGCAGAGTGTGTTTCATGGATGAGAACTGTGCTGTGTGTTTCCCTTCAGAAATGGAGTTAAATCCCAGGCTCTGTGTCTTCCTAAAAGCAAGACATCTTTTCAGGTAAACTCAGTATCTTTTCAGTTCAAAGGAAGCTACATCGTTCACGAAGCTCACATGTTTCTAACTCTTAACTGGAAAGCATTGCATGTTAATGGAACTGTGGTTTGTATCAGTTTCAGAAGAAGAGTTGACCTAGATATTGTCTGTATGTGTAGGAAACACCGTTATTTTGTTCTGACCACAGTCACATTTCCTGCTGTATTAGAGACTCTTAGAATGCAAGAGCGTGCTTCTTCTTATATGCAGAGTGTGTTTCATCGTGAGAACAGTGCTGTGTGTTTGCCTTCAAAAATGGAGTTAAATCACAGGCTCTGTATCTTCTTACAAGCAAGAATTCATTTCACGTAAACTCAGTCACCTTTCAGCTCAAACAAAGCTACATCGTTCACGTAGCTCACACGTTTCTTGCTCTTAACTGTAAAGCATTGGATGTTAGAGGACCTGTGATTTGTATCAGTTTCAGAAGCAGAGTTGAACTAGCAAAGGTCCGTATGTGTAGGAAACATCTTTCTTAGGCTCAGAGTACCCTCAAGTTTCTGGCTGTATTAGAGAATCTAGAAAGCAAGAGCATGCCTCTTGCTCTAAAGCAGAGTGTGTTTCATGGATGAGAACTGTGCTGTGTGTTTCCCTTCAGAAATGGAGTTAAATCCCAGGCTCTGTGTCTTCCTACAAGCAAGACATCTTTTCAGGTAAACTCAGTATCTTTTCAGTTCAAAGGAAACTACATCGTTCACGAAGCTCACATGTTTCTAACTCTTAACTGGAAAGCATTGCATGTTAATGGAACTGTGGTTTGTATCAGTTTCAGAAGAAGAGTTGACCTAGATATTGTCTGTATGTGTAGGAAACACCGTTATTTTGTTCTGACCACAGTCACATTTCCTGCTGTATTAGAGACTCTTAGAAAGCAAGAGCGTGCTTCTTCTTATATGCAGAGTGTGTTTCATCGTGAGAACAGTGCTGTGTGTTTGCCTTCAAAAATGGAGTTAAATCACAGGCTCTGTATCTTCTTACAAGCAAGAATTCATTTCACATAAACTCAGTCACCTTTCAGCTCAAACAAAGCTACATCAATCACATAGCTCACACGTTTCTTGCTCTTAACTGTAAAGCATTGGATGTTAGAGGACCTGTGATTTGTATCAGTTTCAGAAGCAGAGTTGAACTAGCAAAGGTCCGTATGTGTAGGAAACATCGTTCTTATGTTCAGAGTACCCTCAAGTTTCTGGCTGTATTAGAGAATCTAGAAAGCAAGAGCATGCTTTGTGCTTTGAAGCAGAGTGTGTTTCATGGATGAGATCTGTGCTGTGTGTTTTCCTTCAGAAATGGAGTTAAATACCAGGCTCTGTGTCTTCCTACAAGCAAGATATCTTTTGAGGTAAACTCAGACACTTTTCAGCTCAAAGGAAGCTACATCATTCACGAAGCTCACACGTTTCTCACTCTTAACTGGAAAGCATGGCATGTTAATGGAACTGTGGTTTGTATTAGTTTCAGAAGAAGAGTTGACCTAGATATGGTCAGTATGTGTAGGAAACACCATTATTTTGTTCTGACACAGTCACGTTTCCTGCTGTATTAGAGAATCTTAGAAAGAAAGAGCATGCTTCTTGCTCTAAAGCACATGGTGATTCATGGATGAGAACTGTGCTGTGTGTTTCCCTTCAGAAATGGAGTTAAATCCCAGGCTCTGTGTCTTCCTACAAGCAAGACATCTTTTCAGGTAAACTCAGTATCTTTTCAGTTCAAAGGAAACTACATCGTTCACGAAGCTCACATGTTTCTAACTCTTAACTGGAAAGCATTGCATGTTAATGGAACTGTGGTTTGTATCAGTTTCAGAAGAAGAGTTGACCTAGATATTGTCTGTATGTGTAGGAAACACCGTTATTTTGTTCTGACCACAGTCACATTTCCTGCTGTATTAGAGACTCTTAGAATGCAAGAGCGTGCTTCTTCTTATATGCAGAGTGTGTTTCATCGTGAGAACAGTGCTGTGTGTTTGCCTTCAAAAATGGAGTTAAATCACAGGCTCTGTATCTTCTTACAAGCAAGAATTCATTTCACGTAAACTCAGTCACCTTTCAGCTCAAACAAAGCTACATCATTCACATAGCTCACACGTTTCTTGCTCTTAACTGTAAAGCATTGGATGTTAGAGGACCTGTGATTTCTATCAGTTTCAGAAGCAGAGTTGAACTAGCAAAGGTCCGTATGTGTAGGAAACATCGTTCTTATGTTCAGAGTACCCTCAAGTTTCTTGCTGTATTAGAGAATCTAGAAAGCAAGAGCATGCTTCTTGCTCTAAAGCACAGGGTGATTCATGGATGAGAACTGTGCTGTGTGTTTCCCTTCAGAAATGGAGTTAAATTCCAGGCTCTGTGTCTTCATACAAGCAAGACATCATTTCAGGTAAACTCAGTCACTTTTCAGTTCAAAGTAAGCTACATCATTCACGAAGCTCACACGTTTCTCGCTGTTAACTTGAAAGCATTGCATGTTAATGGAACTGTGGTTCGTATCAGTTTCAGAAGAAGAGTTGACCTAGATATGGTCCGTATGTGTAGGAAACACCGTTATTTTGTTCTGACCACAGTCACGTTTCCTGCTGTATTAGAGACTCTTAGAAAGCAAGAGCGTGCTTCTTCTTATATGCAGAGTGTGTTTCATCGTGAGAACAGTGCTGTGTGTTTCCCTTTATAAATGGAGTAAAATCACAGGCTCTGTATCTTCCTACAAGCAAGACTTCATTTCACGTAAACTCAGTCACCTTTCAGCTCAAACAAAGCTACATCGTTCACGTAGCTCACACGTTTCTTGCTCTTAACTGTAAAGCATTGGATGTTAGAGGACCTGTGATTTGTATCAGTTTCAGAAGCAGAGTTGAACTAGCAATGGTCCGTATGTGTAGGAAACATCTTTCTTAGGCTCAGAGTACCCTCAAGTTTCTGGCTGTATTAGAGAATCTAGAAAGCAAGAGCATGCTTCTTGCTCTAAAGCAGAGTGTGTTTCATGGATGAGAACTGTGCTGTGTGTTTCCCTTCAGAAATGGAGTTAAATCCCAGGCTCTGTGTCTTCCTACAAGCAAGACATCTTTTCAGGTAAACTCAGTATCTTTTCAGTTCAAAGGAAACTACATCGTTCACGAAGCTCACATGTTTCTAACTCTTAACTGGAAAGCATTGCATGTTAATGGAACTGTGGTTTGTATCAGTTTCAGAAGAAGAGTTGACCTAGATATTGTCTGTATGTGTAGGAAACACCGTTATTTTGTTCTGACCACAGTCACATTTCCTGCTGTATTAGAGACTCTTAGAAAGCAAGAGCGTGCTTCTTCTTATATGCAGAGTGTGTTTCATCGTGAGAACAGTGCTGTGTGTTTGCCTTCAAAAATGGAGTTAAATCACAGGCTCTGTATCTTCTTACAAGCAAGAATTCATTTCACATAAACTCAGTCACCTTTCAGCTCAAACAAAGCTACATCAATCACATAGCTCACACGTTTCTTGCTCTTAACTGTAAAGCATTGGATGTTAGAGGACCTGTGATTTGTATCAGTTTCAGAAGCAGAGTTGAACTAGCAAAGGTCCGTATGTGTAGGAAACATCGTTCTTATGTTCAGAGTACCCTCAAGTTTCTGGCTGTATTAGAGAATCTAGAAAGCAAGAGCATGCTTTGTGCTTTGAAGCAGAGTGTGTTTCATGGATGAGATCTGTGCTGTGTGTTTTCCTTCAGAAATGGAGTTAAATACCAGGCTCTGTGTCTTCCTACAAGCAAGATATCTTTTGAGGTAAACTCAGACACTTTTCAGCTCAAAGGAAGCTACATCATTCACGAAGCTCACACGTTTCTCACTCTTAACTGGAAAGCATGGCATGTTAATGGAACTGTGGTTTGTATTAGTTTCAGAAGAAGAGTTGACCTAGATATGGTCAGTATGTGTAGGAAACACCATTATTTTGTTCTGACACAGTCACGTTTCCTGCTGTATTAGAGAATCTTAGAAAGAAAGAGCATGCTTCTTGCTCTAAAGCACAGGGTGATTCATGGATGAGAACTGTGCTGTGTGTTTCCCTTTAGAAATGGAGTTAAATTCCAGGCTCTGTGTCTTCCTAAAAGCAAGACATCTTTTCAGGTAAACTCAGTATCTTTTCAGTTCAAAGGAAGCTACATTGTTCACGAAGCTCACATATTTCTAACTCTTAACTGGGAAGCATTGCATGTTAATGGAACTGTGGTTTGTATCAGTTTCAGAAGAAGAGTTGACCTAGATATTGTCTGTATGTGTAGGAAACACCGTTATTTTGTTCTGACCACAGTCACGTTTCCTGCTGTATTAGAGACTCTTAGAAAGCAAGAGCGTGCTTCTTCTTATATGCAGAGTGTGTTTCATCGTGAGAACAGTGCTGTGTGTTTGCCTTCAAAAATGGAGTTAAATCACAGGCTCTGTATCTTCTTACAAGCAAGAATTCACTTCACGTAAACTCTGTCACCTTTCAGCTCAAACAAAGCTACATCATTCACATAGCTCACACGTTTCTTGCTCTTAACTGTAAAGCATTGGATGTTAGAGGACCTGTGATTTCTATCAGTTTCAGAAGCAGAGTTGAACTAGCAAAGGTCCGTATGTGTAGGAAACATCGTTCTTATGTTCAGAGTACCCTCAAGTTTCTTGCTGTATTAGAGAATCTAGAAAGCAAGAGCATGCTTTGTGCTTTGAAGCAGAGTGTGTTTCATGGATGAGATCTGTGCTGTGTGTTTTCCTTCAGAAATGGAGTTAAATACCAGGCTCTGTGTCTTCCTACAAGCAAGACATCTTTTGAGGTAAACTCAGACACTTTTCAGCTCAAAGGAAGCTACATCAATCACGAAGCTCACAGGTTTCTCACTCTTAACTGGAAAGCATTGCATGTTAATGGAACTGTGGTTTGTATTAGTTTCAGATGAAGAGTTGACCTAGATATGGTCAGTATGTGTAGGAAACACCATTATTTTGTTCTGACCACAGTCACGTTTCCTGCTGTATTAGAGAATCTTAGAAAGAAAGAGCATGCTTCTTGCTCTAAAGCACAGGGTGATTCATGGATGAGAACTGTGCTGTGTGTTTCCCTGCAGAAATGGAGTTAAATTCCAGGCTCTGTGTCTTCATACAAGCAAGACATCATTTCAGGTAAACTCAGTCACTTTTCAGTTCAAAGTAAGCTACATCATTCACGAAGCTCACACGTTTCTCGCTGTTAACTTGAAAGCATTGCATGTTAATGGAACTGTGGTTCGTATCAGTTTCAGAAGAAGAGTTGACCTAGATATGGTCCGTATGTGTAGGAAACTCCGTTATTTTGTTCTGACCACAGTCACGTTTCCTGCTGTATTAGAGACTCTTAGAAAGCAAGAGCGTTCTTCTTCTTATATGCAGAGTGTGTTTCATCGTGAGAACAGTGCTGTGTGTTTCCCTTTATAAATGGAGTTAAATCACAGGCTCTGTATCTTCCTACAAGCAAGACTTCATTTCACGTAAACTCAGTCACCTTTCAGCTCAAACAAAGCTACATCGTTCACGTAGCTCACACGTTTCTTGCTCTTAACTGTAAAGCATTGGATGTTAGAGGACCTGTGATTTGTATCAGTTTCAGAAGCAGAGTTGAACTAGCAATGGTCCGTATGTGTAGGAAACATCTTTCTTAGGCTCAGAGTACCCTCAAGTTTCTGGCTGTATTAGAGAATCTAGAAAGCAAGAGCATGCTTCTTGCTCTAAAGCAGAGTGTGTTTCATGGATGAGAACTGTGCTGTGTGTTTCCCTTCAGAAATGGAGTTAAATCCCAGGCTCTGTGTCTTCCTACAAGCAAGACTTCATTTCACGTAAACTCAGACACTTTTCAGCTCAAAGGAAGCTACATCATTCACGAAGCTCACACGTTTCTCACTCTTAACTGGAAAGCATTGCATGTTAATGGAACTGTGGTTTGTATCAGTTTCAGAAGAAGAGTTGACCTAGATATGGTCAGTATGTGTAGGAAACACCATTATTTTGTTCTGACCACCGTCACGTTTCTTGCTGTATTAGATAATCTTAGAAAGAAAGAGCGTGCTTCTTGCTCTAAAGCAAAGGGTGATTCATGGATGAGAACTGTGCTGTGTGTTTCCCTTCAGAAATGGAGTTAAATTCCAGGCTCTGTGTCTTCATACAAGCAAGACATCATTTCAGGTAAACGCAGTCACTTTTCAGCTCAAATGAATATAAATCGTTTACGAAACTCACACGTTTCTTGCTCTTAACTAAATAGCATTGGATGATAGATGACTTTTGGTTTGTATCACTTTCCATAGCAGAGTTGAACTAGCAATGGTCCGTATGTGTAGGAAACACCGTTATTTTGTTCTGACCACAGTCACGTTTCCTGCTATATTAGAGATTCTTAGAAAGCAAGAGAGTGCTTCTTCTTATATGCAGTATGCGTTTCATCGTGAGCACAGTGCTGTGTGTTTCCCTTCAGAAATGGAGTTAAATCACAGGATCTGTATCTTCCTACAAGCAAGACTTCATTTCATGTAAACTCAGTCACCTTTCAGCTCAAACAAAGCTACATCGTTCACGTAGCTCGCACGTTTCTTGCTCTTAACTGTAAAGCATTGGATGTTAGAGGACCTGTGATTTCTATCAGTTTCAGAAGCAGAGTTGAACTAGCAATGGTCCGTATGATAGGAAATATCGTTCTTATGTTCAGAGTACCCTCAAGTTTCTGGCTGTATTAGAGAATGTAGAAAGCAAGAGCATGCTTTGTGCTCTGAAGCAGAGTGTGTTTCATGGATGAGATCTGTGCTGTGTGTTTTCCTTCAGAAATGGAGTTAAATACCAGGCTCTGTGTCTTCCTACAAGCAAGACATCTTTTGAGGTAAACTCAGACACTTTTCAGCTCAAAGGAAGCTACATCATTCACGAAGCTCACACGTCTCTCACTCTTAACTGGAAAGCATTGCATGTTAATGGAACTGTGGTTTGTATCAGTTTCAGAAGAAGAGTTGACCTAGATATGGTCAGTATGTGTAGGAAACACCATTATTTTGTTCTGACCACAGTCACGTTTCCTGGTGTATTAGAGAATCTTAGAAAGAAAGAGCGTGCTTGTTGCTCTAAAGCACAGGGTGATTCATGGATGAGAACTGTGCTGTGTGTTTCCCTTCAGAAATGGTGTTAAATTCCAGGCTCTGTGTCTTCCTTCTAGCAAGACATCAGTTCAGGTAAACTAAGCCACTTTTCAGCTCAAATGAATATAAATCGTTTACGAATATTACACGTTTGTCGCTCTTAACTGAAAAGCATTGGATGTTAGATGACTTGTGGTTTGTATCAGTTTCAACATCAGAGTTGAACTAGAAATGGTCCGTACGTGTAGGAAACGCCGTTCTTTTTTTCTGAGCACACTCACCTTTCTGGCACTATTAGAGACTCTTAGAAATCAAGAGCTTGCTTCTTGTTCTAAAGCAGAGTGTGTTTCATGGAAGAGAAGTGTTCTGTGTGTTTCCCTTCAGAAATGGAGTTAAATACAAGGCTCTGTGTCTTCCTACAAGCAAGACATCTTTTCAGGTAAACTCAGTCACTTTTCAGTTCAAAGGAAGCTACATCATTCGAGCAGCTCACACGTTGCTACCTCTTAACTGGAAAGCATTGCATGTTAATGGAACTGTGGTTTGTATCAGTTTCAGAAGAAGAGTTGACCTAGATATGGTCCGTATGTGTAGGAAACACCGTTATTTTGTTCTGACCACAGTCACGTTTGCTGCTGTATTAGAGACTCTTAGAAAGCAAGAGCGTGCTTCTTATATGCAGAGTGTGTTTCATCATGAGAACAATGCTGTGTGTTTCCCTTCATGAATTGAGTTAAATCACATGCTCTGTATCTTCCTACAAGCAAGACTTCATTTCACGTAAACTCAGTCACCTTTCAGCTCAAACAAAGCTACATCATTCACAAAGCTCACACGTTTCTTGCTCTTAACTGTAAAGCATTGGATGTGAGAGGACCTGTGATTTCTATCAGTTTCAGAAGCAGAGTTGAACTAGCAAAGGTCCGTATGTGTAGGAAACATCGTTCTTATGTTCAGAGTACCCTCAAGTTTCTTGCTGTATTAGAGAATCTAGAAAGCAAGAGCATGCTTTGTGATCTGAAGCAGAGTGTGTTTCATGGATGAGATCTGTGCTGTGTGTTTTCCTTCAGAAATGGAGTTAAATACCAGGCTCTGTGTCTTCCTACAAGCAAGACATCTTTTCAGGTAAACTCAGTCACTTTTCAGTTCAAAGGAAGCTACATCATTCGAGCAGCTCACACGTTGCTACCTCTTAAATGGAAAGCATTGCATGTTAATGGAACTGTGGTTTGTATCATTTTCAGAAGAAGAGTTGACCTAGATATGGTCCGTATGTGTAGGAAACACCGTTATTTTGTTCTGACCACAGTCACGTTTCCTGCTGTATTAGAGACTCTTAGAAAGCAAGAGCGTGCTTCTTCTTATATGCAGAGTGTGTTTCATCATGAGAACAATGCTGTGTGTTTCCCTTCATAAATTGAGTTCAATCACATGCTCTGTATCTTCCTACAAGCAAGACTTCATTTCACGTAAACTCAGTCACCTTTCAGCTCAAACAAAGCTACATTGTTCACGTAGCTCACACGTGTCTTGCTCTTAACTGTAAAGCATTGGATGTTAGAGGACCTGTGATTTGTATCAGTTTCAGAAGCAGAGTTGAACTAGCAATGGTCTGTATGTGTAGGAAACATCCTTCTCATGTTCAGAGTACCCTCATGTTTCTGGCTTTATTAGAGAATCTAGAAAGCAAGAGCATGCTTTGTGCTCTAAAGCAGAGTGTCTTTCATGGATGAGATCTGTGCTGTGTGTTTTCCTTCAGAAATGGAGTAAATCCCAGGCTCTGTGTCTTCCTACAAGCAAGACATCTTTTGAGGTAAACTCAGACACTTTTCAGCTCAAAGGAAGCTACATCGTTCACGAAGCTCACACGTTTCTCGCTCTTAACTGGAAAGCATTGCATGTTAATGGAACTGTGGTTTGCATCAGTTTTAGAAGAAGAGTTGACCTAGACTTGGTCAGTATGTGTAGGAAACACCGTTATTTTGTTCTGACCACAGTCACGTTTCCTGCTGTATTAGAGAGTCTTAGAAAGAAAGAGCGTGCTTCTTGCTCTAAAAAAGAGGGTGATACATGGATGAGAACTGTGCTGTGTGTGTCCGTTCAGAAATGGAGTTAAATTCCAGGCTCTGTGTCTTCCTACTAGCAAGACATCATTTCAGGTAAACTAAGTCACTTTTCAGCTCAAATGAATATAAATCATTTACGAATATTACACGTTTGTCGCTCTTAACTGAAAAGCATTGGATGTTAGATGACTTGTGGTTTTTATCAGTTTCAGCAGCAGAGTTGAACTAGCAATGGTCTGTGTGTGTAGGAAACACCGTTCTTTTGTTCTGAGCACATTCACGTTTCTGGCACTATTAGAGATTCTTAGAAAACAGGAGCATGCATCTTGCTCTAAAGGAGAGTGTGTTTCATGGAAGAGAAGTGTGCTGTGTGTTTCCCTTCAGAAATGGAGTTAAATCCCAGGCTCTGTGTCTTCCTACAAGGCAGACATCTTTTGAGGTAAACTCAGTCACTTTTCAGTTCAAAGGAAGCTACATCGTTCACGAAGTTCACACGTTGCTAACTCTTAAATGTAAGGCATTGAATGTTAGTGGACCTGTGATTTGTATCAGTTTCAGAAGCAGAGTTGAACTAGCAATGATCCGTATGTGTAGGAAACATCGTTCTTATGTTCAGAGTACCCTCAAGTTTCTGGCTGTAGTAGAGAATCTAGAAAGCAAGAGCATGCTTTGTGCTCTAAAGCAGAGTGTCTTTCATGGATGAGATCTGTGCTCTGTGTTTTCCTTCAGAAATGGAGTTAAATCCCAGGCTCTGTGTCTTCCTACAAGCAAGACATCTTTTGAGGTAAACTCAGACACTTTTCAGCTCAAAGGAAGCTACATCGTTCACGAAGCTCACACGTTTCTCGCTCTTAACTGGAAAGCATTGCATGTTAATGGAACTGTGGTTTGTATCAGTTTCAGAAGAAGAGTTGACCTAGATATGGTCAGTATGTGTAGGAAACACCGTTATTTTGTTCTGACCACAGTCACGTTTCCTGCTGTATTAGAGAATCTTAGAAAGAAAGAGCGTGCTTCTTGCTCTAAAGCAGAGGGTGATTCATGGATGAGAACTGTGCTGTGTGTTTTCCATCAGAAATGGAGTTAAATCCCAGGCTCTGTGTCTTCCTACAAGTAAGACATCTGTTCAGGTAAACTCAGTCACTTTTCAGTTCAAAGGAAGCTACATCATTCACGAAGCTCACACGTTGCTAACTCTTAACTGGAAAGCATTGCATGTTAATGGAACTGTGATTTGTATCAGCTTCAGAAGCAGTGTTGTACTAGCAATGGTCCGTATGTGTAGAAAACACCGTTCTTATGTTCAGAGTACCCTCAAGTTTCTGGCTGTATTAGAGAATCTAGAAAGCAAGAGCATGCTTTGTGCTCTAAAGCAGAGTGTGTTTCATGGATGAGATCTGTGCTGTGTGTTTTCCTTCAGAAATGGAGTTAAATCCCAGGCTCTGTGTCTTCCTACAAGCAAGATATCTTTTAATGTAATCTCAGACACTTTTCAGCTCAGAGGAAGCTACATCGTCACGAAGCTCACACGTTTCTCGCTCTTAACTGGAAAGCATTGCATGTTAATGGAACTGTGGTTTGCATCAGTTTTAGAAGAAGAGTTGACCTAGACTTGGTCAGTATGTGTAGGAAACACCGTTATTTTGTTCTGACCACAGTCACCTTTCCTGCTGTATTAGAGAATCTTAGAAGGAAAGAGCGTGCTTCTTGCTCTAAAGCAGAGGGTGATACATGGATGAGAACTGTGCTGTGTGTGTCCCTTCAGAAATGGAGTTAAATTCCAGGCTCTGTGTCTTCCTACTAGCAAGACAGCAGTTCAGGTAAACTAAGTCACTTTTCAGCTCAAATGAATATAAATCATTTACGAATATTACACGTTTGTCGCTCTTAAGTGAAAAGCATTGGATGTTAGATGACTTGTGGTTTGTATCAGTTTCAGCAGCAGAGTTGAACTAGCAATGGTCCGTATGTGTAGGAAACACCGTTCCTTTGTTCTGAGCACATTCACGTTTCTGGCATTATTGGAGATTCGTAGAAAGCAAGAGCATGCATCTTGCTCTAAAGGAGAGTGTGTTTCAAGGAAGACAAGTGTGCTGTGTGTTTCCCTTCAGAAATAGAGTTAAATCCCAGGCTCTGTGTCTTCCTACAAGCAAGACATCTTTTCAGGTAAACTCATTCACTTTTCAGTTCAAAGGAAGCTACATCGTTCACGAAGCTCACACGTTGCTAACTCTTAACCTGAAAGCATTGCATGTTAATGGAACTGTGGTTTGTATCAGTTTCATAAGAAGAGTTGACCTAGATAGGGTCAGTATGTGTAGGAAACACCGTTATTTTGTTCTGACCACAGTCACGTTTCGTGCTGTATTAGAGAATCTTAGAAAGAAAGAGCGTGCTTCTTGCTCTAAAGCAGAGGGTGATTCATGGAAGATTACTGTGCTGTGTGTTTCCCTTCAGAAATGGAGTTAAATCCTAGGCTCTGTGTCTTCCTACAAGCAAGACATCTTTTGAGGTAAACTCAGACACTTTTCAGCTCAAAGGAAGCTACATCGTTCATGAAGCTCACACGTTTCTCGCTCTTAACTGGAAAGCATTGCATGTTAATGGAACTGTGGTTTGTATCAGTTTCAGAAGAAGAGTTGACCTAGATATGGTCAGTATGTGTAGGAAACACCGTTATTTTGTTCTGACCACAGTCACGTTTCCTGCTGTATTAGAGAATCTTAGAAAGAAAGAGCGTGCTTCTTGCTCTAAAGCAGAGGGTGATTCATGGATGAGAACTGTGCTGTGTGTTTCCCTTCAGAAATGGAGTTAAATCCCATGCTCTGTGTCTTCCTACAAGCAAGACATCTGTTCAGGTAAACGCAGTCACTTTTCAGATCAAATGAATATAAATCATTTACGAAGCTCACACGTTTTTTGCTCTTATCTGAAAAGCATGAGATGTAAGATGACTTGTGGTTTGTATCAGTTTCAGAAGCAGAGTTGAACTAGCAATGGTCTGTATGTGTAGGAAACATCGTTCTTTTGTTCTGAGTACCCTCAAGTTTCTGGTTCTATTAGAGACTCTAGAAAGCAAGAGCATGCTTCGTGCTCTAAAGCAGAGTGTGTTTCATAGGTGAGAACTGTGCTGTGTGTTTCCCTTCAGAAATGGAGTTAAATCCCAGGCTCTGTGTCTTCCTACAAGCAAGACATCTTTTCAGGTAAACTCAGTCACTTTTCAGCTCAAAGGAAGCTACATCGTTCACAATGTTCACAAGTTTCTCGCTCTTAACTGGAAAGCATTGCATGTTAGAAGAACTGTGGTTTGTATCAGTTTCCGAAGAAGAGTTGACCTAGATATGGTCCGTATGTTTAGGAAACACCGTTAATTTGTTCTGACCACAGACACGTTTCTTGCTCTATTAGAGACTGTTAGAAAGCAAGAGCGTGATTCTTGCTCTAAAGCAGATTGTGTTTCATGGATGAGAACTGTGCTGTGTGTTTCCTTTCAGAAATGGAGTTAAATACCAGGCTCAATGTCTTCCTACAAGTAAGACATCATTTCATTTAAACCCAGTCAATTTTCAGGTCAAATGATTCTAAATTGTTTATGAAGATCACACATTTCTCGCTCTTAACTGAATAGCATTGGATGTTAGATGACTTGTGGTTTGAATCAGTTTCAGAAGCAGAGTTGAACTAGCTATGGTGCTTATGTGTAGGAAACACCGTTCTTTTGTTCAGAGTACCATCAAGTTTCTGGCTCTTTTAGAGACTCTAGAAAGCAAGAGCATGCTTTGTGCTCTAAAGCAGACTGTGTTTCATGGATGAGAACTGTGCTTTGTGTTTCCCTTCAGAAATGGTGTTAAATCCCACGCTCTGTGTCTTCCTACAAGCAAGACATCTTTTCAGGTAAACTCAGTCACTTTTCAGCTCAAAGGCAGCTAATTCGTTCAAGAAGCTCACACGTTTCTCGCTCTTAACTTGAAAGCATTGCATGTTGATGGAACTGTGGTTTGTGTCAGTTTCAGAAGAAGAGTTGACCTAGATATGGTCCGTATGTGTAGGAAACACCGTTATTTTGTTCTGACCACAGAACGTTTCCTGCTGTATTAGAGACTCTTAGAAAGCAAGAGTGTGTTTCTTGCTGTAAAGCAGAGTGTGTTTCATGGATGAGAACTGTGCTGTGTGTTTCCCTTCAGAAATGGAGTTAAATTCCAGGCTCTGTGTCTTCCTAAAGCAAGACATCTTTTCAGGTAAACGCAGTCACTTTTCAGCTCAAATGAATATAAATCCTTTACGAAGCTCACACGTTTTTTGCTCTTAACTGAAAAGCATGAGATGTTAGATGCCTTGTGGTTTGTATCAGTTTCAGAAGCAGAGTTGAACTAGCAATGGTCTGTATGTGTAGGAAACACCGTTCTTTTCTTCTGAGTACCCTGAAGTTTCTGGATCTATTAGAGATTCTAGAAAGCAAGAGCATGCTCCGTGCTCTAAAGCAGACTGTGTTTCGTGGATGAGAACTGTGCTGTGTGTTTCCCTTCAGAAATGGAGTTAAATCCCAGGCTCTGTGTCTTCCTACAAGCAAGTCATCATTTCAGGTAAACTCAGTCACATTTCAGTTCGAAGGAAGCTACATCGTTCACGAAGCTCACACATTGCTAACTCTTAACTGGAAAGCATTGCGTGTTAATGGAATTGTGGTTTGTATCAGTTTCATAAGAAGAGTTGACCTAGATATGGTCAGTATGTGTAGGAAATACCGTTATTTTGTTCTGACCACAGTCACGTTCCCTCTGTATTAGAGACTCTTAGAAAGCAAGAGCATGCTTCTTCTTATATGCAGAGTGTGTTTCATCGTGAGAACAGTGCTGTTTGTTTCCCTTCAGAAATGGAGTTAAATCCCAGGCTCTGTGTCTTCCTACAAGCAAGACATCTGTTCAGGTAAACTCAGTCACTTTTCAGTTCAAAGGAAGCTACATCATTCACGAAGCTCACATGTTGCTAACTCTTAACTGGAAAGCATTGCATGTTAATGGAACTGTGATTTGTATCAGCTTCAGAAGCAGTGTTGTACTAGCAATGGTCCGTATGTGTAGGAAACATCGTTCTTATGTTCAGAGTACCCTCAAGTTTCTGGCTGTATTAGAGAATCTAGAAAGCAAGAGCATGCTTTGAGCTCTAAAGCTGAGTGTGTTTCATGGATGAGATCTGTGCTGTGTGTTTTCCTTCAGAAATGGAGTTAAATACCAGGCTCTGTGTCTTCCTACAAGCAAGACATCTTTTCAGGTAAACTCAGACACTTTTCAGCTCAAAGGAAGCTACCTCGTTCACGAAGCTCACACGTTTCTCACTCTTAACTGGAAAGCATTGCTTGTTAATGGAACTGTGGTTTGTATAAGTTTCAGAAGAAGAGTTGGCCTAGATATGGTCAGTATATGTAGGAAACATCGTTATTTTGTTATGACCACAGTCACGATTCCTGCTGTATTACAGAATCTTAGAAAGAAAGAGCGTGCTTCTTGCTCTAAAGCAGAGGGTGATTCATGGATGAGAACTGTGCTGTGTGTTTCCCTTCAGAAATGGAGTTAAATTCCAGGCTCTGTGTCTTCCTACTAGCAAGACATCAGTTCTGGTAAACTAAGTCACTTTTCAGCTCAAATGAATATAAATCGTTTTAAAATAATACACGTTTGTCGCTCTTAACTGAAAAGCATTGGATGTTAGATGACTTGTGCTTTGTATCAGTTTCAGCAGCAGAGTTGAACTAGCAATGGTCCTTATGTGTAGGAAACACCGTTCTTTTGTTCTGAGCACATTCACGTTTCTGGCACTATTAGAGACTCTTAGAAAGCAAGAGCATGCTTCTTGTTCTAAAGCAGAGTGTGTTCCATGGAAGAGAATTGTACTGTGTGTTTCCCTCCAGAAATGGAGTTAAATCCCAGGCTCTGTGTCTTCCTACAAGCCAGATATCTCTTCAGGTAAACTCAGTCACTTTTCAGTTCAAAGGAAGCTACATCGTTCACGAAGCTCACACGTTGCTAACTCTTAACTGGAAAGCATTGCATGTTAATGGAACTGTGGTGTGTATCAGTTTCAGAAGAAGAGTTGACCTAGATATGGTCCGTATGTGTGGGAAACACTGTTATTTTGTTCTGACCACAGTCACGTTTCCTGCTGTATTAGAGAGACTCTTAGAAAGCAAAGCGTGCTTCTTCTTATATGCAGAGTGTGTTTCATCGTGAGAACAGTGCTGTGTGTTTCCCTTCAGAAATGGAATTAAATACCAGGCTCAATGTCTTCCTACCAGCAAGACATCATTTCATTTAAACCCAGTCAATCTTCAGGTCAAATGATTCTAAATCGTTTATGAAGATCACACATTTCTCGCTCTTAACTGAATAGCATTGGATGTTACATGACTTGTGGTTTGAATTAGTTTCAGAAGCAGAGTTGAACTACCTATGGTCTGTATGTGTAGGAAACACCGTTCTTTTGTTCAGAGTACCATCAAGTTTCTGGCTCTTTTAGAGACTCTAGAAAGCAAGAGCATGCTTCGTGCTCTAAAGCAGAGTGTGTTTCATGGATGAAAACTGTGCTGTGTGTTTCCCTTCAGAAATGGAGTTAAATTCCAGGCTCTGTGTCTTCCTACAAGCAAGACATCTTTTCAGTAAACGCAGTCACTTTTCAGGTCAAATGAATATAAATCGTTTGCGAAGCTCACACGTTTCTTGCTCTTAACTGAAAAGCATTGGATGTTAGATGACTTGTAGTTTGTATCAGTTTCAGAAGCAGAGTTGAACTAGCAATGGTCCGTTTGTGTAGGAAACACCGTTCTTTTGTTCTGAGCACACTTTCTATATTCTGGCTCTATTATAGACTCTAGAAAGCAAGAGCGTGCTTCTTGCCTTAAAGTAGAGTGTGTTTCATGGATGAGAACTGTGCTGTGTGTGTCCCTTCAGAAATGGAGTTAAATCCCAGGCTCTGTGTCTTCCTACAAGCAAGACATCTTTTCAGGTAAACTCAGTCACTTTTTAGCTCAAAGGCAGCTACATCGTTCACGAAGTCACACGTTTCTCGCTCTTAACTGGAAAGCAGTGCATGTTAATGGAACTGTGCTTTGTATCAGTTTCAGAAGAAGAGTTGACCTAGATATGGTCCGTATGTGTAGGAAACACCGTTATTTTGTTTTGACCACAGTCACGTTTACTGCTGTATTAGAGACTCTTAGAAAGCATGCTTCTTCTTATATGCAGAGTGTGTTTCATCGTGAGAACAGTGCTGTGTGTTTCCATTCATAAATGGAGTTAAATCACAGGCTCTGTATCTTCCTACAAGCAAGACTTCATTTCACGTAAACTCAGTCACCTTTCAGCACAAACAAAGCTACATCGTTCACGGAGCTCACACGATTCCACCTCTTAACTGTAAAGCATTGGATGTTAGAGGACCTGTGATTTGTATCAGTTTCAGAAGCAGAGTTGAACGAGCAATGGTCCTTATGTGTAGGATACACCGTTCTTATGTTCAGAGTACCCTCAAGTTTCTGGCTCTATTAGAGACTCTAGAAAGCAAGAGCATGCTCCGTGCTCTAAAGCAGATTGTGTTTCATGGATGAGAACTGTGCTGTGTGTTTCCCTTCAGAAGTGGAGATAACTTCCAGGCTTTGTTTCTTCCTACAAGCAAGACATCATTTCTGGTAAACACAGTCTCTATTCAGCTCAAATGTATATAAATCGTTTACGAAGATCACACGTTTCTCGCTCTTAACTGAAAAGCATTGGATGTTAGATGACTTGTGGTTTGTATCAGTTTCATAAGCAGAGTTGAACTAGCAATGGTCTGTATGTGTAGGAAACACCGTTATTTTGTTCTGTGTACCTTCAAGTTTCTGGCTCTATTAGAGAATCTAGAAAGCAAGAGCATGCTTCTTGCTCTAAAGCAGAGTGTGTTTCATGGATGAGAACTGCGCTGTGTGTTTCCCTTCAGATATGGAGTTAATTCCCAGGCTCTGTGTCTTCCTATAAGCAAGACATCTTTTCAGGTAAACTCAGTCACTTTTCAGCTCAAAGGAAGCTACATCATTCACGAAGCTCACACGTTTGTTGCCCTTACCTGAAAAGCTTTGGATCTTAGGGGACCTGTGGTTTGTATCAGTTTCAGGAACAGAGTTGAAGTAGCAATGGTCCGTATATGTTGGAAACACCAATATTTTGTTCAGAGCACCCTCATGTTTCTGGCTCTATTAGAGACTCTAGAAAGCAAGAGCATGCTTCGTGCTCTAAAGCAGAGTGTGTTTCATGGATGAGAACTGTGCTGTGTGTTTCCCTTCAGAAATGGAATTAAATCACAGGCTCTGTATCTTCCTACTAGCAAGACTTCGTTTCACGTAAACTCACTAACCTTTCAGCTCAAACAAAGCTATATCGTTCACGTAGCTCACAAGTTTCTCGCTCTTAACTGGAAAGCATTGCATCTTAATGGAACTGTGCTTTGTATCAGTTTCAGAAGAAGAGTTGACCTAGATATGGTCCGTATATGTATGAAACACCGTTATTTTGTTCTGACCACAGTCACGTTTCCTGCTGTATTAGAGACACATAGATAGCAAGAGTTTGCTTCTTGCTCTAAAGCAGAGTGTGTTTCATGGAGGAGAACTGTGCTGTGTGTTTCCCTTCAGACATGTAGTTAAATCCCAGACTCTGTGTCTTCCTACAAGCAAGTCACCATTTCAGGTAAACGCAGTCACTTTTCAGCTCAAATGAATATAAATCGTTTACGAAGCTCACACATTTCTTGCTCTTAACTGAAAAGCATCGGATGTTAGATGACTTGTGGTTTGTATCAGTTTCAGAAGCAGAGTTGAACTAGCAATGATCCGTATATGTAGGATACACCGTTATTTTGCTCAGAGCACCCTCATGTTTCTGGCTCTATTAGAGAATCTAGAAAGCAAGAGCATGCTTCGTGCTCTAAAGCAGAGTGTGTTTCATGGATGAGAACTGTGCTGTGTGTTTCCCTTCAGAAATGGAATTAAATCACAGGCTCTGTATCTTCCTACAAGCAAGTCATCATTTCAGGTAAACGCTGTCACTTTTCATCTCAAATGAATATAAATCGTTTACGAATCTCACAGGTTTCTCGCTCTTAACTGAAAAGCATTGGATGTTATAGGACCTTTGGTTTGTATCAGATTCAGGAGCAGAGTTGAACTAGATATGATCCGTATGTGTAGGAAACCCAGTTCTTTATTCTGAGCACACTTTCAAGTTTCTGGCTCTATTATAGACTCTAGAAAGCAAGAGCATGCTTCTTGCTCTAAAGCAGAGTGTGTTTCATGGATGAGAACTGTTCTCTGTGTTTCCCTTCAGAAATAGAGTTAAATCCCAGGCTCTGTGTCTTCCTACAAGCAAGACATCTTTTCAGGTAAACACAGTCACTTTTCAGCTCAAAGGAAGCTACATCGTTCACGAAGCTCACACGTTTCTCGATCTTAACTGGAAGGCATTGCATGTTAGAGGAAATGTGGTTTGTATCAGTTTCAGAAGGAGAGTTGACCTAGATATGGTCCGTATGTGTAGTAAACACCGTTATTTTGTTCTGACCACAGACACGTTTCCTGCACTATTTGAGACTCTTACAAAGAAAGAGTGGGCTTCTTGCTCTATAGGAGAGTGTGTTTCATGGATGAGAACTGTGCTGTGTGTTTCCCTTCAGAAATGGAGCTAAATCCCAGGCTCTGTGTCTTCCTACAAGCAAGTCATCATTTCACCAAAACCCTGTAAATTTTCAGCAAAAATGAATATAAATCGTTTACGAAGCTCACACGTTTTTTGCTCTTAACTGAAAAGCATTGGATGTTAGAGGACCTGTGGTTTGTATCAGTTTCAGGAGCAGAGTTGAACTAGATATGATCCGTGTGAGTAGGAAACACAGTTCTTTTATTATGAGCACACTTTCAAGTTTCTGGCTCTATTATAGACTATAGAAAGCAAGGGCATGCTTCTTGCTCTAAAGCAGAGTGTGTTTCATGGATGAGAACTGTTCTCTGTGTTTCCCTTCAGAAATAGAGTTAAATCCCAGGCTCTGTGTCTTCCTACAAGCAAGAAATCTTTTCAGGTAAGCACAGTCACTTTTCAGCTCAAAGGAAGCTACATCGTTCACGTAGCTCACACGTTTCTCGCTCTTAACTAGAAAGCTTTTCATGTTAATGGAACTGTGGTTTGTATCAGTTTCAGAAGAAGAGTTGACCTAGATATGGTCTGTATGTGTATGAAACACCGTTATTTTGTTCTGACCACAGTCACGTTTCCTGCTCTATTAGAGAATCTTAGAAAGCAAGAGTGTGCTTCTTGCTCTAAAGAAGAGTGTGTTTCATGGATGAGAACTGTGCTGTGTGTTTCCCTTCAGAAATGGAGTTAAATTCCAGGCTCAATGTCTTCCTACAATCAAGACATCGTTTAATGTAAAGGCAGCTACTTTTCAGCTCAAATGAATATAAATCGTTCACGAAGCTCACACGTTTTTTGCTCTTAACTGAAAAGCAAGAGATGTTAGATGATTTCTGGTTTGTATCAGTTTCAGAAGCAGAGTTGAACTAGCTATGGTCCGTATGTGTAGGAAAAACCGGACTTTTGTTCAGAGTTCCCTCCATTTTCTGGCTCTATTTGAGACTCTAGAAAGCAAGAGCATGCTCCGTGCTCTAAAGCAGAGTGTGTTTCATGGATGAGAACTGTGCTGTGTGTTTCCCTTCAGAAATGGAGTTAAATCCCAGGCGCTGTGTCTTCCTACAAGCAAGTCATCTTTTCAGGTAAACGCTGTCACTTTTCAGCTCAAATGAATATAAATCGTTTACGAAGCTCACAGGTTTCTCGCTCTTAACTGAAAAGCATTGCATGTTAATGGAACTGTGCTTTGTATCAGTTTCAGTAATAGAGTTGACCTAGATATGGTCTGTATGTGTATGAAATACGTTTATGTTGGTCTGACCACAGACACTTTTCCTGCTGTATTAGAGACTCTTAGAAAGCAAGAGTGTGCTTCTTGCTCTAAAGCAGAGTGTGTTTCATGGATGAGAACTGTGCTGTGTGTTTTCCTTCAGAAATGGAGTTAAATTCCAGGCTCAATGTCTTCCTACAAGCAAGACATCGTTTGATGTAAAGGCAGTCACTTTTCAGCTCAAATGAATATAAATCATTTACGAAGCTCACATGTTTTTTGCTCGTAACTGAATAGCAATGGATGTTAGATGACTTGTGGTTTCTAACAGTTTCAGAAGCAGGGTTGAAATAGCTATGGTCCGTATGTGTAGGAAACACCGTTCTTTTGTTCAGAGTACCCTCAAGTTTCTGGATCTATTAGAGACTCTAGAAAGCAAGAGCCTGTTTCGTGCTCTAAAGCAGAGTGTGTTTCATGGATGAGAACTGTGCTTTGTGTTTCACTTCAGAAATGGAGTTAAATCCCAGGCTCTGTGTCTTCCTACAAGCAAGACATCTTTTCAGGTAAACTCAGTCACTTTTCAGCTCAAAGGAAGCTACATCGTTCACGAAGCTCACACGTTTCTCGCTCTTAACTAGAAAGCATTGCATGTTAGAGGAACTGTGGTTTGTATCAGTTTCAGAAGGAGAGTTGACCTAGATATGGTCCGTATGTGTATGAAACACCGTTATTTTGTCCTGACCATAGTCACGTTTCCTGCTCTATTTGAGACTCTTACAAAGAAAGAGTGGGCTTCTTGCTCTATAGGAGAGTGTGTTTCATGGATGAGAACTGTGCTGTGTGTTTCCCTTCAGAAATGGAGTTAAATTCCAGGCTCAATGTCTTCCTACAATCAAGACATCGTTTAATGTAAAGGCAGCTACTTTTCAGCTCAAATGAATATAAATCGTTCACGAAGCTCACACGTTTTTTGCTCTTAACTGAAAAGCAAGAGATGTTAGATGATTTCTGGTTTGTATCAGTTTCAGAAGCAGAGTTGAACTAGCTATGGTCCGTATGTGTAGGAAAAACCGGACTTTTGTTCAGAGTTCCCTCCATTTTCTGGCTCTATTTGAGACTCTAGAAAGCAAGAGCATGCTCCGTGCTCTAAAGCAGAGTGTGTTTCATGGATGAGAACTGTGCTGTGTGTTTCCCTTCAGAAATGGAGTTAAATCCCAGGCGCTGTGTCTTCCTACAAGCAAGTCATCTTTTCAGGTAAACGCTGTCACTTTTCAGCTCAAATGAATATAAATCGTTTACGAAGCTCACAGGTTTCTCGCTCTTAACTGAAAAGCATTGCATGTTAATGGAACTGTGCTTTGTATCAGTTTCAGTAATAGAGTTGACCTAGATATGGTCTGTATGTGTATGAAATACGTTTATGTTGGTCTGACCACAGACACTTTTCCTGCTGTATTAGAGACTCTTAGAAAGCAAGAGTGTGCTTCTTGCTCTAAAGCAGAGTGTGTTTCATGGATGAGAACTGTGCTGTGTGTTTTCCTTCAGAAATGGAGTTAAATTCCAGGCTCAATGTCTTCCTACAAGCAAGACATCGTTTGATGTAAAGGCAGTCACTTTTCAGCTCAAATGAATATAAATCATTTACGAAGCTCACATGTTTTTTGCTCGTAACTGAATAGCAATGGATGTTAGATGACTTGTGGTTTCTAACAGTTTCAGAAGCAGGGTTGAAATAGCTATGGTCCGTATGTGTAGGAAACACCGTTCTTTTGTTCAGAGTACCCTCAAGTTTCTGGATCTATTAGAGACTCTAGAAAGCAAGAGCCTGTTTCGTGCTCTAAAGCAGAGTGTGTTTCATGGATGAGAACTGTGCTTTGTGTTTCACTTCAGAAATGGAGTTAAATCCCAGGCTCTGTGTCTTCCTACAAGCAAGACATCTTTTCAGGTAAACTCAGTCACTTTTCAGCTCAAAGGAAGCTACATCGTTCACGAAGCTCACACGTTTCTCGATCTTAACTGGAAAGCATTGCATGTTAGAGGAACTGTGGTTTGTATCAGTTTCAGAAGGAGAGTTGACCTAGATATGGTCCGTATGTGTAGTAAACACCGTTATTTTGTCCTGACCATAGTCACGTTTCCTGCTCTATTTGAGACTCTTACAAAGAAAGAGTGGGCTTCTTGCTCTATAGGAGAGTGTGTTTCATGGATGAGAACTGTGCTGTGTGTTTCCCTTCAGAAATGGAGTTAAATTCCAGGCTCAATGTCTTCCTACAAGCAAGACTTCATTTCAGGTAACGCAGTCACTTTTCAGCTCAAATGAATATAAATCGTTTACAAAGATCACACGTTTCTCGCTCTTAACTGAATAGCATTGGATGTTAAATGACTTGTGGTTTGTATCAGTTTCAGAAGCAGAGTTGAACTAGCTATGGTCCATATGTGTAAGAAACACCGTTCGTTTGTTCAGTGTACCCTCAAGTTTCTGGCTCTATTAGAGACTCTAGAAAGCAAGAGCATGCTCCGTGCTCTAAAGCAGAGTGTGTTTCATGGATGAGAACTGTGCTGTGTGTTTCCCTTCAGAAATGGAGTTAAATCCCAGGCGCTGTGTCTTCCTACAAGCAAGTCATCATTTCAGGTAAATGCTGTCACTTTTCAGCTCAAATGAATGTAAATCGTTAACGAAGCTCAGAGGTTTCTCGCTCTTACCTGAAAAGCATTGCATGTTAATGGATCTATGCTTTGTATCAGTTTCACAAGAAGAGTTGACCTAGATATGGTCTGTATGTGTATGAAATGCAGATATTTTTTTCTGACCATAGTCACCTTTCCTGCTGTGTTCGAGACACTTAGAAAGCAAGAGTGTGATTCTTGCTCTAAAGCAGAGTGTGTTTCATGGATGAGAACTGTGCTGTGTGTTTCCCTTCAGAAATGGAGTTAAATCTCAGGCTCTGTGTCTTCCTACAAGCAAGACAACTTTTCAGGTAAACGCAGTCACATTTCAGCTCAAATGAATATAAATCTTTTACGAAGCTCACATGTATTTTGCTCTTAACTGGATAGCATTGGATGTTAGATGACTTGTGGTTTCTAACAGTTTCAGAAGCAGGGTTGAAATAGCTATGGTCCGTATGTGTAGGAAACACCGTTCTTTTGTTCAGAGTACCCACAAGTTTCTGGATCTATTAGAGACTCTAGAAAGCAAGAGCCTGTTTCGTGCTCTAAAGCAGAGTGTGTTTCATGGATGAGAACTGTGCTTTGTGTTTCACTTCAGAAATGGAGTTAAATCCCAGGCTCTGTGTCTTCCTACAAGCAAGACATCTTTTCAGGTAAACTCAGTCACTTTTCAGCTCAAAGGAAGCTACATCGTTCACGAAGCTCACACGTTTCTCGATCTTAACTGGAAAGCATTGCATGTTAGAGGAACTGTGGTTTGTATCAGTTTCAGAAGGAGAGTTGACCTAGATATGGTCCGTATGTGTAGTAAACACCGTTATTTTGTCCTGACCATAGTCACGTTTCCTGCTCTATTTGAGACTCTTACAAAGAAAGAGTGGGCTTCTTGCTCTATAGGAGAGTGTGTTTCATGGATGAGAACTGTGCTGTGTGTTTCCCTTCAGAAATGGAGTTAAATTCCAGGTTCAATGTCTTCCTACAAGCAAGACTTCATTTCAGGTAACGCAGTCACTTTTCAGCTCAAATGAATATAAATCGTTTACAAAGATCACACGTTTCTCGCTCTTAACTGAATAGCATTGGATGTTAAATGACTTGTGGTTTGTATCAGTTTCAGAAGCAGAGTTGAACTAGCTATGGTCCATATGTGTAGGAAACACCGTTCGTTTGTTCAGTGTACCCTCAAGTTTCTGGCTCTATTAGAGACTCTAGAAAGCAAGAGCATGCTCCGTGCTCTAAAGCAGAGTGTGTTTCATGGATGAGAACTGTGCTGTGTGTTTCCCTTCAGAAATGGAGTTAAATCCCAGGCGCTGTGTCTTCCTACAAGCAAGTCATCATTTCAGGTAAATGCTGTCACTTTTCAGCTCAAATGAATGTAAATCGTTAACGAAGCTCACAGGTTTCTCGCTCTTACCTGAAAAGCATTGCATGTTAATGGATCTATGCTTTGTATCAGTTTCACAAGAAGAGTTGACCTAGATATGGTCTGTATGTGTATGAAATGCAGATATTTTTTTCTGACCATAGTCACTTTTCCTGCTGTGTTCGAGACACTTAGAAAGCAAGAGTGTGATTCTTGCTCTAAAGCAGAGTGTGTTTCATGGATGAGAACTGTGCTGTGTGTTTCCCTTCAGAAATGGAGTTAAATCTCAGGCTCTGTGTCTTCCTACAAGCAAGACAACTTTTCAGGTAAACACAGTCAAATTTCAGCTCAAATGAATATAAATCTTTTACGAAGCTCACATGTATTTTGCTCTTAACTGGATAGCATTGGATGTTAGATGACTTGTGGTTTCTAACAGTTTCAGAAGCAGGGTTGAAATAGCTATGGTCCGTATGTGTAGGAAACACCGTTCTTTTGTTCAGAGTACCCTCAAGTTTCTGGATCTATTAGAGACTCTAGAAAGCAAGAGCCTGCTTCGTGCTCTAAAGCAGAGTGTGTTTCATAGATGAAAACTGTGCTTTGTGTTTCACTTCAGAAAAGGAGTTAAATCCCAGGCTCTGAGTCTTCCTACAAGCAAGACATCTTTTCAGGTAAACTCAGTCACTTTTCAGCTCAAAGGAAGCTACATCGTTCACGATGCTCACACGTTTCTCGATTTTAACTGGAAAGCATTGCATGTTAGAGGAACTGTGGTTTGTATCAGTTTCAGAAGGAGAGTTGACCTAGATATGGTCCGTATGTGTAGTAAACACCGTTATTTTGTTCTGACCACAGTCACGTTTCCTGCTGTATTTGAGACTCTTACAAAGAAAGAGTGTGCTTCTTGCTCTATAGGAGAGTGTGTTTCATGGATGAGAACTGTGCTGTGTGTTTCCCTTCAGAAATGGAGTTAAATTCCAGGCTCAATGTCTTCCTACAAGCAAGACATCATTTCAGGTAACGCAGTCACTTTTCAGCTCAAATGAATATAAATCGTTTACAAAGATCACACGTTTCTTGCTCTTAACTGAATAGCATTGGATGTTAGATGATTTCTGGTTTGTATCAGTTTCAGAAGCAGAGTTGAACTAGCTATGGTCGGTATGTGTAGGAAAAACCGTACTTTTGTTCAGAGTACCCTCAAGTTTCTGGCTCTATTAGAGACTCTAGAAATCAAGGGCATGCTCTGTGCTCTAAAGCAGAGTGTGTTTCATGGATGAGAACTGCGCTGTGTGTTTCCCTTCAGAAATGGAGTTAAATCCCAGGCGCTGTGTCTTCCTTCAAGCAAGTCATCATTTCATGTAAACGCTGTCACTTTTCAGCTCAAATGAATATATATCGTTTACGAAGCTCACAGGTTTCTCGCTCTTAACTGAAAAGCATTGGATGTTAGAGGACCTGTGGTTTGTATCAGTTTCAGGAGCAGAGTTGAACTAGATATGGTCCGTGTGTGTACTAAACCCAGTTCTTTTATTCTGAGCACACTTTCATATTTCTGGCTCTATTATAGACTCTAGAAAGCAAGAGCGTGCTCCTTGCTCTAAAGCACAGTGTGTTTCATGGATGAGAACTGTGCTGTGTGTTTCCCTTCAGAAATGGAGTTACATTCCAGGCTCAATGTCTTCCTACAAGCAAGACATCGTTTAATGTAAAGGCAGTCACTTTTCAGCTCAAATGAATATAAATCATTTACGAAGCTCACCAGTTTTTTGCTCTTAATTGAAAAACAAGAGATGTTAGATGACTTGTGGTTTGTATCAGTTTCAGAAGCCGAGTTGAACTAGCTATGGTCGGTATGTGTAGGAAAAACCTTTATTTTTTTCAGAGTACCCTCAAGTTTCTGGCTCTATTAGAGACGCTAGAAAGCAAGGGCATGCTCCGTGCTCTAAAGCAGAGTGTGTTTCATGGATGAGAACTGTGCTGTGTGTTTCCCTTCAGAACTGGAGTTAAATCCCAGGCTCTGTTTCTTCCTACAAGCAAGACTTCGTTTCAGGTAAACTCAGTCACCTTTCAGCTCAAACAAAGCTACATCGTTCACGAAGCTCACAAGTTTCTCGCTCTTACCTGGAAAGCATTGCATCTTAATGGAACTGTGCTTTGTATCAGTTTCAGAAGAAGAGTTGACCTAGATATGGTCTGTATGTGTATGAAACACCGTTATTTTGTTCTGACCACAGTCACGTTTCCTGCTCTATTAGAGAATCTTAGAAAGCAAGAGTGTGCTTCTTGCTCTAAAGCAGAGTGTGTTTCATGGATGAGAACTGTGCTGTGTGTTTCCCTTCAGAAATGGAGTTAAATTCCAGGCTCAATGTCTTCCTACAAGCAAGACATCGTTTAATGTAATGGCAGTTACTTTTCAGCTCAAATGAATATAAATCGTTCACGAAGCTCACACGTTTTTTGCTCTTAACTGAAAAGCAAGAGATGTTTGATGACTTGTGTTTGTATCAGTTTCAGAAGCAGAGTTGAACTAGCTATGGTCGGTATGTGTAGGAAAAACCGTACTTTTGTTCAGAGTGTCCTCAAGTTTCTGGCTCTATTAGAGACTCTAGAAAGCAAGGGCATGCTCCGTGCTCTAAAGCAGAGTGTGTTTCATGGATGAGAACTGCGCTGTGTGTTTCCCTTCAGAAATGGAGTTAAATCCCAGACGCTGTGTCTTCCTTCAAGCAAGTCATCATTTCAGGTAAACGCTGTCACTTTTCAGCTCAAATGAATATATATCGTTAACGAAGCTCACAGGTTTCTCGCTCTTAACTGAAAAGCATTGGATGTTAGAGGACCTGTGGTTTGTATCAGTTTCAGGAGCAGAGTTGAACTAGATATTGTCCGTGTGTGTAGGAAACCCAGTTCTTTTATTCTGAGCACACTTTCATATTTCTGGCTCTATTATAGACTCTAGAAAGCAAGAGCGTGCTTCTTGCTCTAAAGCAGAGTGTGTTTCATGGATGAGAACTGTGCTGTGTGTTTCCCTTCCGAAATGGAGTTAAATCCCAGGCTCTGGGTCTTCCTAAAAGCAAGTCATCCTTTCAGGTAAACGCTGTCACTTTTCAGCTCAAATGAATATAAATCATTTACGAAGCTCACAGGTTTCTCGCTCTTACCTGAAAAGCATTGGATGTTAGAGGACCTGTGGTTTGTATCAGTTTCAGGAGCAGATTTTGAACTAGCTATGGTCCGTATGTGTAGGAAACACCATTATTTGGTTTTGACCACAGACACGTTTCATGCTGTATTAGAGACTCTTAGAAAGCAAGAGTGTGCTTCTTGCTCTAAAGCAGAGTGTGTTTCATGGATGAGAACTGTGCTGTGTGTTTCCCTTCAGATATGGAGTTATATTCCAGGCTCTGTGTCTTCCTACAAGCAAGACATCATTTCAGGTAAACGCAGTCACTTTTCATCTCAAATGAATATAAATCGTTTACGAAGCTCACACGTTTCTTGCTCTTAACTGAAAAGCATTGGATGTTAGATGACTTGTGGTTTGTATCAGTTTAAGAAGCACAGTTGAACTAGCAATGGTCCGTATATGTAGGAAACACCGTTAATTTGTTCAGAGCACTCTCATGTTTCTGGTTCTATTAGAGACTCTAGAAAGCAAGAGCATCCTTCGTGCTCTAATGCAGAGTGTGTTTCATGGATGAGAACTGTGTTGTGTGTTTCCCTTCAGAAATGGAATTAAATCACAGGCTCTGTATCTTCCTACATGCAAGACTTTGTTTCACGTAAAGTCAGTAACCTTTCAGCTCAAACAAAGCTACATCGTTCACAAAGCTCACAAGTTTCTCGCTCTTACCTGGAAGGCATTGCATATTAGAGGAACTGTGGGTTGTATCATTTTTAGAAGAAGAGTTGACCTACATAAGGTCCGTATGTGTAGGAAACACCATTATTTTGTTCTGAAAACAGTCACGTTTTCTGCTCTATTAGAGACTCTTAGACAGCAAGAGCTTGCTTCTTGCTCTAAAGCAGAGTGTGTTTCATGGATGAGAACTGTGCTATGTGTTTCCTTTCAGAAATGGAGTTAAACTCCAGGCTCAATGTCTTCCTACAAGCAGGACATCATTTCAGGTAACACAGTCACTTTTCAGCTCAAATGATTATAAATCGTTTACAAAGATCACACGTTTCTCACTCTTAACTGAATAGCATTGGATGTTAGATGACTTGTGGTTTGTATCAGTTTCAGAAGCAGAGTTGAACTACCTATGGTCGGTATGTGTAGGAAACACCGTTCTTTTGTTCAGAGGACCCTCCATTTTCTGGCTCTATTAGAGATTCTAGAAAGCAAGAGCATACTCCGTGTTCTAAAGCAGAGTGTGTTTCATGGATGAGAACTGTGCTGTGTGTTTCCCTTCAGAAATGGAGTTAAATCCCAGGCGCTGTGTCTTCCTACAAGCAAGTCATCATTTCAGGTAAACGCTGTCACTTTTCAGCTCAAATGAATATAAATCGTTTACGAAGCTCACAAGTTTCTCGCTCTTAACTGAAAAGCATTGCATGTTAATGGAACTGTGCTTTGTATCAGTTTCAGAAATAGAGTTGACCTAGATATGGTCCGTATGTGTATGAAATACGTTTATTTTGGTCTGACCACAGACACTTTTCCTGCTGTATTACAGAATCATAGAAAGCAAGAGTATGCTTCTTGCTCTAAAGCAGAGTGTGTTTCATGGATGAGAACTGTGCTGTGTGTTTCCCTTCAGAAATGGAGTTAAATTCCAGGCTCAATGTCTTCCTACAAGCAAGACATCGTTTGATGTAAAGGCAGTCACTTTTCAGCTCAAATGAATATAAATCATTTACGAAGCTCACATGTTTTTTGCTCGTAACTGAATAGCATTGGATGTTAGATGACTTGTGGTTTCTAACAGTTTCAGAAGCAGGGTTGAAACAGCTATGGTCCGTATGTGTAGGAAACACCGTTCTTTTGTTCAGAGTACCCTCAAGTTTCTGGATCTATTAGAGACTCTAGAAAGCAAGAGCGTGCTCCTTGCTCTAAAGCAGAGTGTGTTTCATGGATGAGAACTGTGCTGTGTGTTTCCCTTCAGAAATGGAGTTACATTCCAGGCTCAATGTCTTCCTACAAGCAAGACATCGTTTAATGTAAAGGCAGTCACTTTTCAGCTCAAATGAATATAAATCATTTACGAAGCTCACCCGTTTTTTGCTCTTAACTGAAAAGCAAGAGATGTTAGATGACTTGTGGTTTGTATCAGTTTCAGAAGCCGAGTTGAACTAGCTATGGTCGGTATGTGTAGGAAAAACCTTTATTTTTTTCAGAGTACCCTCAAGTTTCTGGCTCTATTAGAGACGCTAGAAAGCAAGGGCATGCTCCGTGCTCTAAAGCAGAGTGTGTTTCATGGATGAGAACTGTGCTGTGTGTTTCCCTTCAGAACTGGAGTTAAATCCCTGGCTCTGTGTCTTCCTTCAAGTAAGTCATCATTTCAGGTAAACGCTGTAACTTTTCAGCTCAAATGAATATATATCGTTAACGAAGCTCACAGGTTTCTCGCTCTTAACTGAAAAGCATTGGATGTTAGAGGACCTGTGGTTTGTATCAGTTTCAGGAGCAGATTTTGAACTAGCTATGGTCCGTATGTGTAGGAAACACCATTATTTGGTTTTGACCACAGACACGTTTCATGCTGTATTAGAGACTCTTAGAAAGCAAGAGTGTGCTTCTTGCTCTAAAGCAGAGTGTGTTTCATGGATGAGAACTGTGCTGTGTGTTTCCCTTCAGATATGGAGTTATATTCCAGGCTCTGTGTCTTCCTACAAGCAAGACATCATTTCAGGTAAACGCAGTCACTTTTCATCTCAAATGAATATAAATCGTTTACGAAGCTCACACGTTTCTTGCTCTTAACTGAAAAGCATTGGATGTTAGATGACTTGTGGTTTGTATCAGTTTCAGAAGCACAGTTGAACTAGCAATGGTCCGTATATGTAGGAAACACCGTTAATTTGTTCAGAGCACTCTCATGTTTCTGGTTCTATTAGAGACTCTAGAAAGCAAGAGCATCCTTCGTGCTCTAATGCAGAGTGTGTTTCATGGATGAGAACTGTGTTGTGTGTTTCCCTTCAGAAATGGAATTAAATCACAGGCTCTGTATCTTCCTACATGCAAGACTTTGTTTCACGTAAAGTCAGTAACCTTTCAGCTCAAACAAAGCTACATCGTTCACAAAGCTCACAAGTTTCTCGCTCTTACCTGGAAGGCATTGCATATTAGAGGAACTGTGGGTTGTATCATTTTTAGAAGAAGAGTTGACCTACATAAGGTCCGTATGTGTAGGAAACACCATTATTTTGTTCTGAAAACAGTCACGTTTTCTGCTCTATTAGAGACTCTTAGACAGCAAGAGCTTGCTTCTTGCTCTAAAGCAGAGTGTGTTTCATGGATGAGAACTGTGCTATGTGTTTCCTTTCAGAAATGGAGTTAAACTCCAGGCTCAATGTCTTCCTACAAGCAGGACATCATTTCAGGTAACACAGTCACTTTTCAGCTCAAATGATTATAAATCGTTTACAAAGATCACACGTTTCTCACTCTTAACTGAATAGCATTGGATGTTAGATGACTTGTGGTTTGTATCAGTTTCAGAAGCAGAGTTGAACTACCTATGGTCGGTATGTGTAGGAAACACCGTTCTTTTGTTCAGAGGACCCTCCATTTTCTGGCTCTATTAGAGATTCTAGAAAGCAAGAGCATACTCCGTGTTCTAAAGCAGAGTGTGTTTCATGGATGAGAACTGTGCTGTGTGTTTCCCTTCAGAAATGGAGTTAAATCCCAGGCGCTGTGTCTTCCTACAAGCAAGTCATCATTTCAGGTAAACGCTGTCACTTTTCAGCTCAAATGAATATAAATCGTTTACGAAGCTCACAAGTTTCTCGCTCTTAACTGAAAAGCATTGCATGTTAATGGAACTGTGCTTTGTATCAGTTTCAGAAATAGAGTTGACCTAGATATGGTCCGTATGTGTATGAAATACGTTTATTTTGGTCTGACCACAGACACTTTTCCTGCTGTATTACAGAATCATAGAAAGCAAGAGTATGCTTCTTGCTCTAAAGCAGAGTGTGTTTCATGGATGAGAACTGTGCTGTGTGTTTCCCTTCAGAAATGGAGTTAAATTCCAGGCTCAATGTCTTCCTACAAGCAAGACATCGTTTGATGTAAAGGCAGTCACTTTTCAGCTCAAATGAATATAAATCATTTACGAAGCTCACATGTTTTTTGCTCGTAACTGAATAGCATTGGATGTTAGATGACTTGTGGTTTCTAACAGTTTCAGAAGCAGGGTTGAAACAGCTATGGTCCGTATGTGTAGGAAACACCGTTCTTTTGTTCAGAGTACCCTCAAGTTTCTGGATCTATTAGAGACTCTAGAAAGCAAGAGCGTGCTCCTTGCTCTAAAGCAGAGTGTGTTTCATGGATGAGAACTGTGCTGTGTGTTTCCCTTCAGAAATGGAGTTACATTCCAGGCTCAATGTCTTCCTACAAGCAAGACATCGTTTAATGTAAAGGCAGTCACTTTTCAGCTCAAATGAATATAAATCATTTACGAAGCTCACCCGTTTTTTGCTCTTAACTGAAAAGCAAGAGATGTTAGATGACTTGTGGTTTGTATCAGTTTCAGAAGCCGAGTTGAACTAGCTATGGTCGGTATGTGTAGGAAAAACCTTTATTTTTTTCAGAGTACCCTCAAGTTTCTGGCTCTATTAGAGACGCTAGAAAGCAAGGGCATGCTCCGTGCTCTAAAGCAGAGTGTGTTTCATGGATGAGAACTGTGCTGTGTGTTTCCCTTCAGAACTGGAGTTAAATCCCTGGCTCTGTGTCTTCCTTCAAGTAAGTCATCATTTCAGGTAAACGCTGTAACTTTTCAGCTCAAATGAATATATATCGTTAACGAAGCTCACAGGTTTCTCGCTCTTAACTGAAAAGCATTGGATGTTAGAGGACCTGTGGTTTGTATCAGTTTCAGGAGCAGAGTTGATCTAGATATGGTCCGTGTGTGTAGGAAACCCAGTTCTTTTATTCTGAGCACACTTTCATATTTCTGGCTCTGTTATAGACTCTAGAAAGCAAGAGCGTGCTTCTTGCTCTAAAGCAGAGTGTGTTTCATGGATGAGAACTGTGCTGTGTGTTTCCCTTCCGAAATGAAGTTAAATCCCAGGCTCTGGGTCTTCCTAAAAGCAAGTCATCCTTTCAGGTAAACGCTGTCACTTTTCAGCTCAAATGAATATAAATCGTTTACGAAGCTCACAGGTTTCTCGCTCTTACCTGAAAAGCATTGGATGTTAGAGGACCTGTGGTTTGTATCAGTTTCAGGAGCAGATTTTGAACTAGCTATGGTCCGTATGTGTAGGAAACCCCATTATTTTGTTTTGACCACAGACACGTTTCATGCTGTATTAGAGACTCTTAGAAAGCAAGAGTGTGCTTCTTGCTCTAAAGCAGAGTGTGTTTCATGGATGAGAACTGTGCTGTGTGTTTCCCTTCAGAAATGGAGTTAAATTCCAGGCTCAATGTCTTCCTACAAGCAAGACATCGTTTGATGTAAAGGCAGTCACTTTTCAGCTGAAATGAATATAAATCATTTACGAAGCTCAAATGTTTTTTGCTCGTAACTGAATAGCATTGGATGTTAGATGACTTGTGGTTTCTAACAGTTTCAGAAGCAGGGTTGAAACAGCTATGGTCCGTATGTGTAGGAAACACCGTTCTTTTGTTCAGAGTACCCTCAAGTTTCTGGATCTATTAGAGACTCTAGAAAGCAAGAGCCTGTTTCGTGCTCTAAAGCAGAGTGTGTTTCATGGATGAGAACTGTGCTTTGTGTTTCACTTCAGAAATGGAGTTAAATCCCAGGCTCTGTGTCTTCCTACAAGCAAGACATCTTTTCAGGTAAACTCAGTCGCTTTTCAGCTCAAAGGAAGCTACATCGTTCACGAAGCTCACACCTTTCTCGATCTTAACTGGAAAGCATTGCATGTTAGAGAAACTGTGGTTTGTATCAGTTTCAGAGGGAGAGTTGACCTAGATATGGTCCGTATGTGTAGTAAACACCGTTATTTTGTTCTGACCACAGTCACGTTTCCTGCTCTATTTGAGACTCTTACAAAGAAAGAGTGTGCTTCTTGCTCTATAGGAGAGTGTGTTTCATGGATGAGAACTGTGCTGTGTGTTTCCCTTCAGAAATGGAGCTAAATCCCAGGCTCTGTGTCTTCCTACAAGCACGTCATCATTTCACAAAAACCCTGTCACTTTTCAGCTCAAATGAATATAAATCATTTAAGAAGCTCACACGTTTCTCGCTCTTAACTGAAAAGCTTTGGATGTTAGAGGACCTGTGGTTTGTATCAGTTTCAGGAGCAGAGTTGAACTAGATATGATCCGTGTGTGTAGGAAACACATTTCTTTTATTATGAGCACACTTTCAAGTTTCTGGCTCTATTATAGACTCTAGAAAGCAAGAGCATGCTTCTTGCTCTACAGCAGAGTGTGTTCCATGGATGAGAACTGTGCTCTGTTTTTCCCTTCAGAAATGGTGTTAAATCCCAGGCTCTGTGTCCTCCTACACGCAAGACATCTTTTCAGGTAAACTCAGTCACTTTTCAGCTCAAAGGAAGCTACATCGCTCACGTAGTTCACACGTTTCTCGCTCTTAACTGGAAAGCTTTGCATGTTAATAGAACTGTGGTTTGTATCCGTTTCAGAAGAGGAGTTGACCTAGATATGGTCCGTAGGTGTAGATAACACCTTTATTTTGTTCTGACCACAGTCACGTTTCCTGCTCTATTAGAGACTCTTAGAAAGCAAGAATGTGCTTCTTGCTCTAAAGCAGAGTGTGTTTCATGGATGAGAAGTGTGCTGTGTGTTTCCCTTCAGAAATGGAGTTAAACTCCAGGCTCAATATCTTCCTAAAAGCAGGACATCATTTGAGGTAACGCAGTCACTTTTCAGCTCAAATGAATATAAATCGTTTACAAAGATCACACGTTTCTCACTCTTAACTGAATAGCATTGGATGTTAGATGACTTATGGTTTCTATCAGTTTCAGAAGCAGGGTTGAACTAGCTATGGTCCGTATGTGTAGGAAACACCGTTCTTTTGTTCAGAGTACCCTCAAGTTTCTGGATCTATTAGAGACTCTAGAAAGCAAGAGCCTGCTTCGTGCTCTAAAGCAGAGTGTGTTTCATAGATGAAAACTGTGCTTTGTGTTTCACTTCAGAAAAGGAGTTAAATCCCAGGGTCTGAGTCTTCCTACAAGCAAGACATCTTTTCAGGTAAACTCAGTCACTTTTCAGATCAAAGGAAGCTACATCGTTCACGATGCTCACACGTTTCTCGATTTTAACTGGAAAGCATTGCATGTTAGAGGAACTGTGGTTTGTATCAGTTTCAGAAGGAGAGTTGACCTAGATATGGTCCGTATGTGTAGTAAACACCGTTATTTTGTTCTGACCACAGTCACGTTTCCTGCTGTATTTGAGACTCTTACAAAGAAAGAGTGTGCTTCTTGCTCTATAGGAGAGTGTGTTTCATGGATGAGAACTGTGCTGTGTGTTTCCCTTCAGAAATGGAGTTAAATTCCAGGCTCAATGTCTTCCTACAAGCAAGACATCATTTCAGGTAACGCAGTCACTTTTCAGCTCAAATGAATATAAATCGTTTACAAAGATCACACGTTTCTCGCTCTTAACTGAATAGCATTGGATGTTAGATGATTTCTGGTTTGTATCAGTTTCAGAAGCAGAGTTGAACTAGCTATGGTCGGTATGTGTAGGAAAAACCGTACTTTTGTTCAGAGTACCCTCAAGTTTCTGGCTCTATTAGAGACTCTAGAAAGCAAGGGCATGCTCTGTGCTCTAAAGCAGAGTGTGTTTCATGGATGAGAACTGCGCTGTGTGTTTCCCTTCAGAAATGGAGTTAAATCCCAGGCGCTGTGTCTTCCTTCAAGCAAGTCATCATTTCATGTAAACGCTGTCACTTTTCAGCTCAAATGAATATATATCGTTTACGAAGCTCACAGGTTTCTCGCTCTTAACTGAAAAGCATTGGATGTTACAGGACCTGTGGTTTGTATCAGTTTCAGGAGCAGAGTTGAACTAGATATGGTCCGTGTGTGTAGGAAACCCAGTTCTTTTATTCTGAGCACACTTTCATATTTATGGCTCTATTATTGACTCTAGAAAGCAAGAGCGTGCTCCTTGCTCTAAAGCAGAGTGTGTTTCATGGATGAGAACTGTGCTGTATGTTTCCCTTCAGAAATGGAGTTACATTCCAGGCTCAATGTCTTCCTACAAGCAAGACATCATTTCAGGTAACGCAGTCACTTTTCAGCTCAAATGAATATAAATCGTTTACAAAGATCACAAGTTTCTCGCTCTTAACTGAATAGCATTGGATGTTAGATGACTTGTGGTTTGTATCAGTTTCAGAAGCAGAGTTGAACTAGCTATGGTCGGTATGTGTAGGAAAAACCGTACTTTTGTTCAGAGTACCCTCAAGTTTCTGGCTCTATTAGAGACTCTAGAAAGCAAGGGCATGCTCCGTGCTCTATAGCAGAGTGTGTTTCATAGATGAGAACTGCGCTGTGTGTTTCCCTTCAGAAATGGAGTTAAATCCCAGGCGCTGTGTCTTCCTTCAAGCAAGTCATCATTTCATGTAAACGCTGTCACTTTTCAGCTCAAATGAATATATATCGTTTACGAAGCTCACAGGTTTCTCGCTCTTAACTGAAAAGCATTGGATGTTAGAGGACCTGTGGTTTGTATCAGTTTCAGGAGCAGAGTTGAACAAGATATGGTCCGTGTGTGTAGGAAACCCAGTTCTTTTATTCTGAGCACACTTTCATATTTCTGGCTCTATTATAGACTCTAGAAAGCAAGAGCGTGCTTCTTGCTCTAAAGCAGAGTGTGTTTCATGGATGAGAACTGTGCTGTGTGTTTCCCTTCAGAAATGGAGTTACATTCCAGGCTCAATGTCTTCCTACAAGCAAGACATCGTTTAATGTAAAGGCAGTCACTTTTCAGCTCAAATGAATATAAATCATTTACGAAGCTCACCCGTTTTTTGCTCTTAACTGAAAAGCAAGACATGTTAGATGACTTGTGGTTTGTATCAGTTTCAGAAGCCGAGTTGAACTAGCTATGGTCGGTATGTGTAGGAAAAACCTTTATTTTTTTCAGAGTACCCTCAAGTTTCTGGCTCTATTAGAGACGCTAGAAAGCAAGGGCATGCTCCGTGCTCTAAAGCAGAGTGTGTTTCATGGATGAGAACTGCGCTGTGTGTTTCCCTTCAGAACTGGAGTTAAATCCCAGGCTCTGTGTCTTCCTACAAGCAAGACTTCGTTTCATGTAAACTCAGTCACCTTTCAGCTCAAACAAAGCTACATCGTTCACGAAGCTCACAAGTTTCTCGCTCTTACCTGGAAAGCATTGCATCTTAATGGAACTGCGCTTTGTATCAGTTTCAGAAGAAGAGTTGACATAGATATGGTCTGTATGTGTATGAAACACCGTTATTTTGTTCTGACCACAGTCACGTTTCCTGCTCTATTAGAGAATCTTAGAAAGCAAGAGTGTGCTTCTTGCTCTAAAGCAGAGTGTGTTTCATGGATGAGAACTGTGCTGTGTGTTTCCCTTCAGAAATGGAGTTAAATTCCAGGCTCAATGTCTTCCTACAAGCAAGACATCGTTTAATGTAAAGGCAGTTACTTTTCAGCTCAAATGAATATAAATCGTTAACGAAGCTCACACGTTTTTTGCTCTTAACTGAAAAGCAAGAGATGTTCGATTACTTGTGGTTTGTATCAGTTTCAGAAGCAGAGTTGAACTACCTATGGTCGTTATGTGTAGGAAAAACCGTACTTTTGTTCAGAGTACCCTCAAGTTTCTGGCTCTATTAGAGACTCTAGAAAGCAAGGGCATGCTCCGTGCTCTAAAGCAGAGTGTGTTTCATGGATGAGAACTGCGCTGTGTGTTTCCCTTCATAAATGGAGTTAAATCCCAGACGCTCTGTCTTCCTTCAAGCAAGTCATATTTTCAGGTAAACGCTGTCACTTTTCAGCTCAAATGAATATAAATCGTTTACGAAGCTCACAAGTTTCTCGCTCTTAACTGAAAAGCATTGCATGTTAATGGAACTGTGCTTTGTATCAGTTTCAGAAATAGAGTTGACCTAGATATGGTCCGTATGTGTATGAAATACGTTTATTTTGGTCTGACCACAGACACTTTTCCTGCTGTATTACAGAATCATAGAAAGCAAGAGTGTGCTTCTTGCTCTAAAGCAGAGTGTGTTTCATGGATGAGAACTGTGCTGTGTGTTTCCCTTCAGAAATGGAGTTAAATTTCAGGCTCAATGTCTTCCTACAAGCAAGACATCGTTTGATGTAAAGGCAGTCACTTTTCAGCTCAAATGAATATAAATCATTTACGAAGCTCACATGTTTTTTGCTCGTAACTGAATAGCATTGGATGTTAGATGACTTGTGGTTTCTAACAGTTTCAGAAGCAGGGTTGAAACAGCTATGGTCCGTATGTGTAGGAAACACCGTTCTTTTGTTCAGAGTACCTTCAAGTTTCTGGATCTATTAGAGACTCTAGAAAGCAAGAGCCTGTTTCGTGCTCTAAAGCAGAGTGTGTTTCATGGATGAGAACTGTGCTTTGTGTTTCACTTCAGAAATGGAGTTAAATCCCAGGCTCTGTGTCTTCCTACAAGCAAGACATCTTTTCAGGTAAACTCAGTCACTTTTTAGCTCAAAGGAAGCTACATTGTTCACGAAGCTCACACGTTTCTCGATCTTAACTGGAAAGCATTGCATGTTAGAGGAACTGTGGTTTGTATCAGTTTCAGAGGGAGAGTTGACCTAGATATGGTCCGTATGTGTAGTAAACACCGTTATTTTGTTCTGACCACAGTCACGTTTCCTGCTCTATTTGAGACTCTTACAAAGAAAGAGTGTGCTTCTTGCTCTATAGGAGAGTGTGTTTCATGGATGAGAACTGTGCTGTGTGTTTCCCTTCAGAAATGGAGCTAAATCCCAGGCTCTGTGTCTTCCTACAAGCAAGTCATCATTTCACGAAAACCCTGTCACTTTTCAGCTCAAATGAATATAAATCATTTAAGAAGCTCACACGTTTCTCGCTCTTATCTGAAAAGCATTGGATGTTAGAGGACCTGTGGTTTGTATCAGTTTCAGGAGCAGAGTTGAACTAGATATGATCCGTGTGTGTAGGAAACACAGTTCTTTTATTATGAGCACACTTTCAAGTTTCTGGCTCTATTATAGACTCTAGAAAGCAAGAGCATGCTTCTTGCTCTACAGCAGAGTGTGTTCCATGGATGAGAACTGTGCTCTGTTTTCCCTTCAGAAATGGTGTTAAATCCCAGGCTCTGTGTCCTCCTACACGCAAGACATCTTTTCAGGTAAACTCAGTCACTTTTCAGCTCAAAGGAAGCTACATCGCTCACGTAGTTCACACGTTTCTCGCTCTTAACTAGAAAGCTTTGCATGTTAATGGAACTGTGGTTTGTATCCGTTTCAGAAGAGGAGTTGACCTAGATATGGTCCGTAGGTGTAGATAACACCTTTATTTTGTTCTGACCACAGTCACGTTTCCTGCTCTATTAGAGACTCTTAGAAAGCAAGAATGTGCTTCTTGCTCTTAAGCAGAGTGTGTTTCATGGATGAGAAGTGTGCTGTGTGTTTCCCTTCAGAAATGGAGTTAAACTCCTGGCTCAATGTCTTCCTAAAAGCAGGACATCATTTGAGGTAACGCAGTCACTTTTCAGCTCAAATGAATATAAATCGTTTACAAAGATCACACGTTTCTCACTCTTACCTGAATAGCATTGGATGTTAGATGACTTATGGTTTCTATCAGTTTCAGGAGCAGGGTTGAACTAGCTATGGTCCGTATGTGTAGGAAACACCGTTCTTTTGTTCAGAGTACCCTCAAGTTTCTGGCTCTATTAGAGACTCTAGAAAGCAAGAGCCTGCTTCGTGCTCTAAAGCAGAGTGTGTTTCATAGATGAAAACTGTGCTTTGTGTTTCACTTCAGAAATGGAGTTAAATCCCAGGCTCTGAGTCTTCCTACAAGCAAGACATCTTTTCAGGTAAACTCAGTCACTTTTCAGCTCATAGGAAGCTACATCGTTCACGATGCTCACACGTTTCTCGATTTTAACTGGAAAGCATTGCATGTTAGAGGAACTGTGGTTTGTATCAGTTTCAGAAGGAGAGTTGACCTAGATATGGTCTGTATGTGTAGTAAACACCGTTATTTTGTTCTGACCACAGTCACGTTTCCTGCTGTATTTGAGACTCTTACAAAGAAAGAGTGTGCTTCTTGCTCTATAGGAGAGTGTGTTTCATGGATGAGAACTGTGCTGTGTGTTTCCCTTCAGAAATGGAGTTAAATTCCAGGCTCAATGTCTTCCTACAAGCAAGACATCATTTCAGGTAACGCAGTCACTTTTCAGCTCAAATGAATATAAATCGTTTACAAAGATCACAAGTTTCTCGCTCTTAACTGAATAGCATTGGATGTTAGATGACTTGTGGTTTGTAATAGTTTCAGAAGCAGAGTTGAACTAGCTATGGTCGGTATGTGTAGGAAAAACCGTACTTTTGTTCAGAGTACCCTCAAATTTCTGGCTCTATTAGAGACTCTAGAAAGCAAGGGCATGCTCCGTGCTCTAAAGCAGAGTGTGTTTCATAGATGAGAACTGCGCTGTGTGTTTCCCTTCAGAAATGGAGTTAAATCCCAGGCGCTGTGTCTTCCTTCAAGCAAGTCATCATTTCATGTAAACGCTGTCACTTTTCAGCTCAAATGAATATATATCGTTTACGAAGCTCACAGGTTTCTCGCTCTTAACTGAAAAGCATTGGATGTTAGAGGACCTGTGGTTTGTATCAGTTTCAGGAGCAGAGTTGAACTAGATATGGTCCGTGTGTGTAGGAAACCCAGTTCTTTTATTCTGAGCACACTTTCATATTTCTGGCTCTATTATAGACTCTAGAAAGCAAGAGCGTGCTTCTTGCTCTAAAGCAGAGTGTGTTTCATGGATGAGAACTGTGCTGTGTGTTTCCCTTCAGAAATGGAGTTAAATCCCAGGCTGTGTATCTTCCTACAAGCAAGTCTTCGTTTCAGGTAAACCCAGTCACTTTTCAGCTCAAATGTAGCTACATCGTTCACGAACCTCACACGTTTGTCGCCCTTGACTGAAAAGCTTTGTATGTTAGAGGACCTGTGGTTTGTATCAGTTTCAAAAGCAGAGTTTAACTAGATACGGACAGTATATGTTATAAACACCTTTCTTTTTTCTTAGCACACTCATGTTTCCTGCTGTATTAGAGATTCTAGAAAGCAAGAGCTTGGTTCTTGCTCTAAAGCAGAGTGTGTTTCATGGACGAGAACTGTGCTGTGTGTTTCTCTCAGAAATGGAGTTAAATCCTCGGTGCTGTGTCTTCCTACAGTCAAGATTTCTTTTCAGGTAAACACAGTAACTTTTCAGCTCAAAGGAAGCTACATCATTCACAGAACTCTCACGTTTCTCGCTATTATCTGAAAAGCTTTGTATGTTAGAGGAACTGCGGTTTGTATCAGTTTCAGAAGCAGAGGTGTACTAGATATGGTCCGAATGTGTAGGAAACACAGTTGTTTTTGTCAGAGCACACTCATGTTTCCTTCTGTTTTAGAGACTCTTGAAAGCAAGAGCATACTTCTTGTTCTAAAGCAGAGTGTGTTTCATGGATGAGAACTGTGCTGTGTGTTTCCCTTCAGAAATGCAGTTAAATCCCAGGCTCTATGTCTTCCTACAATCAAGACTTCGTTTCAGGAAAACTATAGTCACTTTTCAGCTCAAAGGAGCTACATTGATCACGAATCTCACACATTTCTCTTCTTAACTGACACGCATTGAATGTTAGAGGACCTGTGGTTTGTATCATTTTCAGAAGCAGAGTTGAAATAGATATGGTCCATATGTGTAGGAAACACCTTTCTTTTGTTCTGAGTACACTCTCGTTTCCTGTTGTATTAGAGACTCTAGAATGCAAGAGGGTGCTTCTTGCTCTAAATCAGAGTGTGTTTCAAGGATGAGAACTGTGCTGTGTTTTTCCCTTCAGAAATGGAGTTAAATCCCATGCTCTGTGTCTTCCTACAAGCAAGACTTCCTTTCAGGGAAGGGTAGTCACTTTTCAGCTCAAAGGAACTACATTGATCAAGAAGCTCACACATTTCTCTTCTTAACTGACACGCATTGGATGTTAGAGGACCTGTGGTTTGTATCATTTTCAGAAGCAGAGTTGAACTAGATATGGTCCATATGTGTAGGAAACACCGTTCGTTTGTTCTGAGTACCTTCACAATTCCTGTTGTATTAGAGACTCTAGAATGCAAGAGGGTGCTTCTTGCTCTAAAGCATTGGGTTTTTCATGGATGAGAACTGTGCTGTGTTTTTCCCTTCAGAAATGGAGTTAAATCCCAGGCTGTGTATCTTCCTACAAGCAAGTCTTCCTTTCAGGTAAACTCAGTCACTTTTCAGCTCAAATGTAGCTACATCGTTCACGAAGCTAACACGTTTGTCGTCCTTGACTGAAAAGCTTTGTTTGTTAGAGGACCTTTGGTTTGTATCAGTTTCAGAAGCAGAGTTGAACTAGATAAGGACCGTATATGTTGGAAACACCTTTCTTTTTTCTTAGCACACTCATGTTTCCTGCTGTATTAGAGATCAAGAAAGCAAGAGCTTGGTTCTTGCTCTAAAGCAGAGTGTGTTTCATGGACGATAACTGTGCTGTGTGTTTCCCTCAGAAATGGCGTTAAATCCTTGGTGCTGTGTCTTCCTACAAACAAGATTTCGTTTCAGGTAAACACAGTAACTTTTCAGCTCAAAGGAAGCTACATCATTCACAGAGCTCACACGTTTCTCGCTATTAACTGAAAAGCATTGGATGTTAGACGACCTGTGGTTTGTATCAGTTTCAGAAGCAGAGTTGAACTAGATGTGGTTGGTATGTGTAGGAAACACAGTTCTGTTGGTCTGAGCACACTCATGTTTCCTTCTGTTTTAGAGACTCTAGAAAGCAAGAGCGTGCTTCTTGCTCTAAAGCAGAGTGTGTTACATGGATGACAACTGTGCTGTGTGTTTCCCTTCTGAAAAGGAGTTAAATACCAGGCTCTGTGTCTTCCTACAAGCAAGACTTCATTTCAGGTAAACTCAGTCACCTTTCAGCTCAAACAAAGCTACATCGTTCACGAAGCTCACATGTTTATCGCTTTTAACTGAAAAGCTTTGGATGTTAGAAGAACTGTGGTTTGAATCAATTTTAAAAGCAGAGTTGAACTAGATATGGTCTGTATGTGTAGGAAACACCGTTCTTTGTTCTGAGCACACTCAAGTTTCTGGCTCTATTAGAGAATCTAGAAAGCAAGAACATGCTTCTTGCTCTAAAGCAGAGTGTGTTTCATGGATGAGAACTGTGCTGTGTGTTTCCCTTCAGAAATGCAGTTAAATCCCAGGCTCTGTGTCTTCCTACAATCAAGACTTCATTTCAGGAAAAGTACAGTCACCTTTCAGCTCAAAGGAGATACATTGATCACGAATCTCACACATTTCTCTTCTTAATTGACACGCATTGGATGTTAGAGGACCTGTGGTTTGTATCATTTTCAGAAGCAGAGTTGAAATAGATATGGTCCATATGTGTAGGAAACAACGTTCTTTTGTTCTGAGTACACTCATGTTTCCTGAAGTATTAGAGACTATAGAATGCAAGAGCGTGCTTATTGCTCTAAAGCAGAGTGTGTTTCATGTATGAGAACTGTGATGTGTGTTTCCCTTCAGAATTGGAGTTAAATCCCCGCCTCAATGTCTTCCTACAAGCAATACTTCGTTTCAGGTAAGGGTAGTCACTTTTCAGCTCAAAGGACCTGCATCGTTCGCGAAGCTCACACATTTCTCTTCTGAACTGACAAGCATTGGATGTTAGACGACCTGTGGTTTGTATCAGTTTCAGAATCAGATTTGAACTAGATATAGACCGGATGTGTAGGAAACACCGTCTTTTTTTCTGAGCACTCTCACGTTTCCTGCCGTATTAGAGACTCTAGAAAGCAAGAGCATTCTTCTTGCTCTAAAGCAGTGTGTGATCCATGGATGAGAACTGTGCTTTGTCTTTCCCTCAGAAATGGGGTTCAATCCCAGGCTCTGTGTCTTCATACAAGCAAGAATTCATTTCTGGTAAAGGCAGTAACTTTTCAGCTCAAAGGAAACTACATCATTCACAGAGCTCTCACTTTTCTTGCTCTGAACTGAAATGCATTGGATATTAGAGGACCTATGGCTTGTATCAGTTTCAGAGCCAGAGTTGTACTAGATATGGTCCGAATGTGTAGGAAACACAGTTCTTTTTGTCAGAGCATACTCATGTTTCCTTCTGTATTAGAGACTCTAGAAAGCAAGAGCATACTTTTTGGTATAAAGCAGAGTGTGTTTCATGGATGAGAACTGTGCTGTGTGTTTACCTTCAGAAATGCAGTTAAATCCCAGGCTCTGTGTCTTCCTACATGCCAGACTTCGTTTCAGGAAAAGTATAGTCACTTTTCAGCTCAAAGGAGCTACATTAATCACAAATCTCACATATTTTCTTCTTAACTGACACGCATTGGATGTTAGAGGACCTGTGGTTTGTATCATTTTCAGAAGCAGAGTTGAACTAGATATGGTCCATATGTGTAGGAAACACCATTCTTTTGTTCTGTGTACACTCACAATTCCTGTTGTATTAGAGACTCTAGAATGCAAGAGGGTGCTTCTTGCTCTAAAGCATTGGGTTTTTCATGGATGAGAACTGTGCTGTGTTTTTCCCTTCAGAAATGGAGTTAAATCCCAGGCTGTGTATCTTCCTACAAGCAAGTCTTCCTTTCAGGTAAACTCAGTCACTTTTCAGCTCAAATGTAGCTACATCGTTCACGAAGCTAACACGTTTGTCGCCCTTGACTGAAAAGCTTTGTTTGTTAGAGGACCTTTGGTTTGTATCAGTTTCAGAAGCAGAGTTGAACTAGATAAGGACCGTATATGTTGGAAACACCTTTCTTTTTTCTTAGCACACTCATGTTTCCTGCTGTATTAGAGATTCTAGAAAGCAAGAGCTTGGTTCTTGCTCTAAAGCAGAGTGTGTTTCATGGAGGATAACTGTGCTGTGTGTTTCCCTCAGAAATGGCGTTAAATCCTCGGTGCTGTGTCTTCCTACAAACAAGATTTCGTTTCAGGTAAACACAGTAACTTTTCAGCTCAAAGGAAGCTACATCATTCACAGAGCTCACACGTTTCTCGCTATTAACTGAAAAGCATTGGATGTTAGACGACCTGTGGTTTGTATCAGTTTCAGAAGCAGAGTTGAACTAGATGTGGTTGGTATGTGTAGGAAACACAGTTCTGTTGGTCTGAGCACATTCATGTTTCCTTCTGTTTTAGAGACTCTAGAAAGCAAGAGCGTGCTTCTTGCTCTAAAGCAGAGTGTGTTACATGGATGACAACTGTGCTGTGTGTTTCCCTTCTGAAATGGAGTTAAATACTAGGCTCTGTGTCTTCCTACAAGCAAGACTTCATTTCAGGTAAACTCAGTCACCTTTCAGCTCAAACAAAGCTACATCGTTCACGAAGCTCACATGTTTATCGCTCTTAACTGAAAAGCTTTGGATGTTAGAAGAACTGTGGTTTGAATCAATTTCAAAAGCAGAGTTGAACTAGATATGGTCTGTATGTGTAGGAAACACCGTTCTTTGTTCTGAGCACACTCAAGTTTCTGGCTCTATTAGAGAATCTTGAAGGCAAGAGCATGCTTCTTGCTCTAAAGCAGAGTGTGTTTCATGGATGAGAACTGTGCTGTGTGTTTCCCTTCAGAAATGGAGATAAATCCCAGGCTCTGAGTCTTCCTACAAACAAGACATCTTTTCAGGTGAACTCAGTCACTTTTCAGCTCAAAGGAAGCTATATTGTTCACGAAGCTCACACGATTCCTGTTCTTAACTGGAAATCATTGCATGTTACAGTAACTGTGGTTTGTATCAGTTTCAGAGGAAGAGTTGAACTAGATATGGTCCGTATATGTAGGAAACACCGTTATTTTGTTCTGAGCACACTCATTTTTCCTGCTTTATTAGAGCCCCAGAAAGCAATAGCGTGCATCTTGCTCTAAATCAGAGTGTGTTTCATGGATGACAACTGTGCTGAGTGTTCCCCTTCAGAAATGGAGTTAAATCCCAGGCTCTGTGTCTTCCTACAAAAAGATATCTTTTCAGGTAAAGGCAGTCACATTTAGCTCAAACAAATATAAATCATTCACGTATCTCACACGTTTCTGGGTCTTAACTGAAAAGCATTGGATGTTAGAGGACCTGTGGTTTGTATCAGTTTCAGAAGCAGAGTTGAACTAGACATGGTCTGTATGTGTAGGAAACACCGTTCTTTGTTCTGAGCACACTCACGTTTCAAGCTGTATAAGACTCTAGAAAGCAAGGGTTTGCTTCTTGCTCTAAAGCCGACTGTGTTTCATGAATGAGAACTGTGCTGTGTGTTTCCCTTCAGAAATGGAGTTAAATCCCACGTTCTGTGTCTTCCTACAAGCAAGATTTCGTTTAAGATAAACTGATTCACCTTTCAGCTCAAACGAAGCTACAACGTTAACGTAGCTCACACGTTTCTCGCTCTTAACAGAAAAGAATTGGATGTTAGAGGACCTGTGGTTTGTAATCAGTTTCAGAAGCAGAGTTGAACTAGATATGGAACGTATTTTTAGGAAACACCGTTCTGTTGTTCTGACTATACTCACTTTACCTGCTGTATTAGAGACTCTAGAAAGCAAGAGCGTGTTTATTGCTATAAGCAGAGTGTGTTACATGGATAAGAACTGTGATGTGTGTTTCCCTTCAGAAATAGAGTTAAATCACAGGCTCTGTAAATTCCAAAAGCATGACTTCTTTTCATGTAAACTCAGTAACTTTTCAGCTCAAACAAAACTACATCGTTCAAGTAGCTCACAGCTTTCTGCCGCTTAAATGAAAAGCATTGGATGTTAGAGGACCTGTGGTTTGTATCAGTTTCAGAAGCAGAGTTGAACTAGATATGGTCTGTATGTGTAGGAAAAACCATTCTTTGTTCTGACCACACTCAATTTACCTGCTGTATTAGAGACTCCAAAAAGCAAGAGCGTGCTTCTTGCTATAAGCAGAATGTGTTTCAGGGATGAGAACTGCACTGTGTGTTTCCCTTCAAAAATGGAGTTAAATCACAGCCTCTGTATCTTCCTACAAGCATGACTTCGTTTCATGTAAACTCAGTCAATTTTCAGCTCAAACAAAACTACAACCTTCACGTAGCTCACACGTTTCTCGCTCATAACAGAAAAGAATTGGATGTTAGAGGACCTGTGGTGTGTAATCAGTTTCATAAGCAGAGTTGAACTAGATATAGAACGTATTCTTAGGAAACATTGTTCTGTTGTTCTGACTACACTCACTTTACCTGCTTTATTAGAGACTCTAGAAAGCAAGAGCGTGCTTCTTGCTCTAAAGCAGTGTGTGTTTTGTGGATGAGAACTGTGCTGTGTGTTTCCCTTCAGAAATGGAGATAAATCCCAGGCTCTGTGTCTTCCTAAAAAAAAGACATTATTTCAGGTAAACGCAGTCACTTTTAGCTCAAACGAATATAAATCATTCACGAAGCTCACACGTTTCTCGCTCTTAACTGAAAAGCATTGGATGTTAGATAACCTGTGTTTTGAATCAGTTTCAGAAGCAGAGTTGAACTAGCAATGGTCCGTGTGTGTAGGAAACACCATTCTTTTGGTCTGAGCACACTCACGTTTCCTGTACTATTAGAGACTCTAGAAAGCAAGAGCATGCTTCTTGCTCTAAAGCAGAAAGAGTTTCATGGATGAGAACTGTGCTGTGTGTCCCTTCAGAAATGGAGTTAAATACCAGACTCTGTGTATTCCTACAAGCAAGACTTCGTTTCAGGTAAACTCACGCACGATTCAGCTCATACACAGCTACATCGTTTACGAAGCTCACAAGTATCTTGCTCTTAACTGAAAATTTTTGTATGTTAGAGGAACTGTGTTTTGTATCAGTTTCAGAAGCAGAGTTGAAGTAGATATGGTCTGTATGTGTAGGAAACACCGTTCTTTTTTTATGAGCACACTCACGTTTCCTGCTGTATTAGAGACTCTAAAAAACAAGAGCGTTCTTCTTGTTCTAAAGCAGAGTGTGTTTCATGGATGAGAACTGTGCTGTGTGTTTCCCTCCGAAATGGAGTTAAATCCCATGCTGTTTATCATCCTACAAGCAAGTCTTCGTTTCAGGTAAACTCAGTCAATTTTCAGCTCAAATCTAGCTACATCGTTCACGAAGCTCACACGATTGTCGTCCTTAACTGAAAAGCTTTGGATGTTAGAGGACCTGTGGTTTGTATCAGTTTCAGAGGCAGAGTTGAACTAGATATGGTCCGTATGTGTAGGAAACACCGTTCTTTTATTCTGAGCACACTCATGTTTCCTGCTTTATTAGAGACTCTAGAAAGCAAGAGTGTGCTTCTTGCTCTAAAGCAGAGTGTGTTTCATGGATGAGAATTGTGCTGTGTGTTTCTCTTCCGAAATGGAATTAAATCCCAGGCTCTGTGTCTTCCTACAGCAAGACATCATTTCAGGTAAACGCAGTAACTTTTAGCTCAAACAAATATAAATCATTCACGAAGCTCACACCTTTCACGCTCTTAAATGAAAAGCATTGCATGTTAGATGTCCTGTGGTTTGTATCAGTTTCAGAAGCAGAGTTGAACTAGCAATGGTCCGTATATGTAGGACACAGTTCGTTTTTTCTGAGCACACTCACTTTACCTGCTGTATTAGAGACTCCAGAAAGCAAGAGTGTGCTTCTTGCTCTAGAGCAGAATGAGTTTCATGGATGAGAACTGTGCAGTGTGTTTCCCTTCAGAAATGGAGTTAAATCCCAGGCTCTATATCTTCCTACAAGCAAGAGGTCGTTTCACATAAACTCAGTCACATTTCAGCACGAACAAAGCTACATCGTTCACGTAGCTCACATGTTTATTGCTCTTAACATTAAAGCATTGGATGTTAGAGGACCTGTGGTTTGTATCAGTTTCAGAAGAAGAGCTGACCTAGATAATGGTCCGTATTTGTAGGAAACACCGTTATTTTGTTCTGACCACAGTCACGTTTCCTGCTCTATTAGAGACTCTTAGAAAGCAAGAGCGTGTTTCTTGCTCTAAAGCTGAGTGTGTTTAATGCATGAGAACTGTGCTGTGTGTTTCCTTTCAGAAATGGAGTTAAATTCCAGGCTCTGTGTCTTCCTACAAGCAAAACATCATTTCAGGTAAACGCAGTCAGTTTTCAGCTCAAATGAATATAAATCGTTAACGAAGCTCACACGTTACTTGCTCTTAACTAAAAAGCATTGGATGTTAGATGACTCTTGGTTTGTATCAGTTTCAGAAGCAGAGTTGAACTAGATATTGTCCGTATGTGTAGGAAACACCGTTCTTTTGTTCTGAGCACACTCACGTTTCCTGCTCTATCACAGACTCTAGAAAGCAAGAGCGTTCTTCTTGCTCTAAAGCAGAGTGTGTTTCACCGTGAGAACTGTGCTGTGTGTTTCCCTTCAGAAATGGAGTTAAATCACAGACTCTATATCTTCCTACAAGCAAGAGTTCGTTTCACGTAAACTCAGTCACCTTTCAGCACAAACAAAGCTACATCGTTCACGTAGCTCAGACGTTTCTTGCTCTTAACATTAATGCATTGGATGTTAGAGGACCTGTGGTTTTTATCAGTTTCAGAAGCAGAGTTGAACTAGCAATGGTCCGTATGTGTAGGAAACACCGTTATTTTGTTCTGAGTACCCTCAAATTTCTGGCACTATAAGAGACTCTGGAAAGAAAGAGCATGCTTCTTGCTCTAAAGCAGAGTGTGTTTCATGGATGAGAACTGTGCTGTGTGTTTCCCTTCAGAAATGGAGTTAAATCCCAGGCTCTGTGTCTTCCTACAAGCAAGACATCTTTTCAAGTAAACTCAGTCACTTTTCAGCTCAAAGGAAGCTACATCGTTCACGAAGCTCACACGTTTCTCACTCTTAACTGGAAAGCATTGTATGTTAGAGGAACTGTGGTTTGTATCAGTTTCAGAAGAAGAGTTGACCTAGATATGGTCCGTATGTGTAGGAAACACCGTTATTTTGTTCTGACCACAGTCACGTTTCCTGCTGTATTAGAGACTTTTAGAAAGCAAGAGTGTGCCTCTTGCTCTAAAGCAGAGTGTGTTTCATGGACGAGAACTGTGCTGTGTGTTTACCATCAAAAATGGAGTTAAATTCCAGGCTCTGTATCTTCCTACAAGCAAGACATCATTTCAGGAAAACGCAGTCACATTTCAGCTCAAATGAATATAAATCGTTTACGAAGATCACAGGTTTCTCACTCTTAACTGAAAAGCAATGGATGTTCGATGACTTGTGGTTTGTATCAGTTTCAGAAGCAGAGTTGAACTAGCTAAGGTCCGTATGTGTAGGAAACACCGTTCTTTTTTTCTGAGCACACTCACGTTTCCAGCTCTATTAGAGACTGTAGAAAGCAAGAGCGTGCTTCTTCTTACACGCAGAGTGTGTTTCATCGTGAGAACAGTGCTGTGTGTTTTCCTTCAGAAATGGAGTTAAATCACAGGCTCTGCATCTTCCTACAAGCAAGACTTCGTTTCACGTAAACTCAGTCACCTTTTAGCACAAACAAAGCTTCATCGTTCACGTAGCTCAGACGTTTCCTGCTCTTAACATTAAAGCATTGGATGTTAGAGGACCTGTGGTTTGTATCAGTTTCAAAAGCAGAGTTGACCTATCAATGGTCCGTATGTGTAGGAAACACCGTTATGTGGTTCTGAGTACCTTCAAGTTTCTGGCACTATTATAGACTCCGGAAAGCAAGAGCATGCTTCTTGCTCTAAAGCAGAGTGTGTTTCATGGATGAGAACTGTGCTGTGTGTTTCCCTTCAGAAATGGAGTTAAATCCCACTCTCTGTGTCTTCCTACAAGCAAGACATCTTTTCAGGTAAACTCAGTCACTTTTCAGCACAATGGAAGCTACATCGTTCATGAAGCTCAACGTTTCTTGGTCTTAACTGGAAAGCATTGCATGTTAATGAATCTATGGTTTGTATCAGTTTCAGGAGAAGTGTTGACCTAGATATGGTCCGTATGTGTAGGAAACACCGTTATTTTGTTCTGACCACAGTCACGTTTCCTGCTGTATTAGAGAAACTTAGAAAGCAAGAGCGTGCTTCTTGCTCTAAAGCAGAGTGTGTTTCAATCATGAGAACTGTGCTGTGTGTTTCCCTTCAGAAATGGAGTTAAATTCCAGGCTCTGTGTCTTCCTACAAGCAAAATATCATTTCAGGTAAACCCAGTCATTTTTCAGCTCAAATGAATATAAATCGTTTACGAAGCTCAAACGTTTCTCGCTCTTAAATGGAAAGCCTTGCATGTTAATGGAACTGTGGTTTGCATCAGTTTCAGAAGAAGAGTTGACCTAGATATGGTCTGTATGTGTAGGAAACACCGTTATTTTGTTCTGACCACAGTCACGTATCCTGCTGTATTAGAGACTCTTAGAAGGCAAGACCGTGCTTCTTGCTCTAAAGCAGAGTGTGTTTCATGGATGAGAACAGTGCTGTGTGTTTCCCTTCAGAAATGGAGTTAAATTCCAGGCTCTATGTCTTCCTACAAGCAAGACATCATTTCAGGTAAACGCAGTCACTTTTCAGATGAAATGAATATAAATCGTTTAAGAAGCTCACACGTTTCATGCTCTTAACTAAAAAGCATTGGATGTTAGATGACTCTTGGTTGTATCAGTTTCAGAAGCAGAGTTGAACTAGCAATTGTCCTCATGTGTAGGAAACACCGTTCTTTTGTTCAGAGTACTCTCAAGTTTCTGGCTCTATTAGAGTATCTAGAAAGAAAGAGCATGCTTTGTGCTCTAAAGCAGATTCTGTTTCATGGAAGAGATCTGTGCTGTGTGTTTCCCGTCAGAAATGGTGTTAAATCCCAGGCTCTGTGTCTTCCTACAAGCAAGACATCTTTTCCGGTAAACTCAGTCACTTTTCAGCTCAAAGGAAGCTACATCGTTCACGAAGCTCACACGTTTCTCGCTCTTAACTGAAAGCATTGGATGTAAGAGGAACTGTGGTTTGTATCAGTTTCAGAAGAAGAGTTGACCTAGATATGGTCCATATGTGGAGGAAACACCGTTCTTTTGTTCTGAGTACCCTCAAATTTCTGGCTCTATCAGAGAATCTAGAAAGCAACAGCGTGCTTCTTGCTGTAAAGCAGAGTGTGTTTCATGGATGAGAACTGTGCTGTGTTTTTCCCTTAAGAAATGGAGTTAAATCCCAGGCTCTGTGTCTTCCTACAAGCAAGATATCTTTTCAGGTAAACTCATTCACTTTTCAGCTCAAAGGAAGCTACATCATTCACGAAGCTCACACGTTTCTCGCTCTTAACTGGAAATCCTTGCATGTTAATGGAACTGTGGTTTGTATCAGTTTCAGAAAAGAGTTGACCTAGATATGGTCCGTATTTGTAGGAAACACCGTTATTTTGTTCTCAACACACTCACGTTTCCTGCTGTATTAGAGTCTCTTAGAAGGCAGGAGCGTGCTTCTTGCTCTAAAGCAGAGTGTGTTTCATGGATGAGAACTGTGCTGTGTGTTTCCCTTCAGAAATGGAGTTAAATTCCAGGCTCAATGTCTTCCTACAAGCAAGACATCATTTCAGGTAAACGCAGTCACTTTTCAGATCAAAGGAAGCTACATCGTTCACGAAGATCACACGGTTCTCATTCTTCAATGAAAAGCATTGGATGTTAGATGACTTGTGGTTTGTATCAGTTTCAGAAGCAAAGTTGAACCACCAATGGAACGTATGTGTAGGAAACAACGTTCTTTTGTTCTGAGCACACTCACGTTTCCTGCTCTATTAGAGACTCTAGAAAGCAAGAGCCTGCTTCTTGCTCTAAAGCAGAGTGTGTTTCATGGATGAGAACTGTGCTGTGTTTTTCCGTTCAGAAATGGAGTTAAATCCCAGGCTCTGTGTCTTCCTACAAGCAAGACATCTTTTCAGGTAAACTCAGTCACATTTCAGCTCAAAGGAATCTAAATCATTCACGAAGATCACACATTTCTCGCTCTTAAATGGAAAGCCTTGCATGTTAATGGAACTGTGGTTTGTATCAGTTTCAGAAGAATAGTTGACCTAGATATGGTTTGTATGTGTAGGAAACACCGTTATTTTGTTCTGACCACAGTCACTTTTCCTGCTGTATTAGAGACTCTTAGAAAGCAAGAGCGTGCTTCTTGACTAAATCAGAGTGTGTTTCATGGATGAGAACTGTGCTGTGTGTTTCCCTTCAGAAATTGAGTTAAATTCCAGGCTCAGTGTCTTCCTACAAGCAAGACATCGTTTCAGGTAAACACAGTCACTTTTCAGCTCAAATGAATATAAATCGTTTAGGAAGATCACACGTTTCTCGCTCTTCACTGAAAAGCATTGGATGTTAGATGACTTGTGGTTTGTATCAGTTTCAGAAGTAGAGTTGAACTAGCAATGGTCCGTATGTGTAGGAAACACCGTTCTTTTGTTCTCAGGACACATTCAAGTTTCTGGCTCTATTATGGACTCTAGAAAGCAACAGCGAGCTTATTGCTCTAAAGCAGAGTGTGTTTCATGGATGAGAACTGTGCTGTGTTTTTCCCTTCAGAAATGGAGTTAAATCCCAGACTCTGTGTCTTCCTACAAGCAAGACATCTTTTCAGGTAAACTCAGTCACTTTTCAGCTCAAAGGAAGCTACCTCATTCACGAAGCTCAAAAGTTTCTCGCTCTTAAAAGGAAAGCATTCCATGTTAATGGAACTGTGGTTTGTATCAGTTTCAGAAGAAGAGTTGACCTAGGTATGGTCCGTAAGTGTAGGAAACACCGTTATTTTGTTCTGAACACATTCACGTTTCCTGCTGTATTAGAGAACCTTAGAAAGCAAGAGCGTGCTTCTTGCTCTAAAGCAGTGTGTGTTTCATGGATGAGAACTGTGCTGTGTGTTTCCCTTCACAAATGGTGTTAAATCCCAGGCTCTGTGTCTTCCTACAAGCAAGACTTCATTTCAGGTAAACGCAGTCACTTTTCGGCTCAAATAAATATAAATCATTTATGAAGCTCACGCGTTTCTTGTTCTTAACTGAAAAGCATTGGATGTTAGATGACTTGTGGTTTGTATCAGTTTCAGAAGCAAAGTTGAACCACCAATGGTCCGTATGTGTAGGAAACAACGTTCTTTTGTTCTGAGCACACTCACGTTTCCTGCTCTATTAGAGACTCTAGAAAGCAAGAACGTGCTTCTACTTATATGCAGAGTGTGTTTCATCGTGAGAACATTGCTGTGTGTTTCCTTCAGAAATGGAGTTAAATCACAGGCTCTGCATCTTTCTATCAGCAAGATTTCGTTTCATGTAAACTCAGTCAACTTTCGGCTCAAACAAAGCTACATTGTTCACGTAGCTCACACGCTTCTTAGTCTTAACTGGAAAGCATTGGATGTAAGAGGAACTGTGGTTTGTATCAGTTTCAGAATCAGAGTTGAACTAGCAGTGGTCCTTCTGTGTAGGAAACACTGTTCTTTTGTTCTGAGCACACTTCCAAGTTTCTGGCTCTATTATAGACTCTAGAAAGCAAGAGCGTGCTTCTTGCTCTAAAGCAGAGTGTGTTTCATGGATGAGAACTGTGCTGTGTTTTTCCCATCAGAAATGGAGTTAAATCCCAGGCTCTGTGTCTTCCTACAAGCAAGACATCTTTTCAGGTAAACTCAGTCACTTTTCAGCTCAAAGGAATCTAAATCATTCACGAAGATCACACATTTCTCGCTCTTAAATGGAAAGCCTTGCATGTTAATGGAACTGTGGTTTGTATCAGTTTCAGAAGAAGAGTTGACCTAGATATGGTCTGTATGTGTAGGAAACACCGTTATTTTGTCCTGACCACAGTCACGTTTCCTGTTGTATTAGAGACTCTTAGAAGGCAGGAGCGTGCTTCTTGCTCTAAAGCAGAGTGTGTTTCATGGATGAGAACTGTGCTGTGTGTTTCCCTTCAGAAATGGAGTTAAATTCCAGGCTCAATGTCTTCCTACAAGCAAGACATCATTTCAGGTAAACGCAGTCACTTTTCAGATCAAAGGAAGCTACATCGTTCACGAAGATCACACGGTTCTCGTTCTTCAATGAAAAGCATTGGATGTTAGATGACTTGTGGTTTGTATCAGTTTCAGAAGCAAAGTTGAACCACCAATGGAACGTATGTGTAGGAAACAACGTTCTTTTGTTCTGAGCACACTCACGTTTCCTGCTCTATTAGAGACTCTAGAAAGCAAGAGCCTGCTTCTTGCTCTAAAGCAGAGTGTGTTTCATGGATGAGAACTGTGCTGTGTTTTTCCGTTCAGAAATGGAGTTAAATCCCAGGCTCTGTGTCTTCCTACAAGCAAGACATCTTTTCAGGTAAACTCAGTCACATTTCAGCTCAAAGGAATCTAAATCATTCACGAAGATCACACATTTCTCGCTCTTAAATGGAAAGCCTTGCATGTTAATGGAACTGTGGTTTGTATCAGTTTCAGAAGAATAGTTGACCTAGATATGGTTTGTATGTGTAGGAAACACCGTTATTTTGTTCTGACCACAGTCACGTTTCCTGCTGTATTAGAGACTCTTAGAAAGCAAGAGCGTGCTTCTTGCTCTAAATCAGAGTGTGTTTCATGGATGAGAACTGTGCTGTGTGTTTCCCTTCAGAAATTGAGTTAAATTCCAGGCTCAGTGTCTTCCTACAAGCAAGACATCGTTTCAGGTAAACACAGTCACTTTTCAGCTCAAATGAATATAAATCGTTTAGGAAGATCACACGTTTCTCGCTCTTCACTGAAAAGCATTGGATGTTAGATGACTTGTGGTTTGTATCAGTTTCAGAAGTAGAGTTGAACTAGCAATGGTCCGTATGTGTAGGAAACACCGTTCTTTTGTTCTGAGGACACATTCAAGTTTCTGGCTCTATTATGGACTCTAGAAAGCAACAGCGAGCTTATTGCTCTAAAGCAGAGTGTGTTTCATGGATGAGAACTGTGCTGTGTTTTTCCCTTCAGAAATGGAGTTAAATCCCAGACTCTGTGTCTTCCTACAAGCAAGACATCTTTTCAGGTAAACTCAGTCACTTTTCAGCTCAAAGGAAGCTACCTCATTCACGAAGCTCAAAAGTTTCTCGCTCTTAAAAGGAAAGCATTCCATGTTAATGGAACTGTGGTTTGTATCAGTTTCAGAAGAAGAGTTGACCTAGGTATGGTCCGTAAGTGTAGGAAACACCGTTATTTTGTTCTGAACACATTCACGTTTCCTGCTGTATTAGAGAACCTTAGAAAGCAAGAGCGTGCTTCTTGCTCTAAAGCAGTGTGTGTTTCATGGATGAGAACTGTGCTGTGTGTTTCCCTTCACAAATGGTGTTAAATCCCAGGCTCTGTGTCTTCCTACAAGCAAGACTTCATTTCAGGTAAACGCAGTCACTTTTCGGCTCAAATAAATATAAATCATTTATGAAGCTCACGCGTTTCTTGTTCTTAACTGAAAAGCATTGGATGTTAGATGACTTGTGGTTTGTATCAGTTTCAGAAGCAAAGTTGAACCACCAATGGTCCGTATGTGTAGGAAACAACGTTCTTTTGTTCTGAGCACACTCACGTTTCCTGCTCTATTAGAGACTCTAGAAAGCAAGAACGTGCTTCTACTTATATGCAGAGTGTGTTTCATCGTGAGAACATTGCTGTGTGTTTCCTTCAGAAATGGAGTTAAATCACAGGCTCTGCATCTTTCTATCAGCAAGATTTCGTTTCATGTAAACTCAGTCAACTTTCGGCTCAAACAAAGCTACATTGTTCACGTAGCTCACACGCTTCTTAGTCTTAACTGGGAAGCATTGGATGTAAGAGGAACTGTGGTTTGTATCAGTTTCAGAATCAGAGTTGAACTAGCAGTGGTCCTTCTGTGTAGGAAACACTGTTCTTTTGTTCTGAGCACACTTCCAAGTTTCTGGCTCTATTATAGACTCTAGAAAGCAAGAGCGTGCTTCTTGCTCTAAAGCAGAGTGTGTTTCATGGATGAGAACTGTGCTGTGTTTTTCCCTTCAGAAATGGAGTTAAATCCCAGGCTCTGTGTCTTCCTACAAGCAAGACATCTTTTCAGGTAAACTCAGTCACTTTTCAGCTCAAAGGAATCTAAATCATTCACGAAGATCACACATTTCTCGCTCTTAAATGGAAAGCCTTGCATGTTAATGGAACTGTGGTTTGTATCAGTTTCAGAAGAAGAGTTGACCTAGATATGGTCTGTATGTGTAGGAAACACCGTTATTTTGTTCTGACCACAGTCACATTTCCTGCTGTATTAGAGACTCTTAGAAAGCAAGAGCGTGCTTCTTGCTCTAAATCAGAGTGTGTTTCATGGATGAGAACTGTGCTGTGTGTTTCCCTTCAGAAATGGTGTTAAATTCCAGGCTCAGTGTCTTCGTACAAGCAAGACATCGTTTCAGGTAAACACAGTCACTTTTCAGCTCAAATGAATATAAATCCTTTACGAAGATCACACGTTTCTCGCTCTTCACTGAAAAGCATTGGATGTTAGATGACTCTTGGTTGTATCAGTTTCAGAAGCAGAGTTGAACTAGCAATGGTCCTCATGTGTTGGAAACACCGTTCTTTTGTTCAGAGTACCCTCAATTTTCTGGCTCTATTAGAGACTCTAGAAAGCAAGAGCATGCTTCGTGCTCTAAAGCAGAGTCTGTTTCATGGAAGAGATCTGTGCTGTGTGTTTCCCTTCAAAAATGGAGATAAATCCCAGGCTCTGTGTCTTCGTACAAGCAAGACATCTTTTCAGGTAACTCAGTCACTTTTAAGCTCAAAGGAAGCTACATCGTTCACGAAGTTCACACATTTCTCGCTCAAACTGGAAAGCATTGGATGTAAGAGGAACTGTGGTTTGTATCAGTTTTAGAAGCAGAGTTGTACTAGCAATGGTCTGTATGTGTAGGAAACACCGTTATTTTGTTCTGAGTACCCTCAAGTTCTGGCTCTATTAGAGTCTCTGGAAAGCAAGAGCATGCTTCTTGCTCTAAAGCAGAGTGTGTTTCATGGATGAGAACTGTGCTGTGTGTTTCCCTTCAGAAATGGAGTTAAATTCCAGGCTCTGTGTATTGCTACAAGCAAGACATCATTTCAAGTAAACGCAGTCACTTTTTAGCTCAAATGAATATAAATCGTTAACGAAGATCACACGGTTCTTGCTCTTCAATGAAAAGCATTGGATGTTATATGACTTGTAGTTTGTATCAGTTTGAGAAGCAGAGTTGAACTAGCAATGGTCCATATGTGTAGGAAACACCGTTCTTTTGTTCTGAGCACACTCACGTTTCCTGCTCTTTTAGAGACTCTAGAAAGCACGAACGTGCTTCTTCTTATATGCAGAGTGTGTTTCATTGTGAGAACATTGCTGTGTGTTTCCTTCAGAAATGGAGTTAAATCACAGCCTCTGCATCTTTCTACAAGCAAGACTTCGTTTCACGTAAACTCAGTCACCTTTCAGCTCAAACAAAGCTACATCGTTCATGTAGCTCACACGCTTCTTGGTCTTAACTGAAGAGCATTGGATATTAGATGACCTGTGGTTTGTATCAGTTTCAGAATCAGAGTTGAACTAGCAGTGGTCCCTATGTGTAGGAAACACCGTTCTTTTGTTCTGAGCACACTCTCAAGTTTCTGGCTCTAATATAACCTCTATAAAGCAAGAGCCTGCTTCTTGCTCTAAAGCAGAGTGTGTTTCATGGATGAGAACTGTGCTGTGTTTTTCCCTTCAGAAATGGAGTTAAATCCCAGACTCTGTGTCTTCCTACAAGCAAGACATCTTTTCAGGTAAACTCAGTCACTTTTCAGCTCAAATGAAGCTACCTCATTCACGAAGCTCAAAAGTTTCTCGCTCTTAAAAGGAAAGCATTCCATGTTAATGGAACTGTGGTTTGTATCAGTTTCAGAAGAAGAGTTGACCTAGGTATGGTCCGTAAGTGTAGGAAACACCGTTATTTTGTTCTGAACACATTCACGTTTCCTGCTGTATTAGAGAACCTTAGAAAGCAAGAGCGTGCTTCTTGCTCTAAAGCAGTGTGTGTTTCATGGATGAGAACTGTGCTGTGTGTTTCCCTTCACAAATGGTGTTAAATCCCAGGCTCTGTGTCTTCCTACAAGCAAGACTTCATTTCAGGTAAACGCAGTCACTTTTCGGCTCAAATAAATATAAATCATTTATGAAGCTCACGCGTTTCTTGTTCTTAACTGAAAAGCATTGGATGTTAGATGACTTGTGGTTTGTATCAATTTCAGAAGCAAAGTTGAACCACCAATGGTCCGTATGTGTAGGAAACAACGTTCTTTTGTTCTGAGCACACTCACGTTTCCTGCTCTATTAGAGACTCTAGAAAGCAAGAATGTGCTTCTTCTTATATGCAGAGTGTGTTTCATCGTGAGAACATTGCTGTGTGTTTCCTTCAGAAATGGAGTTAAATCACAGGCTCTGCATCTTTCTATCAGCAAGATTTCGTTTCATGTAAACTCAGTCAACTTTCGGCTCAAACAAAGCTACATTGTTCACGTAGCTCACACGCTTCTTGGTCTTAACTGGAAAGCATTGGATGTAAGAGGAACTGTGGTTTGTATCAGTTTCAGAATCAGAGTTGAACTAGCAGTGGTCCTTCTGTGTAGGAAACACTGTTCTTTTGTTCTGAGCACACTTCCAAGTTTCTGGCTCTATTATAGACTCTAGAAAGCAAGAGCGTGCTTCTTGCTCTAAAGCAGAGTGTGTTTCATGGATGAGAACTGTGCTGTGTTTTTCCCTTCAGAAATGGAGTTAAATCCCAGGCTCTGTGTCTTCCTACAAGCAAGAAATCTTTTCAGGTAAACTCAGTCACTTTTCAGCTCAAAGGAATCTAAATCATTCACGAAGATCACACATTTCTCGCTCTTAAATGGAAAGCCTTGCATGTTAATGGAACTGTGGTTTGTATCAGTTTCAGAAGAAGAGTTGACCTAGATATGGTCTGTATGTGTAGGAAACACCGTTATTTTGTTCTGACCACAGTCACGTTTCCTGCTGTATTAGAGACTCTTAGAAAGCAAGAGCGTGCTTCTTGCTCTAAATCAGAGTGTGTTTCATGGATGAGAACTGTGCTGTGTGTTTCCCTTCAGAAATGGAGTTAAATTCCAGGCTCAGTGTCTTCGTACAAGCAAGACATCGTTTCAGGTAAACACAGTCACTTTTCAGCTCAAATGAATATAAATCCTTTACGAAGATCACACGTTTCTCGCTCTTCACTGAAAAGCATTGGATGTTAGATGACTCTTGGTTGTATCAGTTTCAGAAGCAGAGTTGAACTAGCAATGGTCCTCATGTGTAGGAAACACCGTTCTTTTGTTCAGAGTACCCTCAATTTTCTGGCTCTATTAGAGACTCTAGAAAGCAAGAGCATGCTTCGTGCTCTAAAGCAGAGTCTGTTTCATGGAAGAGATCTGTGCTGTGTGTTTCCCTTCAAAAATGGAGATAAATCCCAGGCTCTATGTCTTCGTACAAGCAAGACATCTTTTCAGGTAACTCAGTCACTTTTAAGCTCAAAGGAAGCTACATCGTTCACGAACTTCACACATTTCTCGCTCAAACTGGAAAGCATTGGATGTAAGAGGAACTGTGGTTTGTATCAGTTTCAGAAGCAGAGTTGAACTAGCAATGGTCCGTATGTGTAGGAAACACCGTTATTTTGTTCTGAGTACCCTCAAGTTCTGGCTCTATTAGAGTCTCTGGAAAGCAAGAGCATGCTTCTTGCTCTAAAGCAGAGTGTGTTTCATGGATGAGAACTGTGCTGTGTGTTTCCCTTCAGAAATGGAGTTAAATTCCAGGCTCTGTGTATTGCTACAAGCAAGACATCATTTCAGGTAAACGCAGTCACTTTTCAGCTCAAATGAATATAAATCGTTAACGAAGATCACACGGTTCTTGCTCTTCAATGAAAAGCATTGGATGTTATATGACTTGTGGTTTGTATCAGTTTGAGAAGCAGAGTTGAACTAGCAATGGTCCATATGTGTCGGAAACACCGTTCTTTTGTTCTGAGCACACTCACGTTTCCTGCTCTTTTAGAGACTCTAGAAAGCACAAACGTGCTTCTTCTTATATGCAGAGTGTGTTTCATTGTGAGAACATTGCTGTGTGTTTCCTTCAGAAATGGAGTTAAATCACAGCCTCTGCATCTTTCTACAAGCAAGACTTCGTTTCACGTAAACTCAGTCACCTTTCAGCTCAAACAAAGCTACATCATTCATGTAGCTCACACACTTCTTGGTCTTAACTGAAGAGCATTGGATATTAGATGACCTGCGGTTTGTATCAGTTTCAGAATCAGAGTTGAACTAGCAGTGGTCCCTATGTGTAGGAAACACCGTTCTTTTGTTCTGAGCACACTCTCAAGTTTCTGGCTCTAATATAACCTCTATAAAGCAAGAGCCTGCTTCTTGCTCTAAAGCAGAGTGTGTTTCATGGATGAGAACTGTGCTGTGTTTTTCCCTTCAGAAATGGAGTTAAATCCCAGGCTCTGTGTCTTCCTACAAACAAGACATCTTTTCAGGTAAACTCAGTCACTTTTCAGCTCAAAGGAATCTAAATCATTCACGAAGATCACACATTTCTCGCTCTTAAATGGAAAGCCTTGCATGTTAATGGAACTGTGGTTTGTATCAGTTTCAGAAGAAGAGTTGACCTAGATATGGTCTGTATGTGTAGGAAACACCGTTATTTTGTTCTGACCACAGTCACGTTTCCTGCTGTATAAGAGACTCTTAGAAAGCAAGAGCGTGCTTCTTGCTCTAAATCAGAGTGTGTTTCATGGATGAGAACTGTGCTGTGTGTTTCCCTTCAGAAATGGAGTTAAATTCCAGGCTCAGTGTCTTCGTACAAGCAAGACATCGTTTCAGGTAAACACATTCACTTTTCAGCTCAAATGAATATAAATCCTTTACGAAGATCACACGTTTCTCGCTCTTCACTGAAAAGCATTGGATGTTAGATGACTCTTGGTTGTATCAGTTTCAGAAGCAGAGTTGAACTAGCAATGGTCCTCATGTGTAGGAAACACCGTTCTTTTGTTCAGAGTACCCTCAATTTTCTGGCTCTATTAGAGACTCTAGAAAGCAAGAGCATGCTTCTTGCTCTAAAGCAGAGTCTGTTTCATGGAAGAGATCTGTGCTGTGTGTTTCCCTTCAAAAATGGAGATAAATCCCAGGCTCTGTGTCTTCGTACAAGCAAGACATCTTTTCAGGTAACTCAGTCACTTTTAAGCTCAAAGGAAGCTACATCGTTCACGAACTTCACACATTTCTCGCTCAAACTGGAAAGCATTGGATGTAAGAGGAACTGTGGTTTGTATCAGTTTCAGAAGCAGAGTTGAACTAGCAATGGTCCGTATGTGTAGGAAACACCGTTATTTTGTTCTGAGTACCCTCAAGTTCTGGCTCTATTAGAGTCTCTGGAAAGCAAGAGCATGCTTCTTGCTCTAAAGCAGAGTGTGTTTCATGGATGAGAACTGTGCTGTGTGTTTCCCTTCAGAAATGGAGTTAAATTCCAGGCTCTGTGTATTGCTACAAGCAAGACATCATTTCAGGTAAACGCAGTCACTTTTCAGCTCAAATGAATATAAATCGTTAACGAAGATCACACGGTTCTTGCTCTTCAATGAAAAGCATTGGATGTTATATGACTTGTGGTTTGTATCAGTTTGAGAAGCAGAGTTGAACTAGCAATGGTCCATATGTGTAGGAAACACCGTTCTTTTGTTCTGAGCACACTCACGTTTCCTGCTCATTTAGAGACTCTAGAAAACACAAACGTGCTTCTTCTTATATGCAGAGTGTGTTTCATTGTGAGAACATTGCTGTGTGTTTCCTTCAGAAATGGAGTTAAATCACAGCCTCTGCATCTTTCTACAAGCAAGACTTCCTTTCACGTAAACTCAGTCACCTTTCAGCTCAAACAAAGCTACATCGTTCATGTAGCTCACACGCTTCTTGGTCTTAACTGAAGAGCATTGGATATTAGATGACCTGTGGTTTGTATCAGTTTCAGAATCAGAGTTGAACTAGCAGTGGTCCGTATGTGTAGGAAACACCGTTCTTTTGTTCTGAGAACACTCTCAAGTTTCTGGCTCTAATATAACCTCTATAAAGCAAGAGCCTGCTTCTTGCTCTAAAGCAGAGTGTGTTTCATGGATGAGAACTGAACTTTGTTTTTCCTTTCTGAAATGGAGTTAAATCCCAGGCTCTTTGTCTTCCTACAAGCAAGACATCATTTCAGGTAAACCCAGTCACTTTTCAGCTCAAATGAATATAAATCATTTAGGAAGATCACACGTTTCTCGCTCTTCACTGAAAAGCATTGGATGTTAGATGACTTGAGGTTTGGATCAGTTTCCAAAGCAAAGTTGAACAACCGATGGTCCGTATTGAAGGAAACACCGTTCTTTTGTTCTGTGCACACTCAAAATTCCTGCTCTATTAGAGACTCTAGAAAACAAGAACTTACTTCTTCTTATATGCAGAGTGTGTTGCATCGTGAGATCAGTGCTGTGTGTTTCCCTTCAGAAATGGAGTTAAATCACAGGCTCTGCATCTTTCTACAAGCAAGACTTCGATTCACGTAAACTCAGTCACCTTTCAGCTCAAACAAAGCTACATCGTTCACGTAGCTCACACGTCTCTTGCTCTTAACTGTAAAGCATTGGATGTTAGAGGACCTGAGGTTTGTATCAGTTTCAAGAGCAGAGTTGAACTAGCAATGGTCCGTATGTGTAGGAAACACCGTTATTTTGTTCTGAGTACCCTCAAGTTTCTGGCTCTATTAGAGTCTCTGGAAAGCAAGAGCATGCTTCTTGCTCTAAAGCAGAGTGTGTTTCATGGATGAGAACTGTGCTGTGTGTTTCCCTTCAGAAATGGAGTTAAATCCCAGGCTCTGTGTCTTCCTACATGCGAGATAACTTTTCAGGTAAACTCGGCCACTTTTCAGCTCAAAGGAAGCTACAACGTTCACGAAGCTCACACGTTTCTCGCTCTTAACTTGAAAGCATTGCATCTTAATGGAACTGTGGTTTGTATCAGTTTCAGAAGAAGAGATGACCTAGATATGGTCCTTGTGTAGGAAACACCGTTATTTTGTTCTGACCACAGTCACGTTTCCCACTCTATTAGAGACTCTTAGAAAGCAAGAGCGTGCTTCTTGCTCTAAAGCAGAGTGTGTTTCATGGATGAGAACTGTGCTGTGTGTTTCCCTTCAGAAATGGAGTTAAATAACAGGCTATGTATCTTCCTACAAGCAAGAATTCGTTTCACGTAAACTCAGTCACCTTGCAATCTAACAAAGCAACATCGTTCACATAGCTCACAGGTTTCTTGCACTTAAGTGTAAAGCAATGGATGTTAGAGGACCTGTGGTTTATATCAGTTTCAGAATGAGAGTTGAACTTAGCAATGGTCCGTATGTGTTGGAAACATCGTTCTTTTGTTCAGAGTACATTCAAGTTTCTGGCTCTATCAGAGACTCTAGAAAGCAAGAGCATGCTTCGTGCCCTAAAGCAGAGTGTGTTTCATGGTTGAGATCTGTACTGTGTGTTTCACTTCAGAAATGGAGTTAAATCCCAGGTTCTGTGTCTTCCTACAAGCAAGACATCTTTTCAGGTAAACTCAGTCACTTTTAGGCTCAAAGGAAGATACATATTTCACGAAGATCACACGTTCCTTACTCTTAAATGGAAAGCCTTGCATGTTAATGGAACTGTGGTTTGTATCAGTTTCAGAAGAAGAGTTGACCTAGATATGGTCTGTATGTGTAGGAAACACCGTTATTTTTTTCTGACCACAGTCATGTTTCCTGCTGTATTAGAGACTCTTAAAGCAAGAGCCTGCTACTTGCTCTAAAGCAGAGTGTGTTTCATGGATGAGAACTGTGCTGTGTGTTTCCCTTCAGAAATGGAGTTAAATTCCAGGCTCAGTGTCTTCGTACAAGCAAGACATCGTTTCAGGTAAACACAGTCACTTTTCAGCTCAAATGAATATAAATCCTTTACGAAGATCACACGTTTCTCGCTCTTCACTGAAAAGCATTGGATGTTAGATGACTCTTGGTTGTATCAGTTTCAGAAGCAGAGTTGAACTAGCAATGGTCCTCATGTGTAGGAAACACCGTTCTTTTGTTCAGAGTACCCTCAATTTTCTGGCTCTATTAGAGACTCTAGAAAGCAAGAGCATGCTTCGTGCTCTAAAGCAGAGTCTGTTTCATGGAAGAGATCTGTGCTGTGTGTTTCCCTTCAAAAATGGAGATAAATCCCAGGCTCTATGTCTTCGTACAAGCAAGACATCTTTTCAGGTAACTCAGTCACTTTTAAGCTCAAAGGAAGCTACATCGTTCACGAACTTCACACATTTCTCGCTCAAACTGGAAAGCATTGGATGTAAGAGGAACTGTGGTTTGTATCAGTTTCAGAAGCAGAGTTGAACTAGCAATGGTCCGTATGTGTAGGAAACACCGTTATTTTGTTCTGAGTACCCTCAAGTTCTGGCTCTATTAGAGTCTCTGGAAAGCAAGAGCATGCTTCTTGCTCTAAAGCAGAGTGTGTTTCATGGATGAGAACTGTGCTGTGTGTTTCCCTTCAGAAATGGAGTTAAATTCCAGGCTCTGTGTATTGCTACAAGCAAGACATCATTTCAGGTAAACGCAGTCACTTTTCAGCTCAAATGAATATAAATCGTTAACGAAGATCACACGGTTCTTGCTCTTCAATGAAAAGCATTGGATGTTATATGACTTGTGGTTTGTATCAGTTTGAGAAGCAGAGTTGAACTAGCAATGGTCCATATGTGTCGGAAACACCGTTCTTTTGTTCTGAGCACACTCACGTTTCCTGCTCTTTTAGAGACTCTAGAAAGCACAAACGTGCTTCTTCTTATATGCAGAGTGTGTTTCATTGTGAGAACATTGCTGTGTGTTTCCTTCAGAAATGGAGTTAAATCACAGCCTCTGCATCTTTCTACAAGCAAGACTTCGTTTCACGTAAACTCAGTCACCTTTCAGCTCAAACAAAGCTACATCGTTCATGTAGCTCACACACTTCTTGGTCTTAACTGAAGAGCATTGGATATTAGATGACCTGCGGTTTGTATCAGTTTCAGAATCAGAGTTGAACTAGCAGTGGTCCCTATGTGTAGGAAACACCGTTCTTTTGTTCTGAGCACACTCTCAAGTTTCTGGCTCTAATATAACCTCTATAAAGCAAGAGCCTGCTTCTTGCTCTAAAGCAGAGTGTGTTTCATGGATGAGAACTGTGCTGTGTTTTTCCCTTCAGAAATGGAGTTAAATCCCAGGCTCTGTGTCTTCCTACAAACAAGACATCTTTTCAGGTAAACTCAGTCACTTTTCAGCTCAAAGGAATCTAAATCATTCACGAAGATCACACATTTCTCGCTCTTAAATGGAAAGCCTTGCATGTTAATGGAACTGTGGTTTGTATCAGTTTCAGAAGAAGAGTTGACCTAGATATGGTCTGTATGTGTAGGAAACACCGTTATTTTGTTCTGACCACAGTCACGTTTCCTGCTGTATAAGAGACTCTTAGAAAGCAAGAGCGTGCTTCTTGCTCTAAATCAGAGTGTGTTTCATGGATGAGAACTGTGCTGTGTGTTTCCCTTCAGAAATGGAGTTAAATTCCAGGCTCAGTGTCTTCGTACAAGCAAGACATCGTTTCAGGTAAACACATTCACTTTTCAGCTCAAATGAATATAAATCCTTTACGAAGATCACACGTTTCTCGCTCTTCACTGAAAAGCATTGGATGTTAGATGACTCTTGGTTGTATCAGTTTCAGAAGCAGAGTTGAACTAGCAATGGTCCTCATGTGTAGGAAACACCGTTCTTTTGTTCAGAGTACCCTCAATTTTCTGGCTCTATTAGAGACTCTAGAAAGAAAGAGCATGCTTCTTGCTCTAAAGCAGAGTCTGTTTCATGGAAGAGATCTGTGCTGTGTGTTTCCCTTCAAAAATGGAGATAAATCCCAGGCTCTGTGTCTTCGTACAAGCAAGACATCTTTTCAGGTAACTCAGTCACTTTTAAGCTCAAAGGAAGCTACATCGTTCACGAACTTCACACATTTCTCGCTCAAACTGGAAAGCATTGGATGTAAGAGGAACTGTGGTTTGTATCAGTTTCAGAAGCAGAGTTGAACTAGCAATGGTCCGTATGTGTAGGAAACACCGTTATTTTGTTCTGAGTACCCTCAAGTTCTGGCTCTATTAGAGTCTCTGGAAAGCAAGAGCATGCTTCTTGCTCTAAAGCAGAGTGTGTTTCATGGATGAGAACTGTGCTGTGTGTTTCCCTTCAGAAATGGAGTTAAATTCCAGGCTCTGTGTATTGCTACAAGCAAGACATCATTTCAGGTAAACGCAGTCACTTTTCAGCTCAAATGAATATAAATCGTTAACGAAGATCACACGGTTCTTGCTCTTCAATGAAAAGCATTGGATGTTATATGACTTGTGGTTTGTATCAGTTTGAGAAGCAGAGTTGAACTAGCAATGGTCCATATGTGTAGGAAACACCGTTCTTTTGTTCTGAGCACACTCACGTTTCCTGCTCATTTAGAGACTCTAGAAAACACAAACGTGCTTCTTCTTATATGCAGAGTGTGTTTCATTGTGAGAACATTGCTGTGTGTTTCCTTCAGAAATGGAGTTAAATCACAGCCTCTGCATCTTTCTACAAGCAAGACTTCCTTTCACGTAAACTCAGTCACCTTTCAGCTCAAACAAAGCTACATCGTTCATGTAGCTCACACGCTTCTTGGTCTTAACTGAAGAGCATTGGATATTAGATGACCTGTGGTTTGTATCAGTTTCAGAATCAGAGTTGAACTAGCAGTGGTCCGTATGTGTAGGAAACACCGTTCTTTTGTTCTGAGAACACTCTCAAGTTTCTGGCTCTAATATAACCTCTATAAAGCAAGAGCCTGCTTCTTGCTCTAAAGCAGAGTGTGTTTCATGGATGAGAACTGAACTTTGTTTTTCCTTTCTGAAATGGAGTTAAATCCCAGGCTCTTTGTCTTCCTACAAGCAAGACATCATTTCAGGTAAACCCAGTCACTTTTCAGCTCAAATGAATATAAATCATTTAGGAAGATCACACGTTTCTCGCTCTTCACTGAAAAGCATTGGATGTTAGATGACTTGAGGTTTGGATCAGTTTCCAAAGCAAAGTTGAACAACCGATGGTCCGTATTGAAGGAAACACCGTTCTTTTGTTCTGTGCACACTCAAAATTCCTGCTCTATTAGAGACTCTAGAAAACAAGAACTTACTTCTTCTTATATGCAGAGTGTGTTGCATCGTGAGATCAGTGCTGTGTGTTTCCCTTCAGAAATGGAGTTAAATCACAGGCTCTGCATCTTTCTACAAGCAAGACTTCGATTCACGTAAACTCAGTCACCTTTCAGCTCAAACAAAGCTACATCGTTCACGTAGCTCACACGTCTCTTGCTCTTAACTGTAAAGCATTGGATGTTAGAGGACCTGAGGTTTGTATCAGTTTCAAGAGCAGAGTTGAACTAGCAATGGTCCGTATGTGTAGGAAACACCGTTATTTTGTTCTGAGTACCCTCAAGTTTCTGGCTCTATTAGAGTCTCTGGAAAGCAAGAGAATGCTTCTTGCTCTAAAGCAGAGTGTGTTTCATGGATGAGAACTGTGCTGTGTGTTTCCCTTCAGAAATGGAGTTAAATCCCAGGCTCTGTGTCTTCCTACATGCGAGATAACTTTTCAGGTAAACTCGGCCACTTTTCAGCTCAAAGGAAGCTACAACGTTCACGAAGCTCACACGTTTCTCGCTCTTAACTTGAAAGCATTGCATCTTAATGGAACTGTGGTTTGTATCAGTTTCAGAAGAAGAGATGACCTAGATATGGTCCTTGTGTAGGAAACACCGTTATTTTGTTCTGACCACAGTCACGTTTCCCACTCTATTAGAGACTCTTAGAAAGCAAGAGCGTGCTTCTTGCTCTAAAGCAGAGTGTGTTTCATGGATGAGAACTGTGCTGTGTGTTTCCCTTCAGAAATGGAGTTAAATAACAGGCTATGTATCTTCCTACAAGCAAGAATTCGTTTCACGTAAACTCAGTCACCTTGCAATCTAACAAAGCAACATCGTTCACATAGCTCACAGGTTTCTTGCACTTAAGTGTAAAGCAATGGATGTTAGAGGACCTGTGGTTTATATCAGTTTCAGAATGAGAGTTGAACTTAGCAATGGTCCGTATGTGTTGGAAACATCGTTCTTTTGTTCAGAGTACATTCAAGTTTCTGGCTCTATCAGAGACTCTAGAAAGCAAGAGCATGCTTCGTGCCCTAAAGCAGAGTGTGTTTCATGGTTGAGATCTGTACTGTGTGTTTCACTTCAGAAATGGAGTTAAATCCCAGGTTCTGTGTCTTCCTACAAGCAAGACATCTTTTCAGGTAAACTCAGTCACTTTTAGGCTCAAAGGAAGATACATATTTCACGAAGATCACACGTTCCTTACTCTTAAATGGAAAGCCTTGCATGTTAATGGAACTGTGGTTTGTATCAGTTTCAGAAGAAGAGTTGACCTAGATATGGTCTGTATGTGTAGGAAACACCGTTATTTTTTTCTGACCACAGTCATGTTTCCTGCTGTATTAGAGACTCTTAAAGCAAGAGCCTGCTACTTGCTCTAAAGCAGAGTGTGTTTCATGGATGAGAACTGTGCTGTGTGTTTCCCTTCAGAAATTGAGTTAAATTCCAGGCTCAGTGTCTTCCTACAAGCAAGACATCATTTCAGGTAAACGCAGTCACTTTTCAGCTCAAATGAATATAAATCGTTTACGAAAATCACACGTTTCTCGCTCTTCACTGAAAAGCATTGGATGTTAGATGACTTGTGGTTTGTATCAGTTTCAGAAGGAGAGTTGAACTAGCAATGGTCCGTATGTGTAGGAAACACCGTTCTTTGTTCTGAGCAAACTCATTTTTCCTGCTCTATTAGAGACTCTAGAAAGCAAGAGCGTGCTTCTTCTTATATGCAGAGTGTGTTTCATCGTGAGAACAGTGCTGTGTGTTTCCCTTCAGAAATGGTGTTAAATCCCAAGCTCTGTGTCTTCCTACAAGCAAGACATCTTTTCAGGTAAACGCAGTCACTTCTCAGCTCAAAAGAATATAAATCTTTTACGAAGCTCACACGTTTCTTGCTCTTAACTAATAAGCATTCGATGTTAGATGAATTGTGGTTTGTATCAGTTTCAGAAGCAGAGTTGAACTAGCAATCGTCCGTATGTGTAGGAAACACCATTCTTTTGTTCTGAGGACACATTCAAGTTTCTGGCTCTATTATGGACTCTAGAAAGCAACAGCGTGCTTATTGCTCTAAAGCAGAGTGTGTTTCATGGATGAGAACTGTGCTGTGTTTTTTCCTTCAGAAATGGAGTTAAATCCCAGACTCTGTGTCTTCCTACAAGCAAGACATCTTTTCAGGTAAACTCAGTCACTTTTCAGCTCAAAGGAAGCTACCTCATTCACGAAGCTCAAATGTTTCTCGCTCTTAAAAGGAAAGCATTCCATGTTAATGGAACTGTGGTTTGTATCAGTATCAGAAGAAGAGTTGACCTAGGTATGGTCCGTAAGTGTAGGAAACACCGTTATTTTGTTCTGACCACATTCACATTTCTTGCTGTATTAGAGACCCTTAGAAAGCAAGAGCGTGCTTCTTGTGCTAAAGCAAAGTGTGTTTCATGGATGAGAACAGTGCTGTGTGTTTCCCTTCAGAAATGGAGTTAAATTCCAGGCTCTGTGTCTTCCTACATGCAAGACATCATTTCAGGTAAACGCAGTCACTTTTCAGATCAAATGAATATAAATCGTTTACGAAGCTCACACGTTTCATGCTCTTAACTAAAAAGCATTGGATGTTAGATGACTCTTGGTTGTATCAGTTTCAGAAGCAGAGTTGAACTAGCAATGGTCCTCATGTGTAGGAAACACCGTTCTTTTGTTCAGAGTACCCTCAATTTTCTGGCTCTATTAGAGACTCTAGAAAGCAAGAGCATGCTTCGTGCTCTAAAGCAGAGTCTGTTTCATGGAAGAGATCTGTGCTGTGTGTTTCCCTTCAAAAATGGAGATAAATCCCAGGCTCTGTGTCTTCGTACAAGCAAGACATCTTTTCAGGTAAACTCAGTCACTTTTAAGCGCAAAGGAAGCTACATCGTTCACGAAGTTCACACATTTCTTGCTCTTAACTGGAGAGCATAGGATGTAAGAGGAACTGTGGTTTCTATCAGTTTCAGAAGAAGAGTTGAACTAGCAATGGTCCTTATGTGTAGGAAACACCGTTCTTTTGTTCTGAGCACACTCAAAATTTCTGCTCTATTAGAGACTCTAGAAAGCAAGAGAGTGTTCTTCTTATATGCAGAGTGTGTTGCATCGTGAGAACTGTGCTGTGTTTCCCTTCAGAAATGGAGTTAAATCACAGTCTCTGCATCTTTCTAAAAGCAAGACTTCGATTCACGTAAACTCAGTCACCTTTCAGCTCAAACAAAGCTACATCGTTCACGTAGCTCACACGTCTCTTGCTCTTAACTGTAAAGCATTGGATGTTAGAGGACCTGAGGTTTGTATCAGTTTCAGAAGCAGAGTTGAACTAGCAATGGTCCGTATGTGTAGGAAACACCATTATTTTGTTCGGAGTACCCTCAAGTTCTGGCTCTATTAGAGTCTCTGGAAAGCAAGAGCATGCTTCTTGCTCTAAAGCAGAGTGTGTTTCATGGATGAGAACTGTGCTGTGTGTTTCCCTTCAGAAATGGAGTTAAATTCCAGGCTCTGTGTATTGCTACAAGCAAGACATCATTTCAGGTAAACGCAGTCACTTTTCAGCTCAAATGAATATAAATCGTTAACGAAGATCACACGGTTCTTGCTCTTCAATGAAAAGTATTGGATGTTATCTGACTTGTGGTTTGTATCAGTTTGAGAAGCAGAGTTGAACTAGCAATGGTCCATATGTGTAGGAAACACCGTTCTTTTGTTCTGAGCACACTCACGTTTCCTGCTCTTTTAGAGACTCTAGAAAGCAAGAACATGCTTCTTCTTATATGCAGAGTGTGTTTCATTGAGAGAACATTGCTGTGTGTTTCCTTCAGAAATGGAGTTAAATCACAGCCTCTGCATCTTTCTACAAGCAAGACTTCGTTTCACGTAAACTCAGTCACCTTTCAGCTCAAACAAAGCAACATTGTTCATGTAGCTCACACGCTTCTTGGTCTTAACTGAAGAGCATTGGATGTTAGATGACCTGTGGTTTGTATCAGTTTCAGAATCAGAGTTGAACTAGCAGTGGTCCGTATGTGTAGGAAACACCGTTCTTTTGTTCTGAGCACACTCTCAAGTTTCTGGCTCTAATATAGCCTCTATAAAGCAAGAGCCTGCTTCTTGCTCTAAAGCAGAGTGTGTTTCATGGATGAGAACTGAGCTTTGTTTTTCCCTTCAGAAATGGAGTTAAATCCCAGGCTCTTTGTCTTCCTACAAGCAAGACATCATTTCAGGTAAACCCAGTCACTTTTCACCTCAAATGAATATAAATCATTTAGGAAGATCACACGTTTCTCGCTCTTCACTGAAAAGCATTGGATGTTAGATGACTTGAGGTTTGGATCAGTTTCCGAAGCAAAGTTGAACCACAAATGGTCCGTATTGTAGGAAACACCGTTCTTTTGTTCTGAGCACACTCAAAATTCCTGCTCTATTAGAGACTCTAGAAAACAAGAACTTGCTTCTTCTTATATGCAGAGTGTTTTGCATCGTGAGATCAGTGCTGTGTGTTTCCCTTCAGAAATGGAGTTAAATCACAGGCTCTGCATCTTTCTACAAGCAAGACTTCGATTCACGTAAACTCAGTCACCTTTCAGCTCAAACAAAGCTACATCGTTCACGTAGCTCACACGTCTCTTGCTCTTAACTGTAAAGCATTGGATGTTAGAGGACCTGAAGTTTGTATCGGTTTCAAGAGCAGAGTTGAACTAGCAATGGTCCGTATGTGTAGGAAACACCGTTATTTTATTCTGAGTACCCTCAATTTTCTGGCTCTATTAGAGTCTCTGGAAAGCAAGAGCATGCTTCTTGCTCTAAAGCAGAGTGTGTTTCATGGATGAGAACTGTGCTGTGTGTTTCCCTTCAGAAATGGAGTTAAATCCCAGGCTCTGTGTCTTCCTACATGCGAGATAACTTTTCAGGTAAACTCGGCCACTTTTCAGCTCAAAGGAAGCTACAACGTTCACGAAGCTCACACGTTTCTCGCTCTTAACTTGAAAGCATTGCATCTTAATGGAACTGTGGGTTGTATCAGTTTCAGAAGAAGAGTTGACCTAGATATGGTCCTAGTGTAGGAAACACCGTTATTTTTTTCTGACAACAGTCACGTTTCCCACTCTATTAGAGACTCTTAGAAAGCAAGTGCGTGCTTCTTGCTCTAAAGCAGAGTGTGTTTCATGGATGAGAACTGTGCTGTGTGTTTCCCTTCAGAAATGGAGTTAAATAACAGGCTCTGTATCTTCCTACAAGCAAGAATTCGTTTCACGTAAACTCAGTCACCTTGCAATCTAACAAAGCAACATCGTTCACATAGCTCACAGGTTTCTTGCACTTAAGTGTAAAGCAATGGATGTTAGAGGACCTGTGGTTTATATCAGTTTCAGAATGAGAGTTGAACTAGCAATGGTCCGTATGTGTTGGAAACATCGTTCTTTTGTTTAGAGTACATTCAAGTTTCTGGCTCTATCAGAGACTCTAGAAAGCAAGAGCATGCTTCGTGCCCTAAAGCAGAGTGTGTTTCATGGTTGAGATCTGTACTGTGTGTTTCACTTCAGAAATGGAGTTAAATCCCAGGTTCTGTGTCTTCCTACAAGCAAGACATCTTTTCAGGTAAACTCAGTCACTTTTAGGCTCAAAGGAAGATACATATTTCACGAAGATCACACGTTCCTCACTCTTAAATGGAAAGCCTTGCATGTTAATGGAACTGTGGTTTGTATCAGTTTCAGAAGGAGAGTTGACCTAGATATGGTCTGTATGTGTAGGAAACACCGTTATTTTTTTCTGACCACAGTCACGTTTCCTGCTGTATTAGAGACTCTTAAAGCAAGAGCCTGCTTCTTGCTCTAAAGCAGAGTGTGTTTCATGGATGAGAACTGTGCTGTGTGTTTCCCTTCAGAAATGGAGTTAAATTCCAGGCTCATTGTCTTCCTACAAGCAAGACATCATTTCAGGTAAACGCAGACACTTTTCAGCTCAAATGAATATAAATCGTTTACGAAAATCACACGTTTCTCGCTCTTCACTGAAAAGCATTGGATGTTAGATGACTTGTGGTTTGTATCAGTTTCAGAAGGAGAGTTGAACTAGCAATGGTCCGTATGCGTAGGAAATACCGTTCTTTGTTCTGAGCAAACTCATGTTTCCTGCTCTATTAGAGACTATAGAAAGCAAGAGCGTGCTTCTTCTTATATGCAGAGTGTGTTTCATCGTGAGAACAGTGCTGTGTGTTTCCCTTCAGAAATGGTGTTAAATCCCAAGCTCTGTGTCTTCCTACAAGCAAGACATCTTTTCAGGTAAACGCAGTCACTTTTCAGCTCAAGAGAATATAAATCTTTTACGAAGCTCACACGTTTCTTGCTCTTAACTAATAAGCATTCGATGTTAGATGAATTGTGGTTTGTATCAGTTTCAGAAGCAGAGTTGAACTAGCAATGGTCCGTATGTGTAGGAAACACCATTCTTTTGTTCTGAGGACACATTCAAGTTTCTGGCTCTATTATGGACTCTAGAAAGCAACAGCGTGCTTATTGCTCTAAAGCAGAGTGTGTTTCATGGATGAGAACTGTGCTGTGTTTTTCCCTTCAGAAATGGAGTTAAATCCCAGACTCTGTGTCTTCCTACAAGCAAGACATCTTTTCAGGTAAACTCAGTCACTTTTCAGCTCAAAGGAAGCTACCTCATTCACGAAGCTCAAACGTTTCTCACTCTTAAAAGGAAAGCATTCCATGTTAATGGAACTGTGGTTTGTATCAGTATCAGAAGAAGAGTTGACCTAGGTATGGTACGTAAGTGTAGGAAACACCGTTATTTTGTTCTGACCACATTCACATTTCCTGCTGTATTAGAGACCCTTAGAAAGCAAGAGTGTGCTTCTTGTTCTAAAGCAACGTGTGTTTCATGGATGAGAACAGTGCTGTGTGTTTCCCTTCAGAAATGGAGTTAAATTCCAGGCTCTGTGTCTTCCTACAAGCAAGACATCATTTTAGGTAAACGCAGTCGCTTTTCAGCTCAAATAAATATAAATCATTTATGAAGCTCACACGTTTCTTGCTCTTAACTGAAAAGCATTGGATGTTAGATGACCTGTGGTTTGTATCAGTTTCAGAAGCAGAGTTGAACTAGCAATGGTCCGTATGTGTAGGAAACACCGTTATTTTGTTCTGAGTACCCTCAAGTTTCTGGCACTATTAGAGTCTCTGGAAAGCAAGAGCATGCTTCTTGCTCTAAAGCAGAGTGTGTTTCATGGATGAGAACTGTGCTGTGTGTTTCCCTTCAGAAATGGAGTTCAATTCCAGGCTCTGTGTATTGCTACAAGCAAGACATCATTTCAGGTAAACGCAGTCACTTTTCAGCTCAAATGAATATAAATCGTTAACGAAGATCACACGGTTCTTGCTCTTCAATGAAAAGTATTGGATGTTATATGACTTGTGGTTTGTATCAGTTTGAGAAGCAGAGTTGAACTAGCAATGGTCCATATGTGTAGGAAACACCGTTCTTTTGTTCTGAGCACACTCACGTTTCCTGCTCTTTTAGAGACTCTAGAAAGCAAGAACGTGCTTCTTCTTATATGCAGAGTGTGTTTCATTGTGAGAACATTGCTGTGTGTTTCCTTCAGAAATGGAGTTAAATCACAGCCTCTGCATCTTTCTACAAGCAAGACTTCGTTTCACGTAAACTCAGTCACCTTTCAGCTCAAACAAAGCAACATCGTTCATGTAGCTCACACGCTTCTTGGTCTTAACTGAAGAGCATTGGATGTTAGATGACCTGTGGTTTGTATCAGTTTCAGAATCAGAGTTGAACTAGCAGTGGTCTGTATGTGTAGGAAACACCGTTCTTTTGTTCTGAGCACACTCTCAAGTTTCTGGCTCTAATATAGCCTCTATAAAGCAAGAGCCTGCTTCTTGCTCTAAAGCAGAGTGTGTTTCATGGATGAGAACTGAGCTTTGTTTTTCCCTTCAGAAATGGAGTTAAATCCCAGGCTCTTTGTCTTCCTACAAGCAAGACATCATTTCAGGTAAACCCAGTCACTTTTCACCTCAAATGAATATAAATCATTTAGGAAGATCACACGTTTCTCGCTCTTCACTGAAAAGCATTGGATGTTAGATGACTTGTGGTTTGGATCAGTTTCCGAAGCAAAGTTGAACCACCAATGGTCCGTATTTTAGGAAACACCGTTCTTTTGTTCTGAGCATACTCAAAATTCCTGCTCTATTAGAGACTCTAGAAAACAAGAACTTGCTTCTTCTTATATGCAGAGTGTTTTGCATCGTGAGATCAGTGCTGTGTGTTTCCCTTCAGAAATGGAGTTAAATCACAGGCTCTGCATCTTTCTACAAGCAAGACTTCGATTCACGTAAACTCAGTCACCTTTCAGCTCAAACAAAGCTACATCGTTCACGTAGCTCACACGTCTCTTGCTCTTAACTGTAAAGCATTGGATGTTAGAGGACCTGAGGTTTGTATCGGTTTCAAGAGCAGAGTTGAACTAGCAATGGTCCGTATGTGTAGGAAACACCGTTATTTTGTTCTGAGTACCCTCAAGTTTCTGGCTCTATTAGAGTCTCTGGAAAGCAAGAGCATGCTTCTTGCTCTAAAGCAGAGTGTGTTTCATGGATGAGAACTGTGCTGTGTGTTTCCCTTCAGAAATGGAGTTAAATCCCAGGCTCTGTGTCTTCCTACATGCGAGATAACTTTTCAGGTAAACTCGGCCACTTTTCAGCTCAAAGGAAGCTACAACGTTCACGAAGCTCACACGTTTCTCGCTCTTAACTTGAAAGCATTGCATCTTAATGGAACTGTGGGTTGTATCAGTTTCAGAAGAAGAGTTGACCTAGATATGGTCCTAGTGTAGGAAACACCGTTATTTTTTTCTGACAACAGTCACGTTTCCCACTCTATTAGAGACTCTTAGAAAGCAAGTGCGTGCTTCTTGCTCTAAAGCAGAGTGTGTTTCATGGATGAGAACTGTGCTGTGTGTTTCCCTTCAGAAATGGAGTTAAATAACAGGCTCTGTATCTTCCTACAAGCAAGAATTCGTTTCACGTAAACTCAGTCACCTTGCAATCTAACAAAGCAACATCGTTCACATAGCTCACAGGTTTCTTGCACTTAAGTGTAAAGCAATGGATGTTAGAGGACCTGTGGTTTATATCAGTTTCAGAATGAGAGTTGAACTAGCAATGGTCCGTATGTGTTGGAAACATCGTTCTTTTGTTTAGAGTACATTCAAGTTTCTGGCTCTATCAGAGACTCTAGAAAGCAAGAGCATGCTTCGTGCCCTAAAGCAGAGTGTGTTTCATGGTTGAGATCTGTACTGTGTGTTTCACTTCAGAAATGGAGTTAAATCCCAGGTTCTGTGTCTTCCTACAAGCAAGACATCTTTTCAGGTAAACTCAGTCACTTTTAGGCTCAAAGGAAGATACATATTTCACGAAGATCACACGTTCCTCACTCTTAAATGGAAAGCCTTGCATGTTAATGGAACTGTGGTTTGTATCAGTTTCAGAAGGAGAGTTGACCTAGATATGGTCTGTATGTGTAGGAAACACCGTTATTTTTTTCTGACCACAGTCACGTTTCCTGCTGTATTAGAGACTCTTAAAGCAAGAGCCTGCTTCTTGCTCTAAAGCAGAGTGTGTTTCATGGATGAGAACTGTGCTGTGTGTTTCCCTTCAGAAATGGAGTTAAATTCCAGGCTCATTGTCTTCCTACAAGCAAGACATCATTTCAGGTAAACGCAGACACTTTTCAGCTCAAATGAATATAAATCGTTTACGAAAATCACACGTTTCTCGCTCTTCACTGAAAAGCATTGGATGTTAGATGACTTGTGGTTTGTATCAGTTTCAGAAGGAGAGTTGAACTAGCAATGGTCCGTATGCGTAGGAAATACCGTTCTTTGTTCTGAGCAAACTCATGTTTCCTGCTCTATTAGAGACTATAGAAAGCAAGAGCGTGCTTCTTCTTATATGCAGAGTGTGTTTCATCGTGAGAACAGTGCTGTGTGTTTCCCTTCAGAAATGGTGTTAAATCCCAAGCTCTGTGTCTTCCTACAAGCAAGACATCTTTTCAGGTAAACGCAGTCACTTTTCAGCTCAAGAGAATATAAATCTTTTACGAAGCTCACACGTTTCTTGCTCTTAACTAATAAGCATTCGATGTTAGATGAATTGTGGTTTGTATCAGTTTCAGAAGCAGAGTTGAACTAGCAATGGTCCGTATGTGTAGGAAACACCATTCTTTTGTTCTGAGGACACATTCAAGTTTCTGGCTCTATTATGGACTCTAGAAAGCAACAGCGTGCTTATTGCTCTAAAGCAGAGTGTGTTTCATGGATGAGAACTGTGCTGTGTTTTTCCCTTCAGAAATGGAGTTAAATCCCAGACTCTGTGTCTTCCTACAAGCAAGACATCTTTTCAGGTAAACTCAGTCACTTTTCAGCTCAAAGGAAGCTACCTCATTCACGAAGCTCAAACGTTTCTCACTCTTAAAAGGAAAGCATTCCATGTTAATGGAACTGTGGTTTGTATCAGTATCAGAAGAAGAGTTGACCTAGGTATGGTACGTAAGTGTAGGAAACACCGTTATTTTGTTCTGACCACATTCACATTTCCTGCTGTATTAGAGACCCTTAGAAAGCAAGAGTGTGCTTCTTGTTCTAAAGCAACGTGTGTTTCATGGATGAGAACAGTGCTGTGTGTTTCCCTTCAGAAATGGAGTTAAATTCCAGGCTCTGTGTCTTCCTACAAGCAAGACATCATTTTAGGTAAACGCAGTCGCTTTTCAGCTCAAATAAATATAAATCATTTATGAAGCTCACACGTTTCTTGCTCTTAACTGAAAAGCATTGGATGTTAGATGACCTGTGGTTTGTATCAGTTTCAGAAGCAGAGTTGAACTAGCAATGGTCCGTATGTGTAGGAAACACCGTTATTTTGTTCTGAGTACCCTCAAGTTTCTGGCACTATTAGAGTCTCTGGAAAGCAAGAGCATGCTTCTTGCTCTAAAGCAGAGTGTGTTTCATGGATGAGAACTGTGCTGTGTGTTTCCCTTCAGAAATGGAGTTCAATTCCAGGCTCTGTGTATTGCTACAAGCAAGACATCATTTCAGGTAAACGCAGTCACTTTTCAGCTCAAATGAATATAAATCGTTAACGAAGATCACACGGTTCTTGCTCTTCAATGAAAAGTATTGGATGTTATATGACTTGTGGTTTGTATCAGTTTGAGAAGCAGAGTTGAACTAGCAATGGTCCATATGTGTAGGAAACACCGTTCTTTTGTTCTGAGCACACTCACGTTTCCTGCTCTTTTAGAGACTCTAGAAAGCAAGAACGTGCTTCTTCTTATATGCAGAGTGTGTTTCATTGTGAGAACATTGCTGTGTGTTTCCTTCAGAAATGGAGTTAAATCACAGCCTCTGCATCTTTCTACAAGCAAGACTTCGTTTCACGTAAACTCAGTCACCTTTCAGCTCAAACAAAGCAACATCGTTCATGTAGCTCACACGCTTCTTGGTCTTAACTGAAGAGCATTGGATGTTAGATGACCTGTGGTTTGTATCAGTTTCAGAATCAGAGTTGAACTAGCAGTGGTCTGTATGTGTAGGAAACACCGTTCTTTTGTTCTGAGCACACTCTCAAGTTTCTGGCTCTAATATAGCCTCTATAAAGCAAGAGCCTGCTTCTTGCTCTAAAGCAGAGTGTGTTTCATGGATGAGAACTGAGCTTTGTTTTTCCCTTCAGAAATGGAGTTAAATCCCAGGCTCTTTGTCTTCCTACAAGCAAGACATCATTTCAGGTAAACCCAGTCACTTTTCACCTCAAATGAATATAAATCATTTAGGAAGATCACACGTTTCTCGCTCTTCACTGAAAAGCATTGGATGTTAGATGACTTGTGGTTTGGATCAGTTTCCGAAGCAAAGTTGAACCACCAATGGTCCGTATTTTAGGAAACACCGTTCTTTTGTTCTGAGCATACTCAAAATTCCTGCTCTATTAGAGACTCTAGAAAACAAGAACTTGCTTCTTCTTATATGCAGAGTGTTTTGCATCGTGAGATCAGTGCTGTGTGTTTCCCTTCAGAAATGGAGTTAAATCACAGGCTCTGCATCTTTCTACAAGCAAGACTTCGATTCACGTAAACTCAGTCACCTTTCAGCTCAAACAAAGCTACATCGTTCACGTAGCTCACACGTCTCTTGCTCTTAACTGTAAAGCATTGGATGTTAGAGGACCTGAGGTTTGTATCGGTTTCAAGAGCAGAGTTGAACTAGCAATGGTCCGTATGTGTAGGAAACACCGTTATTTTGTTCTGAGTACCCTCAAGTTTCTGGCTCTATTAGAGTCTCTGGAAAGCAAGAGCATGCTTCTTGCTCTAAAGCAGAGTGTGTTTCATGGATGAGAACTGTGCTGTGTGTTTCCCTTCAGAAATGGAGTTAAATCCCAGGCTCTGTGTCTTCCTACATGCGAGATAACTTTTCAGGTAAACTCGGCCACTTTTCAGCTCAAAGGAAGCTACAACGTTCACGAAGCTCACACGTTTCTCGCTCTTAACTTGAAAGCATTGCATCTTAATGGAACTGTGGGTTGTATCAGTTTCAGAAGAAGAGTTGACCTAGATATGGTCCTTGTGTAGGAAACACCGTTATTTTGTTCTGACAACAGTCACGTTTCCCACTCTATTAGAGACTCTTAGAAAGCAAGTGTGTGCTTCTTGCTCTAAAGCAGAGTGTGTTTCATGGATGAGAACTGTGCTGTGTGTTTCCCTTCAGAAATGGAGTTAAATAACAGGCTCTGTATCTTCCTACAAGCAAGAATTCGTTTCACGTAAACTCAGTCACCTTGCAATCTAACAAAGCAACATCGTTCACATAGCTCACAGGTTTCTTGCACTTAAATGTAAAGCAATGGATGTTAGAGGACCTGTGGTTTATATCAGTTTCAGAATGAGAGTTGAACTAGCAATGGTCCGTATGTGTTGGAAACATCGTTCTTTTGTTTAGAGTACATTCAAGTTTCTGGCTCTATCAGAGGCTCTAGAAAGCAAGAGCATGCTTCGTGCCCTAAAGCAGAGTGTGTTTCATGGTTGAGATCTGTACTGTGTGTTTCACTTCAGAAATGGAGTTAAATCCCAGGTTCTGTGTCTTCCTACAAGCAAGACATCTTTTCAGGTAAACTCAGTCACTTTTCAGCTCAAAGGAAGATACATATTTCCCGAAGATCACACGTTCCTCACTCTTAAATGGAAAGCCTTGCATGTTAATGGAATTGTGGTTTGTATCAGTTTCAGAAGTAGAGTTGACCTAGATATGGTCTGTATGTGTAGGAAACACCGTTATTTTTTCTGACCACAGTCACGTTTCCTGCTGTATTAGAGACTCTTAAAGCAAGAGCCTGCTTCTTGCTCTAAAGCAGAGTGTGTTTCATGGATGAGAACTGTGCTGTGTGTTTCCCTTCAGAAATGGAGTTAAATTCCAGGCTCATTGTCTTCCTACAAGCAAGACATCATTTCAGGTAAATGCAGACACTTTTCAGCTCAAATGAATATAAATCGTTTACGAAAATCACACGTTCCTCGCTCTTCACTGAAAAGCATTGGATGTTAGATGACTTGTGGTTTGTATCAGTTTCAGAAGGAGAGATGAACTAGCAATGGTCCGTATGTGTAGGAAACACCGTTCTTTGTTCTGAGCAAACTCATGTTTCCTGCTCTATTAGAGACTATAGAAAGCAAGAGCGTGCTTCTTCTTATATGCAGAGTGTGTTTCATCGTGAGAACAGTGCTGTGTGTTTCCCTTCAGAAATGGTGTTAAATCCCAAGCTCTGTGTCTTCCTACAAGCAAGATATCTTTTCAGGTAAACGCAGTCACTTTTCAGCTCAAGAGAATATAAATCTTTTACGAAGCTCACACGTTTCTTGCTCTTAACTAATAAGCATTCGATGTTAGATGAATTGTGGTTTGTATCAGTTTCAGAAGCAGAGTTGAACTAGCAATGGTCCGTATGTGTAGGAAACACCATTCTTTTGTTCTGAGGACACATTCAAGTTTCTGGCTCTATTATGGACTCTAGAAAGCAACAGCGTGCTTATTGCTCTAAAGCAGAGTGTGTTTCATGGATGAGAACTGTGCTGTGTTTTTCCCTTCAGAAATGGAGTTAAATCCCAGACTCTGTGTCTTCCTACAAGCAAGACATCTTTTCAGGTAAACTCAGTCACTTTTCAGCTCAAAGGAAGCTACCTCATTCACGAAGCTCAAACGTTTCTCGCTCTTAAAAGGAAAGCTTTCCATGTTAATGGAACTGTGGTTTGTATCAGTATCAAAAGAAGAGTTGACCTAGGTATGGTACGTAAGTGTAGGAAACACCGTCATTTTGTTCTGACCACATTCACGTTTCCTGCTGTATTAGAGACCCTTAGAAAGCAAGAGCGTGCTTCTTGTTCTAAAGCAACGTGTGTTTCATGGATGAGAACAGTGCTGTGTGTTTCCCTTCAAAAATGGAGATAAATCCCAGGCTCTGTGTCTTCGTACAAGCAAGACATCTTTTCAGGTAAACTCAGTCACTTTTAAGCTCAAAGGAAGCTACATCGTTCACGAAGTTCACACATTTCTTGCTCTTAACTGGAAAGCATTGGATGTAAGAGGAACTGTGGTTTGTATCAGTTTCAGAAGAAGAGTTGAACTAGCAATGGTCCGTATGTGTAGGAAACACCGTTCTTTTGTTCTGAGCACACTCAAAATTCCTGCTCTATTAGAGACTCTAGAAAGCAAGAGCGTGTTCTTCTTATATGCAGAGTGTGTTGCATCGTGAGAACTGTGCTGTGTGTTTCCCTTCAGAAATGGAGTTAAATCACAGGCTCTGCATCTTTCTACAAGCAAGACTTCGATTCACATAAACTCAGTCACCTTTCAGCTCAAACAAAGCTACATCTTTCACGTAGCTCACACGTCTCTTGCTCTTAACTGTAAAGCATTGGATGTTAGAGGACCTGAGGTTTGTATCAGTTTCAGAAGCAGAGTTGAACTAGCAATGGTCCGTATGTGTAGGAAACACCGTTATTTTGTTCGGAGTACCCTCAAGTTCTGGCTCTATTAGAGTCTCTGGAAAGCAAGAGCATGCTTCTTGCTCTAAAGCAGAGTGTGTTTCATGGATGAGAACTGTGCTGTGTGTTTCCCTTCAGAAATGGAGTTAAATTCCAGGCTCTGTGTATTGCTACAAGCAAGACATCATTTCAGGTAAACGCAGTCACTTTTCAGCTCAAATGAATATAAATCGTTAACGAAGATCACACGGTTCTTGCTCTTCAATGAAAAGCATTGGATGTTATATGACTTGTGGTTTGTATCAGTTTGAGAAGCAGAGTTGAACTAGCAATGGTCCATATGTGTAGGAAACACCGTTCTTTTGTTCTGAGCAAACTCATGTTTCTTGCTCTATTAGAGACTCTAGAAAGCAAGAGCGTGCTACTTCTTATATGCAGAGTGTGTTTCACCGTGAGAACATTGCTGTGTGTTTCCCTTCAGAAATGGAGTTAAATCCCAGACTCTGTGTCTTCCTACAAGCAAGACATCTTTTCAGGTAAACTCAGTCACTTTTCAGCTCAAAGGAAGCTACCTCATTCACGAAGCTCAAACGTTTCTCGCTCTTAAAGGGAAAGCATTCCATGTTAATGGAACTGTGGTTTGTATCAGTATCAGAAGAAGAGTTGACCTAGGTATGGTCCGTAAGTGTAGGAAACACCGTTATTTTGTTCTGACCACATTCACATTTCCTGCTGTATTAGAGACCCTTATAAAGCAAGAGCGTGCTTCTTGTTCTAAAGCAAAGTGTGTTTCATGGATGAGAACAGTGCTGTGTGTTTCCCTTCAGAAATGGAGTTAAATTCCAGGCTCTGTGTCTTCCTACAAGCAAGACATCATTTTAGGTAAACGCAGTCGCTATTCAGCTCAAATAAATATAAATCATTTATGAAGCTCACACGTTTCTTGCTCTTAACTGAAAAGCATTGGATGTTAGATGACCTGTGGTTTGTGTCAGTTTCAGAAGCAGAGTTGAACTAGCAATGGTCCGTATGTGTAGGAAACACCGTTATTTTGTTCTGAGTACCCTCAAGTTTCTGGCACTATTAGAGTCTCTGGAAAGCAAGAGCATGATTCTTGCTCTAAAGCAGAGTGTGTTTCATGGATGAGAACTGTGCTGTGTGTTTCCCTTCAGAAATGGAGTTAAATTCCAGGCTCTGTGTCTTCCTACAAGCAAGACATCATTTCAGGTAAACGCAGTCACTTTTCTGATCAAATGAATTTAAATCGTTTACAAAGCTCACACGTTTCATGCTCTTAACTAAAAAGCATTGGATGTTAGATGACTCTTGGTTGTATCAGTTTCAGAAGCAGAGTTGAACTAGCAATGGTCCTCATGTGTAGGAAACACCGTTCTTTTGTTCAGAGTACCCTCAATTTTCTGGCTCTATTAGAGACTCTAGAAAGCAAGAGCATGCTTCGTGCTCTAAAGCAGAGTCTGTTTCATGGAAGAGATCTGTGCTGTGTGTTTCCCTTCAAAAATGGAGATAAATCCCAGGCTCTGTGTCTTCGTACAAGCAAGACATCTTTTCAGGTAAACTCAGTCACTTTTAAGCTCAAAGGAAGCTACATCGTTCACGAAGTTCACACATTTCTTGCTCTTAACTGGAAAGCATTGGATGTAAGAGGAACTGTGGTTTCTATCAGTTTCAGAAGAAGAGTTGAACTAGCAATGGTCCGTATGTGTAGGAAACACCGTTCTTTTGTTCTGAGCACACTTAAATTTCCTGCTCTATTAGAGACTCTAGAAAGCAAGAGAGTGTTCTTCTTATATGCAGAGTGTGTTGCACCGTGAGAACTGTGCTGTGTGTTTCCCTTCAGAAATGGAGTTAAATCACAGGCTCTGCCTCTTTCTACAAGCAAGACTTCGATTCACGTAAACTCAGTCACCTTTCAGCTCAAACAAAGCTACATCGTTCACGTAGCTCACACGTCTCTTGCTCTTACCTGTAAAGCATTGGATGTTAGAGGACCTGAGGTTTGTATCGGTTTCAGAAGCAGAGTTGAACTAGCAATGGTCCGTATGTGTAGGAAACACCGTTATTTTGTTCGGAGTACCCTCAAGTTCTGGCTCTATTAGAGTCTCTGGAAAGCAAGAGCATGCTTCTTGCTCTAAAGCAGAGTGTGTTTCATGGATGAGAACTGTGCTGTGTGTTTCCCTTCAGAAATGGAGTTCAATTCCAGGCTCTGTGTATTGCTACAAGCAAGACATCATTTCAGGTAAACGCAGTCACTTTTCAGCTCAAATGAATATAAATCATTAACGAAGATCACACGGTTCTTGCTCTTCAATGAAAAGCATTGGATGTTATATGACTTGTGGTTTGTATCAGTTTGAGAAGCAGAGTTGAACTAGCAATGGTCCATATGTGTAGGAAACACAGTTCTTTTGTTCTGAGCACACTCACGTTTCCTGCTCTTTTAGAGACTCTAGAAAGCACGAACGTGCTTCTTCTTATATGCAGAGTGTGTTTCATTGTGAGAACATTGCTGTGTGTTTCCTTCAGAAATGGAGTTAAATCACAGCCTCTGCATCTTTCTACAAGCAAGACTTCGTTTCACGTAAACTCAGTCACCTTTCAGCTCAAACAAAGCTACATCGTTCATGTAGCTCACACGCTTCTTGGTCTTAACTGAAGAGCATTGGATGTTAGATGACCTGTGGTTTGTATCAGTTTCAGAATCAGAGTTGAACTAGCAGTGGTCCGTATGTGTAGGAAACACCGTTCTTTTGTTCTGAGCACACTCTCAAGTTTCTGGCTCTAATATAGCCTCTATAAAGCAAGAGCCTGCTTCTTGCTCTAAAGCAGAGTGTGTTTCATGGATGAGAACTGAGCTTTGTTTTTCCCTTCAGAAATGGAGTTAAATCCCAGGCTCTTTGTCTTCCTACAAGCAAGACATCATTTCAGGTAAACCCAGTCACTTTTCACCTCAAATGAATATAAATCATTTAGGAAGATCACACGTTTCTCGCTCTTCACTGAAAAGCATTGGATGTTAGATGACTTGTGGTTTGGATCAGGTTCCGAAGCAAAGTTGAACCACCAATGGTCTGTATTGAAGGAAACACCGTTCTTTTTTTCTGTGCACACTCAAAATTCCTGCTCTATTAGAGACTCTAGAAAACAAGAACTTGCTTCTTCTTATATGCAGAGTGTGTTGCATCGTGAGATCAGTGCTGTGTGTTTCCCTTCAGAAATGGAGTTAAATCACAGGCTCTGCATCTTTCTACAAGCAAGACTTCGATTCATGTAAACTCAGTCACCTTTCAGCTCAAACAAAGCTACATCGTTCACGTAGCTCACACGTCTCTTGCTCTTAACTGTAAAGCATTGGATGTTAGAGGACCTGAGGTTTGTATCAGTTTCAAGAGCAGAGTTGAACTAGCAATGGTCCGTATGTGTAGGAAACACTGTTATTTTGTTCTGAGTACCCTCAAGTTTCTGGCTCTATTAGAGTCTCTGTAAAGCAAGAGCATGCTTCTTGCTCTAAAGCAGAGTGTGTTTCATGGATGAGAACTGTGCTGTGTGTTTCCCTTCAGAAATGGAGTTAAATAACAGGCTCTGTATCTTCCTACAAGCAAGAATTCGTTTCACGTAAACTCAGTCACCTTGCAATCTGACAAAGCAACATCGTTCACATAGCTCACAGGTTTCTTGCACTTAAGTGTAAAGCAATGGATGTTAGAGGACCTGTGGTTTATATCAGTTTCAGAATGAGAGTTGAACTAGCAATGGTCCGTATGTGTTGGAAACATCGTTCTTTTGTTCAGAGTACATTCAATTTCTGGCTCTATCAGAGGCTCTAGAAAGCAAGAGCATGCTTCGTGCCCTAAAGCAGAGTGTGTTTCATGGTTGAGATCTGTACTGTGTGTTTCACTTCGGAAATGGAGTTAAATCCCAGGTTCTGTGTCTTCCTACAAGCAAGACATTTTTTCAGGTAAACTCAGTCACTTTTAGGCTCAAAGGAAGATACATATTTCACGAAGATCACACATTCCTCACTCTTAAATGGAAAGCCTTGCATGTTAATGGAACTGTGGTTTGTATCAGTTTCAGAAGAAGAGTTGACCTAGATATGGTCTGTATGTGTAGGAAACACCGTTATTTTTTTCTGACCACAGTCACGTTTCCTGCTGTATTAGAGACTCTTAAAGCAAGAGCCTGCTTCTTGCTCTAAAGCAGAGTGTGTTTCATGGATGAGAACTGTGCTGTGTGTTTCCCTTCAGAAATGGAGTTAAATCCCAAGCTCTGTGTCTTCCTACAAGCAAGACATCTTTTCAGGTAAACGCAGTCACTTTTCAGCTCAAAAGAATATAAATCTTTTACGAAGCTCACACGTTTCTTACTCTTAACTAATAAGCATTTGATGTTAGATGAATTGTGGTTTGTATCAGTTTCAGAAGCAAAGTTGAACTAGCAATGGTCCGTATGTGTAGGAAACACCATTCTTTTGTTCTGAGGACACATTCAAGTTTCTGGCTCTATTATGGACTCTAGAAAGCAACAGCGTGCTTATTGCTCTATGGCAGAGTGTGTTTCATGGATGAGAACTGTGCTGTGTTTTTCCCTTCAGAAATGGAGTTAAATCCCAGACTCTGTGTCTTCCTACAAGCAAGACATCTTTTCAGGTAAACTCAGTCACTTTTCAGCTCAAAGGATTCTACATCATTCACGAAGATCACACATTTCTCGCTCTTAAATGGAAAGCCTTGCATGTTAATGGAACTGTGGTTTGTATCAGTTTCAGAAGAAGAGTTGACCTAGATCTGGTCGTATGTGTAGGAAACACCGTTATTTTGTTCTGAAAACTGTCACGATTCCTGGTGTATTAGAGACTCTTAGAAAGCAAGAGCGTGCTTCTTGCTCTAAAGCAGAGTGTTTTTCTTTGATGAGAACTGTGCTGTGTGTTTCCCTTCAGAAATGGAGTTAAATTCCAGGCTCAGTGTCTTCCTACAAGCAAGACATCATTTCAGGTAAACCCAGTCACTTTTCAGCTCAAATGAATATAAATCATTTAGGAAGATCACACGTTTCTCGCTCTTCAGTAAAAAGCATTGGATGTTAGATGACTTGTGTTTTGGATCAGTTTCCGAAGCAAAGTTGAACCACCAATGGTCCGTATTGTAGGAAACACCGTTCTTTTGTTCTGAGCACACTCAAAATTCCTGCTCTATTAGAGACTCTAGAAAACAAGAACTTGCTTCTTCTTATATGCAGAGTGTGTTGCATCGTGAGATGAATGCTGTGTGTTTCCCTTCAGAAATGGAGTTAAATCACAGGCTCTGCATCTTTCTACAAGCAAGACTTCGATTCACGTAAACTCAGTCACCTTTCAGCTCAAATAAAGCTACATCGTTCACGTAGCTCACACGTTTCTTGCTCTTAACTTGAAAGCATTGCATGTTAATGGAACTGTGGTTTGTATCAGTTTCAGAAGAAGAGTTGACCTAGATATGGTCCTTGTGTAGGAAACACCGCTGTTTTGTTCTGACCACAGTCACGTTTCCCGTTCTATTAGAGACACTTAGAAAGCAAGAGCGTGCTTCTTGCTCTAAAGCAGAGTGTGTTTCATGGATGAGAACTGTGCTGTGTGTTTCCCTTCAGAAATGGAGTTAAATCCCAGGCTCTGTGTCTTCCTACATGCGAGACATCTTTTCAGGTAAACTCAGTCACTTTTAAGCTCAATGGAAGCTACATCGTTCACAAAGCTCACACGTTTCTCGCTCTTAACTGGAATGCATTGCATGTTAGTGGAACTGTGGATTGTATCAGTTTCAGAAGAAGAGTTTTCCTAGATATGGTCCATATGTGTAGGAAACACCGTTATTTTGTTCTGACAACAGTCACGTTTCCTGCTGTATTGGAGACTCTTAGAAAGCAAGAGCGTGCATCTTGCTCTAAAGCAGAGTGTGTTTCCCAGATGAGAACTGTGCTGTGTGTTTCCCTTCAGAAATGGAGTTAAATTCCAGGCTCTGTGTCTTCATACAAGCAAGACAATATTTCAGGTAAACGCAGTCACTTTTCAGCTCAAATGAATATAAATCTTTTACGAAGCTCACACGTTTCTTGCTCTTAACTAAATAGCATTGGATGATAGATGACTTGTGGTTTGTATCACTTTCTGAAGCAGAGTTGAACTAGCAATCGTCCGTATGTGTAGGAAACACCGTTCTTTTGTTCTGAGCACACTTTCAAGTTTCTGGCTCAATTATAGACTCTAGAAATCAACAGCGTGCTTCTTGCTCTAAAGCAGAGTGTGTTTCATGGATGAGAACTGTGCTGTGTTTTTCCCTTCAGAAATGGAGTTAAATCCCAGGCTCTGTGTCTTGCTACAAGCAAGACATCTTTTCAGGTAAACTCAGTCACTTTTCAGCTCAAAGGAAGCTACATCGTTCACGAAGCTCACACGTTTCTCGCTCTTAACTGGAAAGCCTTGCATGTTAATGGAACTGTGGTTTGCATCAGTTTCAGAAGAAGAGTTGACCTAGATATGGTCCGTATGTGTAGGAAACACCGTTATTTTGTTCTGACCACAGTCATGTTTCCTGCTGTATTGGAGACTCATAGAAGGCAAGATCGTGCTTCTTGCTCTAAAGCAGAGTATGTTTCTTGGATGAGAACTGTGCTGTGTGTTTCCCTTCAGAAATGGAGTTAAATTCCAGGCTCTGTGTTTTCCTACATGCAAGACATAATTTCAGGTAAACTCAGTCACTTTTCAGATCAAAGGAAGCTACATCGTTCACGAAGCTAACAGGTTTCTCGCTCTTAACTGGAAAGCATTGCATGTTAATGGAACTGTGGTTTGTATCAGTTTCAGAAGAAGAGTTCACCTAGATATGGTCCGTATGTGTAGGAAACACCGTTCTTTTGTTCTGAGCACACTCAAATTTCCTGCTCTATCAGAGACTCTAGAAAGCAAAAGCGTGTTTCTTCTTATATGCAGAGTGTGTTGCATCGTGAGAACAGTGCTGTGTGTTTTCCTTCAGAAATGGAGTTAAATCCCAGGCTCTGTGTCTTCCTACAAGCAAGATATCTTTTCAGGTAAACTCAGTCACTTTTAAGCTCAAAGGAAGCTACATCATTCACGAAGCTCACACGTATCTCGCTCTTAACTGGAAAGCCTTGCATGTTAATGGAACTGTTGTTTGTATCAGTTTCAGAAGAAGAGTTGACCTAGATATGGTCCGTATGTGTAGGAAAAACCGTTATTTTGTTCTCACCACAGTCACGTTTCCTGCAGTATTAGAGTCTCTTAGAAGGCAAGAGTGTGCTTCTTGCTCTGAAGCAGAGTGTGTTTCATGGATGAGAACTGTGCTGTGTGTTTCCCTTCAGAAATGGAGTTAAATTCTAGGCTCTGTGTATTCCTACAAGCAAGACATCATTTTTTGGTAAACGCAGTCACTTTTCACCTCAAATGAATATATCGTTTACGAAGATCACACGGTTCTCGCTCTTCAATGAAAAGCATTGGATGTTGGTTGACTTGTGGTTTATATCAGTTTCAGAAGCATAGTTGAACCTCCAATGGTCCATACGTGTAGTAAACAACGTTCTTTTGTTCTGAGCACACTCACGTTTCCTGCTGTATAATAGACTCTAGAACGCAAGAACGTGCTTCTTCTTATATGCAGAGTGTGTTTCATCGTGAGAACAGTGCTGTGTGTTTCCCTTTTAGAAATGGAGGTAAATCACAGGCTCTGCATCTTTCTACAAGCAAGACTTCGTTTCACGTAAACTCAGTCACCTTTCAGCTCAAACAAAGCTACATCGTTCACATAGCTCACACGCTTCTTGCTCTTAACTGAAAAGCATTGGATGTTAGATGACCTGTGGTTTGTATCAGTTTCAGAATCAGAGTTGAACTAGCAGTGGTCCGTATGTGTAGGAAACACTGTTCTTTTGTTCTGAGCACACTTCCAAGTTTCTGGCTCTATTATAGACTCTAGAAAGCAAGAGCGTGCTTCTTGCTCTAAAGCAGAGTGTGTTTCATGGATGAGAACTGTGCTGTGTTTTTCCCTTCAGAAATGGAGTTAAATCCCAGGCTCTGTGTCTTCCTACAAGCAAGACATCTTTTCAGGTAAACTCAGTCACTTTTCAGCTCAAAGGATTCTAAATCATTCACGAAGATCACACATTTCTCGCTCTTAAATGGAAAGCCTTGCATGTTAATGGAACTGTGGTTTGTATCAGTTTCAGAAGAAGAGTTGACCTAGATATGGTCCTTGTGTAGGAAACACCGTTATTTTGTTCTGACCACAGTCACGTTTCCCACTCTATTAGAGACTCTTAGAAAGCAAGAGCGTGCTTCTTGCTCTAAAGCAGAGTGTGTTTCATGGATGAGAACTGTGCTGTGTGTTTCCCTTCAGAAATGGAGTTAAATAACAGGCTCTGTATCTTCCTACAAGCAAGAATTCGTTTCACTTAAACTCAGTCACCTTGCAATCTAACAAAGCTACATCGTTCACATAGCTCACAGGTTTCTTGCACTTAAGTGTAAAGCAATGGATGTTAGAGGACCTGTGGTTTATATCAGTTTCAGAATGAGAGTTGAACTAGCAATGGTGCGTATGTGTTGGAAACATCGTTCTTTTGTTCAGAGTACATTCAAGTTTCTGGCACTATCAGACTCTAGAAAGCAAGAGCATGCTTCGTGCCCTAAAGCAGAGTGTGTTTCATGGTTGAGATCTGTACTGTGTGTTTCCCTTCAGAAATGGAGTTAAATCCCAGGCTCTGTGTCTTCCTACTAGCAAGACATCTTTTCAGTTAAACTCAGTCACTTTTCAGCTCAAAGGAAGATACATATTTCACGAAGATCACACGTTCCTCACTCTTAAATGGAAAGCCTTGCATGTTAATGGAACTGTGGTTTGTATCAGTTTCAGAAGAAGAGTTGACCTAGATATGGTCTGTATGTGTAGGAAACACCGTTATTTTTTTCTGACCACAGTCACGTTTCCTGCTGTATTAGAGACTCTTAAAGCAAGAGCCTGCTTCTTGCTCTAAAGCAGAGTGTGTTTCATGGATGAGAACTGTGCTGTGTGTTTCCCTTCAGAAATGGAGTTAAATTCCAGGCTCAGTGTCTTCCTACAAGCAAGACATCATTTCAGGTAAACGCAGTCACTTTTCAGCTCAAATGAATATGAATCTTTTACGAAGCTCACACGTTTCTTGCTCTTAACTAATAAGCATTCGATGTTAGATGAATTGTGGTTTGTATCAGTTTCAGAAGCAGAGTTGAACTAGCAATGGTCCATATGTGTAGGAAACACCATTCTTTTGTTCTGAGGACACATTCAAGTTTCTGGCTCTATTATGGACTCTAGAAAGCAACAGCGTGCTTATTGCTCTAAAGCAGAGTGTGTTTCATGGATGAGAACTGTGCTGTGTTTTTCCCTTCAGAAATGGAGTGAAATCCCAGGCTCTGTGTCTTCCTACAAGCAAGACATCTTTTCAGGTAAACTCAGTCACTTTTCAGCTCAAAGGAAGCTACCTCATTCACGAAGCTCAAACGTTTCTCGCTCTTAAAAGGAAAGCATTCCATGTTAATGGAACTGTGGTTTGTATCAGTTTCAGAAGAAGAGTTGTCCTAGGTATGGTCCGTAAGTGTAGGAAACACCGTTATTTTGTTCTGACCACATTCACATTTCCCGCTGTATTAGAGACCCTTAGAAAGCAAGAGCGTGCTTCTTGTTCTAAAGCAAAGTGTGTTTCATGGATGAGAACTGTGCTGTGTGTTTCCCTTCAGAAATGGAGTTAAATTCCAGGCTCTGTGTCTTCCTACAAGCAAGATATCATTTCAGGTAAACGCAGTCACTTTTCAGCTCAAATTAATATAAATCATTTATGAAGCTCACACGTTTCTTGCTCTTAAATGAAAAGCATTGGATGTTAGATGACCTGTGGTTTGTATCAGTTTCAGAAGCAGAGTTGAACTAGCAATGGTACGTATATGTAGGAAACACCGTTATTTTGTTCTGAGTACCCTCAATTTTCTGGCTCTATTAGAGTCTCTGGAAAGCAAGAGCATTTTTCTTTCTCTAAAGCAGAGTGTGTTTCATGGATGAGAACTGTGCTGTGTGTTTCCCTTCAGAAATGGAGTTAAATCCCAGGCTCTGTGTCTTCCTACATGTGAGACATCTTTTCTGGTAAACTCAGCCACGTTTCAGCTCAAAGGAAGCTACATCGTTCACGAAGCTCACACGTTTCTCGCTCTTAACTTGAAAGCATTGCATGTTAATGGAACTGTGCTTTGTATCAGTTTCAGAAGAAGAGTTGACCTAGATATGGTCCTTGTGTAGGAAACACCGTTATTTTGTTCTGACCACAGTCACGTTTCCTTCTGTATTGGAGACTCGTAGAAGGCAAGATCGTGTTTCTTGCTCTAAAGCAGAGTGTGTTTCTTGGATGAGAACTGTGCTGTGTGTTTCCCTTCAGAAATGGAGTTAAATTCCAGGCTCTGTGTTTTCCTACAAGCAAGACATAATTTCAGGTAAACTCAGTCACTTTTCAGATCAAAGGAAGCTACGTCGTTCACGAAGCTCACAGGTTTCTCGCTCTTAACTGGAAAGCATTGCATGTTAATGGAACTGTGGTTTGTATCAGTTTCAGAAGAAGAGTTCACCTAGATATGGTCCGTATGTGTAGGAAACACCGTTCTTTTGTTCTGAGCACACTCAAATTTCGTGCTCTATCAGAGACTCCAGAAAGCAAAAGCGTGTTTCTTCTTATATGCAGAGTGTGTTGCATCCTGAGAACAGTGCTGTGTGTTTTAGTTCAGAAATGGAGTTAAATCCCAGGCTCTGTGTCTTCCTACAAGCAAGATATCTTTTCAGGTAAACTCAGTCACTTTTAAGCTCAAAGGAAGCTACATCATTCACGAAGCTCACACGTTTCTCGCTCTTAACTGGAAAGCCTTGCATGTTAATGGAACTGTGGTTTGTATCAGTTTCAGAAGAAGAGTTGACCTAGATATGGTCCGTACGTGTAGGAAACACCGTTATTTTGTTCTCACCACAGTCACGATTCCTGCTGTATTAGAGTCTCTTAGAAGGCAAGAGCGTGCTTCTTGTTCTGAAGCAGAGTGTGTTTCATGGATGAGAACTGTGCTGTGTGTTTCCCTTCAGAAATGGAGTTAAATTCTAGGCTCTGTGTATTCCTACAAGCAAGACATCATTTTTTTGTAAACACAGTCACTTTTCACCTCAAATGAATATATCATTTACGAAGATCACACGGTTCTGGCTCTTAACTGAAAAGCATTGGATGTTAGATGACCTGTGGTTTGTATCAGTTTCAGAAGCAGAGTTGAACTAGCAATGGTCCCTATGTTTAGGAAACACCGTTCTTTTGTTCTGAGCACACTCAAATTTCCTGCTCTATCAGAGACTGTAGAAAGCAAGAGCGTGTTTCTTCTTATATGCAGAGTGTGTTGCATCGTGAGAACAGTGCTGTGTGTTTTCCTTCAGAAATGGAGTTAAATCCCAGGCTCTTTGTCTTCCTACAAGCAAGATATCTTTTCAGGTAAACTCAGTCACTTTTCAGCTCAAAGGAAGCTACATCATTCACGAAGCTCACACGTTTCTCGCTCTTAAGTGTAAAGCACTGGATGTTAGAGGACTTGTGGTTTGTATCAGTTTCAGAAGCAGAGTTGAACTAGCAATGGTCCATATGTGTAGGAAACACCGTTCTTTGTTCTGAGTACCCTCAAGTTTCTGGCTATATTAGAGACTCTGGAAAGCAAGAGCACGCTTCTTGCTCTAAAGCAGAGTTTGTTTCATGGATGAGAATTGTGCTGTGTGTTTCCCTTCAGAAATGGAGTTAAATCCCAGGCTCTGTGTCTTCCTACAAGCAAGATATCTTTTCAGGTAAACTCAGTCACTTTTCAGCTCAAAGGAATCTACATCTTTCACGAAGCTCACACGTTTCTCGCTCTTAACTGGAAAGCCTTGCATGTTAATATAACTGTGGTTTGTATCAGTTTCAGAAGAAGAGTTGACCTAGATATGGTCCGTATGTGTAGGAAACACCGTTCTTTTGTTCTGAGCGCACTCAAATTTCCTGCTCTATCAGAGACTGTAGAAAGCAAGAGCGTGTTTCTTCTTATATGCAGATTGTGTTGCATCGTGACAACAGTGCTGTGTGTTTTCCTTCAGAAATGGAGTTAAATACCAGACTCTGTGTCTTCCTACAAGCAAGACATCTTTTCAAGTAAACTCAGTCACTTTTCAGCTCAAAGGAAGCTACATCATTCACGATGCTCACACGTTTCTCGCTCTTAACTGGAAAGCCTTGCATGTTAATGGAACTGTGGTTTGTATCAGTTTCAGAAGAAGAGTTGACCTAGATATGGTCCGTATGTGTGGGAAACACCGTTATTTTGTTCTGACAACAGTCACGTTTCCTGCTGTATTGGAGACTCTTAGAAAGCAAGAGCGTGCATCTTGCTCTAAAGCAGAGTGTGTTTCACGGATGAGAACTGTGCTGTGTGTTTCCCTTCAGAAATGGAGTTAAATTCCCGGCTCTGTGTCTTCATACAAGCAAGACATCATTTCAGGTAAACGCAGTCACTTTTCAGCTCAAATGAATATAAATCGTTTATGAAGCTCACACGTTTCTTGCTCTTAACTAAATAGCATTGGATGATAGATGACTTGTGGTTTGTATCACTTTCCGATGCAGACTTGAACTAGCAATGGTCCCTATGTGTAGGAAACACCGTTCTTTTGTTCTGAGCACACTTTCAAGTTTCTGGCTCAATTATAGACTCTAGAAAGCAACAGCGTGCTTATTGCTCTAAAGCAGTGTGTGTTTCATGGATGAGAACTGTGCTGTGTTTTTCTCTTCAGAAATGGAGTTAAATCCCAGACTCTGTGTCAACCTACAAGCAAGACATCTTTTCAGGTAAACTCAGTCACTTTTCAGCTCAAAGGAAGCTACATCATTCACGAAGCTCAAACGTTTCTCGCTCTTAACAGGAAAGCATTCCATGTTAATGTAACTGTGGTTTGTATCAGTTTCAGAAGAAGAGTTGACCTAGGTATGGGCCGTAAGTGTAGGAAACACTGTTATTTTGTTCTGACCACATTCACATTTCCTGCTGTATTAGAGACCCTTAGAAAGCAAGAGTGTGCTTCTTGTTCTAAAGCAAAGTGTGTTTCACGGATGAGAACTGTGCTGTGTGTTTCCCTTCAGAAATGGAGTTAAATTCCAGGCTCTGTGTCTTCCTACAAGCAAGACATCATTTCAGATAAATGCAGTCACTTTTCAGCTCAAATAAATATAAATCATTTATGAAGTTCACACGTTTCTTGCTCTTAACTGAAAAGCATTGGATGTTAGATGACTTGTGGTTTGTATCAGTTTCAGAAGCAGAGTTGAACTAGCAATGGTCCGTATGTGTAGGAAACACCGTTATTTTGTACTGAGTAACCTCAAGTTTCTGGCTCTATTAGAGACTCTAGAAAGCAAGAGCGTGCTTCTTTTTATATGCATAGTGTGTTCCATCGTGAGAACAGTGCTGTGTGTTTCCCTTCAGAAATGGAGTTAAATCCCAAGCTCTGTGTCTTCCTACAAGCAAGATATCTTTTTAGGTAAACGCAGTCACTTTTCAGCTCAAAAGAATATAAATCGTTTATGAAGCTCACAAGTTTCTTGCTCTTAACTAATAAGCATTCGATGTTAGATGAATTGTGGTTTGTATCAGTTTCAGAAGCAGAGTTGAACTAGCAATGGTCCGTATGTGTAGGAAACACCATTCTTTTGTTCTGAGGACACATTCAAGTTTCTGGCTCTATTATGGACTCTAGAAAGCACCAGCGTGCTTATTGCTCTAAAGCAGAGTGTGTTTCATGGATGAGAACTGTGCTGTATTTATCCCTTCAGAAATGGAGTTAAATCCCAGACTCTGTGTCTTCCTAAAAGCAAGACATCTTTTCAGGTAAACTCAGTCACTTTTCAGCTCAAAGGAAGCTACATCATTCACGAAGCTCAAACGTTTCTTGCTCTTAACAGGAAAGCATTCCATGTTAATGGAACTGTGGTTTGTATCAGTTTCAGAAGCAGAGTTGACCTAGATATGGTCTGTATGTGTAGGAAACACCGTTATTTTTTTCTGACCACAGTCACGTTTCCTGCTGTATTAGAGACTCTTAAAAAGCAAGAGCGTGCTTCTTGCTCTAAAGCAGAGTGTGTTTCATGGATGAGAACTGTGCTGTGTGTTTCCCTTCAGAAATGGAGTTAAATTCCAGGCTCTGTGTCTTCCTACAAGCAAGACATCATTTCAGATAAATGCAGTCACTTTTCATCTCAAATAAATATAAATCATTTATGAAGCTCACACGTTTCTTGCTCTTAACTGAAAAGCATTGGATGTTACATGACTTGTGGTTTGTATCAGTTTCAGAAGCAGAGTTGAACTAGCAATGGTCCGTATGTGTAGGAAACACCGTTCTTTGTTCTGAGCAAACTCATGTTTCTTGCTCTAATAGAGACTCAAGAAAGCAAGAGCGTGCTTGTTCTTATATGCAGAGTGTGTTTCATCGTGAGAACAGTGCTGTGTGTTTCCCTTCAGAAATGGAGTTAAATCCCAAGCTCTGTGTCTTCCTACAAGCAAGATATCTTTTCAGGTAAACGCAGTCACTTTTCAGCTCAAAAGAATATAAATCGTTTACGAAGCTCACAAGTTTCTTGCTCTTAACTAATAAGCATTCGATGTTAGATGAATTGTGGTTTGTATCAGTTTCAGAAGCAGAGTTGAACTAGCAATGGTCCGTATGTGTAGGAAACACCATTCTTTTGTTCTGAGGACACATTCAAGTTTCTGGCTCTATTATGGACTCTAGAAAGCAACAGCGTGCTTATTGCTCTAAAGCAGAGTGTGTTTCATGGATGAGAACTGTGCTGTGTTTTTCCCTTCAGAAATGGAGGTAAATCCCAGACTCTGTGTCTTACTACAAGCAAGACATCTTTTCAGGTAAACTCAGTCACTTTTCAGCTCAAAGGAAGCTACATCATTCACGAAGCTCAAACGTTTCTCCCTCTTAACAGGAAAGCATTCCATGTTAATGGAACTGTGGTTTGTATCAGTTTCAGAAGAAGAGTTGACCTAGGTATGGTCCGTAACTGTAGGAAACACCGTTATTTTGTTCTGACAACAGTCACGTTTCCTGCTGTATTGGAGACTCTTAGAAAGCAAGAGCCTGCATCTTGCTCTAAAGCAGAGTGTGTTTCACGGATGAGAACTGTGCTGTGTGTTTCCCTTCAGAAATGGAGTTAAATTCCCGGCTCTGTGTCTTCATACAAGCAAGACATCATTTCAGGTAAACGCAGTCACTTTTCAGCTCAAATGAATATAAATCGTTTATGAACCTCACACGTTTCTTGCTCTTAACTAAATAGCATTGGATGATAGATGACTTGTGGTTTGTATCACTTTCCGATGCAGACTTGAACTAGCAATGGTCCCTATGTGTAGGAAACACCGTTCTTTTGTTCTGTGCACACTTTCAAGTTTCTGGCTCAATTATAGACTCTAGAAAGCAACAGCGTGCTTATTGCTCTAAAGCAGTGTGTGTTTCATGGATGAGAACTGTGCTGTGTTTTTCTCTTCAGAAATGGAGTTAAATCCCAGACTCTGTGTCAACCTACAAGCAAGACATCTTTTCAGGTAAACTCAGTCACTTTTCAGCTCAAAGGAAGCTACATCATTCACGAAGCTCAAACGTTTCTCGCTCTTAACAGGAAAGCATTCCATGTTAATGTAACTGTGGTTTGTATCAGTTTCAGAAGAAGAGTTGACCTAGGTATGGGCCGTAAGTGTAGGAAACACTGTTATTTTGTTCTGACCACATTCACATTTCCTGCTGTATTAGAGACCCTTAGAAAGCAAGAGTGTGCTTCTTGTTCTAAAGCAAAGTGTGTTTCACGGATGAGAACTGTGCTGTGTGTTTCCCTTCAGAAATGGAGTTAAATTCCAGGCTCTGTGTCTTCCTACAAGCAAGACATCATTTCAGATAAATGCAGTCACTTTTCAGCTCAAATAAATATAAATCATTTATGAAGTTCACACGTTTCTTGCTCTTAACTGAAAAGCATTGGATGTTAGATGACTTGTGGTTTGTATCAGTTTCAGAAGCAGAGTTGAACTAGCAATGGTCCGTATGTGTAGGAAACACCGTTATTTTGTACTGAGTAACCTCAAGTTTCTGGCTCTATTAGAGACTCTAGAAAGCAAGAGCGTGCTTCTTTTTATATGCATAGTGTGTTCCATCGTGAGAACAGTGCTGTGTGTTTCCCTTCAGAAATGGAGTTAAATCCCAAGCTCTGTGTCTTCCTACAAGCAAGATATCTTTTCAGGTAAACGCAGTCACTTTTCAGCTCAAAAGAATATAAATCGTTTACGAAGCTCACAAGTTTCTTGCTCTTAACTAATAAGCATTCGATGTTAGATGAATTGTGGTTTGTATCAGTTTCAGAAGCAGAGTTGAACTAGCAATGGTCCGTATGTGTAGGAAACACAATTCTTTTGTTCTGAGGACACATTCAAGTTTCTGGCTCTATTATGGACTCTAGAAAGCACCAGCGTGCTTATTGCTCTAAAGCAGAGTGTGTTTCATGGATGAGAACTGTGCTGTATTTATCCCTTCAGAAATGGAGTTAAATCCCAGACTCTGTGTCTTCCTAAAAGCAAGACATCTTTTCAGGTAAACTCAGTCACTTTTCAGCTCAAAGGAAGCTACATCATTCACGAAGCTAAAACGTTTCTTGCTCTTAACAGGAAAGCATTCCATGTTAATGGAACTGTGGTTTGTATCAGTTTCAGAAGCAGAGTTGACCTAGATATGGTCTGTATGTGTAGGAAACACCGTTATTTTTTTCTGACCACAGTCACGTTTCCTGCTGTATTAGAGACTCTTAAAAAGCAAGAGCGTGCTTCTTGCTCTAAAGCAGAGTGTGTTTCATGGATGAGAACTGTGCTGTGTGTTTCCCTTTAGAAATGGAGTTAAATTCCAGGCTCTGTGTCTTCCTACAAGCAAGACATCATTTCAGATAAATGCAGTCACTTTTCATCTCAAATAAATATAAATCATTTATGAAGCTCACACGTTTCTTGCTCTTAACTGAAAAGCATTGGATGTTACATGACTTGTGGTTTGTATCAGTTTCAGAAGCAGAGTTGAACTAGCAATGGTCCGTATGTGTAGGAAACACCGTTCTTTGTTCTGAGCAAACTCATGTTTCTTGCTCTAATAGAGACTCTAGAAAGCAAGAGCGTGCTTCTTCTTATATGCAGAGTGTGTTTCATCGTGAGAACAGTGCTGTGTGTTTCCCTTCAGAAATTGAGTTAAATCCCAAGCTCTGTGTCTTCCTACAAGCAAGACATCTTTTCAGGTAAACGCAGTCACTTTTCAGCTCAAAAGAATATAAATCGTTTACAAAGCTCACACGTTTCTTGCTCTTAACTAATAAGCATTCGATTTTAGATGAATTGTGGTTTGTATCAGTTTCAGAAGCAGAGTTGAACTAGCATTGGTCCGTGTGTGTAGGAAACACCATTCTTTTGTTCTGAGGACACATTCAAGTTTCTGGCTCTATTATGGACTCTAGAAAGCAACAGCGTGCTTATTGCTCTAAAGCAGAGTGTGTTTCATGGATGAGAACCGTGCTGTGTTTTTCCCTTCAGAAATGGAGTTAAATCCCAGACTCTGTGTCTTCCTACAAGCAAGACATCTTTTCAGGTAAACTCAGTCACTTTTCAGCTCAAAGGAAGCTACATCATTTACGAAGCTCAATCGTTTCTCGCTCTTAACAGGATAGCATTCCATGTTAATGGAACTGTGGTTTGTATCAGTTTCAGAAGAAGAGTTGACCTAGGTATGGTCCGTAAGTGTAGGAAACACCGTTATATTGTTCTGACCACATTCACATTTCCTGCTGTATTAGAGACCCTTAGAAAGCAAGAGCGTGCTTCTTGTTCTAAAGCAAAGTGTGTTTCATGGATGAGAACTGTGCTGTGTGTTACCCTTCAGAAATGGAGTTAAATTCCAGGCTCTGTGCCTTCCTACAAGCAAGACATCATTTCAGGTAAACGCAGTCACTTTTCAGCTCAAATAAATATAAATCATTTATGAAGCTCACACGTTTCTTGCTCTTAACTGAAAAGCATTGGATGTTAGATGACCTGTGGTTTGTATCAGTTTCAGAAGCAGAGTTGAACTAGCAATGGTCCGTATGTGTAGGAAACACCGTTATTTTGTTCTGAGGACACATTCAAGTTTCTGGCTCTATTAGAGTCTCTGGAAAGCAAGAGCATGCTTCTTGCTATAAAGCAGAGTGTTTTCATGGATGAGAACTGTGCTGTGTGTTTCACTTCAGATATGGAGTTAATTCCCAGGCTCTGTGTCTTCCTACATGCGAGACATCTTTTCAGGGAAACTCAGCCACTTTTCAGCTCAAAGGAAGCTACATCGTTCACGAAGCTAACACGTTTCTCGCTCTTAACTTGAAAGCATTGCATGTTAACGGAACTGTGGTTTGCATCAGTTTCAGAAGAAGAGTTGACCTAGATATGGTCCTTATGTAAGAAACACCGTTATTTTGTTCTGCCCACAGTCACGTTTCCCTCTCTATTAGAGACACTTAGAAAGCAAGAGCGTGGATCTTGCTCTAAAGCAGAGTGTGTTTCACGGATGAGAACTGTGCTGTGTGTTTCCCTTCAGAAATGGAGTTAAATTCCAGGCTCTGTGTCTTCCTACAAGCAAGACATCATTTCTGGTAAACGCAGTCACTTTTCAGCTCAAATGAATATAAATCGTTTACAAAGATCACACGTTTCTCGCTCTTCACTGAAAAGCATTGGATGTTAGATGACTTGTGGTTTGTATCAGTTTCAGAAGCAGAGTTGAACTAGCAATGGTCTGTATGTGTAGGAAACACCGTTCTTTGTTCTGAGCAAACTCATGTTTCTTGCTCTATTAGAGACTCTAGAAAGCAAGAGCGTGCTTCTTCTTATATGCATAGTGTGTTCCATCGTGAGAACAGTGCTGTGTGTTTCCCTTCAGAAATGGAGTTAAATCCCAAGCTCTGTGTCTTCCTACAAGCAAGATATCTTTTCAGGTAAACGCAGTCACTTTTCAGCTCAAAAGAATATAAATCGTTTACGAAGCTCACACGTTTCTTGCTCTTAACTAATAAGCATTCGATGTTAGATGAATTGTGGTTTGTATCAGTTTCAGAAGCAGAGTTGAACTAGCATTGGTCCGTGTGTGTAGGAAACACCATTCTTTTGTTCTGAGGACACATTCAAGTTTCTGGCTCTATTATGGACTCTAGAAAGCAACAGCGTGCTTATTGCTCTAAAGCAGAGTGTGTTTCATGGATGAGAACTGTGCTGTGTTTTTCCCTTCAGAAATGGAGTTAAATCCCAGACTCTGTGTCTTCCTACAAGCAAGACATCTTTTCAGGTAAACTCAGTCACTTTTCAGCTCAAAGGAAGCTACATCATTTACGAAGCTCAATCGTTTCTCGCTCTTAAAAGGATAGCATTCAATGTTAATGGAACTGTGGTTTGTATCAGTTTCAGAAGAAGAGTTGACCTAGGTATGGTCCGTAAGTGTAGGAAACACCGTTATTTTGTTCTGACCACATTCACATTTCCTGCTGTATTAGAGACCCTTAGAAAGCAAGAGCGTGCTTCTTGTTCTAAAGCAAAGTGTGTTTCATGGATGAGAACTGTGCTGTGTGTTTCCCTTCAGAAATGGAGTTAAATTCCAGGCTCTGTGTCTTCCTACAAGCAAGACATCATTTCAGGTACACGCAGTCACTTTTCAGCTCAAATAAATATAAATCATTTATGAAGCTCACACGTTTCTTGCTCTTAACTGAAAAGCATTGGATGTTAGAAGACCTGTGGTTTGTATCAGTTTCAGAAGCAGAGTTGAACTAGCAATGGTCCGTATGTGTAGGAAACACCGTTATTTTGTTCTGAGGACACATTCAAGTTTCTGGCTCTATTAGAGTCTCTGGAAAGCAAGAGCATGCTTCTTGCTATAAAGCAGAGTGTTTTTCATGGATGAGAACTGTGCTGTGTGTTTCCCTTCAGATATGGAGTTAAATCCCAGGCTCTGTGTCTTCCTACATGCAAGACATCTTTTCAGGGAAACTCAGCCACTTTTCAGCTCAAAGGAAGCTACATCGTTCACGAAGCTCACACGTTTCTCGCTCTTAACTTGAAAGCATTGCATGTTAATGGAACTGTGGTTTGTATCAGTTTCAGAAGAGGAGTTGACCTAGATATGGTCCATATGTGTAGGAAACTCCGTTATTTTGTTCTGACAACAGTCACGTTTCCTGCTGTATTAGAGACACTTAGAAAGCAAGAGCGTGGATCTTGCTCTAAAGCAGAGTGTGTTTCACGGATGAGAACTGTGCTGTGTGTTTCCCTTCAGAAATGGAGTTAAATTCCAGGCTCTGTGTCTTCCTACAAGCAAGACATCATTTCAGGTAAACGCAGTCACTTTTCAGCTCAAATGAATATAAATCGTTTACAAAGATCACACCTTTCTCGCTCTTCACTGAAAAGCATTGGATGTTAGATGACTTGTGGTTTGTATCAGTTTCAGAAGCAGAGTTGAACTAGCAATGGTCCGTATGTGTAGGAAACATCATTCTTATTTTCAGAGTACCCTCAAGTTTCTGGATGTATTAGAGAATCTAGAAAGCAAGAGCATGCTTTGTGCTCTAAAGCAGAGTGTGTTTCATGGATGAGAACTGTGCTTTGTGTTTCATTTCAGAAATGGAGTTAAATCCCAGGCTCTGTGTCTTCCTACAAGCAAGACATCTTTCCAGGTAATCTCAGTCACTTTTCAGCTCAAAGGAAGCTACATCGTTCACGAAGCTCACACGTTTCTGGATGTTAACTGGAAAGCATTGCATGTTAGAGGAACTGTGGTTTGTTTCAGTTTCAGAAGGAGAGTTGACCTAGATATGGTCCGTATGTGTAGTAAACACCGTCATTTTATTCTGACCACAGTCACGTTTCCTGCTCTATTTGAGACTCTTACAAAGAAAGAGTGTGCTTCTTGCTCTATAGGAGAGGGTGATTCATGGATGAGAACTCTGCTGTGTGTTTCCCTTCAGAAATGGAGTTAAATCCCAGGCTCTGTGTCTTCCTACAAGCAAGACATCTGTTCAGGTAAACTCAGTCACTTTTCAGTTCAAAGGAGGCTACATTATTCACGAAGCTCACACGTTTCTCGCTCTTAACTGGAAAGCAGTGCATGTTAATGGAACTGTGGTTTGTATCAGTTTCAGAAGAAGAGTTGACCTAGATATGGTCAGTATGTGTAGGAAACACCGTTATTTTGTTCTGACCACAGTCACGTTTCCTGCTGTATTACAGAATCTTAGAAAGAAAGAGCGTGCTTCTTGCTCTAAAGCAGAGGGTGATTCATGGATGAGAACTCTGCTGTGTGTTTCCCTTCAGAAATGGAGTTAAATTCCACGCTCTGTGTCTTCCTACTAGCAAGACATCAGTACAGGTAAACTAAGTCACTTTTCAGCTCAAATGAATATAAATCATTTACGAATATTACACGTATGTCGCTCTTAACTGAAAAGCATTGGACGTTAGTTGACTTGTGGTTTGTATCAGTTTCAGCAGCAGAGTTGAACTAGCAATGGTCCGTATGTGTAGGAAACACTGTTCTTTTGTTCTGAGCACATTCACGTTTCTGGCACTATTAGAGATTCTTAGAAAGCAAGAGCATGCATCTTGCTCTAAAGGAGAGTGTGTTTCATGGAAGAGAAGTGTGCTGTGTGTTTCCCTTCAGAAATGGAGTTAAATCCCAGGCTCTGTGTCTTCCTACAAGCAAGACATCTTTTCAGGTAAACTCAGTCACTTTTCAGTTCAAAGGAAGCTACATCGTTCACGAAGCTCACACGTTGCTAACTCTTAACTGGAAAGCATTGCATGTTAATGGAACTGTGGTTTGTATCAGTTTCTGAAGAAGAGTTGACCTAGATATGGTCCGTATGTGTATGAAACACAATTATTTTGTTCTGACCACAGTCACGTTTCCTGCTGTATTAGAGACTCTTAGAAAGCAAGAGTGTGCTTCTTGCTCTAAAGCAGAGTGTGTTTCATGGATGAGAACTGTGCTGTGTGTTTCCCTTCAGAAATGGAGTTAAATCCCAGGCTCAATGTCTTCCTACAAGCAAGACATCGTTTCATGTAAAGGCAGTCACTTTTCAGCTCAAATGAATATAAATTGTTTACGAAGCTCACATGTTTTTTGCTCTTAACTGAATAGCATTGGATGTTAGATGACTTGTGATTTCTATCAGTTTCAGAAGCAGAGTTGAACTAGCTATTTTCCGTATGTGTATTAAACACCGTTCTTTTGTTCAGGGTACCCTCAAGTTTATGGATCTATTAGAGACTCTAGAAAGCAAGAGCCTGCTTCGTGCTCTAAAGCAGAGTGTGTTTCATGCATGAGAACTTTGCTTTGTGTTTCACTTCAGAAATGGAGTTAAATCCCAGGCTCTGTGTCTTCCTATAAGCAAGACATCTTTTCAGGTAAACTCAGTCACTTTTCAGCTCAAAGGAAGCTACATCGTTCACGAAGCTCACACGTTTCTCGATGTTAACTGGAAAGCATTGCATGTTAGAGGGACTGTGGTTTGTATCAGTTTCAGAAGGAGAGTTGACCTAGATATGGTCCGTATGTGTAGTAAACACCGTTATTTTGTCCTGACCACAGTCACGTTTCCTGCTCTATTTGAGACTCTCACAAAGAAAGAGTGTGCTTCTTGCTCTATAGGAGAGTGTGTTTCATGGATGAGAACTGTGCTGTGTGTTTCCCTTCAGAAATGGAGCCAAATCCCAGGCTCTGTGTCTTCCTACATGCAAGTCATCATTTCACGAAAACCCTGTCACTTTTCAGCTCAAATGAATATAAATCATTTAAGAAGCTCACACGTTTCTCGCTCTTAACTGAAAAGCATTGGATGTTAGAGGACCTGTGGTTTGTATCAGTTTCAGGAGCAGAGTTGAACTAGATATGATCCGTGTGTGTAGTAAACACAGTTCTTTTATTATGAGCACTCTTTCAAGTTTCTGGCTCTATTAGAGACTCTAGAAAGCAATAGGATGCTTCTTGCTCTAAAGAAGAGTGTGTTTCATGGATGAGAACTGTTCTCTGTTTTTCCCTTCAGAAATAGAGTTAAATCCCAGGCTCTGTGTCTTCCTATAAGCAAGATATCTTTTCAGGTAAACTCAGTCACTTTTCAGCTCAAAGGATGCTACATCGTTCACGTAGCTCACACGTTTCTTGCTCTTAACTGGAAAGCTTTGCATGTTAATGGAACTGTGGTTTGTATCAGTTTCTGAAGAAGAGTTGACCTAGATATGGTCCGTATGTGTATGAAACACAATTATTTTGTTCTGACCACAGTCACGTTTCCTGCTGTATTAGAGACTCTTAGAAAGCAAGAGTGTGCTTCTTGCTCTAAAGCAGAGTGTGTTTCATGGATGAGAACTGTGCTGTGTGTTTCCCTTCAGAAATGGAGTTAAATTCCAGGCTCTGTGTCTTCCTACAAGCAAGATATCTTTTCAGGTAAACGCAGTCACTTATCAGCTCAAATGAATATAAATCATTTACGAAGCTCACACGTTTTTTTCTCTTATCTGAAAAGCATGAGATGTTAGATGACATGTGGTTTGTATCAGTTTCAGAAGCAGAGTTGAACTAGCAATGGTCTGTATTTGTAGGAAACACCGTTCTTTTGTTCTGAGTACCCTCAAGTTTCTGGCTCTATTAGAGACTCTAGAAAGCAAGAGCATGCTTCGTGCTCTAAAGCAGAGTGTGTTTCATAGTTGAGAACTGTGCTGTGTGTTTCCCTTCAGAAATGGAGTTAAATCGCAGGCTCTGTGTCTTCCTACAAGCAAGACATCTTTTCAGGTAAACTCAGTCACTTTTCAGCTCAAAGGAAGCTACATCGTTCACAAAGTTCACAAGTTTCTCACTCTTAACTGGAAAGCATTGCATGTTAGAAGAACTGTGGTTTGTATCAGTTTCAGAAGAAGAGTTGACCTAGATATGGTCCTTGTGTAGGAAACACCGTTAATTTGTTCTGACCACAGACACGTTTCTTGCTCTATTAGAGACTGTTAGAAAGCAAGAGTGTGCTTCTTGCTCTAAAGCAGAGTGTGTTTCATGGATGAGAACTGTGCTGTGTGTTTCCCTTCAGAAATGGAGTTAAATTCCAGGCTCAATGTCTTCCTACAAGCAAGACATCGTTTCATGTAAAGGCAGTCGCATTTCAGCTCAAATGAATATAAATTGTTTACGAAGCTCACATGTTTTTTGCTCTTAACTGAATAGCATTGGATGTTAGATGACTTGTGGTTTCTATCAGTTTCAGAAGCAGAGTTGAACTAGCTATTTTCCGTATGTGTAGGAAACACCGTTCTTTTGTTCAGGGTACCCTCAGGTTTATGGATCTATTAGAGACTCTAGAAAGCAAGAGCCTGCTTCGTGCTCTAAAGCAGAGTGTGTTTCATGGATGAGAACTTTGCTTTGTGTTTCACTTCAGAAATGGAGTTAAATCCCAGGCTCTGTGTCTTCCTATAAGCAAGACATCTTTTCAGGTAAACTCAGTCACTTTTCAGCTCAAAGGAAGCTACATCGTTCACGAAGCTCACACGTTTCTCGATGTTAACTGGAAAGCATTGCATGTTAGAGGGACTGTGGTTTGTATCAGTTTCAGAAGGAGAGTTGACCTAGATATGGTCCGTATGTGTAGTAAACACCGTTATTTTGTCCTGACCACAGTCACGTTTCCTGCTCTATATGAGACTCTCAGAAAGAAAGAGTGTGCTTCTTGCTCTATAGGAGAGTGTGTTTCATGGATGAGAACTGTGCTGTGTGTTTCCCTTCAGAAATGGAGCTAAATCCCAGGCTCTGTGTCTTCCTACAAGCAAGTCATCATTTCACGAAAACCCTGTCACTTTTCAGCTCAAATGAATATAAATCATTTAAGAAGCTCACACGTTTCTCGCTCTTAACTGAAAAGCATTGGATGTTAGAGGACCTGTGGTTTGTATCAGTTTCAGGAGCAGAGTTGAACTAGATATGATCCGTGTGTGTAGTAAACACAGTTCTTTTATTATGAGCACTCTTTCAAGTTTCTGGCTCTATTAGAGACTCTAGAAAGCAATAGGATGCTTCTTGCTCTAAAGCAGAGTGTGTTTCATGGATGAGAACTGTTCTCTGTTTTTCCCTTCAGAAATAGAGTTAAATCCCAGGCTCTGTGTCTTCCTATAAGCAAGATATCTTTTCAGGTAAACTCTGTCACTTTTCAGCTCAAAGGATGCTACGTCGTTCACGTAGCTCACACGTTTCTTGCTCTTAACTGGAAAGCTTTGCATGTTAATGGAACTGTGGTTTGTATCAGTTTCTGAAGAAGAGTTGACCTAGATATGGTCCGTATGTGTATGAAACACAATTATTTTGTTCTGACCACAGTCACGTTTCCTGCTGTATTAGAGACTCTTAGAAAGCAAGAGTGTGCTTCTTGCTCTAAAGCAGAGTGTGTTTCATGGATGAGAACTGTGCTGTGTGTTTCCCTTCAGAAATGGAGTTAAATTCCAGGCTCTGTGTCTTCCTACAAGCAAGATATCTTTTCAGGTAAACGCAGTCACTTATCAGCTCAAATGAATATAAATCATTTACGAAGCTCACACGTTTTTTTCTCTTATCTGAAAAGCATGAGATGTTAGATGACATGTGGTTTGTATCAGTTTCAGAAGCAGAGTTGAACTAGCAATGGTCTGTATTTGTAGGAAACACCGTTCTTTTGTTCTGAGTACCCTCAAGTTTCTGGCTCTATTAGAGACTCTAGAAAGCAAGAGCATGCTTCGTGCTCTAAAGCAGAGTGTGTTTCATAGTTGAGAACTGTGCTGTGTGTTTCCCTTCAGAAATGGAGTTAAATCGCAGGCTCTGTGTCTTCCTACAAGCAAGACACCTTTTCAGGTAAACTCAGTCACTTTTCAGCTCAAAGGAAGCTACATCGTTCACAAAGTTCACAAGTTTCTCACTCTTAACTGGAAAGCATTGCATGTTAGAAGAACTGTGGTTTGTATCAGTTTCAGAAGAAGAGTTGACCTAGATATGGTCCTTGTGTATGAAACACCGTTAATTTGTTCTGACCACAGACACGTTTCTTGCTCTATTAGAGACTGTTAGAAAGCAAGAGTGTGCTTCTTGCTCTAAAGCAGAGTGTGTTTCATGGATGAGAACTGTGCTGTGTGTTTCCCTTCAGAAATGGAGTTAAATTCCAGGCTCAATGTCTTCCTACAAGCAAGACATCGTTTCATGTAAAGGCAGTCACATTTCAGCTCAAATGAATATAAATTGTTTACGAAGCTCACATGTTTTTTGCTCTTAACTGAATAGCATTGGATGTTAGATGACTTGTGGTTTCTATCTGTTTCAGAAGCAGAGTTGAACTAGCTATTTTCCGTATGTGTAGGAAACACCGTTCTTTTGTTCAGGGTACCCTCAAGTTTATGGATCTATTAGAGACTCTAGAAAGCAAGAGCCTGCTTCGTGCTCTAAAGCAGAGTGTGTTTCATGGATGAGAACTTTGCTTTGTGTTTCACTTCAGAAATGGAGTTAAATCCCAGGATCTGTGTCTTCCTATAAGCAAGACATCTTTTCAGGTAAACTCAGTCACTTTTCAGCTCAAAGGAAGCTACATCGTTCACGAAGCTCACACGTTTCTCGATGTTAACTGGAAAGCATTGCATGTTAGAGGAACTGTGGTTTGTATCAGTTTCAGAAGGAGAGTTGACCTAGATATGGTCCGTATGTGTAGTAAACACCGTTATTTAGTCCTGACCACAGTCACGTTTCCTGCTCTATTTGAGACTCTCACAAAGAAAGAGTGTGCTTCTTGCTCTATAGGAGAGTGTGTTTCATGGATGAGAACTGTGCTGTGTGTTTCCCTTCAGAAATGGAGCTAAATCACAGGCTCTGTGTCTTCCTACAAGCAAGTCATCATTTCACGAAAACCCTGTCACTTTTCAGCTCAAATGAATATAAATCATTTAAGAAGCTCACACGTTTCTCGCTCTTAACTGAAAAGCATTGGATGTTAGAGGACCTGTGGTTTGTATCAGTTTCAGGAGCAGAGTTGAACTAGATATGATCCGTGTGTGGAGTAAACACAGTTCTTTATTATGAGCACTCTTTCAAGTTTCTGGCTCTATTAGAGACTCTAGAAAGCAATAGGATGCTTCTTGCTCTAAAGCAGAGTGTGTTTCATGGATGAGAACTGTTCTCTGTTTTTCCCTTCAGAAATAGAGTTAAATCCCAGGCTCTGTGTCTTCCTATAAGCAAGATATCTTTTCAGGTAAACTCAGTCACTTTTCAGCTCAAAGGATGCTACGTCGTTCACGTAGCTCACACGTTTCTTGCTCTTAACTGGAAAGCTTTGCATGTTAATGGAACTGTGGTTTGTATCAGGTTCAGAAGAAGAGTTGACCTGGATATGGTCCGTATGTGTAGATAACACCTTTATTTTGTTCTGACCACAGTCATGTTTCCTGCTCTATTAGAGACTCTTAGAAAGCAAGAGTGTGCTTCTTGCTCTAAAGCAGAGTGTGTTTCATGGATGAGAACTGTGCTGTGTGTTTCCCTTCAGAAATGGAGTTAAATTCCAGGCTCAATGTCTTCCTACAAGCAAGACATCATTTCAGGTAACACAGTAACTTTTCACCTCAAATGATTATAAATAGTTTATGAAGATCACACGTTTCTCGCTCTTAACTGAATAGCATTGGATATTAGATGACTTGTGGTTTGTATTAGTTTCAGAAGCAGAGTTGAACTAGCCATGTTCGGTATGTGTAGGAAACACCGTTCTTTTGTTCAGAGTACCCTCAAGTTTCTGGCTCTTTTAGAGACTCTAGAAAGCAAGGGCCTGCTCCATGCTCTAAAGCAGAGTGTGTTCCATGGATGAGAACTGTGCTGTTTGTTTCCCTTCAGAAATGGAGTTAAATCCCAGGCTCTGTGTCTTCCTACAAGCAAGTCATCACATCAGGTAAACACTGTCACTTTTCAGCTCAGAAGAATATAAATCATTTACGAAGCTCACAGGTTTCTCGCTCTTAACTGAAAAGCATTGGATGTTAGACGACCTGTGGTTTGTATCAGTTTCAAGAGCACAGTTGAACTAGATATGGTCCGTGTGTGTAGGAAACCCAGTTATTTTATTCTGAGCACACTTTCAAGTTTCTGGCTCTATTATAGACTCTAGAAAGCAAGAGCGTGCTTCTTGCTCTAAAGCAGAGTGTGTTTCATGGATGAGAACTGTGCTGTGTGTATCCCTTCAGAACTGGAGTTAAATCCCAGGCTCTGTGTCTTCCTACAAGCAAGACTTCGTTTCACGTAAACTCAGTCACCTTTCAGCTCAAACAAAGCTACATCGTTCACGTAGTTCACACGTTTCTCGCTCTTAACTGGAAAGCTTTGCATGTTAATGGAACTGTGGTTTGTATCAGTTTCAGAAGAGGAGTTGCCCTAGATATGGCCGTAGGTGTAGATAACACCTTTATTTTGTTCTGACCACAGTCACGTTTCCTGCTCTATTAGAGACTCTTAGAAAGCAAGAGTGTGCTTCTTGCTCTAAAGCAGAGTGTGTTTCATGGATGAGCACTGTGCTGTGTGTTTCCCTTCAGAAATGGAGTTAAATCTCAGGCTCTGTGTCTTCCTACAAGCAAGACAACTTTTCAGGTAAACACCGTCACATTTCAGCTCAAATGAATATAAATCGTTTACGAAGCTCACATGTTTTTTGCTCTTAACTGAATAGCATTGGATGTTAGATGACTTGTGGTTTCTATCAGTTTCAGAAGCAGAATTGAACTAGCTATGGTCCGTATGTGTAGGAAACACCGTTCTTTTGTTCAGAGTACCCTCAAGTTTCTGGATCTATTAGAGACTCTCGAAAGCAAGAGCCTGCTTCGTGCTCTAAAGCAGAGTGTGTTTCATGGATGAGAACTGTGCTTTGTGTTTTCCTTCAGAAATGGAGGTAAATCCCAGTCTCTCTGTCTTCCTACAAGCAAGACATCTTTTCAGGTAAACTCAGTCACTTATCAGCTCAAAGGAAGCTACATCGTTCACGAAGCTCACATGTTTCTCGCTCTTAAATGGAAAGCATTGCATCTTAATGGAACTGTGCTTTGTATCAGTTTCAGAAGAAGAGTTGACCTAGATATGGTCTGTATGTGTATGAAACACCGTTATTTTGTTCTGACCACAGTCACGTTTCCTGCTCTATTAGAGACTCTTAGAAAGCAAGAGTGTGCTTCTTGATCTAAAGCAGAGTGTGTTTCATGGATGAGAACTGTGCTGTGTGTTTCCCTTCAGAAATGGAGTTAAATTCCAGGCTCAATGTCTTCCTACAAAGAATACATCGTTTAATGTAAAGGCAGTCACTTTTCAGCTCAAATGATTATAAATCGTTTGAGAAGCTCACACGTTTCTCGCTCTTAACTGAAAAGCATTGGATGTTAGAGGACCTGTGGTTTGTATCAGTTTCAGGAACAGAGTTGAACTGGATATGATCCGTGTGTGTAGGAAACACAGTTCTTTTATTATGAGCACACTTTCAGGTTTCTGGCTCTATTATAGACTCTAGAAAGCAAGAGCATGCTTCTTGCTCTAAAGCAGAGTGAGTTCCATGGATGAGAATTGTGCTCAGTTTTTCCCTTCAGAAATGGAATTAAATCCCAGGCTCTGTGTCTTCCTACAAGCAAGACATCTTTTCAGGTATACTCAGTCACTTTTCAGCTCAAAGGAAGCTACATCGTTCACGTAGCTCACACGTATCTCGCTCTTAACTGGAAAGCTTTGCATGTTAATGGAACTGTGGTTTGTATCAGTTTCAGAAGAAGAGTTGACCTAGATATGGTCCGTAGGTGTAGATAACACCTTTTCTTTGTTCTGACCACAGTCACGTTTCCTGCTCTATTAGAGACTCTTAGAAAGCAAGAGTGTGCTTCTTGCTCTAAAGCAGAGTGTGTTTCATGGATGAGAACTGTGCTGTGTGTTTCCCTTCAGAAATAGAGTTAAATACCAGGCTCAATGTCTTCCTACAAGCATGACATCATTTCAGGTAACACAGTCACTTTTCAGATCAAATGAATATAAATCATTTACGAAGATCACACGTTTCTCGCTCTTAACTGAATAGCATTGGATGTTAGATGACTTGTGGTTTGTATCAGTATCGGAAGGAGAGTTGAACTAGCTATGGTCGGTATGTGTATGAAACACCGTTCTTTTGTTCAGAGTACCCTCAAGTTTCTGGCTCTTTTAGAGACTCTAGAAAGCAAGAGCCTGCTCCATGCTCTAAAGCAGAGTGTGTTTCATGGATGAAAACTGTGCTGTGTGCTTCCCTTCAGAAATGGAGTTAAATCCAAGGCTCTGTGTCTTCCTACAAGCAGGTCATCATTTCAGGTAAACGCTGTTACTTTTCAGCTCAAATGAATATATATCGTTTATGAAGCTCACAGGTTTCTCACTCTTAACTGAAAAGCATTGGATGTTAGAGGACCTGTGGTTTGTATCAGTTTCAGGAGCAGAGTTGAACTAGATATGGTCCGTGTGTGTAGGAAACCCAGTTCTTTTATTCTGAGCACACTTTCATGTTTCTGGCTCTATTGTAGACTCTAGAAAGCAAGAGCGTGCTTCTTGCTCTAAAGCAGAGTGTGTGTCATGGATGAGAACTGTGCTGTTTGTTTCCCTTCCGAAACGGAGTAAAATCCCAGGCTCTGTTTCTTCCTACAAGCAAGTCATCATTTCAGGTAAACGCTGTCACTTTTCAGCTCAAATGAACATAAATCGTTTACGGAGCTCACAGGTTTCTCGCTCTTACCTGAAAAGCATTGGATGTTAGAGGACCTGTGGTTTGTATCAGTTTCAGGAGAAGAGTTGAACTAGCTATGGTCTGTATGTGTAGGAAACACCATTATTTTGTTTTGACCACTGACACGTTTCCTGCTGTATTAGAGACTCTTAGAAAGCAAGTGTGTGCTTCTTGCTCTAAAGCAGAGTGTGTTTCATGGATGAGAACTGTGCTGTGTGTTTCCCTTCAGATACGGAGTTATATTCCAGGCTCTGGTTCTTCCTACGAGCAAGACATTATTTCAGGTAAACGCAGTCACTTTTCATCTCAAATGAATATAAATCGTTTACAAAGCTCACACGTTTCTTGCTCTTAACTGAAAAGCATTGGATGTTAGATCACTTGGGGTTTGTATCAGTTTCAGAAGCGAAGTTGAACTAGCAATGGTCCGTATATGTAGGAAACACCGTTATTTTGTTCAGAGCACTCTCATGTTTCTGGCTCTATTAATGACTCTAGAAAGCAAGAGCATGCTTCGTGCTCTATCGCAGAGTGTGGTTCATGGATGAGAACTTTCCTGTGTGTTTCCCTTCAGAAATGGAATTAAATCACATGCTCTGTATCTTCCTACATGCAAGACTTTGTTTCACGTAAACTCAGTCACCTTTCAGCTCAAACAAAGCTACATCGTTCACAAAGCTCACAAGTTTCTCGCTCTTACCTGGAAAGCATTGCATATTAGAGGAACTGTGGTTTGTATCAGTTTTAGAAGAAGAGTTGACCTACATATGGTCCGTATGTGTAGGAAACACCGTTATTTTGTTCTGACCACAGTCATGTTTTCTGCTGTATTAGAGACTCTTAGAAAGCAAGAGTGTGCTTCTTGCTCTAAAGCAGAGTGTGTTTCATGGAAGAGAACTGTGCTGTGTGTTTCCCTTCAGAAATGGAGTTAAATTCAGGGCTCTGTGTCTTCCTACAAGCAAGATAGCGTTTCATGTAAACGCAGTCACTTTTCAGCTCAAATGAATATAAAACGTTTACGAAGCTCACACGTTTTTTGCTCTTAACTGAAAAGCATTGGATGTTAGATGACTTGTGGTTTCTATCAGTTTCAGAAGCAGAGTTGAACTACCTATGGTCGGTATGTGTAGGAAACACCGTTCTTTTGTTCAGAGTACCCTCAAGTTTCTGGCTCTTTTAGAGACTCTAGAAAGCAAGAGCATGCTCCGTGCTCTAGAGCAGAGTGTGTGTCATGGATGAGAACTGTGCTGTGTGTTTCCCTTCTGAATCGGAGTAAAATCCCAGGCTCTGTGTCTTCCTACAAGCAAGTCATCATTTCAGGTAAACGCTGTCACTTTTCAGCTCAAATGAATATAAATCGTTTACGAAGCTCACAGGTTTCTCGCTCTTACCTGAAAAGCATTGGATGTTAGAGGACCTGTGGTTTGTATCAGTTTCAGGAGAAGAGTTGAACTAGCTATGGTCTGTATGTGTAGGAAACACCATTATTTTGTTTTGACCACTGACACGTTTCCTGCTGTATTAGAGACTCTTAGAAAGCAAGTGTGTGCTTCTTGCTCTAAAGCAGAGTGTGTTTCATGGATGAGAACTGTGCTGTGTGTTTCCCTTCAGATATGGAGTTAGATTCCAGGCTCTGTGTCTTCCTACAAGCAAGACATCATTTCAGGTAAACGCAGTCACTTTTCATCTCAAATGAATATAAATCGTTGACGAAGCTCACATGTTTCTTGCTCTTAACTGAAAAGCATTGGATGTTAGATCACTTGGGGTTTGTATCAGTTTCAGAAGCGAAGTTGGACTAGCAATGGTCCGTATATGTAGGAAACACCGTTATTTTGTTCAGAGCACTCTCATGTTTCTGGCTCTATTAATGACTCTAGAAAGCAAGAGCATGCTTCGTGCTCTATCGCAGAGTGTGTTTCATGGATGAGAACTTTCCTGTGTGTTTCCCTTCAGAAATGGAATTAAATCACATGCTCTGTATCTTCCTACATGCAAGACTTTGTTTCACGTAAACTCAGTCACCTTTCAGCTCAAACAAAGCTACATCGTTCACAAAGCTCACAAGTTTCTCGCTCTTACCTGGAAAGCATTGCATATTAGAGGAACTGTGGTTTGTATCAGTTTTAGAAGAAGAGTTGACCTACATATGGTCCGTATGTGTAGGAAACACCGTTATTTTGTTCTGAAAACAGTCACGTTTTCTGCTCTATTAGAGACACTTAGAAAGCAAGAGCTTGCTTCTTGCTCTAAAGCAGAGTATGTTTCATGGATGAGAACGGTGCTGTGTGTTTCCCTTCTGAAATGGAGTTAAACTCCAGGCTCAATGTCTTCCTACAAGCAGGACATCATTTCAGGTAACGCAGTCACTTTTCAGCTCAAATGAATATAAATCGTTTACAAAGATCACACGTTTCTCACTCTTAACTGAATAGCATTGGATGTTAGATGAATTGTGGTTTGTATCAGTTTCAGAAGCAGAGTTGAACTACCTATGGTCGGTATGTGTAGGAAACACCGTTCTATTTTTCAGAGTACCCTCCATTTTCTGGCTCTATTAGAGAATCTAGAAAGCAAGAGCATCCTCCGTACTCTAAAGCAGAGTGTGTTTCATGGATGAGAACTGTGCTGTGTGTTTCCCTTCAGAAATGGAGTTAAATCCCAGGCGCTGTGTCTTCCTACAAGCAAGTCATCATTTCAGGTAAACGCTGTCACTTTTCAGCTCAAATGAATATAAATCGTTTACGAAGCTCACACGTTTCTCGCTCTTAACTGAAAAGCATTGCATGTTAATGGAACTGTGCTTTGTATAAGTTTCAGAAATAGAGTTGACCTAGATATGGTCTGTATGTGTATGAAATACGTTTATTTTGTTCTGACCACAGTCACTTTTCCTGCTGTATTAGAGACTCTTAGAACGCAAGAGTGTGCTTCTTGCTCTACAGCAGAGTGTGTTTCATGGATGAGAACAGTGCTGTGTGTTTCCCTTCAGAAATGGAGTTAAATTCCAGGCTCTGTGTCTTCCTACAAGCAAGACATCTTTTCAGGTAAACTCAGTCACTTTTCAGCTTAAAGGAAGCTACATCGTTCACGAAGCTCACAGGTTTCTCGCTCTTAACTGGAAAGCATTGCATGTTAGAGGAACTGTGCTTTGTATCAGTTTCAGAAGAAGAGTTGACGTAGATATGGTCTGTATGTGTATGAAACACCGTTATTTTGTTCTGACCACAGTCACGTTTCCTGCTCTATTAGAGACTCTTAGAAAGCAAGAGTGTGCTTCTTGCTCTAAAGCAGAGTGTGTTTCATGGATGAGAACTGTGCTGTGTGTTTCCCTTCAGAAATGGAGTTAAATTCCAGGCTCAATGTCTTCCTACAAGCAAGCCATCGTTTAATGTAAAGGCAGTCACTTTTCAGCTCAAATGAATATAAATCGTTTACGAAGCTCACACGTATTTTGCTCTTAACTGAATAGCATTGGATGTTAGATGACTTGTGGTTTCTATCAGTTTCAGAAGCAGAGTTGAACTAGCTATGGTCGGTATGTGTAGGAAAAACCGTACTTTTGTTCAGAGTACCCTCAAGTTTCTGGCTCTTTTAGAGACTCTAGAAAGCAAGGGCATGCTCCGTGCTCTAAAGCAGAGTGTGTTTCATGGATGAGAACTATGCTGTGTGTTTCCCTTCAGAAATGGAGTTAAATCCCAGGCGCTGTGTCTTCCTACAATCAAGTCATCATTTCAGGTAAATGCTGTCACTTTTCAGCTCAAATGAATATAAATCGTTAACGAAGCTCACACGATTCTTGCTCATAACTGAAAGCATTGCATGTTAATGGAACTGTGCTTTGTATCAGTTTCAGAAGAAGAGTTGACCTAGATATGGTCCGTATGTGTAGTAAACACCGTTATTTTTTCTGACCACAGTCACGTTTCCTGCTCTATTTGAGACTCTTACAAAGAAAGAGTGTGCTTCTTGCTCTATAAGAGAGTGTGTTTCATGGATGAGAACTGTGCTGTGTGTTTCCCTTCAGAAATGGAGCTAAATCCCAGGCTCTGTGTCTTCCTACAAGCAAGACATCATTTCAGGAAAACCCTGTCACTTTTCAGCTCAAATGAATATAAATCGTTTGAGAAGGTCACACGTTTCTCGCACTTAACTGAAAAGCATTGGATGTTAGAGGACCTGTGGTTTGTATCAGTTTCAGGAACAGAGTTGAACTGGATATGATCCGTGTGTGTAGGAAACACAGTTCTTTTATTATGAGCACACTTTCAGGTTTCTGGCTCTATTATAGACTCTAGAAAGCAAGAGCATGCTTCTTGCTCTAAAGCAGAGTGAGTTCCATGGATGAGAATTGTGCTCTGTTTTTCCCTTCAGAAATGGAATTAAATCCCAGGCTCTGTGTCTTCCTACAAGCAAGACATCTTTTCAGGTATACTCAGTCACTTTTCAGCTCAAAGGAAGCTACATCGTTCACGTAGCTCACACGTTTCTCGCTCTTAACTGGAAAGCTTTGCATGTTAATGGAACTGTGGTTTGTATCAGTTTCAGAAGAGGAGTTGACCTAGATATGGTCCGTAGGTGTAGATAACACCTTTTTTTTGTTCTGACCACAGTCACGTTTCCTGCTCTATTAGAGACTCTTAGAAAGCAATAGTGTGCTTCTTGCTCTAAAGCAGAGTGTGTTTCATGGATGAGAACTGTGCTGTGTGTTTCCCTTCAGAAATGGAGTTAAAATCCAGGCTCAATGTCTTCCTACAAGCATGACATCATTTCAGGTAACACAGTCACTTTTCAGATCAAATGAATATAAATCATTTACGAAGATCACACGTTTCTCGCTCTTAACTGAATAGCATTTGATGTTAGATGACTGGTGGTTTGTATCAGTTTCGGAAAGAGAGTTGAACTAGCTATGGTCGGTATGTGTATGAAACACCGTTCTTTTGTTCAGAGTACCCTCAAGTTTCTGGCTCTTTTAGAGACACTAGAAAGCAAGAGCCTGCTCCATGCTCTAAAGCAGAGTGTGTTTCATGGATGAAAACTGTGCTGTGTGCTTCCCTTCAGAAATGGAGTTAAATCCAAGGCTCTGTGTCTTCCTATAAGCAGGTCATCATTTCAGGTAAACGCTGTCACTTTTCAGCTCAAATGAATATATATCGTTTATGTAGCTCACAGGTTTCTCGCTCTTAACTGAAAAGCATTGGATGTTAGAGGACCTGTGGTTTGTATCAGGTTCAGGAGCAGAGTTGAACTAGATATGGTCCGTGTGTGTAGGAAACCCAGTTCTTTTATTCTGAGCACACTTTCATGTTTCTGGCTCTATTATAGACTCTAGAAAGCAAGAGCGTGCTTCTTGCTCTAAAGCAGAGTGTGTGTCATGGATGAGAACTGTGCTGTGTGTTTCCCATCCGAAACGGAGTAAAATCCCAGGCTCTGTTTCTTCCTACAAGCAAGTCATCATTTCAGGTAAACGCTGTCACTTTTCAGCTCAAATGAACATAAATCGTTTACGGAGCTCACAGGTTTCTCGCTCTTACCTGAAAAGCATTGGATGTTAGAGGACCTGTGGTTTGTATCAGTTTCAGGAGAAGAGTTGAACTAGCTATGGTCTGTATGTGTAGGAAACACCATTATTTTGTTTTGACCACTGACAAGTTTCCTGCTGTATTAGAGACTCTTAGAAAGCAAGAGTGTGCTTCTTGCTCTAAAGCAGAGTGTGTTTCATGGATGAGAATGGTGCTGTGTGTTTCCCTTCAGATATGGAGTTATATTCCAGGCTCTGTGTCTTCCTACAAGCAAGACATCATTTCAGGTAAACGCAGTCACTTTTCATCTCAAATGAATATAAATCGTTGACGAAGCTCACACGTTTCTTGCTCTTAACTGAAAAGCATTGGATGTTAGATCACTTGGGGTTTGTATCAGTTTCAGAAGCGAAGTTGAACTAGCAATGGTCCGTATATGTAGGAAACACCGTTATTTTGTTCAGAGCACTCTCATGTTTCTGGCTCTATTAATGACTCTAGAAAGCAAGAGCATGCTTCGTGCTCTATCGCAGAGTGTGTTTCATGGATGAGAACTTTCCTGTGTGTTTCCCTTCAGAAATGGAATTAAATCACATGCTCTGTATCTTCCTACATGCAAGACTTTGTTTCACGTAAACTCAGTCACCTTTCAGCTCAAACAAAGCTACATCGTTCACAAAGCTCACAAGTTTCTCGCTCTTACCTGGAAAGCATTGCATATTAGAGGAACTGTGGTTTGTATCAGTTTTAGAAGAAGAGTTGACCTACATATGGTCCGTATGTGTAGGAAACACCGTTAATTTGTTCTGAAAACAGTCACGTTTTCTGCTCTATTACAGACACTTAGAAAGCAAGAGCTTGCTTCTTGCTCTAAAGCAGAGTATGTTTCATGGATGAGAACGGTGCTGTGTGTTTCCCTTCAGAAATGGAGTTAAACTCCAGGCTCAATGTCTTCCTACAAGCAGGACATCATTTTAGGTAACGCAGTCACTTTTCAGCTCAAATGAATATAAATCGTTTACAAAGATCACACGTTTCTCACTCTTAACTGAATAGCATTGGATGTTAGGTGACTTGTGGTTTGTATCAGTTTCAGAAGCAGAGTTGAACTACCTATGGTCGGTATGTGTAGGAAACACCGTTCTATTTTTCAGAGTACCCTCCATTTTCTGGCTCTATTAGAGAATCTAGAAAGCAAGAGCATCCTCTGTGCTCTAAAGCAGAGTGTGTTTCATGGATGAGAACAGTGCTGTGTGTTTCCCTTCAGAAATGGAGTTAAATTCCAGGCTCTGTGTCTTCCTACAAACAAGACATCTTTTCAGGTAAACTCAGTCACTTTTCAGCTCAAAGGAAGCTACATCGTTCACGAAGCTCACAGGTTTCTCGCTCTTAACTGGAAAGCATTGCATGTTAGAGGAACTGTGCTTTGTATCAGTTTCAGAAGAAGAGTTGACGTAGATATGGTCTGTATGTGTATGAAACACCGTTATTTTGTTCTGACCACAGTCACGTTTCTTGCTCTATTAGAGACTCTTAGAAAGCAAGAGTGTGCTTCTTGCTCTAAAGCAGAGTGTGTTTCATGGATGAGAACTGTGCTGTGTGTTTCCCTTCAGAAATGGAGTTAAATTCCAGGCTCAATGTCTTCCTACAAGCAAGACATCGTTTAATGTAAAGGCAGTCACTTTTCAGCTCAAATGAATATAAATCGTTTACGAAGCTCACACGTATTTTGCTCTTAACTGAAAAGCAAGAGATGTTAGATGACTTGTAGTTTGTATCAGTTTCAGAAGCAGAGTTGAACTAGCTATGGTCGGTATGTGTAGGAAAAACCGTACTTTTGTTCAGAGTACCCTCAAATTTCTGGCTCTTTTAGAGACTCTAGAAAGCAAGGTCAGGCTCCGTGCTCTAAAGCAGAGTGTGTTTCATGGATGAGAACTGTGCTGTGTGCTTCCCTTCAGAAATGGAGTTAAATCCAAGGCTCTGTGTCTTCCTACAAGCAGGTCATCATTTCAGGTAAACGCTGTCACTTTTCAGCTCAAGTGAATATATATCGTTTACGAAGCTCACAGGTTTCTCGCTCTTAACTGAAAAGCATTGGATGTTAGAGGACCTGTGGTTTGTATCAGTGTCAGAAGCAGAGTTGAACTAGATATGGTCCGTGTGTGTAGGAAACCCAGTTCTTTTATTCTGAGCACACTTTCATGTTTCTGGCTCTATTATAGACTCTAGAAAGCAAGAGCGTGCTTCTTGCTCTAAAGCAGAGTGTGTGTCATGGATGAGAACTGTGCTGTGTGTTTCCCTTCTGAAATGGAGTGAAATCCCAGGCTCTGTGTCTTCCTACATGCAAGACATCTTTTCAGGTAAACTCAGTCACTTTTCAGCTCAAAGGAAGATACATCGTTCACAAAGCTCACACGTTTCTCGCTCTTAACTGGAAAGCATTGCGTGTTAATGGAACTGTGGTTTGTATCAGTTTCTGAAGAAGAGTTGACCTACATATGGTCTGTATGTGTAGGAAACACCGTTATTTTGTTCTGACCACAGTCATGTTTCCTGCTGTATTAGAGACTCTTAGAAAGCAAGAGTGTGCTTCTTGCTCTAAAGCAGAGTGTGTTTCATGGATGAGAACTGTGCTGTGTGTTTCCCTTCAGAACTGGAGTTAAATTCAGGGCTCTGTGTCTTCCTACAAGCAAGACACCTTTTCAGGTAAACGCAGTCACTTTTCAGCTCAAATGAATATAAAATGTTTACGAAGCTCACACGTTTTTTGCTCTTAACTGAATAGCATTGGATGTTAGATGACTTGTGGTTTCTATCAGTTTCAGAAGCAGAGTTGAACTAGCTATGGTCGGTATGTGTAGGAAACACCGTTCTTTTGTTCAGAGTACCCTCAAATTTCTTGCTCTTTTAGAGACTCTAGAAAGCAAGAGCATGCTCCGTGCTCTAGAGCAGAGTGTGTGTCATGGATGAGAACTTTCCTGTGTGTTTCCCTTCAGAAATGGAATTAAATCACATGCTCTGTATCTTCCTACATGCAAGACTTTGTTTCACGTAAACTCGGTCACCTTTCAGCTCAAACAAAGCAACATCGTTCACAAAGCTCACAAGTTTCTCGCTCTTACCTGGAAAGCATTGCATATTAGAGGAACTGTGGTTTGTATCAGTTTTAGAAGAAGAGTTGACCTCCATATGGTCCGTATGTGTAGGAAACACCGTTATTTTGTTCTGAAAACTGTCACGTTTTCTGCTCTATTAGAGACTCTTAGAAAGCAAGAGCTTGATTCTTGCTCTAAAGCAGAGTATGTTTCATGGATGAGAACGGTGCTGTGTGTTTCCCTTCAGAAATGGAGTTAAACTCCAGGCTCAATGTCTTCCTACAAGCAGGACATCATTTTAGGTAACGCAGTCACTTTTCAGCTCAAATGAATATAAATCGTTTACAAAGATCACACGTTTCTCACTCTTAACTGAATAGCATTGGATGTTAGATGACTTGTGGTTTGTATCAGTTTCAGAAGCAGAGTTGAACTACCTATGGTCGGTATGTGTAGGAAACACCGTTCTTTTTTTCAGAGTACCCTCCATTTTCTGGCTCTATTAGAGAATCTAGATAGCAAGAGCATGCTCCTTGCTCTAAAGCAGAGTGTGTTTCATGGATGAGAACTGTGCTGTGTGTTTCTCTTCTGAAATGGAGTTAAATTCCAGGCTCTGTGTCTTCCTACAAGCAAGACATCTTTTCAGGTAAACTCAGTCACTTTTCAGCTCAAAGGAAGCTACATCGTTCACGAAGCTCACACATTTCTCGCTCTTAACTGGAAAGCATTGCATCTTAATGGAACTGTGCTTTGTATCAGTTTCAGAAGAAGAGTTGACGTATATGGTCTTTATGTGTATGAAACACCGTTATTATGTTCTGACCACAGTGACGTTTCCTGCTCTATTAGAGACTCTTATAAAGCAAGAGTGTGCTTCTTGCTCTAAAGCAGAGTGTGTTTCATGGATGAGAACTGTGCTGTGTGTTTCCCTTCAGAAATGGAGTTAAATTCCAGGCTCAATGTCTTCCTACAAGCAAGACATCGTTTAATGTAAAGGCAGTCACTTTTCAGCTCAAATGAATATAAATCGTTTACGAAGCTCACACGTATTTTGCTCTTAACTGAAAAGCAAGAGATGTTAGATGACTTGTGTTTTGTATCAGTTTCAGATGCAGAGTTGAACTAGCTATGGTCGTTATGTGTAGGAAAAACCGTACTTTTATTCAGAGTACCCTCAAGTTTCTGGCTCTTTTAGAGACTCTAGAAAGCAAGGGCAGGCTCCGTGCTCTAAAGCAGAGTGTGTTTCATGGATGAGAACTGTGCTTTGTGTTTCATTTCAGAAATGGAGTTAAATCCCAGGCTCTGTGTCTTCCTACAAGCAAGACATCTTTCCAGGTAATCTCAGTCACTTTTCAGCTCAAAGGAAGCTACATCGTTCACGAAGCTCACACGTTTCTGGATGTTAACTGGAAAGCATTGCATGTTAGAGGAACTGTGGTTTGTTTCAGTTTCAGAAGGAGAGTTGACCTAGATATGGTCCGTATGTGTAGTAAACACCGTCATTTTATTCTGACCACAGTCACGTTTCCTGCTCTATTTGAGACTCTTACAAAGAAAGAGTGTGCTTCTTGCTCTATAGGAGAGTGTGTTTCATGGATGAGAACTGTGCTGTGTGTTTCCCTTCAGAAATGGAGCTAAATCCCAGGCTCTGTGTCTTCCTAAAAGTAAGTCATCATTTCACGAAAACCCTGTCACTTTTCAGCTCAAATGAATATAAATCGTTAAAGAAGCTCACACGTTTCTGGCTCTTAACTGAATAGCATTGGATGTTAGATGACTTGTGGTTTGTATCAGTTTCGGAAGGAGAGTTGAACTAGCTATGGTCGGTATGTGTAGGAAACACCGTTCTTTTGTTCAGAGTACCCTCCAATTTCTGGCTCTATTAGAGACTCTAGAAAGCAAGAGCATGGTCTGTGCTCTAAAGCAGAGTGTGTTTCATGGATCAGAACTGTGCTGTGTGTTTCCCTTCAGAAATGGAGTTAAATCTCAGGCGCTGTGTCTTCCTACAAGCAAGTCATCATTTCAGGTAAACGCTGTCACTTTTCAGCTCAAATGAATATAAATCATTTACGAAGCTCACACGTTTCTCGCTCTTAACTGAAAAGCATTGCATGTTAATGGAACTGTGCTTTGTATCAGTTGCAGAAGAAGAGTTGACCTAGATATGGTCCATATGTGTATGAAATACGGATATTTTGTTCTGACCACAGTCACTTTTCCTGCTGTGTTAGAGACTCTTAGAAAGCAAGAGTGTGCTTCCTGCCCAAAGCAGACTGTGTTTCATGGATGAGAACTGTGCTGTGTGTTTCCCTTCTGAAATGGAGTTAAATTCCAGGCTCTCTGTCTTCCTACAAGCAAGACATCATTTCAGGTAAACGCTGTCACTTTTCAGTCAAAGGAAGATACATCCTTCACAAAGCTCACACGTTTCTCGCTCTTAACTGGAAAGCATTGCATGTTAATGGAACTGTGGTTTGTATCAGTTTCAGAAGAAGAGTTGACCTAGATATGGTCCGTATGTGTAGGAAACACCGTTATTTTGTTCTGAGCACTGTCAAGTTTCCTGCTGTATTAGAGAATCTTAGAAAGCAAGAGTATGCTTCTTGCTCTAAAGCAGAGTGTGTTTCATGGATGAGAACTGTGCTGTGTGTTTCCCTTCAGATATGGAGTTATATTCCAGGCTCTGTGTCTTCCTACATGCAAGACATCATTTCAGGTAAACGCAGTCACTGTTCTTCTCAAATGAATATAAATCTTTTACGAAGCTCACACGTTTCTTGCTCTTAACTGAAAAGCATTGGATGTTAGATGACTTGTGGTTTGTATAAGTTTCAGAAGCGGAGTTGAACTAGCAATGGTCCGTATATGTAGGAAACACCGTTGTTTTGTTCAGAGCACTCTCATGTTTCTGGCTCTATTAGAGACTCTAGAAAGCAAGAGCATGCTTCGTGCTCTAACGCAGAGTGTGTTTCATGGATGAGAACTGTGCTGTGTGTTTCCCTTCAGAAATGGAATTAAATCACAGGCTCTGTATCTTCCTACATGCAAGACTTTGTTTCACATAAACTCAGTCACCTTTCAGCTCAAACAAAGCTACATCGTTCACAAAGCTCACAAGTTTCTCGCTCTTACCTGGAAAGCATTGCATATTAGAGGAACCGTGGTTTGTATCAGTTTTAGAAGAAGAGTTGACCTACATATGGTCCGTATGTGTAGGAAACTCCGTTATTTTGTTCTGAAAACAGTCACGTTTTCTGCTCTATTAGAGACTATTAGAAAGCAAGAGCTTGCTTCTTGCTCTAAAGCAGAGTTTGTTTCATAGATGAGAACTGTGCTGTGTGTTTCCCTTCAGAAATGGAGTTAAATTCCAGGCTCAATGTCTTCCTACAAGCAAGACATCGTTTAATGTAAAGGCAGTCACTTTTCAGCTCAAATGAATATAAATCGTTTATGAAGCTCACACATTTTTTGCTCTTAACTGAAGAGCAAGAGATGTTAGATGACTTGTGGTTTGTATCAGTTTCAGAAGCAGAGTTGAACTAGCTATGGTCGTTATGTGTAGGAAAAACCGTACTTTTGTTCAGACTATCCTCATGTTTCTGGCTCATTTAGAGACTCTAGAAAGCAAGGGCATGCTCCGTGCTCTAAAGCAGAGTGTGTTTCATGGATGAGAACTGTGCTGTGTGTTTCCCTTCAGAAATGGAGTTGAATCCCAGGGCTGTGTCTTCCTACAATCAAGTCATCATTTCAGGTAAGTGCTGTCACTTTTCAGCTCAAATGAATATAAATCGTTAACGAAGCTCACAGGTTTCTCGCTCTTAACTGAAAAGCATTGCATGTTAATGGAACAGTGCTTTGTATCAGTTTCAGAAGAAGAGTTGACCTAGATATGGTCCGTATGTGTATGAAATACGTTTATTTTGTTCTGAACACAGTCACTTTTCCTGCTGTATTAGAGATTCTTTGAAAGCAAGAGTGTGCTTCTTGCTCTACAGCAGAGTGTGTTTCATGGATGAGAACTGTGCTGTGTGTTTCCCTTCCGAAATAGAGTTAAATCCCAGGCTCTGTGTCTTCCTACAAGCAAGACATCTTTTCAGGTAAACTCAGTCACTTTTCAGCTCAAAGGAAGCTACATCATTCACGAAGCTCACACGTTTCTCGCTCTTAACTGGAAAGCATTGCATCTTAATGGAACTGTGCTTTGTATCAGTTTCAGAAGAAGAGTTGACCTAGATATGGTCTGTATGTATATGAAACACCGTTATTTTGTTCTGACCACAGTCACGTTTCCTGCTCTATTAGAGACTCTTAGAAAGCAAGAGTGTGCTTCTTGCTCTAAAGCAGAGTGTGTTTCATGGATGAGAACTGTGCTGTGTGTTTCCCTTCAGAAATGGAGTTAAATTCCAGGCTCAATGTCTTCCTACAAGCAAGACATCGTTTAATGTAAAGGTAGTCACTTTTCAGCTCAAATGAATATAAATCATTTACGAAGCTCACACGTTTTTTGCTCTTAACTGAAAAGCAAGAGATGTTAGACGACTTGTGGTTTGGATCAGTTTCAGAAGCAGAGTTGAACTAGCTATGGTCGGTATGTGTAGGAAAAACCGTACTTTTGTTCAGAGTACCCTCAAGTTTCTGGCTCATTTAGAGACTCTAGAAAGCAAGGGCATGATCCGTGCTCTAAAGCAGAGTGTGTTTCATTGATGAGAACTGTGCTGTGTGTTTCATTCAGAAATGGAGTTGAATCCCAGGGGCTGTGTCTTCCTACAATCAAGTCATCATTTCAGGTAAATGCTGTCACTTTTCAGCTCAAATGAATATAAATCGTTAACGAAGCTCACAGGTTTCTCGCTCTTAACTGAAAAGCATTGCATGTTAATGGAACAGTGCTTTGTATCAGTTTCAGAAGAAGAGTTGATCTAGATATGGTCCGTATGTGTATGAAATAGGGATATTTTGTTCTGACCATAGTCACATTTCCTGTTGTATATGAGACTCTTAGAAAGCAAGAGTGTGCTTCTTGCTCTAAAGCAGAGTGTGTTTCATGGATGAGAACTGTGCTGTGTGTTTCCCTTCAGAAATGGAGATAAACTCCAGGTTCAATGTCTTCCTACAAGCAAGACATCATTTCAGGTAACGCAGTCACTTTTCAGCTCAAATGAATATAAATCGTTTACAAAGATCACACGTTTCTCGCTCTTAACTGAATAGCATTGGATGTTAGATGACTTGTGGTTTGTATCAGTTTCAGAAGCTGAGTTGAACTAGCTATGGTCCGTATGTGTAGGAAACACCGTTCTTTTGTTCAGAGTACCCTCCAATTTCTGGCTCTATTAGAGACTCTAGAAAGGAAGAGCATGCTTCGTGCTCTAAAGCAGAGTGTGTTTCATGGATCAGAACTGTGCTGTGTGTTTCCCTTCAGAAATGGAGTTAAATCTCAGGCGCTGTGTCTTCCTACAAGCAAGTCATCATTTCAGGTAAACGCTGTCACTTTTCAGCTCAAATGAATATAAATCGTTTACGAAGCTCACACGTTTCTCACTCTTAACTGAAAAGCATTGCATGTTAATGGAACTGTGCTTTGTATCAGTTGCAGAAGAAGAGTTGACCTAGATATGGTCCATATGTGTATGAAATACGGATATTTTGTTCTGACCACAGTCACTTTTCCTGCTGTATTAGAGACTCTTAGAAAGCAAGAGTGTGCTTCTTGCTCTAAAGCAGAGTGTGTTTCATGGATGAGAACTGTGCTGTGTGTTTCCCTTCAGAAATGGAGTAAAATCCCAGGCTCTGTGTCTTCCTACAAGCAAGACATCTTTTCAGGTAAACGCCAGGACTTTGCAGCTCAAATGCATATAAATCGTTTACGAAGCTCACAGGTTTCTCGCTCTTAATTGAATAGCATTGGATGTTAGATGACTTGTGGTTTGTATCAATTTCAGAAGCAGAGTTGAACTAGCTATGGTCGGTATGTGTAGGAAACACCGTTCTTTTGGTCAGAGTACCCTCAAGTTTCTGGATCTTTTAGAGACTCTAGAAAGCAAGAGCATGCTCCGTGCTCTAAAGCAGAGTGTGTTTCATGGATGAGAACTGTGCTGTGTGTTTCCCTTCAGAAACGGAGTAAAATCCCAGGCTCTGGGTCTTCCAACAAGCAAGTCATCATTTCAGGTAAACGCTTTCACTTTTCAGCTCAAATGAATATAAATCATTTACGAAGCTCACAGGTTTCTTGCTCTTACCTGAAAAGCATTGGATGTTAATGGAACTGTGGTTTTTATCAGTTTCAGAAGAAGAGTTGTCCTAGATATGGTCCGTATGTGTAGGAAACACCGTTATTTTGTTCTGACCACAGTCACGTTTCCTGCTGTATTAGAGACTCTTAGAAAGCAAGAGCATGCTTCTTGCTTTAAAGCAGAGTGTGTTTCATGGATGAGAACTATGCTGTATGTTTCCCTTCAGAAATGGAGTTAAATCCCAGGCTCTGTGTCTTCCTACAAGCAAGTCATCATTTCAGGTAAACGCTGTCACTTTTCAGCTCAAATGAATATAAATCGTTTACGAAGCTCACACGTTTCTCGCTCTTAACTGAAAAGCATTGGATGTTAGAGGACCTGTGGTTTGTATCAGTTTCAGGAGCAGAGTTGAACTAGATATGGTCCGTGTGTGTAGGAAATCCAGTTCTTTTATTCTGAGCACACTTTCAAGTTTCTGGTTCTATTATAGAGACTAGAAAGCAAGAGCATGCTTCTTGCTCTAAAGCAGAGTGTGTTTCATGGATGAGAACTGTGCTGTGTGTTTTCCTTCAGATATGGAGTTATATTCCAGTCTCTGTGTCTTCCTACAAGCAAGACATCATTTCAGGTAAACGCAGACACTTTTCAGCTCAAATGAATATACATCGTTTACGAAGCTCACACGTTTCTTGCTCTAAACTGAAAAGCATTGGATGTTAGATGACTTGTGGTTTGTATCAGTTTCAGAAGCAGAATTGAAATAGCAATTGTCCGTATGTGTAGGAAACACCGTTCTTTTGTTCAGAGTACCCTCCACTTTCTGGCTCTATTAGAGACTCTAGAAAGCAAGAGCATGCTCCGTGCTCTAAAGCAGAGTGTGTTTCATGGAAGAGAACTGTGCTGTGTGTTTCCCTTCAGAAATGGAGTTAAATCCCAGGCTCTGTATCTTCCTACAAGCAAGACTTCGTTTCACGTAAACTCAGACTCCTTTCAGTTCAAAGGAAGCTACATCGTTCACAAAGCTCACAAGTTTCTCGCTCTTAACTGGAAAGCATTGCTTGTTAGAGGAACTGTGGTTTGTATCAGTTTCAGGAGCAGAGTTGAACTAGATATGGTCCGTTTGTGTAGGAAACCCAGTTCTTTTATTCTGAGCACATTTTCAAGTTTCTGGCTCTATTATAGACTCTAGAAAGCAAGAGCGTGCTTCTTGCTCTAAAGCAGAGTGTGTTTCATGGATGAGAACTGTGCTGTGTGTTTCCCTTCAGAAATGGAGTTAAATCCCAGGCTCTGTGTCTTCCTACAAGCAAGACATCTTTTCAGGTAAACTCAGTCACTTTACAGGTGAAAGGAAGCTAAATTGTTCACAGGGCTCACAAGTTTCTCGTTCTTAAATGGAAAGCATTGCATGTTAGAGGAACTGTGGTTTGTATCAGTTTCAGAAGAAGAGTTGACATAGATATGGTCCGTATGTGTAGGAAACAGGGTTATTTTGTTCTGACCACAGTCACGTTACCTGCTGTATTAGAGACTATTAGAAAGCAAGAGCATGCTTCTTGCTCTAAAGCAGAGTGTGTTTCCTGGATGAGAACTGTGCTGTTTGTTTCCCTTCAGAAATGGAGTTAAATTCCAGGCTCAATGTCTTCCTACAAGCAAGTCATCCTTTCAGGTAAACGCTGTCACATTTCAGCTCAAATGAATATAAATCGTTTACGAAGCTCACACGTTTCTCACTCTTAACTGAAAAGCATTGCATGTTAATGGAACTATGGTTTGTATCAGTTTCAGAAGAAGAGTTGACCTAGATATGGTCCGTATGTGTAGGAAACACCGTTATTTTGTTCTGACCACAGTCATGTTTCCTGCTGTATTAGAGACACTTAGAAAGCAAGAGTGTGCTTCTTGCTCTAAAGCAGAGTGTGTTTCATGGATGAGAACTGTGCTGTGTGTTTCCCCTCAGAAATGGAGTTAAATTCCAGGCTCTGTGTCTTCCTACAAGCAAGATATCTTTTCAGGTAAACGCAGTCACTTTTCAGCTCAAATGAATATAAATCGTTTACGAAGCTCACACGTTTTTTGCTCTTAACTGAATAGCATTGGATGTTAGATGACTTGTGGTTTGTATCAATTTCAGAAGCAGAGTTGAACTAGCTATGGTCGGTATGTGTAGGAAACACCGTTCTTTTGGTCAGAGTACCCTCAAGTTTCTGGATCTTTTAGAGACTCTAGAAAGCAAGAGCATGCTCCGTGCTCTAAAGCAGAGTGTGTTTCATGGATGAGAACTGTGCTGTGTGTTTCCCTTCAGAAACGGAGTAAAATCCCAGGCTCTGGGTCTTCCAACAAGCAAGTCATCATTTCAGGTAAACGCTTTCACTTTTCAGCTCAAATGAATATAAATCATTTACGAAGCTCACAGGTTTCTTGCTCTTACCTGAAAAGCATTGGATGTTAATGGAACTGTGGTTTTTATCAGTTTCAGAAGAAGAGTTGTCCTAGATATGGTCCGTATGTGTAGGAAACACCGTTATTTTGTTCTGACCACAGTCACGTTTCCTGCTGTATTAGAGACTCTTAGAAAGCAAGAGTGTGGTTCTTGCTCTAAAGCAGAGTGTGTTTCATGGATGAGAACTGTGCTGTGTGTTGCCCTTCAGATATGGAGTTATATTCCAGGCTCTGTGTCTTCCTACAAGCAAGACATCTTTTCAGGTAAACGCAGTCACTTTTCAGCTCAAATGAATATAAATCGTTTACGAAGATCACACGTTTTTTGCTCTTAACTGAATAGCATTGGATGTTAAATTACTTGTGGTTTCTATAACTTTCAGAAGCAGAGTTGAACTAGCTATGGTCCGTATGTGTAGGAAACACTGTTCTTTTGTTCAGAGTACCCTCAAGTTTCTAGATCTATTAGAGATTCTAGAAAGCAAGAGCCTGCTTCGTGCTCTAAAGCAGAGTGTGTTTCATGGATGAGAACTGTGCTGTCTGTTTCTCTTCCGAAATGGAGTTAAATCCCCGGCTCTGTGTCTTCCTACAAGCAAGACATCTTTTCAGGTAAACTCAGTCACTTTTCAGCTCAAATGAATATAAATGTTTACGAAGCTCACAGGTTTCTCGCTCTTAACTGAAAAGCATTTTATGTTAGAGGACCTGTGGTTTGTATCACTTTCAGGAGCAGAGTTGAACTAGATATTGCCTGTTTGTGTAGGAATTCCAGTTCTTTTATTCTGAGCACACTTTCAAGTTTCTGGCTCTATTATAGAGTCTAGAAAGCAAGAGCATGCTTCTTGCTCTAAAGCAGAGTGTGTTTCATAGATGAGAACTGTGCTGTGTGTTTCCATTCAGAAATGGAGTTAAATCCCAGGCTCTGTGTCTTACTACAAGCAAGACATCTTTTCAGGTAAACTCAGTCACTTTTCAGTCAAAGGAAGATACATCGTTCACAAAGCTCACACGTTTCTCGCTCTTAACTGGAAACCATTGCATGTTAATGGAACTGTGTTTTTTATCAGTTTCAGAAGAAGAGTTGACCTAGATATGGTCTGTATGTGTAGGAAACACCGTTATTTTGTTCTGACCACAGTCACGTTTCCTGCTGTATTAGAGACTCTTAGAAAGCAAGAGCATGCTTCTTGCTTTAAAGCAGAGTGTGTTTCATGGATGAGAACTGTGCTGTATGTTTCCCTTCAGAAATGGAGTTAAATCCCAGGCTCTGTGTCTTCCTACAAGCAAGTCATCATTTCAGGTTTACGCTGTCACTTTTCAGCTCAAATGAATATAAATCGTTTATGAAGCTCACAGGTTTCTCGAACTGAAAAGCATTGGATGTTAGAGGACCTGTGGTTTGTATCAGTTTCAGGAGCAGAGTTGAACTAGATATGGTCCGTGTGTGTAGGAAATCCAGTTCTTTTATTCTGAGCACACTTTCAAGTTTCTGGCTCTATTATAGAGTCTAGAAAGCAAAAGCATGCTTCTTGCTCTAAAGCAGAGTGTGTTTCATGGATGAGAACTGTGCTGTGTGTTTTCCTTCAGATATGGAGTTATATTCCAGTCTCTGTGTCTTCCTACAAGCAAGACATCATTTCAGGTAAACGCAGACACTTTTCAGCTCAAATGAATATAAATCGTTTACAAAGCTCACACGTTTCTTGCTCTAAACTGAAAAGCATTGGATGTTAGATGACTTGTGGTTTGTATCAGTTTCAGAAGCAGAATTGAACTAGCAATGGTCCGTATATGTAGGAAACACCGTTATTTTGTTCAGAGCAACCTCATGTTTCTGGCTCTAATAGATACTCTAGAAAGCAAGAGCATGCCTCGTGCTCTAACACACAGTGTGTTTCATGGATGAGAACTGTGCTGTGTGTTTCCCTTCAGAAATGGAATTAAATCACAGGCTCTGTATCTTCCTACAAGCAAGACTTCGTTTCACGTAAATTCTGTCACCTTTCAGCTCAAACAAAGCTACATCGTTCAAGAAGCTCACAAGTTTCTCGCTCTTACCTGGAAAGCATTGCATATTAGAGGAACTGTGGTTTTTATCAGTTTCAGAAGAAGATTTGACCTAGATATGGTCCGTATGGGTAGGAAACACCGTTATTTTGTTCTGAAAACAGTCACGTTTTCTGCTCTATTAGAGACTCTTAGAAAGCAAGAGCTTGCTTCTTGCTCTAAAGCAGAGTGTGTTTCATGGATGAGAACTGTGCTGTGTGTTTCCCTTCAGAAATGGAGATAAACTCCAGGTTCAATGTCTTCCTACAAGCAAGACATCATTTCAGGTAACGCAGTCACTTTTCAGCTCAAATGAATATAAATCGTTTACAAAGATCACACGTTTCTCGCTCTTAACTGAATAGCATTGGATGTTAGATGACTTGTGGTTTGTATCAGTTTCAGAAGCAGAGTTGAACTAGCTATGGTCCGTATGTGTAGGTAACACCGTTCTTTTGTTCAGAGTACCCTCCAATTTCTGGCTCTATTAGAGACTCTAGAAAGGAAGAGCATGCTTCGTGCTCTAAAGCAGAGTGTGTTTCATGGATCAGAACTGTGCTGTGTGTTTCCCTTCAGAAATGGAGTTAAATCCCAGGCTCTGTGTCTTCCTACAAGCAAGTCATCATTTCAGGTAAACGCTGTCACTTTTCAGCTCAAATGAATAAAAATCGTTTACGAAGCTCACAGGTTTCTCGCTCTTAACTGAAAAGCATTGGATGTTAGAGGACCTGTGGTTTGTATCAGTTTCAGGAGCAGAGTTGAACTAGATATGGTCCATGTGTGTAGGAAATCCGGTTCTTTTATTCTGAGCACACTTTCAAGTTTCTGGCTCTATTATAGAGTCTAGAAAGCAAGAGCCTGCTTCGTGCTCTAAAGCAGAGTGTGTTTCATGGGTGAGAACTGTGCTTTGTGTTTCACTTCAGAAATGGCGTTAAATCCCCGCTCTGTGTCTTCCTACAAGCAAGACATCTTTTCAGGTAAACTCAGTCACTTTTCAGTCAAAGGAAGATACATCGTTCACAAAGCTCACACGTTTCTTGCTCTTAACTGGAAACCATTGCATGTTAATGGAACTGTGGTTTGTATCAGTTTCAGAAGAAGAGTTGACCTAGATATGGTCCGTATGTGTAGGAAACTCCGTTATTTTGTTCTGACCACATTCACGTTTCCTGCTGTATTAGAGACTCTTAGAAAGCAAGAGCATGCTTCTTGCTTTAAAGCAGAGTGTGTTTCATGGCTGAAAAGTGTGCTGAGTGTTTCCTTTCAGAAATGGAGTTAAATACCAGGCTCTGTGTCTTCCTACAAGCAAGACAACTTTACAGGTAAACGCAGTCACTTTTCAGCTCAAATGAATATAAATCGTTTACGAAGCTCACACGTTTTTTGCTCTTAACTGAATAGCATTGGATGTTAGATGACTTGTGGTTTCTATCAGTTTCAGAAGCAGAGTTGAACTAGCCATGATCCGTATGTGTCGGAAACACCATTCTTTTGTTCAGAGTACCCTCAAGATTCTGGATCTATTAGAGAGAGACTCTAGAAAGCAAGAGCTTGCTTCTTGCTCTAAAGCAGACTGTGTTTCATGGATGAGAACTGTGCTGGGTGTTTTCCTTCAGATATGGAGCTATATTCCAGTCTCTGTGTCTTTCTACAAGCAAGACATCATTTCAGGTAACGCAGTCACTTTTCAGCTCAAATGAATATAAATCGTTTACAAAGATCACACGTTTCTCGCTCTTAACTGAATAGCATTGGATGTTAGATGACTTGTGGTTTGTATCAGTTTCAGAAGCAGAGTTGAACTAGCTATGGTCCGTATGTGTAGGTAACACCGTTCTTTTGTTCAGAGTACCCTCCAATTTCTGGCTCTATTAGAGACTCTAGAAAGGAAGAGCATGCTTCGTGCTCTAAAGCAGAGTGTGTTTCATGGATCAGAACTGTGCTGTGTGTTTCCCTTCAGAAATGGAGTTAAATCTCAGGCCCTGTGTCTTCCTACAAGCAAGTCATCATTTCAGGTAAACGCTGTCACTTTTCAGCTCAAATGAATATAAATCGTTTACGAAGCTCACACGTTTCTCACTCTTAACTGAAAAGCATTGCATGTTAATGGAACTGTGCTTTGTATCAGTTGCAGAAGAAGAGTTGACCTAGATATGGTCCATATGTGTATGAAATACGGATATTTTGTTCTGACCACAGTCACTTTTCCTGCTGTATTAGAGACTCTTAGAAAGCAAGAGTGTGCCTCCTGCTCTAAAGCAGAGTGTGTTTCATGGATGAGAACTGTGCTGTGTGTTTCCCTTCTGAAGTGGAGTTAAATTCCAGGCTCTCTGTCTTCCTACAAGCAAGACATCATTTCAGGTAACGCAGTCACTTTTCAGCTAAGTGAATATAAATCGTTTACGAAGATCACACGTTTCTCGCTCTTAACTGAATAGCATTGGATGGTAGATGACTTGTGGTTTGTATCAGTTTCAGAAGCAGAGTAGAACTAGCTATGGTCGTTATGTGTATGAAACACCGTTCTTTTGTTCAGAGTACCCTCAAGTTTCTGGCTCTTTTAGAGACTCTAGAAAGAAAGAGCCTGCTCCATGCTCTAAAGCAAAGTGTGTTTCATGGATCAGAACTGTGCTGTGTGTTTCCCTTCAGAAATGGAGTTAAATCCAGGCTCTGTGTCTTCCTACAAGCAAGTCATCATTTCAGGTAAACGCTGTCACTTTTCAGCTCAAATGAATAAAAATCGTTTACGAAGCTCACAGGTTTCTCGCTCTTAACTGAAAAGCATTGGATGTTAGAGGACCTGTGGTTTGTATCAGTTTCAGGAGCAGAGTTGAACTAGATATGGTCCGTGTGTGTAGGAAATCCGGTTCTTTTATTCTGAGCACACTTTCAAGTTTCTGGCTCTATTATAGAGTCTAGAAAGCAAGAGCCTGCTTCGTGCTCTAAAGCAGAGTGTGTTTCATGGGTGAGAACTGTGCTTTGTGTTTCACTTCAGAAATGGCGTTAAATCCCCGCTCTGTGTCTTCCTACAAGCAAGACATCTTTTCAGGTAAACTCAGTCACTTTTCAGTCAAAGGAAGATACATCGTTCACAAAGCTCACACGTTTCTTGCTCTTAACTGGAAACCATTGCATGTTAATGGAACTGTGGTTTGTATCAGTTTCAGAAGAAGAGTTGACCTAGATATGGTCCGTATGTGTAGGAAACTCCGTTATTTTGTTCTGACCACATTCACGTTTCCTGCTGTATTAGAGACTCTTAGAAAGCAAGAGCATGCTTCTTGCTTTAAAGCAGAGTGTGTTTCATGGCTGAAAAGTGTGCTGAGTGTTTCCTTTCAGAAATGGAGTTAAATACCAGGCTCTGTGTCTTCCTACAAGCAAGACAACTTTACAGGTAAACGCAGTCACTTTTCAGCTCAAATGAATATAAATCGTTTACGAAGCTCACACGTTTTTTGCTCTTAACTGAATTGCATTGGATGTTAGATGACTTGTGGTTTCTATCAGTTTCAGAAGCAGAGTTGAACTAGCCATGATCTGTATGTGTCGGAAACACCGTTCTTTTGTTCAGAGTACCCTCAAGATTCTGGATCTATTAGAGAGAGACTCTAGAAAGCAAGAGCATGCTTCGTGCTCTAAAGCAGACTGTGTTTCATGGATGAGAACTGTGCTGTGTGTTTTCCTTCAGATATGGAGTTATATTCCAGTCTCTGTGTCTTTCTACAAGCAAGACATCATTTCAGGTAAACGCAGACACTTTTCAGCTCAAATGAATATAAATTGTTTACGAAGCTCACACGTTTCTTGCTCTAAACTGAAAAGCATTGGATGTTAGATGACTTGTGGTTTGTATCAGTTTCAGAAGCAGAATTGAACTAGCAATGGTCCGTATATGTAGGAAACACCGTTATTTTGTTCAGAGCACCCTCATGTTTCTGGCTCTATTAGAGACTCTAGAAAGCAAGAGCATGCCTCGTGCTCTAACACAGAGTGTGTTTCATGGATGAGAACTGTGCTGTGTGTTTCCCTTCAGAAATGGAATTAAATCATAGGCTCTGTATCTTCCTACAAGCAAGACTTCGTTTCACGTAAACTCTGTCACCTTTCACCTCAAACAAAGCTACATCGTTCAAGAAGCTCACAAGTTTCTCGCTCTTACCTGGAAAGCATTGCATATTAGAGGAACTGTGGTTTTCATCAGTTTCAGAAGAAGAGTTGACCTAGATATGGTCCGTATGGGTAGTAAACACCGTTATTTTGTTCTGAAAACAGTCACGTTTTCTGCTCTATTAGAGACTCTTAGAAAGCAAGAGCTTGCTTCTTGCTCTAAAGCAGAGTGTGTTTCATGGATGAGAACTGTGCTGTGTGTTTCCCTTCAGAAATGGAGATAAACTCCAGGTTCAATGTCTTCCTACAAGCAAGACATCATTTCAGGTAACGCAGTCACTTTTCAGCTCAAATGAATATAAATCGTTTACAAAGATCACACGTTTCTTGCTCTTAACTGAATAGCATTGGATGTTAGATGACTTGTGGTTTGTATCAGTTTCAGAAGCAGAGTTGAACTAGCTATGGTCCGTATGTGTAGGAAACACCGTTCTTTTGTTCAGAGTACCCTCCAATTTCTGGCTCTATTAGAGACTCTAGAAAGCAAGAGCATGCTCCGTGCTCTAAAGCAGAGTGTGTTTCATGGATCAGAACTGTGCTGTGTGTTTCCCTTCAGAAATGGAGTTAAATCTCAGGCGCTGTGTCTTCCTACAAGCAAGTCATCATTTCAGGTAAACGCTGTCACTTTTCAGCTCAAATGAATATAAATCATTTACGAAGCTCACACGTTTCTCGCTCTTAACTGAAAAGCATTGCATGTTAATGGAACTGTGCTTTGTATCAGTTGCAGAAGAAGAGTTGACCTAGATATGGTCCATATGTGTATGAAATACGGATATTTTGTTCTGACCACAGTCACTTTTCCTGCTGTGTTAGAGACTCTTAGAAAGCAAGAGTGTGCTTCCTGCTCCAAAGCAGACTGTGTTTCATGGATGAGAACTGTGCTGTGTGTTTCCCTTCTGAAATGGAGTTAAATTCCAGGCTCTCTGTCTTCCTACAAGCAAGACATCATTTCAGGTAAACGCTGTCACTTTTCAGTCAAAGGAAGATACATCCTTCACAAAGCTCACACGTTTCTCGCTCTTAACTGGAAACCATTGCATGTTAATCGAACTGTGGTTTTTATCAGTTTCAGAAGAAGAGTTGACCTAGATATGGTCCGTATGTGTAGGAAACACTGTTAATTTGTTCTGACCACAGTCACGTTTCCTGCTGTATTAGAGACTCTTAGGAAGCAAGAGCATGCTTCTTGCTTTAAAGCAGAGTGTGTTTCAGGGATGAGAACTGTGCTGTATGTTTCCCTTCAGAAATGGAGTTAAATCCCAGGCTCTGTGTCTTCCTACAAGCAAGACATCTTTTCAGGTAAACGCAGTCACTTTTCAGCTCAAAAGAATATAAATCGTTTACGAAGATCACACGTTTTTTGCTCTTAACTGAATAGCATTGGATGTTAAATGACTTGTGGTTTCTACCAGTTTCAGAAGCAGAGTTGAACTAGCTATGGTCCGTATGTGTAGGAAACACTGTTCTTTTGTTCAGAGTACCCTCAAGTTTCTAGATCTATTAGAGAATCTAGAAAGCAAGAGACTGCTTCGTGCTCTAAACAAGAGTGTGTTTCAAGGATGAAAACAGTGCTGTGTGTTTCCCTTCAGAAATGGAGTTAAATCCCAGGCTCTGTGTCTTCCTACAAGCAAGACATCTTTTCAGGTAAACTCAGTCACTTTTCAGCTCAAATGAATATAAATGCTTACGAAGCTCACAGGTTTCTCGCTCTCAACTGAAAAGCATTGGATGTTAGAGGACCTGTGGTTTGTATCAGTTTGAGGAGCAGAGTTGAACTAGATATGGTCCGTGTGTGTAGGAAAACCAGTTCTTTTATTCTGAGCACACTTTCAAGTTTCTGGCTCTATTATAGAGTCTAGAAAGCAAGAGCATGCTTCTTGCTCTAAAGCAGAGTGTGTTTCATGGATGAGAACTGTGCTGTGTGTTTCCCTTCAGAAATGGAGTTAAATCCCAGGCTCTGTGTCTTCCTACAAGCAAGACATCTTTTCAGGTAAACTCAGTCACTTTTCAGCTCAAAGGAAGATACATCGTTCACAAAGCTCACAGGTTTCTCGCTCTTAACTGGAAAGCATTGCATGTTAATGGAACTGTGGTTTGTATCAGTTTCAGAAGAAGAGTTGACCTAGATATGGTCCGTATGTGTAGGAAACACCGTTATTTTGTTCTGACCACAGTCACGTTTCCTGCTGTATTAGAGACTCTTAGAAAGCAAGTGTGTGCTTCTTTCTCTAAACAGAGTGTGTTTCTTGGATGAGAACTGTGCTGTGTGTTTCCCTTCAGAAATGGAGTTAAATTCCAGGCTCTGTGTCTTCCTACAAGCAAGACACCTTTTCAGGTGAACGCAGTCCCTTTTCAGCTCAAATGAATATAAATCGTTTATGAAGCTCACACGTTTTTTGCTCTGAACTGAATAGCATTGGATGTTAGATGACTTTTGCTTTGTATCAGTTTCAGAAGCAGAGTTGAACTAGCTATGGTCGGTATGTGTAGGAAACACCATTCTTTTGTTCAGAGTACCCTCAATTTTCTGGCTCTTTTAGAGACTCTAGAAAGAAAGAGCCTGCTCCATGCTCTAAAGCAGAGTGTGTTTCATGGATGAGAACTGTGCTTTGTGTTTCATTTCAGAAATGGCATTAAATCCCCGGCTCTGTGTCTTCCTACAAGCAAGACATCTTTTCAGGTAAACTCAGTCACTTTTCAGCTCAAAGGAAGCTACATCGTTTACGAAGCGCACACGTTTCTCGCTCTTAACTGGAAAGCATTGCATCTTAATGGAACTGTGCTTTGTATCAGTTTCAGAAGAAGAGATGACCTAGATATGGTCTGTATGTGTATGAAACACCGTTATTTTGTTCTGACCACAGTCAAGTTTCTGGCTCTATTATAGACTCTAGAAAGCAAGAGCATGCTTCTTGCTCTAAAGCAGAGTGTGTTTCAAGGATGAGAACAGTGCTGTGTGTTTCCCTTCAGAAATGGAGTTAAATCCCAGGCTCTGTGTCTTCCTACAAGCAAGACATCTTTTCAGGTAAACTCAGTCACTTTTCAGCTCAAATGAATATAAATGTTTACGAAGCTCACAGGTTTCTCGCTCTCAACTGAAAAGCATTGGATGTTAGAGGACCTGTGGTTTGTATCAGTTTGAGGAGCAGAGTTGAACTAGATATGGTCCGTGTGTGTAGGAAAACCAGTTCTTTTATTCTGAGCACACTTTCAAGTTTCTGGCTCTATTATAGACTCTAGAAAGCAAGAGCATGCTTCTTGCTCTAAAGCAGAGTGTGTTTAGGATGAGAACTGTGCTGTGTGTTTCCCTTCAGAAATGAAGTTAAATCCCAGGCTCTGTGTCTTCCTACAAGCAAGACATCGTTTCAGGTAAACTCAGTCACTTTTCAGCTCAAAGGAAGATACATCGTTCACAAAGCTCACACGTTTCTCGCTCTTAACTGGAAAGCATTGCATGTTAATGGAACTGTGGTTTGTATCAGTTTCAGAAGAAGAGATGACCTAGATATGGTCCGTATGTGTAGGAAACACCGTTATTTTGTTCTGACCACAGTCACGTTTCCTGCTGTATTAGAGACTCTTAGAAAGCAAGTGTGGGCTTCTTGCTCTAAACAGAGTGTGTTTCTTGGATGACAACTGTGCTGTGTGTTTCCCTTCAGAAATGGAGTCAAATTCCAGGCTCTGTGTCTTCCTACAAGCAAGACATCTTTTCAGGTAAACGCAGTCCCTTTTCAGCTCAAATGAATATAAATCGTTTATGAAGCTCACACGTTTTTTGCTCTAAATTGAATAGCATTGGATGTTAGATGACTTTTGGTTTGTATCAGTTTCAGAAGCAGAGTTGAACTAGCTATGGTCGGTATGTGTAGGAAACACCGTTCTTTTGTTCAGAGTACCCTCAATTTTCTGGCTCTTTTAGAGACTCAAGAAAGAAAGAGCCTGCTCCATGCTCTAAAGCAGAGTTTGTTTCATGGATGAGAACTGTGCTGTGTGTTTCCTTTCAGAAATGGAGTTAAATAACAGGCTCTGTGTCTTCCTACAAGCAAGACAACTTTTCAGGTAAACGCAGTCACTTTTCAGCTCAAATGAATATAAATCATTTACGAAGCTCACACGTTTTTTGCTCTTAACTGAATAGCATTGGATGTTAGATGACTTGTGGTTTCTATCAGTTTCAGAAGCAGAGTTGAACTAGCTATGATCCGTATGTGTAGGAAACACCGTTATTTTGTTCAGAGTACCCTCAAGATTCTGGATCTATTAGAGACTCTAGAAAGCAAGAGCCTGCTTCGTGCTCTAAAGCAGAGTGTGTTTCATGGATGAGAACTGTGCTTTGTGTTTCACTTCAGAAATGGCATTAAATCCCCGGCTCTGTGTCTTCCTACAAGCAAGACATCTTTTCAGGTAAACTCAGTCACTTTTCAGCTCAAAGGAAGCTACATCGTTTTCGAAGCGCACACGTTTCTTGCTCTTAACTGGAAAGCATTGCATCTTAATGGAACTGTGCTTTGTATCAGTTTCAGAAGAAGAGTTGACCTAGATATGGTCTGTATGTGTATGAAACACCGTTATTTTGTTCTGACCACAGTCACGTTTCCTGCTCTATTAGAGACTCTTAGAAAGCAAGAGTGTGCTTCTTGCTCTAAAGCAGAGTGTGTTTCATGGATGAGAACTGTGCTGTGTGTTTTCCTTCAGATATGGAGTTATATTCAAGTCTCTGTGTCTTCCTACAAGCAAGACATCATTTCAGGTAAACTCAGTCACTTTTCAGCTCAAATGAATATAAATGTTTACGAAGCTCACAGGTTTCTCGCTCTTAACTGAAAAGCATTGGATGTTAGAGGACCTGTGGTTTGTATCAGTTTGAGGAGCAGAGTTGAACTAGATATAGTCCGTGTGTGTAGGAAAACCAGTTCTTTTATTCTGAGCACACTTTCATGTTTCTGGCTCTATTATAGACTCTAGAAAGCAAGAGCATGCTTCTTGCTTTAAAGCAGAGTGTGTTTCATGGCTGAAAAGTGTGCTGAGTGTTTCCTTTCAGAAATGGAGTTAAATACCAGGCTCTGTGTCTTCCTACAAGCAAGACAACTTTACAGGTAAACGCAGTCACTTTTCAGCTCAAATGAATATAAATCGTTTACGAAGCTCACACGTTTTTTGCTCTTAACTGAATTGCATTGGATGTTAGATGACTTGTGGTTTCTATCAGTTTCAGAAGCAGAGTTGAACTAGCCATGATCTGTATGTGTCGGAAACACCGTTCTTTTGTTCAGAGTACCCTCAAGATTCTGGATCTATTAGAGAGAGACTCTAGAAAGCAAGAGCATGCTTCGTGCTCTAAAGCAGACTGTGTTTCATGGATGAGAACTGTGCTGTGTGTTTTCCTTCAGATATGGAGTTATATTCCAGTCTCTGTGTCTTCCTACAAGCAAGACATCATTTCAGGTAAATGCAGACACTTTTCAGCTCAAATGAATATAAATTGTTTACGAAGCTCACACGTTTCTTGCTCTAAACTGAAAAGCATTGGATGTTAGATGACTTGTGGTTTGTATCAGTTTCAGAAGCAGAATTGAACTAGCAATGGTCCGTATATGTAGGAAACACCGTTATTTTGTTCAGAGCACCCTCATGTTTCTGGCTCTATTAGAGACTCTAGAAAGCAAGAGCATGCCTCGTGCTCTAACACAGAGTGTGTTTCATGGATGAGAACTGTGCTGTGTGTTTCCCTTCAGAAATGGAATTAAATCATAGGCTCTGTATCTTCCTACAAGCAAGACTTCGTTTCACGTAAACTCTGTCACCTTTCACCTCAAACAAAGCTACATCGTTCAAGAAGCTCACAAGTTTCTCGCTCTTACCTGGAAAGCATTGCATATTAGAGGAACTGTGGTTTTCATCAGTTTCAGAAGAAGAGTTGACCTAGATATGGTCCGTATGGGTAGTAAACACCGTTATTTTGTTCTGAAAACAGTCACGTTTTCTGCTCTATTAGAGACTCTTAGAAAGCAAGAGCTTGCTTCTTGCTCTAAAGCAGAGTGTGTTTCATGGATGAGAACTGTGCTGTGTGTTTCCCTTCAGAAATGGAGATAAACTCCAGGTTCAATGTCTTCCTACAAGCAAGACATCATTTCAGGTAACGCAGTCACTTTTCAGCTCAAATGAATATAAATCGTTTACAAAGATCACACGTTTCTTGCTCTTAACTGAATAGCATTGGATGTTAGATGACTTGTGGTTTGTATCAGTTTCAGAAGCAGAGTTGAACTAGCTATGGTCCGTATGTGTAGGAAACACCGTTCTTTTGTTCAGAGTACCCTCCAATTTCTGGCTCTATTAGAGACTCTAGAAAGCAAGAGCATGCTCCGTGCTCTAAAGCAGAGTGTGTTTCATGGATCAGAACTGTGCTGTGTGTTTCCCTTCAGAAATGGAGTTAAATCTCAGGCGCTGTGTCTTCCTACAAGCAAGTCATCATTTCAGGTAAACGCTGTCACTTTTCAGCTCAAATGAATATAAATCATTTACGAAGCTCACACGTTTCTCGCTCTTAACTGAAAAGCATTGCATGTTAATGGAACTGTGCTTTGTATCAGTTGCAGAAGAAGAGTTGACCTAGATATGGTCCATATGTGTATGAAATACGGATATTTTGTTCTGACCACAGTCACTTTTCCTGCTGTGTTAGAGACTCTTAGAAAGCAAGAGTGTGCTTCCTGCTCCAAAGCAGACTGTGTTTCATGGATGAGAACTGTGCTGTGTGTTTCCCTTCTGAAATGGAGTTAAATTCCAGGCTCTCTGTCTTCCTACAAGCAAGACATCATTTCAGGTAAACGCTGTCACTTTTCAGTCAAAGGAAGATACATCCTTCACAAAGCTCACACGTTTCTCGCTCTTAACTGGAAACCATTGCATGTTAATCGAACTGTGGTTTTTATCAGTTTCAGAAGAAGAGTTGACCTAGATATGGTCCGTATGTGTAGGAAACACTGTTAATTTGTTCTGACCACAGTCACGTTTCCTGCTGTATTAGAGACTCTTAGGAAGCAAGAGCATGCTTCTTGCTTTAAAGCAGAGTGTGTTTCAGGGATGAGAACTGTGCTGTATGTTTCCCTTCAGAAATGGAGTTAAATCCCAGGCTCTGTGTCTTCCTACAAGCAAGACATCTTTTCAGGTAAACACAGTCACTTTTCAGCTCAAAAGAATATAAATCGTTTACGAAGATCACACGTTTTTTGCTCTTAACTGAATAGCATTGGATGTTAAATGACTTGTGGTTTCTACCAGTTTCAGAAGCAGAGTTGAACTAGCTATGGTCCGTATGTGTAGGAAACACTGTTCTTTTGTTCAGAGTACCCTCAAGTTTCTAGATCTATTAGAGAATCTAGAAAGCAAGAGACTGCTTCGTGCTCTAAACAAGAGTGTGTTTCAAGGATGAGAACAGTGCTGTGTGTTTCCCTTCAGAAATGGAGTTAAATCCCAGGCTCTGTGTCTTCCTACAAGCAAGACATCTTTTCAGGTAAACTCAGTCACTTTTCAGCTCAAATGAATATAAATGCTTACGAAGCTCACAGGTTTCTCGCTCTCAACTGAAAAGCATTGGATGTTAGAGGACCTGTGGTTTGTATCAGTTTGAGGAGCAGAGTTGAACTAGATATGGTCCGTGTGTGTAGGAAAACCAGTTCTTTTATTCTGAGCACACTTTCAAGTTTCTGGCTCTATTATAGAGTCTAGAAAGCAAGAGCATGCTTCTTGCTCTAAAGCAGAGTGTGTTTCATGGATGAGAACTGTGCTGTGTGTTTCCCTTCAGAAATGGAGTTAAATCCCAGGCTCTGTGTCTTCCTACAAGCAAGACATCTTTTCAGGTAAACTCAGTCACTTTTCAGCTCAAAGGAAGATACATCGTTCACAAAGCTCACAGGTTTCTCGCTCTTAACTGGAAAGCATTGCATGTTAATGGAACTGTGGTTTGTATCAGTTTCAGAAGAAGAGTTGACCTAGATATGGTCCGTATGTGTAGGAAACACCGTTATTTTGTTCTGACCACAGTCACGTTTCCTGCTGTATTAGAGACTCTTAGAAAGCAAGTGTGTGCTTCTTTCTCTAAACAGAGTGTGTTTCTTGGATGAGAACTGTGCTGTGTGTTTCCCTTCAGAAATGGAGTTAAATTCCAGGCTCTGTGTCTTCCTACAAGCAAGACACCTTTTCAGGTGAACGCAGTCCCTTTTCAGCTCAAATGAATATAAATCGTTTATGAAGCTCACACGTTTTTTGCTCTGAACTGAATAGCATTGGATGTTAGATGACTTTTGCTTTGTATCAGTTTCAGAAGCAGAGTTGAACTAGCTATGGTCGGTATGTGTAGGAAACACCATTCTTTTGTTCAGAGTACCCTCAATTTTCTGGCTCTTTTAGAGACTCTAGAAAGAAAGAGCCTGCTCCATGCTCTAAAGCAGAGTGTGTTTCATGGATGAGAACTGTGCTTTGTGTTTCATTTCAGAAATGGCATTAAATCCCCGGCTCTGTGTCTTCCTACAAGCAAGACATCTTTTCAGGTAAACTCAGTCACTTTTCAGCTCAAAGGAAGCTACATCGTTTACGAAGCGCACACGTTTCTCGCTCTTAACTGGAAAGCATTGCATCTTAATGGAACTGTGCTTTGTATCAGTTTCAGAAGAAGAGATGACCTAGATATGGTCTGTATGTGTATGAAACACCGTTATTTTGTTCTGACCACAGTCAAGTTTCTGGCTCTATTATAGACTCTAGAAAGCAAGAGCATGCTTCTTGCTCTAAAGCAGAGTGTGTTTCAAGGATGAGAACAGTGCTGTGTGTTTCCCTTCAGAAATGGAGTTAAATCCCAGGCTCTGTGTCTTCCTACAAGCAAGACATCTTTTCAGGTAAACTCAGTCACTTTTCAGCTCAAATGAATATAAATGTTTACGAAGCTCACAGGTTTCTCGCTCTCAACTGAAAAGCATTGGATGTTAGAGGACCTGTGGTTTGTATCAGTTTGAGGAGCAGAGTTGAACTAGATATGGTCCGTGTGTGTAGGAAAACCAGTTCTTTTATTCTGAGCACACTTTCAAGTTTCTGGCTCTATTATAGACTCTAGAAAGCAAGAGCATGCTTCTTGCTCTAAAGCAGAGTGTGTTTAGGATGAGAACTGTGCTGTGTGTTTCCCTTCAGAAATGAAGTTAAATCCCAGGCTCTGTGTCTTCCTACAAGCAAGACATCGTTTCAGGTAAACTCAGTCACTTTTCAGCTCAAAGGAAGATACATCGTTCACAAAGCTCACACGTTTCTCGCTCTTAACTGGAAAGCATTGCATGTTAATGGAACTGTGGTTTGTATCAGTTTCAGAAGAAGAGATGACCTAGATATGGTCCGTATGTGTAGGAAACACCGTTATTTTGTTCTGACCACAGTCACGTTTCCTGCTGTATTAGAGACTCTTAGAAAGCAAGTGTGGGCTTCTTGCTCTAAACAGAGTGTGTTTCTTGGATGACAACTGTGCTGTGTGTTTCCCTTCAGAAATGGAGTCAAATTCCAGGCTCTGTGTCTTCCTACAAGCAAGACATCTTTTCAGGTAAACGCAGTCCCTTTTCAGCTCAAATGAATATAAATCGTTTATGAAGCTCACACGTTTTTTGCTCTAAATTGAATAGCATTGGATGTTAGATGACTTTTGGTTTGTATCAGTTTCAGAAGCAGAGTTGAACTAGCTATGGTCGGTATGTGTAGGAAACACCGTTCTTTTGTTCAGAGTACCCTCAATTTTCTGGCTCTTTTAGAGACTCAAGAAAGAAAGAGCCTGCTCCATGCTCTAAAGCAGAGTTTGTTTCATGGATGAGAACTGTGCTGTGTGTTTCCTTTCAGAAATGGAGTTAAATAACAGGCTCTGTGTCTTCCTACAAGCAAGACAACTTTTCAGGTAAACGCAGTCACTTTTCAGCTCAAATGAATATAAATCATTTACGAAGCTCACACGTTTTTTGCTCTTAACTGAATAGCATTGGATGTTAGATGACTTGTGGTTTCTATCAGTTTCAGAAGCAGAGTTGAACTAGCTATGATCCGTATGTGTAGGAAACACCGTTATTTTGTTCAGAGTACCCTCAAGATTCTGGATCTATTAGAGACTCTAGAAAGCAAGAGCCTGCTTCGTGCTCTAAAGCAGAGTGTGTTTCATGGATGAGAACTGTGCTTTGTGTTTCACTTCAGAAATGGCATTAAATCCCCGGCTCTGTGTCTTCCTACAAGCAAGACATCTTTTCAGGTAAACTCAGTCACTTTTCAGCTCAAAGGAAGCTACATCGTTTTCGAAGCGCACACGTTTCTTGCTCTTAACTGGAAAGCATTGCATCTTAATGGAACTGTGCTTTGTATCAGTTTCAGAAGAAGAGTTGACCTAGATATGGTCTGTATGTGTATGAAACACCGTTATTTTGTTCTGACCACAGTCACGTTTCCTGCTCTATTAGAGACTCTTAGAAAGCAAGAGTGTGCTTCTTGCTCTAAAGCAGAGTGTGTTTCATGGATGAGAACTGTGCTGTGTGTTTTCCTTCAGATATGGAGTTATATTCCAGTCTCTGTGTCTTCCTACAAGCAAGACATCATTTCAGGTAAACTCAGTCACTTTTCAGCTCAAATGAATATAAATGTTTACGAAGCTCACAGGTTTCTCGCTCTTAACTGAAAAGCATTGGATGTTAGAGGACCTGTGGTTTGTATCAGTTTGAGGAGCAGAGTTGAACTAGATATAGTCCGTGTGTGTAGGAAAACCAGTTCTTTTATTCTGAGCACACTTTCATGTTTCTGGCTCTATTATAGACTCTAGAAAGCAAGAGCATGCTTCTTGCTCTAAAGCAGAGTGTGTTTCATGGATGAGAACTGTGCTGTGTGTTTTCCTTCAGATATGGAGTTATATTCCAGTCTCTGTGTCTTCCTACAAGCAAGACATCATTTCAGGTAAACGCAGACACTTTTCAGCTCAAATGAATATAAATCGTTTACGAAGCTCACACGTTTCTTGCTCTAAACTGAAAAGCATTGGATGTTAGATGACTTGTGGTTTGTATCAGTTTCAGAAGCAGAATTGAACTAGCAATGGTCCGTATATGTAGGAAACACCGTTTTTTTGTTCAGAGCACCCTCATGTTTCTGGCTCTATTAGAGACTCTAGAAAGCAAGAGCATGCTTCGTGCTCTAAAGCAGAGTGTGTTTCATGGATGAGAACTGTGCTGTGTGTTTTCCTTCAGATATGGAGTTATATTCCAGTCTCTGTGTCTTCCTACAAGCAAGACATCATTTCAGGTAAACGCAGACACTTTTCAGCTCAAATGAATATAAATCGTTTACGAATCTCACACGTTTCTTGCTCTAAACTGAAAAGCATTGGATGTTAGATGACTTGTGGTTTGTATCAGTTTCAGAAGCAGAATTGAACTAGCAATGGTCCGTATATGTAGGAAACACCGTTATTTTGTTCAGAGCACCCTCATGTTTCTGGCTCTATTAGATAATCTAGAAAGCAAGAGCATGCCTCCTGCTCTAACACAGAGTGTGTTTCATGGATGAGAACTGTGCTGTGTGTTTCCCTTCAGAAATGGAATTAAATCACAGGCTCTGTATCTTCCTACAAGCAAGACTTCGTTTCACGTAAACTCTGTCACCTTTCAGCTCAAACAAAGCTACATCGTTCAAGAAGCTCACAAGTTTCTCGCTCTTACCTGGAAAGCATTGCATATTAGAGGAACTGTGGTTTTTATCAGTTTCAGAAGAAGAGTTGACCTAGATATGGTCCGTATGGGTAGGAAACACCGTTATTTTGTTCTGACCACAGTCTCGTTTCCTGCTGTATTAGAGACTCTTAGGAAGCAAGAGCATGCTTCTTGCTTTAAAGCAGAGTGTGTTTCAGGGAAGAGAACTGTGCTGTATGTTTCCCTTCAGAAATGGAGTTAAATCCCAGGCTCTGTGTCTTCCTACAAGCAAGACATCTTTTCAGGTAAACGCAGTCACTTTTCAGCTCAAATGAATATAAATCGTTTACGAAGATCACACGTTTTTTGCTCTTAACTGAATAGCATTGGATGTTAAATGACTTGTGGTTTCTATCAGTTTCAGAAGCAGAGTTGAAGTAGCTATGGTCCGTATGAGTAGGAAACACTGTTCTTTTGTTCATAGTACCCTCAAGTTTCTAGATCTATTAGAGAATCTAGAAAGCAAGAGCCTCCTTCGTGCTCTAAAGCAGAGTGTGCTTCAAGGATGAGAACAGTGCTGTGTGTTTCCCTTCAGAAATGGAGTTATATTCCAGTCTCTGTGTCTTCCTACAAGCAAGACATCATTTCAGGTAAACGCAGACACTTTTCAGCTCAAATGAATATAAATCGTTTACGAAGCTCACACGTTTCTTGCTCTAAACTGAAAAGCATTGGATGTTAGATGACTTGTGGTTTGTATCAGTTTCAGAAGCAGAATTGAACTAGCAATGGTCCGTATATGTAGGAAACACCGTTATTTTGTTCAGAGCACCCTCATGTTTCTGGCTCTATTAGAGACTCTAGAAGCAAGAGCATGCTTCGTGCTCTAAACAGAGTGTGTTTCTTGGATGAGAACTGTGCTGTGTGTTTCCCTTCAGAAATGGAGTTAAATTCCAGGCTCTGTGTCTTCCTACAAGCAAGACATCTTTTCAGGTAAACGCAGTCCCTTTTCAGCTCAAATGAATTTAAATCGTTTATGAAGCTCACACGTTTTTTGCTCTAAACTGAATAGCATTGGATGTTAGATGATTTTTGGTTTGTATCAGTTTCAGAAGCAGAGTTGAACTAGCTATAGTCGGTATGTGTAGGAAACACCGTTCTTTTGTTCAGAGTACCCTCAATTTTCTGGCTCTTTTAGAGACTCTAGAAAGCAAGAGCCTGCTCCATGCTCTAAAGCAGAGTGTGTTTCATGGATGAGAACTGTGCTGTGTGTTTTCCTTCAGATATGGAGTTATATTCCAGTCTGTGTCTTCCTACAAGCAAGACATCATTTCAGGTAAACGCAGACACTTTTCAGCTCAAATGAATATAAATCGTTTACGAAGCTCACACGTTTCTTGCTCTAAACTGAAAAGCATTGGATGTTAGATGACTTGTGGTTTGTATCAGTTTCAGAAGCAGAATTGAACGAGCAATGGTCCGTATATGAAGGAAACACCGTTATTTTGTTCAGAGCACCCTCATGTTTCTGGCTCTATTAGATAATCTAGAAAGCAAGAGCATGCCTCCTGCTCTAACACAGAGTGTGTTTCATGGATGAGAACTGTGCTGTGTGTTTCCCTTCAGAAATGGAATTAAATCACAGGCTCTGTATCTTCCTACAAGCAAGACTTCGTTTCACGTAAACTCTGTCACCTTTCAGCTCAAACAAAGCTACATCGTTCAAGAAGCTCACAAGTTTCTCGCTCTTACCTGGAAAGCATTGCATATTAGAGGATCTGTGGTTTTTATCAGTTTCCGAAGAAGAGTTGACCTAGATATGGTCCGTATGGGTAGGAAACACCGTTATTTTGTTCTGAAAACAGTCACGTTTTCTGCTCTATTAGAGACTCTTAGAAAGCAAGAGCTTGCTTCTTGCTCTAAAGCAGAGTGTGTTTCATGGATGAGAACTGTGCTGTGTGTTTCCCTTCAGAAATGGAGATAAACTCCAGGTTCAATGTCTTCCTACAAGCAAAACATAATTTCAGGTAACGCAGTCACTTTTCAGCTCAAATGAATATAAATCGTTTACAAAGATCACACGTTTCTTGCTCTTAACTGAATAGCATTGGATGTTAGATGACTTGTGGTTTGTATCAGTTTCAGAAGCAGAGTTGAACTAGCTATGGTCCGTATGTGTAGGAAACACCGTTCTTTTGTTCAGAGTACCCTCCAATTTCTGGCTCTATTAGAGACTCTAGAAAGCAAGAGCATGGTCCGTGCTCTAAAGCAGAGTGTGTTTCATGGATGAGAACTGTGCTTTGTGTTTCACTTCAGAAATGGCATTAAATCCCCGGCTCTGTGTCTTCCTACAAGCAAGACATCTTTTCAGGTAAACTCAGTCACTTTTCAGCTCAAAGGAAGCTACATCGTTTTCGAAGCGCACACGTTTCTTGCTCTTAACTGGAAAGCATTGCATCTTAATGGAACTGTGCTTTGTATCAGTTTCAGAAGAAGAGTTGACCTAGATATGGTCTGTATGTGTATGAAACACCGTTATTTTGTTCTGACCACAGTCACGTTTCCTGCTCTATTAGAGACTCTTAGAAAGCAAGAGTGTGCTTCTTGCTCTAAAGCAGAGTGTGTTTCATGGATGAGAACTGTGCTGTGTGTTTTCCTTCAGATATGGAGTTATATTCCAGTCTCTGTGTCTTCCTACAAGCAAGACATCATTTCAGGTAAACTCAGTCACTTTTCAGCTCAAATGAATATAAATGTTTACGAAGCTCACAGGTTTCTCGCTCTTAACTGAAAAGCATTGGATGTTAGAGGACCTGTGGTTTGTATCAGTTTGAGGAGCAGAGTTGAACTAGATATAGTCCGTGTGTGTAGGAAAACCAGTTCTTTTATTCTGAGCACACTTTCATGTTTCTGGCTCTATTATAGACTCTAGAAAGCAAGAGCATGCTTCTTGCTCTAAAGCAGAGTGTGTTTCATGGATGAGAACTGTGCTGTGTGTTTTCCTTCAGATATGGAGTTATATTCCAGTCTCTGTGTCTTCCTACAAGCAAGACATCATTTCAGGTAAACGCAGACACTTTTCAGCTCAAATGAATATAAATCGTTTACGAAGCTCACACGTTTCTTGCTCTAAACTGAAAAGCATTGGATGTTAGATGACTTGTGGTTTGTATCAGTTTCAGAAGCAGAATTGAACTAGCAATGGTCCGTATATGTAGGAAACACCGTTTTTTTGTTCAGAGCACCCTCATGTTTCTGGCTCTATTAGAGACTCTAGAAAGCAAGAGCATGCTTCGTGCTCTAAAGCAGAGTGTGTTTCATGGATGAGAACTGTGCTGTGTGTTTTCCTTCAGATATGGAGTTATATTCCAGTCTCTGTGTCTTCCTACAAGCAAGACATCATTTCAGGTAAACGCAGACACTTTTCAGCTCAAATGAATATAAATCGTTTACGAATCTCACACGTTTCTTGCTCTAAACTGAAAAGCATTGGATGTTAGATGACTTGTGGTTTGTATCAGTTTCAGAAGCAGAATTGAACTAGCAATGGTCCGTATATGTAGGAAACACCGTTATTTTGTTCAGAGCACCCTCATGTTTCTGGCTCTATTAGATAATCTAGAAAGCAAGAGCATGCCTCCTGCTCTAACACAGAGTGTGTTTCATGGATGAGAACTGTGCTGTGTGTTTCCCTTCAGAAATGGAATTAAATCACAGGCTCTGTATCTTCCTACAAGCAAGACTTCGTTTCACGTAAACTCTGTCACCTTTCAGCTCAAACAAAGCTACATCGTTCAAGAAGCTCACAAGTTTCTCGCTCTTACCTGGAAAGCATTGCATATTAGAGGAACTGTGGTTTTTATCAGTTTCAGAAGAAGAGTTGACCTAGATATGGTCCGTATGGGTAGGAAACACCGTTATTTTGTTCTGACCACAGTCTCGTTTCCTGCTGTATTAGAGACTCTTAGGAAGCAAGAGCATGCTTCTTGCTTTAAAGCAGAGTGTGTTTCAGGGAAGAGAACTGTGCTGTATGTTTCCCTTCAGAAATGGAGTTAAATCCCAGGCTCTGTGTCTTCCTACAAGCAAGACATCTTTTCAGGTAAACGCAGTCACTTTTCAGCTCAAATGAATATAAATCGTTTACGAAGATCACACGTTTTTTGCTCTTAACTGAATAGCATTGGATGTTAAATGACTTGTGGTTTCTATCAGTTTCAGAAGCAGAGTTGAAGTAGCTATGGTCCGTATGAGTAGGAAACACTGTTCTTTTGTTCAGAGTACCCTCAAGTTTCTAGATCTATTAGAGAATCTAGAAAGCAAGAGCCTCCTTCGTGCTCTAAAGCAGAGTGTGCTTCAAGGATGAGAACAGTGCTGTGTGTTTCCCTTCAGAAATGGAGTTAAATCCCAGGCTCTGTGTCTTCCTACAAGCAAGACATCTTTTCAGGTAAACTCAGTCACTTTTCAGCTCAAATGAATATAAATGTTTACGAAGCTCACAGGTTTCTCGCTCAAAACTGAAAAGCATTGGATGTTAGAGGACCTGTGGTTTGTATCAGTTTGAGGAGCAGAGTTGAACTAGATATGGTCCGTGTGTGTAGGAAAACCAGTTCTTTTATTCTGAGCACACTTTCAAGTTTCTGGCTCTATTATAGACTCTAGAAAGCAAGAGCATGCTTCTTGCTCTAAAGCAGAGTGTGTTTCATGGATGAGAACTGTACTGTGTGTTTTCCTTCAGATATGGAGTTATATTCCAGTCTCTGTGTCTTCCTACAAGCAAGACATCATTTCAGGTAAACGCAGACACTTTTCAGCTCAAATGAATATAAATCGTTTACGAAGCTCACACGTTTCTTGCTCTAAACTGAAAAGCATTGGATGTTAGATGACTTGTGGTTTGTATCAGTTTCAGAAGCAGAATTGAACTAGCAATGGTCCGTATATGTAGGAAACACCGTTATTTTGTTCAGAGCACCCTCATGTTTCTGGCTCTATTAGAGACTCTAGAAGCAAGAGCATGCTTCGTGCTCTAAACAGAGTGTGTTTCTTGGATGAGAACTGTGCTGTGTGTTTCCCTTCAGAAATGGAGTTAAATTCCAGGCTCTGTGTCTTCCTACAAGCAAGACATCTTTTCAGGTAAACGCAGTCCCTTTTCAGCTCAAATGAATTTAAATCGTTTATGAAGCTCACACGTTTTTTGCTCTAAACTGAATAGCATTGGATGTTAGATGATTTTTGGTTTGTATCAGTTTCAGAAGCAGAGTTGAACTAGCTATAGTCGGTATGTGTAGGAAACACCGTTCTTTTGTTCAGAGTACCCTCAATTTTCTGGCTCTTTTAGAGAATCTAGAAAGCAAGAGCCTGCTCCATGCTCTAAAGCAGAGTGTGTTTCATGGATGAGAACTGTGCTGTGTGTTTTCCTTCAGATATGGAGTTATATTCCAGTCTGTGTCTTCCTACAAGCAAGACATCATTTCAGGTAAACGCAGACACTTTTCAGCTCAAATGAATATAAATCGTTTACGAAGCTCACACGTTTCTTGCTCTAAACTGAAAAGCATTGGATGTTAGATGACTTGTGGTTTGTATCAGTTTCAGAAGCAGAATTGAACGAGCAATGGTCCGTATATGAAGGAAACACCGTTATTTTGTTCAGAGCACCCTCATGTTTCTGGCTCTATTAGATAATCTAGAAAGCAAGAGCATGCCTCCTGCTCTAACACAGAGTGTGTTTCATGGATGAGAACTGTGCTGTGTGTTTCCCTTCAGAAATGGAATTAAATCACAGGCTCTGTATCTTCCTACAAGCAAGACTTCGTTTCACGTAAACTCTGTCACCTTTCAGCTCAAACAAAGCTACATCGTTCAAGAAGCTCACAAGTTTCTCGCTCTTACCTGGAAAGCATTGCATATTAGAGGATCTGTGGTTTTTATCAGTTTCCGAAGAAGAGTTGACCTAGATATGGTCCGTATGGGTAGGAAACACCGTTATTTTGTTCTGAAAACAGTCACGTTTTCTGCTCTATTAGAGACTCTTAGAAAGCAAGAGCTTGCTTCTTGCTCTAAAGCAGAGTGTGTTTCATGGATGAGAACTGTGCTGTGTGTTTCCCTTCAGAAATGGAGATAAACTCCAGGTTCAATGTCTTCCTACAAGCAAAACATAATTTCAGGTAACGCAGTCACTTTTCAGCTCAAATGAATATAAATCGTTTACAAAGATCACACGTTTCTCGCTCTTAACTGAATAGCATTGGATGTTAGATGACTTGTGGTTTGTATCAGTTTCAGAAGCAGAGTTGAACTAGCTATGGTCCGTATGTGTAGGAAACACCGTTCTTTTGTTCAGAGTACCCTCCAATTTCTGGCTCTATTAGAGACTCTAGAAAGCAAGAGCATGGTCCGTGCTCTAAAGCAGAGTGTTTTTCATGGATCAGAACTGTGCTGTGTGTTTCCCTTCAGAAATGGAGTTAAATCTCAGGCGCTGTGTCTTCCTACAAGCAAGTCATCATTTCAGGTAAACGCTGTCACTTTTCAGCTCAAATGAATATAAATCGTTTACGAAGCTCACACGTTTCTCGCTCTTAACTGAAAAGCATTGCATGTTAATGGAACTGTGCTTTGTATCAGTTGCAGAAGAAGAGTTGACCTAGATATGGTCCATATGTGTATGAAATACGGATATTTTGTTCTGACCACAGTCACTTTTCCTGCTGTGTTAGAGACTCTTAGAAAGCAAGAGTGTGCTTCCTGCTCCAAAGCAGACTGTGTTTCATGGATGAGAACTGTGCTGTGTGTTTCCCTTCTGAAATGGAGTTAAATTCCAGGCTCTCTGTCTTCCTACAAGCAAGACATCATTTCAGGTAAACGCTGTCACTTTTCAGTCAAAGGAAGATACATCCTTCACAAAGCTCACACGTTTCTCGCTCTTAACTGGAAACCATTGCATGTTAATCGAACTGTGGTTTTTATCAGTTTGGGAAGAAGAGTTGACCTAGATATGGTCCGTATGTGTAGGAAACACCGTTATTTTGTTCTGACCACAGTCACGTTTCCTACTGTATTAGAGACTCTTAGGAAGCAAGAGCATGCTTCTTGCTTTAAAGCAGAGTGTGTTTCAGGGATGAGAACTGTGCTGTATGTTTCCCTTCAGAAATCGAGTTAAATCCCAGGCTCTGTGTCTTCCTACAAGCAAGACATCTTTTCAGGTAAACGCAGTCACTTTTCAGCTCAAATGAATATAAATCGTTTACGAAGATCACACGTTTTTTGCTCTTAACTGAATAGCATTGGATGTTAAATGACTTGTGGTTTCTATCAGTTTCAGAAGCAGAGTTGAACTAGCTATGGTCCGTATGTGTAGGAAACACTGTTCTTTTGTTCAGAGTACCCTCAAGTTTCTAGATCTATTAGAGAATCTAGAAAGCAAGAGCCTGCTTCGTGCTCTAAAGCAGAGTGTGTTTCAAGGATGAGAACAGTGCTGTGTGTTTCCCTTCAGAAATGGAGTTAAATCCCAGGCTCTGTGTCTTCCTACAAGCAAGACATCTTTTCAGGTAAACTCAGTCACTTTTCAGCTCAAATGAATATAAATGCTTACGAAGCTCACAGGTTTCTCGCTCTCAAGTAAAAAGCATTGGATGTTAGAGGACCTGTGGTTTGTATCAGTTTGAGGAGCAGAGTTGAACTAGATATGGTCCGTGTGTGTAGGAAAACCAGTTCTTTTATTCTGAGCACACTTTCAAGTTTCTGGCTCTATTATAGACTCTAGAAAGCAAGAGCATGCTTCTTGCTCTATAGCAGAGTGTGTTTCATGGATGAGAACTGTGCTGTGTGTTTCCCTTCAGAAATGGAGTTAAATTCCAGGCTCTGTGTCTTCCTACAAGCAAGACATCTTTTCAGGTAAACTCAGTCACTTTTCAGCTCAAAGGAAGATACATCGTTCACAAAGCTCACACGTTTCTCGCTCTTAACTGGAAAGCATTGCATGTTAGAGGAACTGTGGTTTGTATCAGTTTCAGAAGAAGAGTTGACCAAGATATGGTCCGTATGTGTAGGAAACACCTTTATTTTGTTCTGACCACAGTCACGTTTCCTGCTGTATTAGAGACTCTTAGAAAGCAAGTGTGTGCTTCTTGCTCTAAACAGAGTGTGTTTCTTGGATGAGAACTGTGCTGTGTGTTTCCCTTCAGAAAAGGAGTCAAATTCCAGGCTCTGTGTCTTCCTACAAGCAAGACATCATTTCAGGTAAACGCAGACACTTTTCAGCTCAAATGAATATAAATCGTTTACGAAGCTCACACGTTTCTTGCTCTAAACTGAAAAGCATTGGATGTTAGATGACTTGTGGTTTGTATCAGTTTCAGAAGCAGAATTGAACGAGCAATGGTCCGTATATGTAGGAAACACCGTTATTTTGTTCAGAGCACCCTCATGTTTCTGGCTCTATTAGATAATCTAGAAAGCAAGAGCATGCCTCCTGCTCTAACACAGAGTGTGTTCCATGGATGAGAACTGTGCTGTGTGTTTCCCTTCAGAAATGGAATTAAATCACAGGCTCTGTATCTTCCTACAAGCAAGACTTCGTTTCACGTAAACTCTGTCACCTTTCAGCTCAAACAAAGCTACATCGTTCAAGAAGCTCACAAGTTTCTCGCTCTTACCTGGAAAGCATTGCATATTAGAGGATCTGTGGTTTTTATCAGTTTCCGAAGAAGAGTTGACCTAGATATGGTCCGTATGGGTAGGAAACACCGTTATTTTGTTCTGAAAACAGTCACGTTTTCTGCTCTATTAGAGACTCTTAGAAAGCAAGAGCTTGCTTCTTGCTCTAAAGCAGAGTGTGTTTCATGGATGAGAACTGTGCTGTGTGTTTCCCTTCAGAAATGGAGATAAACTCCAGGTTCAATGTCTTCCTACAAGCAAGACATAATTTCAGGTAACGCAGTCACTTTTCAGCTCAAATGAATATAAATCGTTTACAAAGATCACACGTTTCTCGCTCTTAACTGAATAGCATTGGATGTTAGATGACTTGTGGTTTGTATCAGTTTCAGAAGCAGAGTTGAACTAGCTATGGTCCGTATGTGTAGGAAACACCGTTCTTTTGTTCAGAGTTCCCTCCAATTTCTGGCTCTATTAGAGACTCTAGAAAGCAAGAGCATGGTCCGTGCTCTAAAGCAGAGTGTTTTTCATGGATCAGAACTGTGCTGTGTGTTTCCCTTCAGAAATGGAGTTAAATCTCAGGCGCTGTGTCTTCCTACAAGCAAGTCATCATTTCAGGTAAACGCTGTCACTTTTCAGCTCAAATGAATATAAATCGTTTACGAAGCTCACACGTTTCTCGCTCTTAACTGAAAAGCATTGCATGTTAATGGAACTGTGCTTTGTATCAGTTGCAGAAGAAGAGTTGACCTAGATATGGTCCATATGTGTATGAAATACGGATATTTTGTTCTGACCACAGTCACTTTTCCTGCTGTGTTAGAGACTCTTAGAAAGCAAGAGTGTGCTTCCTGCTCCAAAGCAGACTGTGTTTCATGGATGAGAACTGTGCTGTGTGTTTCCCTTCTGAAATGGAGTTAAATTCCAGGCTCTCTGTCTTCCTACAAGCAAGACATCATTTCAGGTAAACGCTGTCACTTTTCAGTCAAAGGAAGATACATCCTTCACAAAGCTCACACGTTTCTCGCTCTTAACTGGAAACCATTGCATGTTAATCGAACTGTGGTTTTTATCAGTTTGGGAAGAAGAGTTGACCTAGATATGGTCCGTATGTGTAGGAAACACCGTTATTTTGTTCTGACCACAGTCACGTTTCCTGCTGTATTAGAGACTCTTAGGAAGCAAGAGCATGCTTCTTGCTTTAAAGCAGAGTGTGTTTCAGGGATGAGAACTGTGCTGTATGTTTCCCTTCAGAAATGGAGTTAAATCCCAGGCTCTGTGTCTTCCTACAAGCAAGACATCTTTTCAGGTAAACGCAGTCACTTTTCAGCTCAAATGAATATAAATCGTTTACGAAGATCACACGTTTTTTGCTCTTAACTGAATAGCATTGGATGTTAAATGACTTGTGGTTTCTATCAGTTTCAGAAGCAGAGTTGAACTAGCTATGGTCCGTATGTGTAGGAAACACTGTTCTTTTGTTCAGAGTACCCTCAAGTTTCTAGATCTATTAGAGAATCTAGAAAGCAAGAGCCTGCTTCGTGCTCTAAAGCAGAGTGTGTTTCAAGGATGAGAACAGTGCTGTGTGTTTCCCTTCAGAAATGGAGTTAAATCCCAGGCTCTGTGTCTTCCTACAAGCAAGACATCTTTTCAGGTAAACTCAGTCACTTTTCAGCTCAAATGAATATAAATGCTTACGAAGCTCACAGGTTTCTCGCTCTCAAGTAAAAAGCATTGGATGTTAGAGGACCTGTGGTTTGTATCAGTTTGAGGAGCAGAGTTGAACTAGATATGGTCCGTGTGTGTAGGAAAACCAGTTCTTTTATTCTGAGCACACTTTCAAGTTTCTGGCTCTATTATAGACTCTAGAAAGCAAGAGCATGCTTCTTGCTCTATAGCAGAGTGTGTTTCATGGATGAGAACTGTGCTGTGTGTTTCCCTTCAGAAATGGAGTTAAATTCCAGGCTCTGTGTCTTCCTACAAGCAAGACATCTTTTCAGGTAAACTCAGTCACTTTTCAGCTCAAAGGAAGATACATCGTTCACAAAGCTCACACGTTTCTCGCTCTTAACTGGAAAGCATTGCATGTTAGAGGAACTGTGGTTTGTATCAGTTTCAGAAGAAGAGTTGACCAAGATATGGTCCGTATGTGTAGGAAACACCTTTATTTTGTTCTGACCACAGTCACGTTTCCTGCTGTATTAGAGACTCTTAGAAAGCAAGTGTGTGCTTCTTGCTCTAAACAGAGTGTGTTTCTTGGATGAGAACTGTGCTGTGTGTTTCCCTTCAGAAAAGGAGTCAAATTCCAGGCTCTGTGTCTTCCTACAAGCAAGACATCATTTCAGGTAAACGCAGACACTTTTCAGCTCAAATGAATATAAATCGTTTACGAAGCTCACACGTTTCTTGCTCTAAACTGAAAAGCATTGGATGTTAGATGACTTGTGGTTTGTATCAGTTTCAGAAGCAGAATTGAACGAGCAATGGTCCGTATATGTAGGAAACACCGTTATTTTGTTCAGAGCACCCTCATGTTTCTGGCTCTATTAGATAATCTAGAAAGCAAGAGCATGCCTCCTGCTCTAACACAGAGTGTGTTCCATGGATGAGAACTGTGCTGTGTGTTTCCCTTCAGAAATGGAATTAAATCACAGGCTCTGTATCTTCCTACAAGCAAGACTTCGTTTCACGTAAACTCTGTCACCTTTCAGCTCAAACAAAGCTACATCGTTCAAGAAGCTCACAAGTTTCTCGCTCTTACCTGGAAAGCATTGCATATTAGAGGATCTGTGGTTTTTATCAGTTTCCGAAGAAGAGTTGACCTAGATATGGTCCGTATGGGTAGGAAACACCGTTATTTTGTTCTGAAAACAGTCACGTTTTCTGCTCTATTAGAGACTCTTAGAAAGCAAGAGCTTGCTTCTTGCTCTAAAGCAGAGTGTGTTTCATGGATGAGAACTGTGCTGTGTGTTTCCCTTCAGAAATGGAGATAAACTCCAGGTTCAATGTCTTCCTACAAGCAAGACATAATTTCAGGTAACGCAGTCACTTTTCAGCTCAAATGAATATAAATCGTTTACAAAGATCACACGTTTCTCGCTCTTAACTGAATAGCATTGGATGTTAGATGACTTGTGGTTTGTATCAGTTTCAGAAGCAGAGTTGAACTAGCTATGGTCCGTATGTGTAGGAAACACCGTTCTTTTGTTCAGAGTTCCCTCCAATTTCTGGCTCTATTAGAGACTCTAGAAAGCAAGAGCATGGTCCGTGCTCTAAAGCAGAGTGTTTTTCATGGATCAGAACTGTGCTGTGTGTTTCCCTTCAGAAATGGAGTTAAATCTCAGGCGCTGTGTCTTCCTACAAGCAAGTCATCATTTCAGGTAAACGCTGTCACTTTTCAGCTCAAATGAATATAAATCGTTTACGAAGCTCACACGTTTCTCGCTCTTAACTGAAAAGCATTGCATGTTAATGGAACTGTGCTTTGTATCAGTTGCAGAAGAAGAGTTGACCTAGATATGGTCCATATGTGTATGAAATACGGATATTTTGTTCTGACCACAGTCACTTTTCCTGCTGTGTTAGAGACTCTTAGAAAGCAAGAGTGTGCTTCCTGCTCCAAAGCAGACTGTGTTTCATGGATGAGAACTGTGCTGTGTGTTTCCCTTCTGAAATGGAGTTAAATTCCAGGCTCTCTGTCTTCCTACAAGCAAGACATCATTTCAGGTAAACGCTGTCACTTTTCAGTCAAAGGAAGATACATCCTTCACAAAGCTCACACGTTTCTCGCTCTTAACTGGAAACCATTGCATGTTAATCGAACTGTGGTTTTTATCAGTTTGGGAAGAAGAGTTGACCTAGATATGGTCCGTATGTGTAGGAAACACCGTTATTTTGTTCTGACCACAGTCACGTTTCCTACTGTATTAGAGACTCTTAGGAAGCAAGAGCATGCTTCTTGCTTTAAAGCAGAGTGTGTTTCAGGGATGAGAACTGTGCTGTATGTTTCCCTTCAGAAATCGAGTTAAATCCCAGGCTCTGTGTCTTCCTACAAGCAAGACATCTTTTCAGGTAAACGCAGTCACTTTTCAGCTCAAATGAATATAAATCGTTTACGAAGATCACACGTTTTTTGCTCTTAACTGAATAGCATTGGATGTTAAATGACTTGTGGTTTCTATCAGTTTCAGAAGCAGAGTTGAACTAGCTATGGTCCGTATGTGTAGGAAACACTGTTCTTTTGTTCAGAGTACCCTCAAGTTTCTAGATCTATTAGAGAATCTAGAAAGCAAGAGCCTGCTTCGTGCTCTAAAGCAGAGTGTGTTTCAAGGATGAGAACAGTGCTGTGTGTTTCCCTTCAGAAATGGAGTTAAATCCCAGGCTCTGTGTCTTCCTACAAGCAAGACATCTTTTCAGGTAAACTCAGTCACTTTTCAGCTCAAATGAATATAAATGCTTACGAAGCTCACAGGTTTCTCGCTCTCAAGTAAAAAGCATTGGATGTTAGAGGACCTGTGGTTTGTATCAGTTTGAGGAGCAGAGTTGAACTAGATATGGTCCGTGTGTGTAGGAAAACCAGTTCTTTTATTCTGAGCACACTTTCAAGTTTCTGGCTCTATTATAGACTCTAGAAAGCAAGAGCATGCTTCTTGCTCTATAGCAGAGTGTGTTTCATGGATGAGAACTGTGCTGTGTGTTTCCCTTCAGAAATGGAGTTAAATTCCAGGCTCTGTGTCTTCCTACAAGCAAGACATCTTTTCAGGTAAACTCAGTCACTTTTCAGCTCAAAGGAAGATACATCGTTCACAAAGCTCACACGTTTCTCGCTCTTAACTGGAAAGCATTGCATGTTAGAGGAACTGTGGTTTGTATCAGTTTCAGAAGAAGAGTTGACCAAGATATGGTCCGTATGTGTAGGAAACACCTTTATTTTGTTCTGACCACAGTCACGTTTCCTGCTGTATTAGAGACTCTTAGAAAGCAAGTGTGTGCTTCTTGCTCTAAACAGAGTGTGTTTCTTGGATGAGAACTGTGCTGTGTGTTTCCCTTCAGAAAAGGAGTCAAATTCCAGGCTCTGTGTCTTCCTACAAGCAAGACATCATTTCAGGTAAACGCAGACACTTTTCAGCTCAAATGAATATAAATCGTTTACGAAGCTCACACGTTTCTTGCTCTAAACTGAAAAGCATTGGATGTTAGATGACTTGTGGTTTGTATCAGTTTCAGAAGCAGAATTGAACGAGCAATGGTCCGTATATGTAGGAAACACCGTTATTTTGTTCAGAGCACCCTCATGTTTCTGGCTCTATTAGATAATCTAGAAAGCAAGAGCATGCCTCCTGCTCTAACACAGAGTGTGTTCCATGGATGAGAACTGTGCTGTGTGTTTCCCTTCAGAAATGGAATTAAATCACAGGCTCTGTATCTTCCTACAAGCAAGACTTCGTTTCACGTAAACTCTGTCACCTTTCAGCTCAAACAAAGCTACATCGTTCAAGAAGCTCACAAGTTTCTCGCTCTTACCTGGAAAGCATTGCATATTAGAGGATCTGTGGTTTTTATCAGTTTCCGAAGAAGAGTTGACCTAGATATGGTCCGTATGGGTAGGAAACACCGTTATTTTGTTCTGAAAACAGTCACGTTTTCTGCTCTATTAGAGACTCTTAGAAAGCAAGAGCTTGCTTCTTGCTCTAAAGCAGAGTGTGTTTCATGGATGAGAACTGTGCTGTGTGTTTCCCTTCAGAAATGGAGATAAACTCCAGGTTCAATGTCTTCCTACAAGCAAGACATAATTTCAGGTAACGCAGTCACTTTTCAGCTCAAATGAATATAAATCGTTTACAAAGATCACACGTTTCTCGCTCTTAACTGAATAGCATTGGATGTTAGATGACTTGTGGTTTGTATCAGTTTCAGAAGCAGAGTTGAACTAGCTATGGTCCGTATGTGTAGGAAACACCGTTCTTTTGTTCAGAGTTCCCTCCAATTTCTGGCTCTATTAGAGACTCTAGAAAGCAAGAGCATGGTCCGTGCTCTAAAGCAGAGTGTTTTTCATGGATCAGAACTGTGCTGTGTGTTTCCCTTCAGAAATGGAGTTAAATCTCAGGCGCTGTGTCTTCCTACAAGCAAGTCATCATTTCAGGTAAACGCTGTCACTTTTCAGCTCAAATGAATATAAATCGTTTACGAAGCTCACACGTTTCTCGCTCTTAACTGAAAAGCATTGCATGTTAATGGAACTGTGCTTTGTATCAGTTGCAGAAGAAGAGTTGACCTAGATATGGTCCATATGTGTATGAAATACGGATATTTTGTTCTGACCACAGTCACTTTTCCTGCTGTGTTAGAGACTCTTAGAAAGCAAGAGTGTGCTTCCTGCTCCAAAGCAGACTGTGTTTCATGGATGAGAACTGTGCTGTGTGTTTCCCTTCTGAAATGGAGTTAAATTCCAGGCTCTCTGTCTTCCTACAAGCAAGACATCATTTCAGGTAAACGCTGTCACTTTTCAGTCAAAGGAAGATACATCCTTCACAAAGCTCACACGTTTCTCGCTCTTAACTGGAAACCATTGCATGTTAATCGAACTGTGGTTTTTATCAGTTTGGGAAGAAGAGTTGACCTAGATATGGTCCGTATGTGTAGGAAACACCGTTATTTTGTTCTGACCACAGTCACGTTTCCTGCTGTATTAGAGACTCTTAGGAAGCAAGAGCATGCTTCTTGCTTTAAAGCAGAGTGTGTTTCAGGGATGAGAACTGTGCTGTATGTTTCCCTTCAGAAATGGAGTTAAATCCCAGGCTCTGTGTCTTCCTACAAGCAAGACATCTTTTCAGGTAAACGCAGTCACTTTTCAGCTCAAATGAATATAAATCGTTTACGAAGATCACACGTTTTTTGCTCTTAACTGAATAGCATTGGATGTTAAATGACTTGTGGTTTCTATCAGTTTCAGAAGCAGAGTTGAACTAGCTATGGTCCGTATGTGTAGGAAACACTGTTCTTTTGTTCAGAGTACCCTCAAGTTTCTAGATCTATTAGAGAATCTAGAAAGCAAGAGCCTGCTTCGTGCTCTAAAGCAGAGTGTGTTTCAAGGATGAGAACAGTGCTGTGTGTTTCCCTTCAGAAATGGAGTTAAATCCCAGGCTCTGTGTCTTCCTACAAGCAAGACATCTTTTCAGGTAAACTCAGTCACTTTTCAGCTCAAATGAATATAAATGCTTACGAAGCTCACAGGTTTCTCGCTCTCAAGTAAAAAGCATTGGATGTTAGAAGACCTGTGGTTTGTATCAGTTTGAGGAGCAGAGTTGAACTAGATATGGTCCGTGTGTGTAGGAAAACCAGTTCTTTTATTCTGAGCACACTTTCAAGTTTCTGGCTCTATTATAGACTCTAGAAAGCAAGAGCATGCTTCTTGCTCTATAGCAGAGTGTGTTTCATGGATGAGAACTGTGCTGTGTGTTTCCCTTCAGAAATGGAGTTAAATTCCAGGCTCTGTGTCTTCCTACAAGCAAGACATCTTTTCAGGTAAACTCAGTCACTTTTCAGCTCAAAGGAAGATACATCGTTCACAAAGCTCACACGTTTCTCGCTCTTAACTGGAAAGCATTGCATGTTAGAGGAACTGTGGTTTGTATCAGTTTCAGAAGAAGAGTTGACCTAGATATGGTCCGTATGTGTAGGAAACACCTTTATTTTGTTCTGACCACAGTCACGTTTCCTGCTGTATTAGAGACTCTTAGAAAGCAAGTGTGTGCTTCTTGCTCTAAACAGAGTGTGTTTCTTGGATGAGAACTGTGCTGTGTGTTTCCCTTCAGAAAAGGAGTCAAATTCCAGGCTCTGTGTCTTCCTACAAGCAAGACATCTTTTCAGGTAAACGCAGTCCCTTTTCAGCTCAAATGAATATAAATCGTTTATGAAGCTCACACGTTTTTTGCTCTGAACTGAATAGCATTGGATGTTAGATGACTTTTGGTTTGTATCAGTTTCAGAAGCAGAGTTGAACTAGCTATGGTCGGTATGTGTAGGAAACACCGTTCTTTTGTTCAGAGTACCCTCAATTTTCTGGCTCTTTGAGAGACTCTAGAAAGCAAGGGCATGCTCGGTGCTCTAAAGCAGAGTGTATTTCATGGATGAGAACTGTGCTTTGTGTTTCCCTTCAGAAATGGAGTTAAATCCCAGGCTCTGTGTTTTCCTACAAGCAAGTCATCATTTCAGGTAAACGCTTTCACTTTTCTGCTCAAATGAATATAAATCGTTTACTAAGCTCAGACGTTTCTCGCTCTTAACAGAAAACCACTGGATATTAGAGGACCTGTGTTTTGTATCAGTTTCAGAAGCAGAGTTGAACTAGATATGGTCCGTGTGTGTAGGAAACCCAGTTCTTTTATTCTGAGCATACTTTCAAGTTTCTGGCTCTATTATAGACTCTAGAAAGCAAGAGCGTCCTTCTTGCTCTAAAGCAGAGTGTGTTTCATGGATGAGAACTGTGCTGTGCGTTTCCCTTCAGAAATGGAGTTAAATCCCAGGCTCTGTGTCTTCCTACAAGCAAGACATCTTTTCCGTTAAACTCAGTCACTTTTCAGCTCAAAGGAATCTACATCGTTCACGAAGCTCATACGTTTCTCGCTCCTAACTGGAAAGCATTGCATGTTAATGGAACTGTGGTTTGTATCAGTTTCAGAAGAAGAGTTGACCTAGATATGGACCGTATGTGTAGTAAACACCGTTATTTTGTTCTGACCACAGTCATGTTTCCTGCTGTATTAGAGACTCTTAGAAAGCAAGAGTGTGCTTCTTGCTCTAAAGCAGAGTGTGTTTCATGGATGAGAACTGTGCTGTGTGTTTCCCTTCAGAAATGGAGTTATATTCCAGGCTCTGTGTCTTCCTACATGCAAGTCATCATTTCACGAAATCCCTGTCACTTTTCAGCTCAAATGAATATAAATCGTTTAAGATGCTCACACGTTTCTCGCTCTTAACTGAAAATCATTGGATGTTAGAGGACCTGTGGTTTGTATCAGTTTCAGGAGCAGAGTTGAACTAGCAATGGTCCGTATATGTAGGAAACACCGTTAATTTGTTCAGAGCACCCTCATTTTTCTGGCTCTATTAGAGACTCTAGAAAGCAAGAGCATGCTTCGTGCTCTAAAGCAGAGTGTGTTTCATGGATGAGAACTGTGCTGTGTGTTTTCCTTCAGATATGGAGTTATATTCCAGTCTCTGTGTCTTCCTACAAGCAAGACATCATTTCAGGTAAACGCAGACACTTTTCAGCTCAAATGAATATAAATCGTTTACGAATCTCACACGTTTCTTGCTCTAAACTGAAAAGCATTGGATGTTAGATGACTTGTGGTTTGTATCAGTTTCAGAAGCAGAATTGAACTAGCAATGGTCCGTATATGTAGGAAACACCGTTATTTTGTTCAGAGCACCCTCATGTTTCTGGCTCTATTAGATAATCTAGAAAGCAAGAGCATGCCTCCTGCTCTAACACAGAGTGTGTTTCATGGATGAGAACTGTGCTGTGTGTTTCCCTTCAGAAATGGAATTAAATCACAGGCTCTGTATCTTCCTACAAGCAAGACTTCGTTTCACGTAAACTCTGTCACCTTTCAGCTCAAACAAAGCTACATCGTTCAAGAAGCTCACAAGTTTCTCGCTCTTACCTGGAAAGCATTGCATATTAGAGGAACTGTGGTTTTTATCAGTTTCAGAAGAAGAGTTGACCTAGATATGGTCCGTATGGGTAGGAAACACCGTTATTTTGTTCTGACCACAGTCTCGTTTCCTGCTGTATTAGAGACTCTTAGGAAGCAAGAGCATGCTTCTTGCTTTAAAGCAGAGTGTGTTTCAGGGAAGAGAACTGTGCTGTATGTTTCCCTTCAGAAATGGAGTTAAATCCCAGGCTCTGTGTCTTCCTACAAGCAAGACATCTTTTCAGGTAAACGCAGTCACTTTTCAGCTCAAATGAATATAAATCGTTTACGAAGATCACACGTTTTTTGCTCTTAACTGAATAGCATTGGATGTTAAATGACTTGTGGTTTCTATCAGTTTCAGAAGCAGAGTTGAAGTAGCTATGGTCCGTATGAGTAGGAAACACTGTTCTTTTGTTCATAGTACCCTCAAGTTTCTAGATCTATTAGAGAATCTAGAAAGCAAGAGCCTCCTTCGTGCTCTAAAGCAGAGTGTGCTTCAAGGATGAGAACAGTGCTGTGTGTTTCCCTTCAGAAATGGAGTTAAATCCCAGGCTCTGTGTCTTCCTACAAGCAAGACATCTTTTCAGGTAAACTCAGTCACTTTTCAGCTCAAATGAATATAAATGTTTACGAAGCTCACAGGTTTCTCGCTCAAAACTGAAAAGCATTGGATGTTAGAGGACCTGTGGTTTGTATCAGTTTGAGGAGCAGAGTTGAACTAGATATGGTCCGTGTGTGTAGGAAAACCAGTTCTTTTATTCTGAGCACACTTTCAAGTTTCTGGCTCTATTATAGACTCTAGAAAGCAAGAGCATGCTTCTTGCTCTAAAGCAGAGTGTGTTTCATGGATGAGAACTGTACTGTGTGTTTTCCTTCAGATATGGAGTTATATTCCAGTCTCTGTGTCTTCCTACAAGCAAGACATCATTTCAGGTAAACGCAGACACTTTTCAGCTCAAATGAATATAAATCGTTTACGAAGCTCACACGTTTCTTGCTCTAAACTGAAAAGCATTGGATGTTAGATGACTTGTGGTTTGTATCAGTTTCAGAAGCAGAATTGAACTAGCAATGGTCCGTATATGTAGGAAACACCGTTATTTTGTTCAGAGCACCCTCATGTTTCTGGCTCTATTAGAGACTCTAGAAGCAAGAGCATGCTTCGTGCTCTAAACAGAGTGTGTTTCTTGGATGAGAACTGTGCTGTGTGTTTCCCTTCAGAAATGGAGTTAAATTCCAGGCTCTGTGTCTTCCTACAAGCAAGACATCTTTTCAGGTAAACGCAGTCCCTTTTCAGCTCAAATGAATTTAAATCGTTTATGAAGCTCACACGTTTTTTGCTCTAAACTGAATAGCATTGGATGTTAGATGATTTTTGGTTTGTATCAGTTTCAGAAGCAGAGTTGAACTAGCTATAGTCGGTATGTGTAGGAAACACCGTTCTTTTGTTCAGAGTACCCTCAATTTTCTGGCTCTTTTAGAGACTCTAGAAAGCAAGAGCCTGCTCCATGCTCTAAAGCAGAGTGTGTTTCATGGATGAGAACTGTGCTGTGTGTTTTCCTTCAGATATGGAGTTATATTCCAGTCTGTGTCTTCCTACAAGCAAGACATCATTTCAGGTAAACGCAGACACTTTTCAGCTCAAATGAATATAAATCGTTTACGAAGCTCACACGTTTCTTGCTCTAAACTGAAAAGCATTGGATGTTAGATGACTTGTGGTTTGTATCAGTTTCAGAAGCAGAATTGAACGAGCAATGGTCCGTATATGTAGGAAACACCGTTATTTTGTTCAGAGCACCCTCATGTTTCTGGCTCTATTAGATAATCTAGAAAGCAAGAGCATGCCTCCTGCTCTAACACAGAGTGTGTTTCATGGATGAGAACTGTGCTGTGTGTTTCCCTTCAGAAATGGAATTAAATCACAGGCTCTGTATCTTCCTACAAGCAAGACTTCGTTTCACGTAAACTCTGTCACCTTTCAGCTCAAACAAAGCTACATCGTTCAAGAAGCTCACAAGTTTCTCGCTCTTACCTGGAAAGCATTGCATATTAGAGGATCTGTGGTTTTTATCAGTTTCCGAAGAAGAGTTGACCTAGATATGGTCCGTATGGGTAGGAAACACCGTTATTTTGTTCTGAAAACAGTCACGTTTTCTGCTCTATTAGAGACTCTTAGAAAGCAAGAGCTTGCTTCTTGCTCTAAAGCAGAGTGTGTTTCATGGATGAGAACTGTGCTGTGTGTTTCCCTTCAGAAATGGAGATAAACTCCAGGTTCAATGTCTTCCTACAAGCAAAACATACTTTCAGGTAACGCAGTCACTTTTCAGCTCAAATGAATATAAATCGTTTACAAAGATCACACGTTTCTCGCTCTTAACTGAATAGCATTGGATGTTAGATGACTTGTGGTTTGTATCAGTTTCAGAAGCAGAGTTGAACTAGCTATGGTCCGTATGTGTAGGAAACACCGTTCTTTTGTTCAGAGTACCCTCCAATTTCTGGCTCTATTAGAGACTCTAGAAAGCAAGAGCATGGTCCGTGCTCTAAAGCAGAGTGTTTTTCATGGATCAGAACTGTGCTGTGTGTTTCCCTTCAGAAATGGAGTTAAATCTCAGGCGCTGTGTCTTCCTACAAGCAAGTCATCATTTCAGGTAAACGCTGTCACTTTTCAGCTCAAATGAATATAAATCGTTTACGAAGCTCACACGTTTCTCGCTCTTAACTGAAAAGCATTGCATGTTAATGGAACTGTGGTTTGTATCAGTTTCAGAAGAAGAGTTGACCTAGATATGGACCGTATGTGTAGTAAACACCGTTATTTTGTTCTGACCACAGTCATGTTTCCTGCTGTATTAGAGACTCTTAGAAAGCAAGAGTGTGCTTCTTGCTCTAAAGCAGAGTGTGTTTCATGGATGAGAACTGTGCTGTGTGTTTCCCTTCAGAAATGGAGTTATATTCCAGGCTCTGTGTCTTCCTACATGCAAGTCATCATTTCACGAAATCCCTGTCACTTTTCAGCTCAAATGAATATAAATCGATTAAGATGCTCACACGTTTCTCGCTCTTAACTGAAAATCATTGGATGTTAGAGGAACTGTGGTTTGTATCAGTTTCAGGAGCAGAGTTGAACTAGCAATGGTCCGTATATGTAGGAAACACCGTTAATTTGTTCAGAGCACCCTCATTTTTCTGGCTGTATTAGAGACTCTAGAAAGCAAGAGCATGCTTCGTGCTCTCCAGCAGAGTGTGTTTCACGGATGAGAACTGTGCTCTGTGTTTCCCTTCAGAAATGGAATTAAATCACAGGCTCTGTATCTTCCTACAAGCAAGACTTCGTTTCACGTAAACTCAGTCACCTTTCAGCTCACACAAGGCTACATCGTTCACGAAGCTCACAAGTTTCTCGCTCTTAACTGGAAAGCATTGCATGTTAGAGGAAGTGTGCTTTGTATCACTTTCAGAAGAAGAGTTGACCTAGCTATGGTCCGTATGTGTAGGAAACACCGTTATTTTGTTCTGACCACAGTCACGTTTCCTGCTGTATTAGAGACTCGTAGAAAGCAAGATTGTGCTTCTTGCTCTAAAGCAGAGTGTGTTTCATCGATGAGAACTGTGCTGTGTGTTTCCCTTCAGAAATGGAGTTATATTCCAGGCTCTGTGACTTCCAACAAGCAAGACATCATTTCAGGTAAACGCAGTCACTTTTCAGCTCAAATGAATAGAAATCGTTTACAAAGCTCACACGTTTATTGCTCTTAACTGAAAAGCATTAAATGTTAGATGACTTGTGGTTTGTATCAGTTTCAGAAGCAGAGTTGAACTAGCAATGGTCTGTATATGTAGGAAACACCATTATTTTGTTAATTGCCCCCTCTTGCTTCTGGCTCTATTAGAGAATCTAGAAAGCAAGAGCATGCTTCAGGCTCTAAAGCAGAGTGTGTTTCAGGGATGACAACTGTGCTCTGTTTTTCCCTTCAGAAATATAGTTAAATCCCAGGCTCTGTGTCTTCCTACAAGCAAGATATCTTTTCAGGTAAACTCAGTCACTTTTCAGCTCAAAGGAAGCTACATCGTTCACGTAGCTCACACGTTTCTCGCTCTTAACTGGAAAGCTTTGAATGTTAATGGAACTGTGGTTTGTATCAGTTTCAGAAGCAAAGTTGAACTACAAATGGTCCGTATATGTAGGAAACACCGTTATTTTGTTCAGAGCACCCTCATGTTTCTGGCTCTATTACAGACTCTAGAAAGCAAGAGCGTGCTTCTTGCTCTAAAGCAGAGTGTGTTTCATGGATGAGAACTGTGCTGTATGTTTCCCTTCAGAAATGGAGTTAAATCCCAGGCTCTGTGTCTTCTTACAATCAAGACATCATTTCAGGTAAATGCAGTCACTTTTCAGTTCAAATGAATATAAATCATTTACAAAGCTCACACGTTTCTCGCTCTTAACTGAAAAGCATTGGATGTTAAATGACTTCTGGTTTGTATCAGTTTCAGAAGCAGAGTTGAACTAGCTATGGTCTGTATGTGTAGGAAACACCGTTCTTTTGTTCTGACCACAGTCACGTTTCCTGCTGTATTAGATACTCTTACTAAGCAAGAGCGGGCTTCTTGCTCTAAAGCAGAGTGTGTTTCATGGATGAGAACTGTGCTGTGTGTTTCCCTTCAGAAATGGAGTTAAATCCCAGGCTCTGTGTCTTCCTACAAGCAAGACATGTTTTCAGGCAAACGAAGTCACTTTTCAGCTCTAATTAAGCTACATCATTCACAAAAGTCACAAGTTTCTCACTCTTAACTCGAAAGCATTGCATGTTAATGGAACTGTGGTTTGTATCAGTTTCAGAAGAAGAGTTGACCTAGATATGGTCCGTATGTGTAGTAAACACCGTTATTTAGTTTAGAGCACCCTCATGTTTCTGGCTCTATTAGAGACTCTTGAAAGCAAGAGCATGCTTCGTGCTCTAAAGCAGAGTGTGTTTCATGGATGAGAACTGTGCTGTGTGTTTCCCTTCAGAAATGGAGTTAAATCACAGGCTCTGTATCTTCCTACAAGCAAGACTTCGTTTCACGTAAACTCAGTCACCTTTCAGTTCAAACAAAGCTACATCGTTCACGAAGCTCACAAGTTTCTCAATCTTAACTGGAAAGCAAGAGATGTTAGATGACTTGTGGTTTGTATCAGTTTTAGAAGAAGAGTTGACCTAGATATGGTCGGTATGTGTAGGAAAAACCGTTCTTTTCTTCAGAGTACCCTCAAGTTTCTGGCTCTTTGAGAGACTCTAGAAAGCAAGGGCATGCTCCATGCTCTAAAGCAGAGTGTGTTTCATGGATGAGAACTGTGCTTTGTGTTTCCCTTCAGAAATGGAGTTATATTCCAAGCTATGTGTCTTCCTACAAGCAAGACATCATTTCAGGTAACCCAGTCACTTTTCAGCTCAAATGAATATAAATCGTTTACGAAGCTCACACGTTTCTTGCTCTTAAATGAAAAACATTGGATGTTAGAGGACCTGTGGTTTGTATCATTTTCAGGAGCAGAATTGAACTAGATATGGTCCGTGTGTGTAGGAAACCCAGTTCTTTTATTCTGAGCACACTTTCAAGTTTCTGGCTCTATTATAGACTCTAGAAAGGAAGAGCGTTCTTCTTCTTCTAAAGCAGAGTGTGTTTCATAAATGAGAACTGTGCTGTGTGTTTCCCTTCAGAAATGGAGTTAAATCCCAGGCTCTGTGTCTTCCTACAAAAAGACATCTTTTCAGGTAAACTCAGTCACTTTTCAGCTCAAAGGAAGCTACATCGTTCACGAAGCTCACACGTTTCTCGATCTTAAATGCAAAGCATTGCATGTTAGAGGAACTGTGGTTTGTATCAGTTTCAGAAGGAGAGTTGAACTAGATATGGTCCGTATGTGTAGTAAACACCGTTATTTTGTTCTGCCCACAGTCACGTTTCCTGCTGTATTAGAGTCTCTTAGAAAGCAAGAGTGTGCTTCTTGCTCTAAAGCAGAGTGTGTTTCATGGATGAGAACTATGCTGTGTGTTTCCCTTCAGAAATGGAGTTAAATCCCAGGCTCTGTGTCTTCCTACAAGGAAGACATCGTTTCAGGTAAACGCAGTCAATTTTCAGCTCTAAGGAATATAAATCGTTTACGAAGCTCACACGATTTTTGCTCTTAACTGAAAAGCATGAGATGTTAGATGACTTGTGGTTTGTATCAGTTTCAGAAGCAGAGTTGAACTAGCTATGGTCGGTATGTGTAGGAAACACCGTTCTTTTGTTCAGAGTACCCTCAAGTTTCTGGCTATTTTAGAGATTCTAGAAAGCAAAAGCCTGCTCCGTGCTCTAAAGCAGAGTGTTTTTCTTGGATGAGAACTGTGCTGTGTGTTTCCCTTCAGAAATGGAGTTAAATCCCAGGCTCTGTGTCATCCTACATGCAAGTCATCATTTCAGGTAAACGCTGTCACTTTTCAGCTCAAATGAATATAAATCGTTTACAAAGCTAACAGGTTTCTCGCTCTTAACTGAAAAGCATTTGATGTTAGAGGACCTGTGGTTTGTATCAGTTTCAGGAGCAGAGTTGAACTAGATATGGTCCGTGTGTGTAGGAAACCCAGTTCTTTTGTTCTGAGCAAAGTCACGTTTCCTGCTGTATTAGAGACTCTTAGAAAGCAAGAGTGTGCTTCTTGCTTTGAAGCAGAATGTGTTTCATGGATGAGAACTGTGCTGTGTGTTTCCCTTCAGAAATTGAGTTAAATTCCAGGCTCAATGTCTTCCTACAAGCAAGACATCATTTCAGGTAACGCAGTCACTTTTCAGCTCAAATGAGTATAAATCATTTGAAGATCACACGTTTCTCGCTCTTAACTGAATAGCATTGGATGTTAGATGACTTGTGGTTTGTATCAGTTTCAGAAGCAGAGTTGAACTAGCTATGGTCCGTATGTGTAGGAAACACCGTTCTTTTCTTCAGAGTACCCTCTCTTTTCTGGCTCTATTAGAGACTCTAGAAAGCAAGAGCATGCTTCGTGCTCTAAAGCAGAGTGTGTTTCATGGATGAGAACTGTGCTCTGTGTTTCCCTTCAGAAATGGAATTAAATCACAGGCTCTGTATCTTCCTACAAGCAAGACATGGTTTCACGTAAACTCAGTCACCTTTCATCTCAAACAAAGCTACATCGTTCATGAAGCTCACAAGTTTCTCGCTCTTAACTGGAAAGCATTGCATGTTAGAGGAACTGTGGTTTTTATCAGTTTTAGAAGAAGAGTTGACCTAGATATGGTCCGTATGTGTAGGCAACACCATTATTTTGTCCTGAAACAGTCACGTTTTCTGTTGTATTAGATACTCTTAGAAAGCAAGAGCGTGCTTCTTGCTCTAAAGCAGAGTGTGTTTCATGGATGAGAACTGAGCTGTGTGTTTCCCTTCAGAAATGGAGTTAAATACCAGGCTCAATATCTTCCTACAAGCAAGATAGCGTTTCATGTAAACGCAGTCACTTTTCAGCTCAAAATAATATAAATCGTTTACGAAGCTCACACGTTTTTTGCTCTTAACTGAAAAGCAAGAGATGTTAGATGACTTGTGGTTTGTATCAGTTTCAGAAGCAGAGTTGAAGTAGCTATGGTCGGTATGTGTAGGAAAAAACATTCTTTTGTTCAGAGTACCCTCAAGTTTCTGGCTCTTTGAGAGACGCTAGAAAGCAAGGGCATGCTCCGTGCTCTAAAGCAGAGTGTATTTCATGGATGAGAACTGTGCTTTGTGTTTCCCTTCAGAAATGGAGTTAAATCCCAGACTCTGTGTCTTCCTACAAGCAAGTCATCATTTCAGGTAAATGCTTTCACTTTTCAGCTCAAATGAATATAAATCGTTTACGAAGCTCAGACGTTTCTTGCTCTTAACAGAAAAGCACTGGATATTAGAGGACCTGTGTTTTTTATCAGTTTCAGAAGCAGAGTTGAACTAGATATGGTCCGTGTGTGTAGGAAACCCAGTTCTTTTATTCTGAGCATACTTTCAAGTTTCTGGCTCTATTATAGACTCTAGAAAGCAAGAGCGTGCTTCTTGCTCTAAAGCAGAGTGTGTTTCATGGATGAGAACTGTGCTGTGCGTTTCCCTTCAGAAATGGAGTTAAATCCCATGCTCTGTGTCTTCTTACAAGCAAGACATCTTTTCCGTTAAACTCAGTCAATTTTCAGCTCAAAGGAATCTACATCGTTCAAGAAGCTCATACATTTCTCGCTCTTAACTGGAAAGCATTGCATGTTAATGGAACTGTGGTTTGTATCAGTTTCAGAATAAGAGTTGACCTAGATATGGTCCGTATGTGTAGGAAACTCCGTTATTTTGTTCTGACCACAGTCATGTTTCCTGCTGTATTAGAGACTCTTAGAAAGCAAGAGTGTGCTTCTTGCTCTAAAGCAGAGTGTGTTTCATGGATGAGAACTGTGCTGTGTGTTTCCCTTCAGAAATGGAGTTAAATACCAGGCTCAATATCTTCCTACAAGCAAGATATCGTTTCATGTAAACGCAGTCACTTTTCAGCTCAAAATAATATAAATCGTTTACGAAGCTCACACGTTTTTTGCTCTTAACTGAAAAGCAAGAGATGTTAGATGACTTGTGGTTTGTATCAGTTTCAGAAGCAGAGTTGAAGTAGCTATGGTCGGTATGTGTAGGAAAAAACATTCTTTTGTTCAGAGTACCCTCAAGTTTCTGGCTCTTTGAGAGACGCTAGAAAGCAAGGGCATGCTCCGTGCTCTAAAGCAGAGTGTATTTCATGGATGAGAACTGTGCTTTGTGTTTCCCTTCAGAAATGGAGTTAAATCCCAGACTCTGTGTCTTCCTACAAGCAAGTCATCATTTCAGGTAAATGCTTTCACTTTTCAGCTCAAATGAATATAAATCGTTTACGAAGCTCAGACGTTTCTCGCTCTTAACAGAAAAGCACTGGATATTAGAGGACCTGTGTTTTTTATCAGTTTCAGAAGCAGAGTTGAACTAGATATGGTCCGTGTGTGTAGGAAACCCAGTTCTTTTATTCTGAGCATACTTTCAAGTTTCTGGCTCTATTATAGACTCTAGAAAGCAAGAGCGTGCTTCTTGCTCTAAAGCAGAGTGTGTTTCATGGATGAGAACTGTGCTGTGCGTTTCCCTTCAGAAATGGAGTTAAATCCCATGCTCTGTGTCTTCTTACAAGCAAGACATCTTTTCCGTTAAACTCAGTCAATTTTCAGCTCAAAGGAATCTACATCGTTCAAGAAGCTCATACATTTCTCGCTCTTAACTGGAAAGCATTGCATGTTAATGGAACTGTGGTTTGTATCAGTTTCAGAATAAGAGTTGACCTAGATATGGTCCGTATGTGTAGGAAACTCCGTTATTTTGTTCTGACCACAGTCATGTTTCCTGCTGTATTAGAGACTCTTAGAAAGCAAGAGTGTGCTTCTTGCTCTAAAGCAGAGTGTGTTTCATGGATGAGAACTGTGCTGTGTGTTTCCCTTCAGAAATGGAGTTAAATCCCAGGCTCTGTGTCTTCCTACAAAAAGACATCTTTTCAGGTAAACTCAGTCACTTTTCAGCTCAAAGGAAGCTACATCGTTCACGAAGCTCACACGTTTCTCGATCTTAAATGGAAAGCATTGCATGTTAATGGAACTGTGGTTTGTATCAGTTTCAGAAGGATAGTTGAACTAGATATGGTCCGTATGTGTAGTAAACACCGTTATTTTGTTCTGACCACAGTCACGTTTCCTGCTGTATTAGAGTCTCTTAGAAAGCAAGAGTGTGCTTCTTGCTCTAAAGCAGAGTGTGTTTCATGGATGAGAACTATGCTGTGTGTTTCCCTTCAGAAATGGAGTTAAATCCCAGGCTCTGTGTCTTCCTACAAGGAAGACATCGTTTCAGGTAAACGCAGTCAATTTTCAGCTCTAAGGAATATAAATCGTTTACGAAGCTCACACGTTTTTTGCTCTTAACTGAAAAGTATGAGATGTTAGATGACTTGTGGTTTGTATCAGTTTCAGAAGCAGAGTTGAACTAGCTATGGTCGGTATGTGTAGGAAACACCGTTCTTTTGTTCAGAGTACCCTCAAGTTTCTGGCTATTTTAGAGATTCTAGAAAGCAAAAGCCTGCTCCGTGCTCTAAAGCAGAGTGTTTATCATGGATGAGAACTGTGCTGTGTGTTTCCCTTCAGAAATGTAGTTAAATCCCAGGCTCTGTGTCATCCTACATGCAAGTCATCATTTCAGGTAAACGCTGTCACTTTTCAGCTCAAATGAATATAAATCGTTTACAAAGCTAACAGGTTTCTCGCTCTTAACTGAAAAGCATTTGATGTTAGAGGACCTGTGGTTTGTATCAGTTTCAGGAGCAGAGTTGAACTAGATATGGTCCGTGTGTGTAGGAAACCCAGTTCTTTTGTTCTGAGCAAAGTCACATTTCCTGCTGTATTAGAGACTCTTAGAAAGCAAGAGTGTGCTTCTTGCTTTGAAGCAGAATGTGTTTCATGGATGAGAACTGTGCTGTGTGTTTCCCTTCAGAAATTGAGTTAAATTGCAGGCTCAATGTCTTCCTACAAGCAAGACATCATTTCAGGTAACGCAGTCACTTTTCAGCTCAAATGAGTATAAATCATTTAAAGATCACACGTTTCTCGCTCTTAACTGAATAGCATTGGAGGTTAGATGACTTGTGGTTTGTATCAGTTTCAGAAGCAGAGTTGAACTAGCTATGGTCCGTATGTGTAGGAAACACCGTTCTTTTCTTCAGAGTACCCTCTCTTTTCTGGCTCTATTAGAGACTCTAGAAAGCAAGAGCATGCTTCGTGCTCTAAAGCAGAGTGTGTTTCATGGATGAGAACTGTGCTCTGTCTTTCCCTTCAGAAATGGAATTAAATCACAGGCTCTGTATCTTCCTACAAGCAAGACTTGGTTTCACGTAAACTCAGTCACCTTTCATCTCAAACAAAGCTACATCGTTCACGAAGCTCACAAGTTTCTCGCTCTTAACTGGAAAGCATTGCATGTTAGAGGAACTGTGGTTTGTATCAGTTTTAGAAGAAGAGTTGACCTAGATATGGTCCGTATGTGTAGGCAACACCATTATTTTGTTCTGAAACAGTCACGTTTTCTGTTGTATTAGATACTCTTAGAAAGCAAGAGCGTGCTTCTTGCTCTAAAGCAGAGTGTGTTTCATGGATGAGAACTGTGCTGTGTGTTTCCCTTCAGAAATGGAGTTAAATACCAGGCTCAATATCTTCCTACAAGCAAGATAGCGTTTCATGTAAACGCAGTCACTTTTCAGCTCAAAATAATATAAATCGTTTACGAAGCTCACACGTTTTTTGCTCTTAACTGAAAAGCAAGAGATGTTAGATGACTTGTGGTTTGTATCAGTTTCAGAAGCAGAGTTGAAGTAGCTATGGTCGGTATGTGTAGGAAAAACCATTCTTTTGTTCAGAGTACCCTCAAGTTTCTGGCTCTTTGAGAGACTCTAGAAAGCAAGGGCATGCTCCGTGCTCTAAAGCAGAGTGTATTTCATGGATGAGAACTGTGCTTTGTGTTTCCCTTCAGAAATGGAGTTAAATCCCAGACTCTGTGTCTTCCTACAAGCAAGTCATCATTTCAGGTAAATGCTTTCACTTTTCAGCTCAAATGAATATAAATCGTTTACGAAGCTCAGACGTTTCTCGCTCTTAACAGAAAAGCACTGGATATTAGAGGACCTGTGTTTTTTATCAGTTTCAGAAGCAGAGTTGAACTAGATATGGTCCGTGTGTGTAGGAAACCCAGTTCTTTTATTCTGAGCATACTTTCAAGTTTCTGGCTCTATTATAGACTCTAGAAAGCAAGAGCGTGCTTCTTGCTCTAAAGCAGAGTGTGTTTCATGGATGAGAACTGTGCTGTGCGTTTCCCTTCAGAAATGGAGTTAAATCCCATGCTCTGTGTCTTCTTACAAGCAAGACATCTTTTCCGTTAAACTCAGTCAATTTTCAGCTCAAAGGAATCTACATCGTTCAAGAAGCTCATACATTTCTCGCTCTTAACTGGAAAGCATTGCATGTTAATGGAACTGTGGTTTGTATCAGTTTCAGAATAAGAGTTGACCTAGATATGGTCCGTATGTGTAGGAAACTCCGTTATTTTGTTCTGACCACAGTCATGTTTCCTGCTGTATTAGAGACTCTTAGAAAGCAAGAGTGTGCTTCTTGCTCTAAAGCAGAGTGTGTTTCATGGATGAGAACTGTGCTGTGTGTTTCCCTTCAGAAATGGAGTTAAATCCCAGGCTCTGTGTCTTCCTACAAAAAGACATCTTTTCAGGTAAACTCAGTCACTTTTCAGCTCAAAGGAAGCTACATCGTTCACGAAGCTCACACGTTTCTCGATCTTAAATGGAAAGCATTGCATGTTAATGGAACTGTGGTTTGTATCAGTTTCAGAAGGATAGTTGAACTAGATATGGTCCGTATGTGTAGTAAACACCGTTATTTTGTTCTGACCACAGTCACGTTTCCTGCTGTATTAGAGTCTCTTAGAAAGCAAGAGTGTGCTTCTTGCTCTAAAGCAGAGTGTGTTTCATGGATGAGAACTATGCTGTGTGTTTCCCTTCAGAAATGGAGTTAAATCCCAGGCTCTGTGTCTTCCTACAAGGAAGACATCGTTTCAGGTAAACGCAGTCAATTTTCAGCTCTAAGGAATATAAATCGTTTACGAAGCTCACACGTTTTTTGCTCTTAACTGAAAAGTATGAGATGTTAGATGACTTGTGGTTTGTATCAGTTTCAGAAGCAGAGTTGAACTAGCTATGGTCGGTATGTGTAGGAAACACCGTTCTTTTGTTCAGAGTACCCTCAAGTTTCTGGCTATTTTAGAGATTCTAGAAAGCAAAAGCCTGCTCCGTGCTCTAAAGCAGAGTGTTTATCATGGATGAGAACTGTGCTGTGTGTTTCCCTTCAGAAATGTAGTTAAATCCCAGGCTCTGTGTCATCCTACATGCAAGTCATCATTTCAGGTAAACGCTGTCACTTTTCAGCTCAAATGAATATAAATCGTTTACAAAGCTAACAGGTTTCTCGCTCTTAACTGAAAAGCATTTGATGTTAGAGGACCTGTGGTTTGTATCAGTTTCAGGAGCAGAGTTGAACTAGATATGGTCCGTGTGTGTAGGAAACCCAGTTCTTTTGTTCTGAGCAAAGTCACATTTCCTGCTGTATTAGAGACTCTTAGAAAGCAAGAGTGTGCTTCTTGCTTTGAAGCAGAATGTGTTTCATGGATGAGAACTGTGCTGTGTGTTTCCCTTCAGAAATTGAGTTAAATTGCAGGCTCAATGTCTTCCTACAAGCAAGACATCATTTCAGGTAACGCAGTCACTTTTCAGCTCAAATGAGTATAAATCATTTAAAGATCACACGTTTCTCGCTCTTAACTGAATAGCATTGGAGGTTAGATGACTTGTGGTTTGTATCAGTTTCAGAAGCAGAGTTGAACTAGCTATGGTCCGTATGTGTAGGAAACACCGTTCTTTTCTTCAGAGTACCCTCTCTTTTCTGGCTCTATTAGAGACTCTAGAAAGCAAGAGCATGCTTCGTGCTCTAAAGCAGAGTGTGTTTCATGGATGAGAACTGTGCTCTGTCTTTCCCTTCAGAAATGGAATTAAATCACAGGCTCTGTATCTTCCTACAAGCAAGACTTGGTTTCACGTAAACTCAGTCACCTTTCATCTCAAACAAAGCTACATCGTTCACGAAGCTCACAAGTTTCTCGCTCTTAACTGGAAAGCATTGCATGTTAGAGGAACTGTGGTTTGTATCAGTTTTAGAAGAAGAGTTGACCTAGATATGGTCCGTATGTGTAGGCAACACCATTATTTTGTTCTGAAACAGTCACGTTTTCTGTTGTATTAGATACTCTTAGAAAGCAAGAGCGTGCTTCTTGCTCTAAAGCAGAGTGTGTTTCATGGATGAGAACTGTGCTGTGTGTTTCCCTTCAGAAATGGAGTTAAATACCAGGCTCAATATCTTCCTACAAGCAAGATAGCGTTTCATGTAAACGCAGTCACTTTTCAGCTCAAAATAATATAAATCGTTTACGAAGCTCACACGTTTTTTGCTCTTAACTGAAAAGCAAGAGATGTTAGATGACTTGTGGTTTGTATCAGTTTCAGAAGCAGAGTTGAAGTAGCTATGGTCGGTATGTGTAGGAAAAACCATTCTTTTGTTCAGAGTACCCTCAAGTTTCTGGCTCTTTGAGAGACTCTAGAAAGCAAGGGCATGCTCCGTGCTCTAAAGCAGAGTGTATTTCATGGATGAGAACTGTGCTTTGTGTTTCCCTTCAGAAATGGAGTTAAATCCCAGACTCTGTGTCTTCCTACAAGCAAGTCATCATTTCAGGTAAATGCTTTCACTTTTCAGCTCAAATGAATATAAATCGTTTACGAAGCTCAGACGTTTCTCGCTCTTAACGGAAAAGCACTGGATATTAGAGGACCTGTGTTTTTTATCAGTTTCAGAAGCAGAGTTGAACTAGATATGGTCCGTGTGTGTAGGAAACCCAGTTCTTTTATTCTGAGCAAACTTTCAAGTTTCTGGCTCTATTATAGACTCTAGAAAGCAAGAGCGTGCTTCTTGCTCTAAAGCAGAGTGTGTTTCATGGATGAGAACTGTGCTGTGCGTTTCCCTTCAGAAATGGAGTTAAATCCCATGCTCTGTGTCTTCTTACAAGCAAGACATCTTTTCCGTTAAACTCAGTCGATTTTTTAGCTCAAAGGAATCTACATCGTTCAAGATGCTCATACGTTTCTCGCTCTTAACTGGAAAGCATTGCATGTTAATGGAACTGTGGTTTGTATCAGTTTCAGAATAAGAGTTGACCTAGATATGGTCCGTATGTGTAGGAAACTCCGTTATTTTGTTCTGACCACAGTCATGTTTCCTGCTGTATTAGAGACTCTTAGAAAGCAAGAGTGTGCTTCTTGCTCTAAAGCAGAGTGTGTTTCATGGATGAGAACTGTGCTGTGTGTTTCCCTTCAGAAATGGAGTTATATTTCAGGCTCTGTGTCTTCCTACATGCAAGTCATCATTTCACGAAATCCCTGTCACTTTTCAGCTAAAATGAATATAAATCGTATAAGATGCTCACACGTTTCTCGCTCTTAACTGAAAATCATTGGATGTTAGAGGACCTGTGGTTTGTATCAGTTTCAGGAGCAGAGTTGAACTAGCAATGGTCCGTATATGTAGGAAACACCGTTATTTTGTTCAGAGCACCCTCGTTTTTCTGGCTCTATTAGAGACTCTAGAAAGCAAGAGCATGCTTCGTGCTCTAAAGCAGAGTGTGTTTCATGGATGAGAACTGTGCTGTATGTTTCCCTTCAGAAATGGAGTTAAATCCCAGGCTCTGTGTCTTCCTACAAGCAAGACATCATTTCAGGTAAATGCAGTCACTTTTCAGTTCAAATGAATAAAAATCGTTTACAAAGCTCACACGTTTCTCGCTCTTAACTGAAAAGCATTGGATGCTAAATGACTTGTGGTTTGTATCAGTTTCAGAAGCAGAGTTGAACTAGCAATGGTCCGTATGTGTAGGAAACACCGTTATTTAGTTTAGAGCACCCTCATGTTTCTGGCTCTATTAGAGACTCTTGAAAGCAAGAGCATGCTTCGTGCTCTAAAGCAGAGTGTGTTTCATGGATGAGAACTGTGCTGTGTGTTTCCCTTCAGAAATGGAGTTCAATCCCAGGCTCTGTGTCTTCCTATAAGCAAGAAATCTTTTCAGTTAAACTCTGTCACTTTTCAGCTCAAACAAAGCTACATCGTTCACGTAGCTCACACGCTTCTTGCTCTTAACTGGAAAGCTTTGCATGTTAATGGCACTGTGGTTGTATCAGTTCCAGTAGAAGAGTTGACCTAGATATGGTCCGTATGTGTAGGAAACACCGTTATTTTTTTGGGATCATAATCACGTTTCCTGCTGTATTAGAGACTCATAGAAAGAAAGAGCGTGCTTCTTGCTCTAAAGCAGAGTGTGTTTCATGGATGAGAACTGTGCTCTGTTTTTCCCTTCAGAAATTGAGTTAAATCCCAGGCTCTGTGTCTTCCTACAAGCAAGACATCTTTTCAGGTAAACTCAGTCACTTTTCAGCTCAAAGGAAGATACATCGTTCACGTAGCTCACATGTTTCTCGCTCTTAACTGGAAAGCTTTGAATGTTAATGGAACTGTGGTTTGTATCAGTTTCAGAAGCAGAGTTGATCTACAAATGGTCCGTATATGTAGGAAACACCGTTATTTTGTTCAGAGCACCCTCATGTTTCTGGCTCTATTACAGACTCTGGAAAGCAAGAGCGTGCTTCTTGCTCTAAAGCAGAGTGTGTTTCATGGATGAGAACTGTGCTGTGTGTTTCCCTTCAGAAATGGAGTTAAATCCCAGGCTCTGTGTCTTCCTACATGCAAGACATCATTTTAGGTAAATGCAGTCACTTTTCAGTTCAAATGAATATAAATCGTTTACAAAGCTCACACGTTCCTCGCTCTTAAGTGAAAAGCATTGGATGTTAAATGACTTATGGTTTGTATCAGTTTCAGAAGCACAGTTGAACTAGATATGGTCCGTATGTGTAGGAAACACCATTCTTTTGTTCAGAGCACCCTCATGTTTCTGGCTCTATTACAGACTCTAGAAAGCAAGAGCGTGCTTCTTGCTCTAAAGCAGAGTGTGTTTCATGGATGAGAACTGTGCTGTGTTTTTCCCTTCAGAAATGGTGTTAAATCCCAGGCTCTGTGTCTTCCTACAATAAAGACATATTTTAAGGTAAACGAAGTCACTTTTCAGCTCTAAGGAAGGTACATCATTCACAAAACTCACAAGTTTCTCACTCTTAACTGGAAAGCATTGCATGTTAGAGGAACTGTGGTATGTATCAATTTCAGAAGAAGAGTTGTCCTAGATATGGTCCGTATGTGTAGGAAACACCGTTATTTTGTTTGTCCACAGTCATGTTTCCTGATCTATTAGAGACTCTTAGAAAGCAAGAGCATGCTTCTGGTCTAAAGCAGAGTGTGTTTCATGGATGAGAACTGTGCTGTGTGTTTCATTCAGAAATGGAGTTAAATCCCAGGCTCTGAGTCTTCCTAAAAGAAAGACATCATTTCAGGTAAATGCAGTCACGTTTCAGCTCAAATGAATATACAACGTTTACGAAGCTCACACGTTTCTGGCTCTTAACAGAAAAGCATTGGATGTTAGATGACTTGTGGTTTGTATCAGTTTCAGAAGCAGAGTTGAACTAGCTATGGTCCGTATGTGTAGGAAACACTGTTCTTTTGTTCTGAGCACACTCATGTTTCCTGCACTATTAGAGACTCTAGAAAGCAAGAGCATGCTTCGTGCTCTAAAGCAGAGTGTGTTTCATGGATGATAACTGTGCTGTGTGTTTCCTTTCATAAATGGCTTTAAATCCCAGGCTCTGTATCTTCCTACAAGCAAGACATCTGTTCAGGTAAACCAAGTCACTTTTCAGCTCAAAGGAAGCTACATCGTTTACGAAGATCACACGTTTCTCACTCTTAACTGAATAGCATTGGATGTTAGATGACTTGTGGTTTGTGTCAGTTTCAGAAGCAGAGTTGAACCAGCAGTGGTCCGTATGTTTAGGAAACACCGTTCTTTTTTTCTGAGCACACTCAAGTTTCCTGCTTTATTAGAGACTCTAGAAAGCAAGAGCACACTTCTTCCTATACGCAGAGAGTTTTTCCTCGTGAGAACTGTGCTGTGTGTTTCCATTCAGAAATGGAGTTAAATCCCATGCTTTGTATCTTCCTATAAGCAATACATCTTTTCAGGTAAACTCAGTCACTTTTCAGCACAAAGGAAGCTACATCGTTCACGAAGCTCACAAGTTTCTTGCTCTTAACTGGAAAGAATTGCATGTTAGAGGAAGTGTGGTTTGTACCAGTTTCAGAAGATGAGTTGACCTAGATGTGTTCCATATGTGTAGGAAACACCGTTATATTGTTCTGACCACAGTCACGTTTCCTGTTGTATTAGAGACTCTTAGAAAGAAAGAGCGTGCTTCTTGCTCTAAAGCAGAGTGTGTTTCATGGATGACAACTGTGCTGTGTGTTTCCCTTCAGAAATGGAGTTAAATCCCAGGCTCTGTGTCTTCCTACAATCAAGACATGTTTTTAGGTTAACAAAGTCACTTTTCAGCTCTAAGGGTGCTACATAATTCACGAGCTCACAAGTTTCTCACTCTTATTTGAAAAGCATTGCATGTTAGAGGAACTGTGGTTTGTATCAGTTTCAGAAGAAGAGTTGACCTAGATATGGTCCGTATGTGTAGGAAACACCGTTATTTTGTTTGTCCACAGTCACGTTTCCTGATCTATTAGAGACTCTCACAAAGCAAGAGCATGCTTCTTCCTATACGCAGAGTGTGTTTCATTGTGAGAACTGTGCTGTGTGTTTTCCTTCAGAAATGGAATTAAATCCCAGGCTTTGTGTCTTCCTACAAGCCAGACATCATTTCAGGTAAACGCAGTCAATTTTCATCTCAAATAAATATAAATCGTTTACGAATGTCACACGTTTCTCACTCTTAACTGAAAAGCATTGGATGTTAGATGACTTGTGGTTTGGATCAGTTTCATAAGCAGTGTTGAACTAGCAATGGTCCATATATGTAGGAAACACCGTTATTTTGTTCAGAGCACCCTCATGTTTCTGGCTCTATTAGAGACTCTAGAAAGCAAGAGCATGCTTCGTGCTCTAAATCAGAGTGTGTTTCATGGAGGAGAACTGTGCTGAGTGTTTTCCTTCAGAAATGGATTTAAATCCCAGGCTCTGTGTCTTCCTACAAGCAAGTCATCATTTCAGGTAAACGCTGTCACTTTTCAGCTCAAATGAATATAAATCGTTTACGAAGCTCATACGTTTCTCACTCTTAACAGAAAAGCACTGGATGTTAGAGGACCTGTGGTTTGTATCAGTTTCAGGAGGAGTTTTGAACTAGATATGGTCCGTGTGTGTAGGAAACCCAATTCTTTTATTCTGAGCATACTTTCAAGTTTCTGGCTCTATTATAGACTTTAGAAAGCAAGAGCGTGCTTCTTGCTCTAAAGCAGAGTGTGTTTCAGGGATGAGAACTGTGTTGTTCGTTTCCCTTCAGAAACGGAGTTAAATCCCAGGCTCTGTGTCTTCCTACATGCAAGACTTCTTTTCTGTTAAACTCAGTCACTTTTCAGCTCAAAGGAATCTACATCGTTCACGAAGCTCATACGTTTCTCGCTCTTAACTGGAAAGCATTGCATGTTAATGGAACTGTGGTTGTATGAGTTCCAGTAGAAGAGTTGACCTAGATATGGTCCGTATGTGTAGGAAACACCGTTATTTTGTTCTGAAAACACTCACGTTTTCTGCTCTATTAGAGACTCTTAGAAAGCAAGAGCATGCTTCTTGCTCTATAGGAGAGTGTGTTTCATGGATGAGAACTGTGCTGTGTGTTTCCCTTCAGAAATGGAGCTAAATCCCAGGCTCTGTGTGTTCCTACAAGCAAGTCATCATTTCAGATAAACGCTGTCACTTTTCAGCTCAAATGAATATAAATCGTTTACGAAGCTCACACATATCTCGCTCTTAACTGAAAAGCACTGCATGTTAATGGAACTGTGGTTTGTATCAGTTTCAGAAGAAGAGTTTACCTAGATATGGTCCGTATTTGTAGGAAACACCGTTATTTTGTTCTGACCACAGTCATATTTCCTGCTGTAGTAGAGACTCTTAGAAAACAAGACTGTGCTTCTTGCTCTAAAGCAGAGTGTGTTTCATGGATGAGAACTGTGCTGTGTGTTTCCCTTCAGAAATGGAGTTATATTCCAGGCTCTGTGTCTTCCTACAAGCAAGTCATCATTTCACGAAATCCCTGTCACTTTTCAGCTCAAATGAATATAAATCGTTTAAGAAGCTCACACGTTTCTCGCTCTTAACTGAAAATCATTGGATGTTAGAGGACCTGTTGTTTGTATCAGTTACAGGAGCAGAGTTGAACTAGCAATGGTCCGTATATGTAGTAAACACCGTTATTTTGTTCAGAGCACCCTCATGTTTCTGGCTCTATTAGAGACTCTAGAAAGCAAGAGCATGCTTCGTGCTCTAAAGCAGAGTGTGTTTCATGGATGAGAACTGTGCTCTGTGTGTCCCTTCAGAAATGGAGTTAAATCACAGGCTCTGTATCTTCCTACAAGCAAGACTTCGTTTCACGTAAACTCAGTCACCTTTCAGCTCAAACAAAGCTACATCATTCATGAAGCTCACAAGTTTCTCGCTCTTAACTGGAAAGCATTGCATGTTAGAGGAACTGTGGTTTGTATCAGTTTTAGAAGAAGCGTTGACCTAGATATGGTCCGTATGTGTATGCAACACCATTATTTTGTTCTGAAAACAGTCACGTTTTCTGTTCTATTAGAGACTCTTAGAAAGCAATAGCGTGCTTCTTGCTCTAAAGCAGAGTGTGTTTCATGGATGAGAACTGTGCTGTGTGTTTCCCTTCAGAAATGGAGTTAAATACCAGGCTCAATATCTTCCTACAAGCAAGATATCATTTCATGTAAATGCAGTCACTTTTCAGCTGAAATGAATATAAATCATTTACGAAGCGCACACGTTTTTTGCTCTTAACTGAAAAGCAAGAGATGTTAGATGACTTGTGGTTTGTATCAGTTTCAGAAGCAGAAATGAAGTAGCTATGGTTGGTATGTGTAGGAAAAACCGTTCTTTTGTTCAGAGTCCCTCAAGTTTCTGGCTCTTTGAGAGACTCTAAAGCAAGGGCATGCTCCGTGCTCTAAAGCAGAGTGTGTTTCATGGATGAGAACTGTGCTTTGTGTTTCCCTTCTGAAATGGAGTTAAATCCCAGGCTCTGTGTCTTCCTACAAGCAAGTAATCATTTCAGGTAAACGCTGTCACTTTTCAGCTCAAATGAATATAAATCATTTACGAAGCTCACAGGTTTCTCATTCTTAACTGAAAAGCATAGGATGTTAGAGGACCAGTGGTTTTTATCAGTTTCAAGAGCAGAGTTGAACTAGATATGGTCCGTGTGTGTAGGAAACCCAGTTCTTTAATTCTGAGCCCACTTTCAAGTTTCAGGCTCTATTATAGACTCTAGAAAGCAAGAGGGTGCTTCTGGCGCTAAAGCAGATTGTGTTTCATGGATGAGAACTGTGCTCTGTTTTTACCTGCAGAAATGGAGTTAAATCCCAGGCTCTGTGTCTTCCTACAGGCAAGACATCTTTTCAGGTAAACTAAGTCACTTTTCGCTCAAAGGAAGCTACATCGTTCACATAGGTCACACGTTGCTCGCTCTTAACTGGAAAGCTTTGAATGTTAATGGAACTGTGGTTTGTATCATTTTCAGAAGCAGAGTGAACTAGCAATGGTCCGTATATGTAGGAAACACCGTTATTTTGTTCAGAGCACCCTCATGGGTCTGGCTCAATTAGAGACTCTTGAAAGCAAGAGCATGCTTCATGCTCTAAAGCAGAGTGTTTTTCATGGATGAGAACTGTGCTGTGTGTTTCCCTTCAAAATGGAGTTGAATCACAGGTTCTGTATCTTCCTACAAGCAAGACTTCGTTTCACATAAACTCAGTCACCTTTCAGCACAAATAAGGCTACATCGTTCACGAAGCTCACACGTTTCTCGCTCATAACTGGAAAGCATTGCATGTTAGAGGAACTGTGGTTTGTATCAGTTTTAGAAGAAGAGTTGACCTAGATATGGTACGTATTTGTAGGAAACACTGTTATTTTTTCGGACCATAATCACTTTTCCTGCTGTATTAGAGACTCATACTAAGACAGAGCGTGCTTGTTGCTCTAAAGCAGAGTGTGTTTCAGGGATGACAACTGTGCTCTGTTTTTTCCTTCAAAAATGGAGTTAAATCCCAGGCTCTGTGTCTTCCTACAAGCAAGACATCTTTTCAGGTAAACTCAGTCACTTTTCAGCTCAAAGGAAGCTACATCGTTCACGTAGCTCACACGTTTCTCGCTCTTAACTGGAAAGCTTTGAATGTTAATGGAACTTTGGTTGGTATCAGTTTCAGAAGCAGAGTTGAACTCCAAATGGTCCGTATATGTAGGAAACACCGTTATTTTGTTCAGAGCACCCTCATGTTTCTGGCTCTATTACAGACTCTAGAAAGCAAGAGCGTGCTTCTTGCTCTAAAGCAGAGTGTGTTTCATTGATGAGAACTGTGCTGTGTGTTTCCCTTCAGAAATGGAGTTAAATCCCAGGCTCTGTGTCTTCCTACAAGCAAGACATCATTTCAGGTAAATGCAGTCACTTTTCAGTTCAAATGAATATAAATCGTTTACAAAGCTCACACGTTTCTCGCTCTTAACTGAAAAGCATTGGATGTTAAATGACTTGTGGTTTGTATCAGTTTCAGAAGCAGAGTTGAACTAGCTATGGTCCCTATGTGTAGAAAACACCGTTCTTTTGTTCTGACCACAGTCACGTTTCCTGCTGTATTAGATACTCTTATTAAGCAAAGCGTGCTTCTTGCTCTAAAGCAGAGTGTGTTTCATGGATGAGAACTGTGCTGTGTTTTTCCCTTCAGAAATGGAGTTAAATCCCAGGCTCAGTGTCTTCCTACAATCAAGACATGTTTTCAGGTAAACGTAGTCACTTTTCAGCTCTAAGGAAGCTACATCATTCATAAAACTCACAAGTTTCTCACTCTTAACTGGAAAGCATTGCATGTTAATGGAATTGTGGTTTGTATCAGTTTCAGAAGAAGAGTTGCCCTAGATATGGTCCATATGTGTAGGAAACACCATTATGTTGTTTGTCCACAGTCATTTTTCCAGATCTATTAGAGACACTTAGAAAGCAAGAGCGTGCTTCTTGCTCTAAAGCAGAGTGTGTTTCATGGATGAGAACTGTGCTGTGTGTTTCCCTTCAGAAATGGAGTTAAATCACAGGCTCTGTATCTTCCTAAAAGCAAGTCTTCGTTTCACGTAAACTCAGTCAACTTTCAGCTCAAACAAAGCTACATCGTTCACGAAGCTCCCAAGTTTCTCGCTCTTCACTGGAAAGCATTGCATGTTAGAGGAACTGTGGTTTGTATCAGTTTTAGAAGAAGAGTTGACGTAGATATGGTCAGTATGTGTAGAAAACACCGTTATTTTGTTCTGAAAACTGTCACGTTTTCTGCTATATTAGAGATTCTTAGAAAGCAAGAGCGTGCTTCTTGCTCTATAGGAGAGTGTGTTTCATGGATGAGAACTGTGCAGTGTGTTTCCCCTCAGAAATGGAGCTAAATCCCAGGTTTTGTGTCTTCCTACAAGGAAGACATGATTTCACAAAAACCCTGTCACTTTTCAGCACAAAAGAATACAAATCATTTTAGAAGCTCACACGTTTCTCGTTCTTAACTGGAAAGCTTTGCATGTTAATGGAACTGTGGTTTGTATCAGTTTCAGAAGCAGAGTTGACCTAGATATGGTCCGTATGTGTAGGAAACACCGTGATTTTGTTCAAAGCACCCTCATGTTTCTGGCTCTATTACAGACTCTAGAAAGCAAGAGCGTGCTTCTTGCTCTAAAGCAGAGTGTGTTTCATGGATGAGAACTGTGCTGTGTGTTTCCCTTCAGAAATGGAGTTAAATCCCAGGCTCTGTGTCTTCCTACAATCAAGACTTCGTTTCACGTAAACTCAGTCACCTTTCAGATCAAACAAAGCTACATCGTTCACGAAGCTCACAAGTTTCTCGCTCTTAACTGGAAAGCATTGAATGTTAGAGGAACTGTGGTTTGTATCAGTTTTAGAAGAAGAGTTGACGTAGATATGGTCCGTATGTTTAGGAAACACCGTTCTTTTGTTCTGACAACAGTCACGTTTCCTGCTGTATTAGATACTCTTATTAAGCAAGAGCGTGCTTCTTGCTCTAAAGCAGAGTGTGTTTCATGGATGAGAACTGTGCTGTGTGTTTCCCTTCAGAAATGGAGTTATATTCCAGGCTCTGTGTCTTCCTACAAGCAAGACACCTTTTCAGTTAAACGCAGTCACTTTTCAGCTCAAATGAATATAAATCGTTTACGAAGCTCACACGTTTCTTGCTCTTAACTGAAAAGCATTGGATGTTAGATGACTTGTGGTTTGTATCAGTTTCAGAAGCAGAGTTGAACTAGCAATGGTCCGTATATGTAGGAAACACCGTTATTTTCTTCAGAGCACCCTCATGTTTCTGGCTCTATTAGAGACACTAGAAAGCAAGAGCATGCTTCATGCTCCAAAGCAGAGTGTGTTTCATGGATGAGAACTGTGCTGTGTGTTTCCCTTCAGAAATGGAGTTAACTCACAGGCTCTGTATCTTCCTACAAGCAAGACATCGTTTCACGCAAACTCAGTCACCTTTCGCTCAAACAATGCTACATCGTTCACGAAGCTCACAAGTTTCTCGCTCATAACTGGAAAGCATTGCATGTTAGAGGAACTGTGGTTTGTATCAGTTTTAGAAGAAGAGTTAACCTAGAAATGGTCCGTATGTGTAGGAAACACCGTTACTTTTTCGGACCATAATCACGTTTCCTGCTGTATTAGAGACTCATAGAAAGAAAGAGCGTGCTTCTGGCTCTAAAGCAGAGTGTGTTTCATGGATGAGAATTGTGCTGTGTTTTTTCCTTCAGAAATGGAGTTAAATCCCAGGCTCTGTGTCTTCCTACAAGCAAGACATCTTTTCAGGTATACTCAGTCACTTTTCAGCTCAAAGGAAGTTACATCGTTCACGTAGCTCACACGTTTCTCGCTCTTAACTGGAAAGCTTTGAATGTTAATGGAACTGTGGTTTGTATCAGGTTCAGAAGCAGAGTTGAACTACAAATGGTCCGTATATGTAGGAAACACCGTTATTTTGTTCAGAGCACTCTCATGTTTCTGGCTCTATTACAGACTCTAGAAAGCAAGAGCGTGCTTCTTGCTCTAAAGCAGAGTGTGTTTCATGGATGAGAACTGTGCTGTGTGTTTTCCTTCAGAAATGGAGTTAAATCCCAGGCTCTGTGTCTTCCTACAAGCAAGACATCATTTCAGGTAAATGCAGTCACTTTTCAGTTCAAATGAATATAAATCTTTTACAAAGCTCGCACGATTCTCGCTCTTAACTGAAAAGCATTGGATGTTAAATGACTTGTGGTTTGTACCAGTTTCAGAAGCAGAGTTGAACTAGCTATGGTCCGTATGTGTAGGAAACACCGTTCTTTTGTTCTGACCACAGTCACGTTTCCTGCTGTATTAGATACTCTTATTAAGCAAGAGCGTGCTTCTTGCTCTAAAGCAGAGTGTGTTTCATGGATGAGAACTGGGCTGTGTGTTTCCCTTCAGAAATGGAGTTAAATCCCAGGCTCTGTGTCTTCCTACAATCAAGACATGTTTTCAGGTAAACGAAGTCACTTTTCAGCTCTAAGGAAGCTACATCATTCACAAAAGTCACAAGTTTCTCACTCTTAACTGGAAAGCATTGCATGTTAATGGAACTGTGGTTTGTATCAGTTTCAGAAGAAGAGTTGACCTAGATATGGTCCGTATGTGTAGGAAACACCATTATTTTGTTTGTCCACAGTCATGTTTCCTGATCTATTAGAGACTCGTAGAAAGCAAGAGCATGCTTCTTGCTCTAAAGCAGAGTGTGCTTAATGAATGAGAACTGTGCTTTGTGTTTCCCTTCAGAAATGGAGTTAAATTCCAGGCTCTGGGTCTTCCTACAAGCAAGACATCTTTTCAGTTAAACGCAGTCACTTTTCAGCTCAAATGAATATAAATCGTTTACGAAGCTCACACGTTTCTTGCTCTTAACTGAAAAGCATTGGATGTTAGATGACTTGTGGTTTGTATCAGTTTCAGAAGCAGAGTTGAACTAGCAATGGTCCGTATATGTAGGAAACACGGTTATTTTGTTCAGAGCACCCTCATGTTTCTGGCTCTATTAGAGACACATAGAAAGCAAGAGCATGCTTCGTGCTCTAAAGCAGAGTGTGTTTCATGGATGAGATCTGTGCTGTGTGTTTCCCTTCAGAAATGGAGTTAAATCACAGGCTCTGTATCTTCCTACAAGCAAGACTTCGTTGCACGTAAACTCAGTCACCTTTCAGCACAAACAAGGCTACATCGTTCACGAAGCTCACAAGTTTCTCGCTCATAACTGGAAAGCATTGCATGTTAGAGGAACTGTGGTTTGTATCAGTTTTAGAAGAAGAGTTGACCTAGATAGGGTCCGTATGTGTAGGAAACACTGTTATTTTTTCAGACCATAATCACTTTTCCTGCTGTATTAGAGACTCATAGAAAGAAAGAGCGTGCTTCTTGCTCTAAAGCAGAGTGTGTTTCAGGGATGACAACTGTGCTCTGTTTTTTCCTTCAAAAATGGAGTTAAATCCCAGGCTCTGTGTCTTCCTACAAGCAAGACATCTTTTCAGGTAAACTCAGTCACTTTTCAGCTCAAAGGAAGCTACATCGTTCACGTAGCTCACACGTTTCTCGCTCTTAACTGGAAAGCTTTGAAGGTTAATGGATCTGTGGTTGGTATCAGTTTCAGAAGCAGAGTTGAACTACAAATGGTCCGTATATGTAGGAAACACCGTTATTTTGTTCAGAGCACCCTCATGTTTCTGGCTCTATTACAGACTCTAGAAAGCAAGAGCGTGCTTCTTGCTCTAAAGCAGAGTGTGTTTCATGGATGAGAACTGTGCTGTGTGTTTCCCTTCAGAAATGGAGTTAAATCCCAGGCTCTGTGTCTTCCTACAAGCAAGACATCATTTCAGGTAAATGCAGTCACTTTTCAGTTCAAATGAATATAAATCGTTTACAAAGCTCACACGTATCTCGCTCTTAACTGAAAAGCATTGGATGTTAAATGACTTGTGGTTTGTATCAGTTTCAGAAGCAGAGTTGAACTAGCTATGGTCCATATGTGTAGGAAACACTGTTCTTTTGTTCTGACCACAGTCACGTTTCCTGCTGTATTAGATACTCTTATTAGGCAAGAGCGTGCTTCTTGCTCTAAAGCAGAGTGTGTTTCATGGATGAGAACTGTGCTGTGTGTTTCCCTTCAGAAATGGAGTTAAATCCCAGGCTCTGTGTCTTCCTACAATCAAGACATGTTTTCAGGTAAACGAAGTCACTTTTCAGCTCTAAGGAAGCTACATCATTCACAAAACTCACAAGTTTCTCACTCTTAACTGGAAAGCATTGCATGTTAATGGAACTGTGGTTTGTATCAGTTTCAGAAGAAGAGTTGACCTGGATATGGTCCATATGTGTAGGAAACACCGTTATTTTGTTTCTCCACAGTCATGTTTCCTGATCTATTAGAGACTCTTAGAAAGCAAGAGCCTGCTTCTTGCTCTAAAGCAGAGTGTGTTTCATGAATGAGAACTGTGCTGTGTGTTTACCTTCAGAAATGGAGGTAAATTCAGGCTCTGGGTCTTCCTACAAGCAAGACATCATTTCAGTTAAACGCAGTCACTTTTCAGCTCAAATGAATGTAAATCGTTGAAGAAGCTCACACATTTCTTGCTATTAACTGAAAAGCATTGGATGTTAGATGACTTGTGGTTTGTATCAGTATCAGAAGCAGAGTTGAACTAGCAATTGTCCGTATATGTAGGAAACACGGTTATTTTGTTCAGAGCACCCTCATGTTTCTGGCTCTATTAGAGACTCTTGAAAGCAAGAGCATGCTTCGTGCTCTAAAGCAGAGTGTGTTTCATGGATGAGAACTGTGCTGTGTGTTTCCCTTCAGAAATGGAGTTAAATCACATGTTCTGTATCTTCCTACAAGCAAGACTTCGTTTCACGTAAACTCAGTCACATTTCAGCTCAAACAAAGCTACATTGTTCACGAAGCTCACAAGTTTCTCGCTCTTAACTGGAAAGCATTGCATGTTAGAGGAACTGTAGTTTGTATCAGTTTTAGAATAAGAGTTGACGTAGATATGGTCCGTATGTGTAGGAAACACCGTTATTTTGTTCTGAAAACAGTCACGTTTTCTGCTATATTACAGACTCTTAGAAAGCAAGAGGGTGCTTCTTGCTCTATAGGAGAGTGTGTTTCATGGATGAGAACTGTGCTGTGTGTTTCCCTTCAGAAATGGAGCTAAGTCCCAGGCTCTGTGTCTTCCTACAATGAAGACATCATTTCACGAAAACCCTGTCACTTTTCAGCTCAAATGAATATAAATCGTTTAAGAAGCTCACACGTTTCTCGCTCTTTATTGAAAAGCATTGGATGTTAGAGGACCTGTGGCTTGTATCAGTTTCAGGAGCAGAGTTGAACTAGCAATGGTCTGTATGTGTAGGAAACACCGTTATTTTGTTCAGAGCACCCTCATGTTTCTGGCTCTATTAGAGACTCTAGAAAGCAAGAGCATGCTTCGTGCTCTAAAGCAGAGTGTGTTTCATGGATGAGAACTGTGCTCTGTGTGTCCCTTCAGAAATGGAGTTAAATCACAGGCTCTGTATCTTCCTACAAGCAAGACTTCGTTTCACGTAAACTCAGTCACCTTTCAGCTCAAACAAAGCTACATCATTCATGAAGCTCACAAGTTTCTCGCTCTTAACTGGAAAGCATTGCATGTTAGAGGAACTGTGGTTTGTATCAGTTTTAGAAGAAGCGTTGACCTAGATATGGTCCGTATGTGTATGCAACACCATTATTTTGTTCTGAAAACAGTCACGTTTTCTGTTCTATTAGAGACTCTTAGAAAGCAATAGCGTGCTTCTTGCTCTAAAGCAGAGTGTGTTTCATGGATGAGAACTGTGCTGTGTGTTTCCCTTCAGAAATGGAGTTAAATACCAGGCTCAATATCTTCCTACAAGCAAGATATCATTTCATGTAAATGCAGTCACTTTTCAGCTGAAATGAATATAAATCATTTACGAAGCGCACACGTTTTTTGCTCTTAACTGAAAAGCAAGAGATGTTAGATGACTTGTGGTTTGTATCAGTTTCAGAAGCAGAAATGAAGTAGCTATGGTTGGTATGTGTAGGAAAAACCGTTCTTTTGTTCAGAGTACCCTCAAGTTTCTGGCTCTTTGAGAGACTCTAAAGCAAGGGCATGCTCCGTGCTCTAAAGCAGAGTGTGTTTCATGGATGAGAACTGTGCTTTGTGTTTCCCTTCTGAAATGGAGTTAAATCCCAGGCTCTGTGTCTTCCTACAAGCAAGTAATCATTTCAGGTAAACGCTGTCACTTTTCAGCTCAAATGAATATAAATCATTTACGAAGCTCACAGGTTTCTCATTCTTAACTGAAAAGCATAGGATGTTAGAGGACCAGTGGTTTTTATCAGTTTCAAGAGCAGAGTTGAACTAGATATGGTCCGTGTGTGTAGGAAACCCAGTTCTTTAATTCTGAGCCCACTTTCAAGTTTCAGGCTCTATTATAGACTCTAGAAAGCAAGAGGGTGCTTCTGGCGCTAAAGCAGATTGTGTTTCATGGATGAGAACTGTGCTCTGTTTTTACCTGCAGAAATGGAGTTAAATCCCAGGCTCTGTGTCTTCCTACAGGCAAGACATCTTTTCAGGTAAACTAAGTCACTTTTCGCTCAAAGGAAGCTACATCGTTCACATAGGTCACACGTTGCTCGCTCTTAACTGGAAAGCTTTGAATGTTAATGGAACTGTGGTTTGTATCATTTTCAGAAGCAGAGTGAACTAGCAATGGTCCGTATATGTAGGAAACACCGTTATTTTGTTCAGAGCACCCTCATGGGTCTGGCTCAATTAGAGACTCTTGAAAGCAAGAGCATGCTTCATGCTCTAAAGCAGAGTGTTTTTCATGGATGAGAACTGTGCTGTGTGTTTCCCTTCAAAATGGAGTTGAATCACAGGTTCTGTATCTTCCTACAAGCAAGACTTCGTTTCACATAAACTCAGTCACCTTTCAGCACAAATAAGGCTACATCGTTCACGAAGCTCACACGTTTCTCGCTCATAACTGGAAAGCATTGCATGTTAGAGGAACTGTGGTTTGTATCAGTTTTAGAAGAAGAGTTGACCTAGATATGGTACGTATTTGTAGGAAACACTGTTATTTTTTCGGACCATAATCACTTTTCCTGCTGTATTAGAGACTCATACTAAGACAGAGCGTGCTTGTTGCTCTAAAGCAGAGTGTGTTTCAGGGATGACAACTGTGCTCTGTTTTTTCCTTCAAAAATGGAGTTAAATCCCAGGCTCTGTGTCTTCCTACAAGCAAGACATCTTTTCAGGTAAACTCAGTCACTTTTCAGCTCAAAGGAAGCTACATCGTTCACGTAGCTCACACGTTTCTCGCTCTTAACTGGAAAGCTTTGAATGTTAATGGAACTTTGGTTGGTATCAGTTTCAGAAGCAGAGTTGAACTCCAAATGGTCCGTATATGTAGGAAACACCGTTATTTTGTTCAGAGCACCCTCATGTTTCTGGCTCTATTACAGACTCTAGAAAGCAAGAGCGTGCTTCTTGCTCTAAAGCAGAGTGTGTTTCATTGATGAGAACTGTGCTGTGTGTTTCCCTTCAGAAATGGAGTTAAATCCCAGGCTCTGTGTCTTCCTACAAGCAAGACATCATTTCAGGTAAATGCAGTCACTTTTCAGTTCAAATGAATATAAATCGTTTACAAAGCTCACACGTTTCTCGCTCTTAACTGAAAAGCATTGGATGTTAAATGACTTGTGGTTTGTATCAGTTTCAGAAGCAGAGTTGAACTAGCTATGGTCCCTATGTGTAGAAAACACCGTTCTTTTGTTCTGACCACAGTCACGTTTCCTGCTGTATTAGATACTCTTATTAAGCAAAGCGTGCTTCTTGCTCTAAAGCAGAGTGTGTTTCATGGATGAGAACTGTGCTGTGTTTTTCCCTTCAGAAATGGAGTTAAATCCCAGGCTCAGTGTCTTCCTACAATCAAGACATGTTTTCAGGTAAACGTAGTCACTTTTCAGCTCTAAGGAAGCTACATCATTCATAAAACTCACAAGTTTCTCACTCTTAACTGGAAAGCATTGCATGTTAATGGAATTGTGGTTTGTATCAGTTTCAGAAGAAGAGTTGCCCTAGATATGGTCCATATGTGTAGGAAACACCATTATGTTGTTTGTCCACAGTCATTTTTCCAGATCTATTAGAGACACTTAGAAAGCAAGAGCGTGCTTCTTGCTCTAAAGCAGAGTGTGTTTCATGGATGAGAACTGTGCTGTGTGTTTCCCTTCAGAAATGGAGTTAAATCACAGGCTCTGTATCTTCCTAAAAGCAAGTCTTCGTTTCACGTAAACTCAGTCAACTTTCAGCTCAAACAAAGCTACATCGTTCACGAAGCTCCCAAGTTTCTCGCTCTTCACTGGAAAGCATTGCATGTTAGAGGAACTGTGGTTTGTATCAGTTTTAGAAGAAGAGTTGACGTAGATATGGTCAGTATGTGTAGGAAACACCGTTATTTTGTTCTGAAAACTGTCATGTTTTCTGCTATATTAGAGATTCTTAGAAAGCAAGAGCGTGCTTCTTGCTCTATAGGAGAGTGTGTTTCATGGATGAGAACTGTGCTGTGTGTTTCCCCTCAGAAATGGAGCTAAATCCCAGGTTTTGTGTCTTCCTACAAGGAAGACATGATTTCACAAAAACCCTGTCACTTTTCAGCACAAAAGAATACAAATCATTTTAGAAGCTCACACGTTTCTCGTTCTTAACTGGAAAGCTTTGCATGTTAATGGAACTGTGGTTTGTATCAGTTTCAGAAGCAGAGTTGACCTAGATATGGTCCGTATGTGTAGGAAACACCGTGATTTTGTTCAAAGCACCCTCATGTTTCTGGCTCTATTACAGACTCTAGAAAGCAAGAGCGTGCTTCTTGCTCTAAAGCAGAGTGTGTTTCATGGATGAGAACTGTGCTGTGTGTTTCCCTTCAGAAATGGAGTTAAATCCCAGGCTCTGTGTCTTCCTACAATCAAGACTTCGTTTCACGTAAACTCAGTCACCTTTCAGATCAAACAAAGCTACATCGTTCACGAAGCTCACAAGTTTCTCGCTCTTAACTGGAAAGCATTGAATGTTAGAGGAACTGTGGTTTGTATCAGTTTTAGAAGAAGAGTTGACGTAGATATGGTCCGTATGTTTAGGAAACACAGTTCTTTTGTTCTGACAACAGTCACGTTTCCTGCTGTATTAGATACTCTTATTAAGCAAGAGCGTGCTTCTTGCTCTAAAGCAGAGTGTGTTTCATGGATGAGAACTGTGCTGTGTGTTTCCCTTCAGAAATGGAGTTATATTCCAGGCTCTGTGTCTTCCTACAAGCAAGACACCTTTTCAGTTAAACGCAGTCACTTTTCAGCTCAAATGAATATAAATCGTTTACGAAGCTCACACGTTTCTTGCTCTTAACTGAAAAGCATTGGATGTTAGATGACTTGTGGTTTGTATCAGTTTCAGAAGCAGAGTTGAACTAGCAATGGTCCGTATATGTAGGAAACACCGTTATTTTCTTCAGAGCACCCTCATGTTTCTGGCTCTATTAGAGACTCTAGAAAGCAAGAGCATGCTTCATGCTCCAAAGCAGAGTGTGTTTCATGGATGAGAACTGTGCTGTGTGTTTCCCTTCAGAAATGGAGTTAACTCACAGGCTCTGTATCTTCCTACAAGCAAGACATCGTTTCACGCAAACTCAGTCACCTTTCGCTCAAACAATGCTACATCGTTCACGAAGCTCACAAGTTTCTCGCTCATAACTGGAAAGCATTGCATGTTAGAGGAACTGTGGTTTGTATCAGTTTTAGAAGAAGAGTTAACCTAGAAATGGTCCGTATGTGTAGGAAACACCGTTACTTTTTCGGACCATAATCACGTTTCCTGCTGTATTAGAGACTCATAGAAAGAAAGAGCGTGCTTCTGGCTCTAAAGCAGAGTGTGTTTCATGGATGAGAATTGTGCTGTGTTTTTTCCTTCAGAAATGGAGTTAAATCCCAGGCTCTGTGTCTTCCTACAAGCAAGACATCTTTTCAGGTATACTCAGTCACTTTTCAGCTCAAAGGAAGTTACATCGTTCACGTAGCTCACACGTTTCTCGCTCTTAACTGGAAAGCTTTGAATGTTAATGGAACTGTGGTTTGTATCAGGTTCAGAAGCAGAGTTGAACTACAAATGGTCCGTATATGTAGGAAACACCGTTATTTTGTTCAGAGCACTCTCATGTTTCTGGCTCTATTACAGACTCTAGAAAGCAAGAGCGTGCTTCTTGCTCTAAAGCAGAGTGTGTTTCATGGATGAGAACTGTGCTGTGTGTTTTCCTTCAGAAATGGAGTTAAATCCCAGGCTCTGTGTCTTCCTACAAGCAAGACATCATTTCAGGTAAATGCAGTCAGTTTTCAGTTCAAATGAATATAAATCTTTTACAAAGCTCGCACGATTCTCGCTCTTAACTGAAAAGCATTGGATGTTAAATGACTTGTGGTTTGTACCAGTTTCAGAAGCAGAGTTGAACTAGCTATGGTCCGTATGTGTAGGAAACACCGTTCTTTTGTTCTGACCACAGTCACGTTTCCTGCTGTATTAGATACTCTTATTAAGCAAGAGCGTGCTTCTTGCTCTAAAGCAGAGTGTGTTTCATGGATGAGAACTGTGCTGTGTGTTTCCCTTCAGAAATGGAGTTAAATCCCAGGCTCTGTGTCTTCCTACAATCAAGACATGTTTTCAGGTAAACGAAGTCACTTTTCAGCTCTAAGGAAGCTACATCATTCACAAAAGTCACAAGTTTCTCACTCTTAACTGGAAAGCATTGCATGTTAATGGAACTGTGGTTTGTATCAGTTTCAGAAGAAGAGTTGACCTAGATATGGTCCATATGTGTAGGAAACACCATTATTTTGTTTGTCCACATCATGTTTCCTGATCTATTAGAGACTCTTAGAAAGCAAGAGCATGCTTCTTGCTCTAAAGCAGAGTGTGTTTAATGAATGAGAACTGTGCTTTGTGTTTCCCTTCAGAAATGGAGTTAAATTCCGGGCTCTGGGTCTTCCTACAAGCAAGACATCTTTTCAGTTAAACGCAGTCACTTTTCAGCTCAAATGAATATAAATCGTTTACGAAGCTCACACGTTTCTTGCTCTTAACTGAAAAGCATTGGATGTTAGATGACTTGTGGTTTGTATCAGTTTCAGAAGCAGAGTTGAACTAGCAATGGTCCGTATATGTAGGAAACACGGTTATTTTGTTCAGAGCACCCTCATGTTTCTGGCTCTATTAGAGACACATAGAAAGCAAGAGCATGCTTCGTGCTCTAAAGCAGAGTGTGTTTCATGGATGAGATCTGTGCTGTGTGTTTCCCTTCAGAAATGGAGTTAAATCACAGGCTCTGTATCTTCCTACAAGCAAGACTTCGTTGCACGTAAACTCAGTCACCTTTCAGCACAAACAAGGCTACATCGTTCACGAAGCTCACAAGTTTCTCGCTCATAACTGGAAAGCATTGCATGTTAGAGGAACTGTGGTTTGTATCAGTTTTAGAAGAAGAGTTGACCTAGATATGGTCCGTATGTGTAGGAAACACTGTTATTTTTTCGGACCATAATCACTTTTCCTGCTGTATTAGAGACTCATAGAAAGAAAGAGCGTGCTTCTTGCTCTAAAGCAGAGTGTGTTTCAGGGATGACAACTGTGCTCTGTTTTTTCCTTCAAAAATGGAGTTAAATCCCAGGCTCTGTGTCTTCCTACAAGCAAGACATCTTTTCAGGTAAACTCAGTCACTTTTCAGCTCAAAGGAAGCTACATCGTTCACGTAGCTCACACGTTTCTCGCTCTTAACTGGAAAGCTTTGAAGGTTAATGGATCTGTGGTTGGTATCAGTTTCAGAAGCAGAGTTGAACTACAAATGGTCCGTATATGTAGGAAACACCGTTATTTTGTTCAGAGCACCCTCATGTTTCTGGCTCTATTACAGACACTAGAAAGCAAGAGCGTGCTTCTTGCTCTAAAGCAGAGTGTGTTTCATGGATGAGAACTGTGCTGTGTGTTTCCCTTCAGAAATGGAGTTAAATCCCAGGCTCTGTGTCTTCCTACAAGCAAGACATCATTTCAGGTAAATGCAGTCACTTTTCAGTTCAAATGAATATAAATCGTTTACAAAGCTCACACGTTTCTCGCTCTTAACTGAAAAGCATTGGATGTTAAATGACTTGTGGTTTGTATCAGTTTCAGAAGCAGAGTTGAACTAGCTATGGTCCATATGTGTAGGAAACACTGTTCTTTTGTTCTGACCACAGTCACGTTTCCTGCTGTATTAGATACTCTTATTAGGCAAGAGCGTGCTTCTTGCTCTAAAGCAGAGTGTGTTTCATGGATGAGAACTGTGCTGTGTGTTTCCCTTCAGAAATGGAGTTAAATCCCAGGCTCTGTGTCTTCCTACAATCAAGACATGTTTTCAGGTAAACGAAGTCACTTTTCAGCTCTAAGGAAGCTACATCATTCACAAAACTCACAAGTTTCTCACTCTTAACTGGAAAGCATTGCATGTTAATGGAACTGTGGTTTGTATCAGTTTCAGAAGAAGAGTTGACCTGGATATGGTCCATATGTGTAGGAAACACCGTTATTTTGTTTCTCCACAGTCATGTTTCCTGATCTATTAGAGACTCTTAGAAAGCAAGAGCCTGCTTCTTGCTCTAAAGCAGAGTGTGTTTCATGAATGAGAACTGTGCTGTGTGTTTACCTTCAGAAATGGAGGTAAATTCAGGCTCTGGGTCTTCCTACAAGCAAGACATCATTTCAGTTAAACGCAGTCACTTTTCAGCTCAAATGAATGTAAATCGTTGACGAAGCTCACACATTTCTTGCTATTAACTGAAAAGCATTGGATGTTAGATGACTTGTGGTTTGTATCAGTATCAGAAGCAGAGTTGAACTAGCAATTGTCCGTATATGTAGGAAACACGGTTATTTTGTTCAGAGCACCCTCATGTTTCTGGCTCTATTAGAGACTCTTGAAAGCAAGAGCATGCTTCGTGCTCTAAAGCAGAGTGTGTTTCATGGATGAGAACTGTGCTGTGTGTTTCCCTTCAGAAATGGAGTTAAATCACATGTTCTGTATCTTCCTACAAGCAAGACTTCGTTTCACGTAAACTCAGTCACATTTCAGCTCAAACAAAGCTACATTGTTCACGAAGCTCACAAGTTTCTCGCTCTTAACTGGAAAGCATTGCATGTTAGAGGAACTGTAGTTTGTATCAGTTTTAGAATAAGAGTTGACGTAGATATGGTCCGTATGTGTAGGAAACACCATTATTTTGTTCTGAAAACAGTCACGTTTTCTGCTATATTACAGACTCTTAGAAAGCAAGAGGGTGCTTCTTGCTCTATAGGAGAGTGTGTTTCATGGATGAGAACTGTGCTGTGTGTTTCCCTTCCGAAATGGAGCTAAGTCCCAGGCTCTGTGTCTTCCTACAATGAAGACATCATTTCACGAAAACCCTGTCACTTTTCAGCTCAAATGAATATAAATCGTTTAAGAAGCTCACACGTTTCTCGCTCTTTATTGAAAAGCATTGGATGTTAGAGGACCTGTGGCTTGTATCAGTTTCAGGAGCAGAGTTGAACTAGCAATGGTCTGTATGTGTAGGAAACACCGTTCATTTCTTCTGAGTACCCTCAAGTTTCTGGCTCTATTAGAGTCTCTAGAAAGCAAGAGCATGCTTCGTGCTCTAAAGCAGAGTGTGTTTCATGGATGAGAACTGTGCTGTTGGTTTCCCTTCAGAAATGGAGTTAAATCCCAGGCTCTGTGTCTTCCTACAAGCAAGACATCTTTTCCGTTAAACTCAGTCACTTTTCAGCTCAAAGGTATCTACATCGTTCACGAAGCTCATACGTTTCTCGCTCTTAACTGGAAAGCATTGCATGTTAGAGGAACTGTGGTTTGTATCAGTTTCAGAAGAAGAGTTGACCTAGATATGGTCCGTATGTGTAGGAAACACTGTTATTTTGTTCTGACAACAGTCACGTTTCCTGCTGTATTAGAGACTCTTAGAAAGCAAGAGCGTGCTTCTTGCTCTAAAGCAGAGTGTGTTTCATGGATGAGAACTGTGCTGTGTGTTTCCCTTCAGAAATGGAGTTATATTTCAGGCTCTGAGTCTTCCTACAAGCAAGACATCTTTTCAGTTAAACGCAGTCACTTTTCAGCTCAAATGAATATAAATCTTTTACGAAGCTCATACGTTTCTTGCTCTTAACTGAAAAGCACAGGATGTTAGATGACTTGTGGTTTGTATCAGTTTCAGAAGCAGAGTTGAACTAGCAATGGTCCGTATATGTAGGAAACACCGTTATTTTGTTCAGAGCACCCTCATGTTTCTGGCTCTATTAGAGACTCTAGAAAGCAAGAGCATGCTTCCTACTCTAAAGCAGAGTGTGTTTCATGGATGAGAACTGTGCTGTGTGTTTCCCTTCAGAAATGGGAGTTAAATCACAGGCTCTGTATCTTCCTACAAGCAAGACTTCGTTGCACGTAAACTCAGTCACCTTTCAGCTCAAACAAAGCTACATCGTTCACGAAGCTCACAAGTTTCTCGCTCATAACTGGAAAGCATTGCATGTTAGAGGAACTGTGGTTTGTATCAGTTTTAGAAGAAGAGTTGACCTAGATATGTTCCGTATGTGTAGGAAACACCGTTATTTTGTTCTGAAAACAGTCACGTTTCCTGCTATATTAGAGACTCTTAGAAAGCAAGAGCGTGCTTCCTGCTCTATAGGAGAGTGTGTTTCATGGATGTGAACTGTGCTGTGTGTTTCCCTTCAGATATGGAGCTAAATCCCAGGCTCTGTGTCTTCCTACAAGCAAGACATCATTTCACGAAAAGCCTGTCACTATTCATCTCAAATGAATATAAATCGTTTAAGAAGCTCACACGTTTCTCGCTCTTTACTGAAAAGCATTGGATGTTAGAGGACCTGTGGTTTGTATCAGTTTCAGGAGCAGAGTTGAACTAGCAATGGTCTGTATGTGTAGATAACACCGTTCTTTTGTTCTGAGTATCCTGAAGTTTCTGGCTCTATTAAAGACTCTAGAAAGCAAGAGCATGCTTCGTGCTCTAAAGCAGAGTGTGTTTCATGGATAAGAACTGGGCTGTGGGTTTCTCTTCAGAAATGGAGTTAAATCCCAAGCTCTGTGTCTTCCTACAAGCAAGACATCTTTTCAGTTAATCTCAGTCACTTTTCAGCTCAAAGGAAGCTACATCGTTCATGTAACTCACACGTTTTTCTCTCTTAAATGGAAAGCTTTGAATGTTAATGGAACTGTGGTTTGTATCAGTTTCAGAAGCAGAGTTGAACAACAAATCGTCCGTATATGAAGGAAACACTGTTATTTTGTTCAGAGCACCGTCATGTTTCTGGCTCTATTACAGACTCTAGAAAGCAAGAGCGTGCTTCTTGCTCTAAAGCAGAGTGTGTTTCATGGATGAGAACTGTGCTGTGTGTTTCCCTTCAGAAATGGAGTTAAATCCCAGGCTCTGTGTCTTCCTACAATCAAGACATGTTTTCAGGTAAACGAAGTCACTTTTCAGCTCTAAGGAAGCTACATCATTCACAAAAGTCACAAGTTTCTCACTCTTAACTGGAAAGCATTGCATGTTAATGGAACTGTGGTTTGTATCAGTTTCAGAAGAAGAGTTGACCTATATAAGGTGCGTATGTGTAAGAAACACCGTTATTTTGTTTGTCCACAGTCATGTTTCCTGATCTATTAGAGACTCTTAGAAAGCAAGAGCATGCTTCTTGCTCTAAAGCAGAGTGTGTTTCAGGAATGAGAACTGTGCTGTGTGTTTCCCTTCAGAAATGGAGTTATATTCAAGGCTCTGGGTCTTCCTACAAGCAAGACATCATTTCAGTTAAACGCAGTCACTTTTCAGCTCAAATGAATATAAATCATTTACGAAGCTCACACGTTTCTTGCTCTTAACTGAAAAGCATTGGATGTTAGATGACTTGTGGTTTGTATCAGTTTCAGAAGCAGAGTTGAACTAGCAATGGTCCGTATATGTAGGAAACACCGTTCTTTTGTTCTGAGTACCCTCAAGTTTCTGGCTCTATTAAAGACTCTAGAAAGCAAGAGCATGCTTCGTGCTCTAAAGCAGAGTGTGTTTCATGGATGAGAACTGGGCTGTGGGTTTCCCTTCAGAAATGGAGTTAAATCCCAGTCTCTGTGTCTACCTATAAGTAAGAAATCTTTTCAGGTAAACTCTGTCATTTTTCAGCTCAAAGGAAGCTACATCGTTCACGAAGGTCATACGTTTCTTGCTCTTAACTGGAAAGCATTGCATGTTAATGGAACTGTGCTTGTATCAGTTCCAGTAGAAGAGTTGACCTAGATATGGTCCGTATATGTGTAGGAAACACCGTTATTTTTTTGGACTATAATCACGTTTCCTGCTGTATTAGAGACTCATAGAAAGAAAGAGCGTGCTTCTTGCTCTATAGGAGAGTGTGTTTCATGGATGAGAACTGTGCTGTGTGATTCCCTTCAGAAATTTAGTTAAATCCCAGGCTTTGTGACTTTCTACAAGCAAGACATCTTTTCAGGTAAACTCAGTCACTTTTCAGCTCAAAGGAAGCTACATCGTTCACGTAGTTCACACGTTTCTCGCTCTTAACTGTAAAGCTTTGAATATTAATGGAACTGTGGTTTGTATCAGTTTCAGAAGCAGAGTTGAACTAGCAATGGTCCGTATATGTAGGAAATCCCGTTATTTTGTTCAGAGCACCCTCATGTTTCTGGCTCTATTAGAGACACATAGAAAGCAAGAGCATGCTTCGTGCTCTAAAGCAGAGTGTGTTTCATGGATGAGAACTGTGCTGTTTGTTTCCCTTCAGAAATGGAGTTAAATCCCATGCTCTGTATCTTCCTACAAGCAAGACTTCATTTCACGTAATCTCAGTCACCTTTCAGCTCAAACAAAGCTACATCGTTCACGAAGCTCACAAGTTTCTCGCTCATAACTGGAAAGCATTGCATGTTAGAGGAACTGTGGTTTGTATCAGTTTTAGAAGAAGAGTTGACCTAGATATGGTCCGTATGTGTATGAAACACTGTTATTTTGTTCTGAAAACAGTCACGTTTTCTGCTATATTAGAGACTCTTAGAAAGCAAGAGCGTGCTTCTTGCTCTATAGGAGAGTGTGTTTCATGGATCAGAACTGTTCTGTGTTTTTCCCTTCAGAAATGGAGCTAAATCCCAGGCTCTGTGTCTTCCTACAAGCAAGACATCATTTCACGAAAAGCCTGTCACTTTTCATCTCAAATGAATATAAATCGTTTAAGAAGCTCACAAGTTTCTCGCTCTTTACTGAAAAGCATTGGATGTTAGAGGACCTGTGGTTTGTATCAGTTTCAGGAGCAGAGTTGAACTAGCAATGGTCTGTATGTGTAGGAAACACCGTTCTTTTGTTCTGAGTACCCTCAAGTTTCTGGCTCTATTAAAGACTCTAGAAAGCAAGAGCATGCTTCGTGCTCTAAAGCAGAGTGTGTTTCATGGATGAGAACTGTGCTGTGGGTTTCCCTTCAGAAATGCAGTTATATCCCAGGCTCTGTGTCTACCTATAAGCAAGAAATCTTTTCAGGTAAACTCTGTCACTTTTCCGCTCCAAGGAAGCTACATCGTTCACGAAGCTCATACGTTTCTCGCTCTTAACTGGAAAGCATTGCATGTTAATGGAACTGTGGTTGTATCAGTTCCAGTAGAAGTGTTGACCTAGATATGGTCCGTATGTGTAGGAAACACCATTATTTTTTCGGACCATAATCACGTTTCCTGCTGTATTAGAGACTCATAGAAAGAAAGAGTGTGCTTCTTGCTCTAAAGCAGAGTGTGTTTCATGGATGAGAACTGTGCTCTGTTTTTTCCTTCCGAAATGGAGTTAAATCCCAGGCTCTGTGTCTTCCTACAAGCAAGACATCTTTTCAGGTAAACTCAGTCACTTTTCAGCTCAAAGGAAGCTACATTGTTCACGTACCTCACACGTTTCTCGCTCTTAACTGTAAAGCTTTGAATGTTAATGGAACTGTGGTTTGTATCAGTTTCAGAAGCAGAGTTGAACTACAAATGGTCCGTATATGTAGGAAACACCATTATTTTGTTCAGAGTACCCTCATGTTTCTGGCTCTATTAGAGACTCTTGAAAGCAAGAGCATGCTTCGTGCTCTAAAGCAGAGTGTGTTTCATGGATGAGAACTGTGCTGTGTGTTTCCCTTCAGAAATGGAGTTTTTCACAGGCTCTGTATCTTCCTACAAGCAAGACATCGTTTCACGTAACCTCAGTCACCTTTCAGCTCAAACAAAGCAACATCGTTCACTAAGCTCACAAGTTTCTCGCTCATAACTGGAAAGCATTGCATGTTAGAGGAACTGAGGTTTGTATCAGTTTTAGAAGAAGAGTTGACCTAGATATGGTCTGTATGTGTAGGAAACACCGTTATTTTTTCGGACCATAATCACGTTTCCTGCTGTATTAGAGACTCATAGAAAGAAAGAGCGTGCTTCTTGCTCTAAAGCAGAGTGTGTTTCATGGATGAGAATTGTGCTCTGTTTTTTCCTTCTGAAATGGAGTTAAATCCCAGGCTGTGTGTCTTCCTACAAGCAAGACATCTTTTCAGGTAAACTCAGTCACTTTTCAGCTCAAAGGAAGCTACATCGTTAAGTAGCTCACACGTTTCTCGCTCTTAACTGAAAAGCTTTGAATGTTAATGGAACTGTGGTTTGTATCAGTTTTAGAAGCAGAGTTGAACTACAAATGGTCCGTATATGTAGGAAACACCGTTATTTTGTTCAGAGCACCCTCATGTTTCTGGCTCTATTACAGACTCTAGAAAGCAAGAGCGTGCTTCTTGCTCTAAAGCAGAGTGTGTTTCATGGATGAGAACTGTGCTGTGTGTTTCCCTTCAGAAATGGAGTTAAATCCCAGGCTCTGTGTCTTCCTACAAGCAAGACATCATTTCAGGTAAATGCAGTCACTTTTCAGTTCAAATGAATATAAATCTTTTACAAAGCTCACACGTTTCTCTCTCTTAACTGAAAAGCATTGGATGTTAAATGACTTGTGGTTTGTACCAGTTTCAAAAGCAGAGTTGAACTAGCTATGGTCCGTATGTGTAGGAAACACCGTTCTTTTGTTCTGACAACTGTCACGTTTCCTGCTGTATTAGATACTCTTATTAAGCAAGAGCGTGCTTCTTGCTCTAAAGCAGAGTGTGTTTCATGGATGAGAACTGTGCTTTGTGTTTCCCTTCAGAGATGGATCTAAATCCCAGGCTCTGTGTCTTCCTACAAGCAAGACATCATTTCAGGTAAATGCAGTCAGTTTTCAGCTCAAATGAATATAAATCATTTAAGAAGCTCACACGTTTCTCGCTCTTTATTGAAAAGCATTGGATGTTAGAGGACCTGTGGTTTGTATCAGTTTCAGGAGCAGATTGAACTAGCAATGGTCAGTATGTGTAGGAAACACCGTTCTTTGGTTCTGAGTACCCTCAAGTTTCTGGCTCTAGTAGAGACTCTAGAAAGCAAGAGCATGCTTCGTGCTCTAAAGCAGAGTGTGTTTCATGGATGAGAACTGTGCTGTGGGTTTCCCTTCAGAAATGGAGTTAAATCCCAGGCTCTGTGTCTTCCTATAAGCAAGAAATCTTTTCACGTAAACTCTGTCACTTTTCAGCTCAAACAAAGCTACATCGTTCACGTAGCTCACACATTTCTCACTCTTAACTGGAAAGCTTTGCATGTTAATGGAACTGTGGTTTGTATCAGTTTCAGAAGAAGAGTTGACCTAGATATGGTCCGTATGTGTAGGAAACACCGTTATTTTGTTCCGACCACAGTCACGTTTCCTGCTGTATTAGATACTCTTATTAAGCAAGAGCGTGCTTCTTGCTCTAAAGCAGAGTGTGTTTCATGGATGAGAACTGTGCTGTGTGTTTCCCTTCACAAATGGAGTTAAATCCCAGGCTCTGTGTCTTCCTACAATCAAGACATGTTTTCAGGTAAACAAAGTGACTTTTCAGCTCTAAGGAAGATACATCATTCACAAAACTCACAAGTTTCTCACTCTTAACTGGAAAGCATTGCATGTTAATGGAACTGTGGTTTGCATCAGTTTCAGAAGAAGAGTTGACCTAGATATGGTCCGTATGTGTAGGAAACACCGTTATGTTGTTTGTCCACAGTCATGTTTCCTGATCTATTAGAGACTCTTAGAAAGCAAGAGCATGCTTCTTGCTCAAAAGCAGAGTGTGTTTCATGAATGAGAACTGTGCTGTGTGTTTCCCTTCAGAAATGGAGTTATATTCCAGGCTCTGGGTCTTCCTACAAGCAAGACATCATTTCAGTTAAACACAGTAACTTTTCAGATCAAATGAATATAAATCGTTTACGAAGCTCACACGTTTCTTGCTCTTAACTGAAAAGCATTGGAGGTTAGATGACTTGTGGTTTGTTTCAGTTTCAGAAGCAGAGTTGAACTAGCAATGGTGCGTATATGTAGGAAACACGGTTATTTTGTTCAGAGCACCCTCATGTTTCTGGCTCTATTAGAGACTCTTGAAAGCAAGAGCATGCTTCGTGCTCTAAAGCAGAGTGTGTTTCATGGATGAAAACTGTGCTGTGTGTTTCCCTTCAGAAATGGAGTTTTTCACAGGCTCTGTATCTTCCTACAAGCAAGACATCGTTTCACGTAACCTCAGTCACCTTTCAGCTCAAACAAAGCTACATCGTTCACTAAGCTCACAAGTTTCTCGCTCATAACTGGAAAGCATTGCATGTTAGAGGAACTGAGGTTTGTATCAGTTTTAGAAGAAGAGTTGACCTAGATATGGTCTGTATGTGTAGGAAACACCGTTATTTTTTCGGACCATAATCACGTTTCCTGCTGTATTAGAGACTCATAGAAAGAAAGAGCGTGCTTCTTGCTCTAAAGCAGAGTGTGTTTCATGGATGAGAATTGTGCTCTGTTTTTTCCTTCTGAAATGGAGTTAAATCCCAGGCTGTGTGTCTTCCTACAAGCAAGATATCTTTTCAGGTAAACTCAGTCACTTTTCAGCTCAAAGGAAGCTACATCGTTCACGTAGCTCACACGTTTCTCGCTCTTAACTGAAAAGCATTGAATGTTAATGGAACTGTGGTTTGTATCAGTTTTAGAAGCAGAGTTGAACTACAAATGGTCCGTATATGTAGGAAACACCGTTATTTTGTTCAGAGCACCCTCATGTTTCTGGCTCTATTACAGACTCTAGAAAGCAAGAGCGTGCTTCTTGCTCTAAAGCAGAGTGTGTTTCATGGATGAGAACTGTGCTGTGTGTTTCCCTTCAGAAATGGAGTTAAATCCCAGGCTCTGTGTCTTCCTACAAGCAAGACATCATTTCAGGTAAATGCAGTCACTTTTCAGTTCAAATGAATATAAATCTTTTACAAAGCTCACACGTTTCTCGCTCTTAACTGAAAAGCATTGGATGTTAAATGACTTGTGGTTTGTACCAGTTTCAGAAGCAGAGTTGAACTAGCTATGGTCCGTATGTGTAGGAAACACCGTTCTTTTGTTCTGACAACAGTCACGTTTCCTGCTGTATTAGATACTCTTATTAAGCAAGAGCGTGCTTCTTGCTCTAAAGCAGAGTGTGTTTCATGGATGAGAACTGTGCTTTGTGTTTCCCTTCAGAAATGGATCTAAATCCCAGGCTCTGTGTCTTCCTACAAGGAAGTCATCATTTCACGAAAACCCTGTCACTTTTCAGCTCAAATTAATATAAATCATTTAAGAAGCTCACACGTTTCTCGCTCTTTATTGAAAAGCATTGGATGTTAGAGGACCTGTGGTTTGTATCAGTTTCAGGAGCAGAGTTGAACTAGCAATGGTCTGTATGTGTAGGAAAAACCGTTCTTTTGTTCTGAGTACCCTCAAGTTTCTGGCTCAAGTAGAGACTCTAGAAAGCAAGAGCATGCTTCGTGCTCTAAAGCAGAGTGTGTTTCATGGATGAGAACTGTGCTGTGGGTTTCCCTTCAGAAATGGAGTTAAATCCCAGGCTCTGTGTCTTCCTATAAGCAAGAAATCTTTTCACGTAAACTCTGTCACTTTTCAGCTCAAACAAAGCTACATCGTTCACGTAGCTCACACATTTCTCGCTCTTAACTGGAAAGCTTTGCATGTTAATGGAACTGTGGTTTGTATCAGTTTCAGAAGAAGAGTTGACCTAGATATGGTCCGTATGTGTAGGAAACACCGTTATTTTGTTCTGACCACAGTCACGTTTCCTGCTGTATTAGAGACTCTTAGAAAGCAAGAGCATGCTTCTTGCTCTAAAGCAGAGTGTGTTTCATGGATGAGAACTGTGTTGTGTGTTTCCCTTCAGAAATGGAGTTATATTCCAGGCTCTGTGTCTTCCTACAAGCAAGACATCTTTTCAGGTAAACTCAGTCACTTTTCAGCTCAAAGGAAGCTACATCGTTCACGTAGCTCACACGTTTCTCGCTCTTAACTGTAAAGCTTTGAATGTTAATGGAACTGTGGTTTGTATCAGTTTCAGAAGCAGAGTTGAACTATGAATGGTCCGTATATGTAGGAAACACCGTTATTTTGTTCAGAGCACCCACATGTTTCTGGCTCTATTAGAGACTTTTGAAAGCAAGAGCATGCTTGGTGCTCTAAAGCAGAGTTTGTTTCATGGATGAGAACTGTGCTGTGTGTTTCCCTTCAGAAATGGTGTTAAATCACAGGTTCTGTATCTTCCTACAAGCAAGACTTCGTTTCACGTAAACTCAGTCACCTTTCTGATCAAACAAAGCTACATTGTTCACAAAGCTCACAAGTTTCTCGCTCTTAACTGGAAAGCATTGAATGTTAGAGGAACTGTGGTTTGTATCAGTTTTAGAAGAAGAGTTGACGTAGATATGGTCCGTATATGTAGGAAACACCGTTCTTTTATTCTGACAACAGTCACGTTTCCTGCTGTATTAGATACTCTTATTAAGCAAGAGCGTGCTTCTTGCTCTAAAGCAGAGTGTGTTTCATGGATGAGAACTGTGCTGTGTGTTTCCCTTCAGAAATGGAGTTAAATCCCAGGCTCTGTGTCTTCCTACAATCAAGACATGTTTTCAGGTAAACGAAGTCACTTTTCAGCTCTAAGGAAGCTACATCATTCACAAAAGTCACAAGTTTCTCACTCTTAACTGGAAAGCATTGCATGTTAATGGAACTGTGGTTTGTATCAGTTTCAGAAGAAGAGTTGACCTATATAAGGTGCGTATGTGTAAGAAACACCGTTATTTTGTTTGTCCACAGTCATGTTTCCTGATCTATTAGAGACTCTTAGAAAGCAAGAGCATGCTTCTTGCTCTAAAGCAGAGTGTGTTTCAGGAATGAGAACTGTGCTGTGTGTTTCCCTTCAGAAATGGAGTTATATTCAAGGCTCTGGGTCTTCCTACAAGCAAGACATCATTTCAGTTAAACGCAGTCACTTTTCAGCTCAAATGAATATAAATCATTTACGAAGCTCACACGTTTCTTGCTCTTAACTGAAAAGCATTGGATGTTAGATGACTTGTGGTTTGTATCAGTTTCAGAAGCAGAGTTGAACTAGCAATGGTCCGTATATGTAGGAAACACCGTTCTTTTGTTCTGAGTACCCTCAAGTTTCTGGCTCTATTAAAGACTCTAGAAAGCAAGAGCATGCTTCGTGCTCTAAAGCAGAGTGTGTTTCATGGATGAGAACTGGGCTGTGGGTTTCCCTTCAGAAATGGAGTTAAATCCCAGTCTCTGTGTCTACCTATAAGTAAGAAATCTTTTCAGGTAAACTCTGTCATTTTTCAGCTCAAAGGAAGCTACATCGTTCACGAAGGTCATACGTTTCTTGCTCTTAACTGGAAAGCATTGCATGTTAATGGAACTGTGCTTGTATCAGTTCCAGTAGAAGAGTTGACCTAGATATGGTCCGTATATGTGTAGGAAACACCGTTATTTTTTTGGACTATAATCACGTTTCCTGCTGTATTAGAGACTCATAGAAAGAAAGAGCGTGCTTCTTGCTCTATAGGAGAGTGTGTTTCATGGATGAGAACTGTGCTGTGTGATTCCCTTCAGAAATTTAGTTAAATCCCAGGCTTTGTGACTTTCTACAAGCAAGACATCTTTTCAGGTAAACTCAGTCACTTTTCAGCTCAAAGGAAGCTACATCGTTCACGTAGTTCACACGTTTCTCGCTCTTAACTGTAAAGCTTTGAATATTAATGGAACTGTGGTTTGTATCAGTTTCAGAAGCAGAGTTGAACTAGCAATGGTCCGTATATGTAGGAAATCCCGTTATTTTGTTCAGAGCACCCTCATGTTTCTGGCTCTATTAGAGACACATAGAAAGCAAGAGCATGCTTCGTGCTCTAAAGCAGAGTGTGTTTCATGGATGAGAACTGTGCTGTTTGTTTCCCTTCAGAAATGGAGTTAAATCCCATGCTCTGTATCTTCCTACAAGCAAGACTTCATTTCACGTAATCTCAGTCACCTTTCAGCTCAAACAAAGCTACATCGTTCACGAAGCTCACAAGTTTCTCGCTCATAACTGGAAAGCATTGCATGTTAGAGGAACTGTGGTTTGTATCAGTTTTAGAAGAAGAGTTGACCTAGATATGGTCCGTATGTGTATGAAACACTGTTATTTTGTTCTGAAAACAGTCACGTTTTCTGCTATATTAGAGACTCTTAGAAAGCAAGAGCGTGCTTCTTGCTCTATAGGAGAGTGTGTTTCATGGATCAGAACTGTTCTGTGTTTTTCCCTTCAGAAATGGAGCTAAATCCCAGGCTCTGTGTCTTCCTACAAGCAAGACATCATTTCACGAAAAGCCTGTCACTTTTCATCTCAAATGAATATAAATCGTTTAAGAAGCTCACAAGTTTCTCGCTCTTTACTGAAAAGCATTGGATGTTAGAGGACCTGTGGTTTGTATCAGTTTCAGGAGCAGAGTTGAACTAGCAATGGTCTGTATGTGTAGGAAACACCGTTCTTTTGTTCTGAGTACCCTCAAGTTTCTGGCTCTATTAAAGACTCTAGAAAGCAAGAGCATGCTTCGTGCTCTAAAGCAGAGTGTGTTTCATGGATGAGAACTGTGCTGTGGGTTTCCCTTCAGAAATGCAGTTATATCCCAGGCTCTGTGTCTACCTATAAGCAAGAAATCTTTTCAGGTAAACTCTGTCACTTTTCCGCTCCAAGGAAGCTACATCGTTCACGAAGCTCATACGTTTCTCGCTCTTAACTGGAAAGCATTGCATGTTAATGGAACTGTGGTTGTATCAGTTCCAGTAGAAGTGTTGACCTAGATATGGTCCGTATGTGTAGGAAACACCATTATTTTTTCGGACCATAATCACGTTTCCTGCTGTATTAGAGACTCATAGAAAGAAAGAGTGTGCTTCTTGCTCTAAAGCAGAGTGTGTTTCATGGATGAGAACTGTGCTCTGTTTTTTCCTTCCGAAATGGAGTTAAATCCCAGGCTCTGTGTCTTCCTACAAGCAAGACATCTTTTCAGGTAAACTCAGTCACTTTTCAGCTCAAAGGAAGCTACATTGTTCACGTACCTCACACGTTTCTCGCTCTTAACTGTAAAGCTTTGAATGTTAATGGAACTGTGGTTTGTATCAGTTTCAGAAGCAGAGTTGAACTACAAATGGTCCGTATATGTAGGAAACACCATTATTTTGTTCAGAGTACCCTCATGTTTCTGGCTCTATTAGAGACTCTTGAAAGCAAGAGCATGCTTCGTGCTCTAAAGCAGAGTGTGTTTCATGGATGAGAACTGTGCTGTGTGTTTCCCTTCAGAAATGGAGTTTTTCACAGGCTCTGTATCTTCCTACAAGCAAGACATCGTTTCACGTAACCTCAGTCACCTTTCAGCTCAAACAAAGCAACATCGTTCACTAAGCTCACAAGTTTCTCGCTCATAACTGGAAAGCATTGCATGTTAGAGGAACTGAGGTTTGTATCAGTTTTAGAAGAAGAGTTGACCTAGATATGGTCTGTATGTGTAGGAAACACCGTTATTTTTTCGGACCATAATCACGTTTCCTGCTGTATTAGAGACTCATAGAAAGAAAGAGCGTGCTTCTTGCTCTAAAGCAGAGTGTGTTTCATGGATGAGAATTGTGCTCTGTTTTTTCCTTCTGAAATGGAGTTAAATCCCAGGCTGTGTGTCTTCCTACAAGCAAGACATCTTTTCAGGTAAACTCAGTCACTTTTCAGCTCAAAGGAAGCTACATCGTTAAGTAGCTCACACGTTTCTCGCTCTTAACTGAAAAGCTTTGAATGTTAATGGAACTGTGGTTTGTATCAGTTTTAGAAGCAGAGTTGAACTACAAATGGTCCGTATATGTAGGAAACACCGTTATTTTGTTCAGAGCACCCTCATGTTTCTGGCTCTATTACAGACTCTAGAAAGCAAGAGCGTGCTTCTTGCTCTAAAGCAGAGTGTGTTTCATGGATGAGAACTGTGCTGTGTGTTTCCCTTCAGAAATGGAGTTAAATCCCAGGCTCTGTGTCTTCCTACAAGCAAGACATCATTTCAGGTAAATGCAGTCACTTTTCAGTTCAAATGAATATAAATCTTTTACAAAGCTCACACGTTTCTCTCTCTTAACTGAAAAGCATTGGATGTTAAATGACTTGTGGTTTGTACCAGTTTCAAAAGCAGAGTTGAACTAGCTATGGTCCGTATGTGTAGGAAACACCGTTCTTTTGTTCTGACAACTGTCACGTTTCCTGCTGTATTAGATACTCTTATTAAGCAAGAGCGTGCTTCTTGCTCTAAAGCAGAGTGTGTTTCATGGATGAGAACTGTGCTTTGTGTTTCCCTTCAGAGATGGATCTAAATCCCAGGCTCTTTGTCTTCCTACAAGCAAGACATCATTTCAGGTAAATGCAGTCAGTTTTCAGCTCAAATGAATATAAATCATTTAAGAAGCTCACACGTTTCTCGCTCTTTATTGAAAAGCATTGGATGTTAGAGGACCTGTGGTTTGTATCAGTTTCAGGAGCAGATTGAACTAGCAATGGTCAGTATGTGTAGGAAACACCGTTCTTTGGTTCTGAGTACCCTCAAGTTTCTGGCTCTAGTAGAGACTCTAGAAAGCAAGAGCATGCTTCGTGCTCTAAAGCAGAGTGTGTTTCATGGATGAGAACTGTGCTGTGGGTTTCCCTTCAGAAATGGAGTTAAATCCCAGGCTCTGTGTCTTCCTATAAGCAAGAAATCTTTTCACGTAAACTCTGTCACTTTTCAGCTCAAACAAAGCTACATCGTTCACGTAGCTCACACATTTCTCACTCTTAACTGGAAAGCTTTGCATGTTAATGGAACTGTGGTTTGTATCAGTTTCAGAAGAAGAGTTGACCTAGATATGGTCCGTATGTGTAGGAAACACCGTTATTTTGTTCCGACCACAGTCACGTTTCCTGCTGTATTAGATACTCTTATTAAGCAAGAGCGTGCTTCTTGCTCTAAAGCAGAGTGTGTTTCATGGATGAGAACTGTGCTGTGTGTTTCCCTTCACAAATGGAGTTAAATCCCAGGCTCTGTGTCTTCCTACAATCAAGACATGTTTTCAGGTAAACAAAGTGACTTTTCAGCTCTAAGGAAGATACATCATTCACAAAACTCACAAGTTTCTCACTCTTAACTGGAAAGCATTGCATGTTAATGGAACTGTGGTTTGCATCAGTTTCAGAAGAAGAGTTGACCTAGATATGGTCCGTATGTGTAGGAAACACCGTTATGTTGTTTGTCCACAGTCATGTTTCCTGATCTATTAGAGACTCTTAGAAAGCAAGAGCATGCTTCTTGCTCAAAAGCAGAGTGTGTTTCATGAATGAGAACTGTGCTGTGTGTTTCCCTTCAGAAATGGAGTTATATTCCAGGCTCTGGGTCTTCCTACAAGCAAGACATCATTTCAGTTAAACACAGTAACTTTTCAGATCAAATGAATATAAATCGTTTACGAAGCTCACACGTTTCTTGCTCTTAACTGAAAAGCATTGGAGGTTAGATGACTTGTGGTTTGTTTCAGTTTCAGAAGCAGAGTTGAACTAGCAATGGTGCGTATATGTAGGAAACACGGTTATTTTGTTCAGAGCACCCTCATGTTTCTGGCTCTATTAGAGACTCTTGAAAGCAAGAGCATGCTTCGTGCTCTAAAGCAGAGTGTGTTTCATGGATGAAAACTGTGCTGTGTGTTTCCCTTCAGAAATGGAGTTTTTCACAGGCTCTGTATCTTCCTACAAGCAAGACATCGTTTCACGTAACCTCAGTCACCTTTCAGCTCAAACAAAGCTACATCGTTCACTAAGCTCACAAGTTTCTCGCTCATAACTGGAAAGCATTGCATGTTAGAGGAACTGAGGTTTGTATCAGTTTTAGAAGAAGAGTTGACCTAGATATGGTCTGTATGTGTAGGAAACACCGTTATTTTTTCGGACCATAATCACGTTTCCTGCTGTATTAGAGACTCATAGAAAGAAAGAGCGTGCTTCTTGCTCTAAAGCAGAGTGTGTTTCATGGATGAGAATTGTGCTCTGTTTTTTCCTTCTGAAATGGAGTTAAATCCCAGGCTGTGTGTCTTCCTACAAGCAAGATATCTTTTCAGGTAAACTCAGTCACTTTTCAGCTCAAAGGAAGCTACATCGTTCACGTAGCTCACACGTTTCTCGCTCTTAACTGAAAAGCATTGAATGTTAATGGAACTGTGGTTTGTATCAGTTTTAGAAGCAGAGTTGAACTACAAATGGTCCGTATATGTAGGAAACACCGTTATTTTGTTCAGAGCACCCTCATGTTTCTGGCTCTATTACAGACTCTAGAAAGCAAGAGCGTGCTTCTTGCTCTAAAGCAGAGTGTGTTTCATGGATGAGAACTGTGCTGTGTGTTTCCCTTCAGAAATGGAGTTAAATCCCAGGCTCTGTGTCTTCCTACAAGCAAGACATCATTTCAGGTAAATGCAGTCACTTTTCAGTTCAAATGAATATAAATCTTTTACAAAGCTCACACGTTTCTCGCTCTTAACTGAAAAGCATTGGATGTTAAATGACTTGTGGTTTGTACCAGTTTCAGAAGCAGAGTTGAACTAGCTATGGTCCGTATGTGTAGGAAACACCGTTCTTTTGTTCTGACAACAGTCACGTTTCCTGCTGTATTAGATACTCTTATTAAGCAAGAGCGTGCTTCTTGCTCTAAAGCAGAGTGTGTTTCATGGATGAGAACTGTGCTTTGTGTTTCCCTTCAGAAATGGATCTAAATCCCAGGCTCTGTGTCTTCCTACAAGGAAGTCATCATTTCACGAAAACCCTGTCACTTTTCAGCTCAAATTAATATAAATCATTTAAGAAGCTCACACGTTTCTCGCTCTTTATTGAAAAGCATTGGATGTTAGAGGACCTGTGGTTTGTATCAGTTTCAGGAGCAGAGTTGAACTAGCAATGGTCTGTATGTGTAGGAAAAACCGTTCTTTTGTTCTGAGTACCCTCAAGTTTCTGGCTCAAGTAGAGACTCTAGAAAGCAAGAGCATGCTTCGTGCTCTAAAGCAGAGTGTGTTTCATGGATGAGAACTGTGCTGTGGGTTTCCCTTCAGAAATGGAGTTAAATCCCAGGCTCTGTGTCTTCCTATAAGCAAGAAATCTTTTCACGTAAACTCTGTCACTTTTCAGCTCAAACAAAGCTACATCGTTCACGTAGCTCACACATTTCTCGCTCTTAACTGGAAAGCTTTGCATGTTAATGGAACTGTGGTTTGTATCAGTTTCAGAAGAAGAGTTGACCTAGATATGGTCCGTATGTGTAGGAAACACCGTTATTTTGTTCTGACCACAGTCACGTTTCCTGCTGTATTAGAGACTCTTAGAAAGCAAGAGCATGCTTCTTGCTCTAAAGCAGAGTGTGTTTCATGGATGAGAACTGTGTTGTGTGTTTCCCTTCAGAAATGGAGTTATATTCCAGGCTCTGTGTCTTCCTACAAGCAAGACATCTTTTCAGGTAAACTCAGTCACTTTTCAGCTCAAAGGAAGCTACATCGTTCACGTAGCTCACACGTTTCTCGCTCTTAACTGTAAAGCTTTGAATGTTAATGGAACTGTGGTTTGTATCAGTTTCAGAAGCAGAGTTGAACTATAAATGGTCCGTATATGTAGGAAACACCGTTATTTTGTTCAGAGCACCCACATGTTTCTGGCTCTATTAGAGACTTTTGAAAGCAAGAGCATGCTTGGTGCTCTAAAGCAGAGTTTGTTTCATGGATGAGAACTGTGCTGTGTGTTTCCCTTCAGAAATGGTGTTAAATCACAGGTTCTGTATCTTCCTACAAGCAAGACTTCGTTTCACGTAAACTCAGTCACCTTTCTGATCAAACAAAGCTACATTGTTCACAAAGCTCACAAGTTTCTCGCTCTTAACTGGAAAGCATTGAATGTTAGAGGAACTGTGGTTTGTATCAGTTTTAGAAGAAGAGTTGACGTAGATATGGTCCGTATATGTAGGAAACACCGTTCTTTTATTCTGACAACAGTCACGTTTCCTGCTGTATTAGATACTCTTATTAAGCAAGAGCGTGCTTCTTGCTCTAAAGCAGAGTGTGTTTCATGGATGAGAACTGTGCTGTGTGTTTCCCTTCAGAAATGGAGTTATATTCCAGGCTCTGTGTCTTCCTAAAAGCAAGACATCTTTTCAGTTAAACGCAGTCACTTTTCAGCTCAAATGAATATAAATCGTTTACGAAGCTCACACGTTTCTTGCTCTTAACTGAAAAGCATTGGATGTTAGATGACTTGTGGTTTGTATCAGTTTCAGAAGCAGAGTTGAACTAGCAATGGTCCGTATATGTAGGAAACACCGTTATTTTGTTCAGAGCACCCTCATGTTTCTGGCTCTATTAGAGACTCTAGAAAGCAAGAGCATGCTTCATGCTCCAAATCAGAGTGTGTTTCATGGATGAGAACTGTGCTGTGTGTTTCCCTTCAGAAATGGAGTTAACTCACAGGCTCTGTATCTTCCTACAAGCAAGACATCGTTTCACGTAAACTCAGTCACCTTTCGTTCAAACAATGCTATATCGTTCACGAAGCTCACAAGTTTCTCGCTCATAACTGGAAAGCATTGCATGTTAGAGGAACTGTGGTTTGTATCAGTTTTAGAAGAAGAGTTAACCTAGATATGGTCCGTATTTGTAGGAAACACCGTTATTTTTTCGGACCATAATCACGTTTCCTGCTGTATTAGAGACTCATAGAAAGAAAGAGCGTGCTTCTTGCTCTAAAGCAGAGTGTGTTTTATGGATGAGAACTGTGCTGTGTGTTTCCCTTCAGAAATGGAGTTAAATCCCAGGCTCTGTGTCTTCCTACAAGCAAGACATCATTTCAGGTAAATGCAGTCACTTTTCAGTTCAAATGAATATAAATCTTTTACAAAGCTCGCACGATTCTCGCTCTTAACTGAAAAGCATTGGATGTTAAATGACTTGTGGTTTGTACCAGTTTCAGAAGCAGAGTTGAACTAGCTATGGTCCGTATGTGTAGGAAACACCGTTCTTTTGTTCTGACCACAGTCACGTTTCCTGCTGTATTAGATACTCTTATTAAGCAAGAGCGTGCTTCTTGCTCTAAAGCAGAGTGTGTTTCATGGATGAGAACTGTGCTGTGTGTTTCCCTTCAGAAATGGAGTTAAATCCCAGGCTCTGTGTCTTCCTACAATCAAGACATGTTTTCAGGTAAACGAAGTCACTTTTCAGCTCTAAGGAAGCTACATCATTCACAAAACTTACAAGTTTCTCACTCTTAACTGGAAAGCATTGCATGTTAATGGAACTGTGGTTTGTATCAGTTTCAGAAGAAGAGTTGACCTAGATATGGTCCGTATGTGTAGGAAACACCGTTATGTTGTTTGTCCACAGTCATGTTTCCTGATCTATTAGAGACTCTTCGAAAGCAAGAGCATGCTTCTTGCTCTAAAGCAGAGTGTGTTTCATGAATGAGAACTGTGCTGTGTGTTTCCCTTCAGAAATGGAGTTATATTCCAGGCTCTGGGTCTTCCTACAAGCAAGACATCATTTCAGTTAAACACAGTAACTTTTCAGCTCAAATGAATATAAATCGTTTACAAAGCTCACACGTTTCTTGCTCTTAACTGAAAAGCATTGGAGGTTAGATGACTTGTGGTTTGTTTCAGTTTCAGAAGCAGAGTAAAACTAGCAATGGTGCGTATATGTAGGAAACACGGTTATTTTGTTCAGAGCACCCTCATGTTTCTGGCTCTATTAGAGACTCTAGAAAGCAAGAGCATGATTCGTGCTCTAAAGCAGAGTGTGTTTCATGGATGAGAACTGTGCTGTGTGTTTCCTTTCAGAAATGGAGTTATATTCCAGGCTCTGTGTCTTCCTACAAGCAAGACATCTTTTCAGTTAAACGCAGTCACTTTTCAGCTCAAATGAATATAAATCGTTTACGAAGCTCACACGTTTCTTGCTCTTAACTGAAAAGCATTGGATGTTAGATGACTTGTGGTTTGTATCAGTTACAGAAGCAGAGTGGAACTAGTAATGATCCGTATATGTAGGAAACACCGTTATTTTTTTCAGAGCACCCTCAAGTTTCTGGCTCTATTAGAGACTCTAGAAAGCAAGAGCATGCTTCGTGCTCTAAAGCAGAGTGTGTTTCATGGATGAGAACTGTGCTCTGTGTTTCCCTTCAGAAATGGAGTTAAATCACAGGCTCTTTATCTTCCTACAAGCAAGACATCTTTTCAGGTAAACGCACTCAATTTTCAGCTCAAAGAATATAAATCGTTTACGAAGCTCACACGTTACTTTCTCTTAACTGAAAAGCATTGGATATTAGATGATTTGTGGTTTGGAGCAGTCTCAGAAGCAGAGTTGAACTACAAATGGTCCGTATATGTAGGAAACACCGTTATTTTGTTCAGAGCACCCTCATGTTTCTGGCTCTATTAGAGACTCTTGAAAGCAAGAGCATGCTTCGTGCTCTAAAGCAGAGTTTGTTTCATGGATGAGAACTGTGCTGTGTGTTTCCCTTCAGAAATGGAGTTAAATCCCAGGCTCTGTGTCTTCCTACAAGCAAGACATCATTTCAGGTAAATGCAGTCACTTTTCAGTTCAAATGAATATAAATCTTTTAAAAAGCTCGCACGATTCTCGCTCTTAACTGAAAAGCATTGGATGTTAAATGACATGTGGTTTGTACCAGTTTCAGAAGCAGAGTTGAACTAGCTATGGTCCGTATGTGTAGGAAACACCGTTCTTTTGTTCTGACCACAGTCACGTTTCCTGCTGTATTAGATACTCTTATTAAGCAAGAGCGTGCTTCTTGCTCTAAAGCAGAGTGTGTTTCATGGATGAGAACTGTGCTGTGTGTTTCCCTTCACAAATGGAGTTAAATCCCAGGCTCTGTGTCTTCCTACAATCAAGACATGTTTTCAGGTAAACAAAGTGACTTTTCAGCTCTAAGGAAGATACATCATTCACAAAACTCACAAGTTTCTCACTCTTAACTGGAAAGCATTGCATGTTAATGGAACTGTGGTTTGCATCAGTTTCAGAAGAAGAGTTGACCTAGATATGGTCCGTATGTGTAGGAAACACCGTTATGTTGTTTGTCCACAGTCATGTTTCCTGATCTATTAGAGACTCTTCGAAAGCAAGAGCATGCTTCTTGCTCTAAAGCAGAGTGTGTTTCATGAATGAGAACTGTGCTGTGTGTTTCCCTTCAGAAATGGAGTTATATTCCAGGCTCTGGGTCTTCCTACAAGCAAGACATCATTTCAGTTAAACACAGTAACTTTTCAGATCAAATGAATATAAATCGTTTACGAAGCTCACATGTTTCTTGCTCTTAACTGAAAAGCATTGGAGGTTAGATGACTTGTGGTTTGTTTCAGTTTCAGAGGCAGAGTTGAACTAGCAATGGTGCGTATATGTAGGAAACACGGTTATTTTGTTCAGAGCACCCTCATGTTTCTGGCTCTATTAGAGACTCTTGAAAGCAAGAGCATGCTTCGTGCTCTAAAGCAGAGTGTGTTTCATGGATGAGAACTGTGCTGTGTGTTTCCCTTCAGAAATGGAGTTTTTCACAGGCTCTGTATCTTCCTACAAGCAAGACATCGTTTCACGTAACCTCAGTCACCTTTCAGCTCAAACAAATCTACATCGTTCACTAAGCTCACAAGTTTCTCGCTCATAACTGGAAAGCATTGCATGTTAGAGGAACTGAGGTTTGTATCAGTTTTAGAAGAAGAGTTGACCTAGATATGGTCTGTATGTGTAGGAAACACCGTTATTTTTTCGGACCATAATCACGTTTCCTGCTGTATTAGAGACTCATAGAAAGAAAGAGCGTGCTTCTTGCTCTAAAGCAGAGTGTGTTTCATGGATGAGAATTGTGCTCTGTTTTTTCCTTCTGAAATGGAGTTAAATCCCAGGCTGTGTGTCTTCCTACAAGCAAGATATCTTTTCAGGTAAATTCAGTCACTTTTCAGCTCAAAGGAAGCTACATCGTTCACGTAGCTCACACGTTTCTCGCTCTTAACTGAAAAGCTTTGAATGTTAATGGAACTGTGGTTTGTATCAGTTTTAGAAGCAGAGTTGAACTACAAATGGTCCGTATATGTAGGAAACACCGTTATTTTGTTCAGAGCACCCTCATGTTTCTGGCTCTATTACAGACTCTAGAAAGCAAGAGCGTGCTTCTTGCTCTAAAGCAGAGTGTGTTTCATGGATGAGAACTGTGCTGTGGGTTTCCCTTCAGAAATGGAGTTAAATCCCAGGCTCTATGTCTTCCTATAAGCAAGAAATCTTTTCACGTAAACTCTGTCACTTTTCAGCTCAAACAAAGCTACATCGTTCACGTAGCTCACACATTTCTCGCTCTTAACTGGAAAGCTTTGCATGTTAATGGAACTGTGGTTTGTATCAGTTTCAGAAGAAGAGTTGACCTAGATATGGTCCGTATGTGTAGGAAACACCGTTATTTTGTTCTGACCACAGTCATGTTTCCTGCTGTATTAGAGACTCTTAGAAAGCAAGAGCGTGCTTCTTGCTCTAAAGCAGAGTGTGTTTCATGGATGAGAACTGTGTTGTGTGTTTCCCTTCAGAAATGGAGTTATATTCCAGGCTCTGTGTCTTCCTACAAGCAAGACATCTTTTCAGGTAAACTCAGTCACTTTTCAGCTCAAAGGAAGCTACATCGTTCACGTAGCTCACACGTTTCTCGCTCTTAACTGTAAAGCTTTGAATGTTAATGGAACTGTGGTTTGTATCAGTTTCAGAAGCAGAGTTGAACTACAAATGGTCCGTATATGTAGGAAACACCGTTATTTTGTTCAGAGCACCCACATGTTTCTGGCTCTATTAGAGACTCTTGAAAGCAAGAGCATGCTTCGTGCTCTAAAGCAGAGTTTGTTTCATGGATGAGAACTGTGCTGTGTGTTTCCCTTCAGAAATGGAGTTAAATCACAGGTTCTGTATCTTCCTACAAGCAAGACTTCGTTTCACGTAAACTCAGTCACCTTTCAGATCAAACAAAGCTACATCGTTCACGAAGCTCACAAGTTTCTCGCTCTTAACTGGAAAGCATTGAATGTTAGAGGAACTGTGGTTTGTATCAGTTTTAGAAGAAGAGTTGACGTAGATATGGTCCGTATATGTAGGAAACACCGTTCTTTTATTCTGACAACAGTCACGTTTCCTGCTGTATTAGATACTCTTATTAAGCAAGAGCGTGCTTCTTGCTCTAAAGCAGAGTGTGTTTCATGGATGAGAACTGTGCTGTGTGTTTCCCTTCAGAAATGGAGTTATATTCCAGGCTCTGTGTCTTCCTACAAGCAAGACATCTTTTCAGTTAAACGCAGTCACTTTTCAGCTCAAATGAATATAAATCGTTTACGAAGCTCACACGTTTCTTGCTCTTAACTGAAAAGCATTGGATGTTAGATGACTTGTGGTTTGTATCAGTTTCAGAAGCAGAGTGGAACTAGTAATGATCCGTATATGTAGGAAACACCGTTATTTTTTTCAGAGCACCCTCAAGTTTCTGGCTCTATTAGAGACTCTAGAAAGCAAGAGCATGCGTCGTGCTCTAAAGCAGAGTGTGTTTCATGGATGAGAACTGTGCTCTGTTTTTCCCTTCAGAAATGGAGTTAAATCACAGGCTCTTTATCTTCCTACAAGCAAGACATCTTTTCAGGTAAACGCACTCAATTTTCAGCTCAAATGAATATAAATCGTTTACGAAGCTCACACGTTACTTTCTCTTAACTGAAAATCATTGGATATTAGATGATTTGTGGTTTGGAGCAGTTTCAGAAGCAGAGTTGAACTAGCAATGGTCCGTATATGTAGGAAACACCGTTATTTTTTTCAGAGCACCCTCATGTTTCTGGCACTATTAGAGACTCTAGAAAGCAAGAGCATGCTTCGTGCTCTAAAGCAGAGTGTGTTTCATTAATGAGAACTCTGCTGTGTGTTTCCCTTCAGAAATGGAGTTAAATCCCAGGCTCTGTGTCTTCCTACAAGCAAGACATGTTTTCAGGAAAACGCAGTCACTTTTCAGCTCAAATGAATATAAATCATTTACGAAGATCACACGTTTCTCACTCTTAACTGAAAAGCATTGGATGTTAGATGACTTGTGGTTTGTATCAGTTTCAGAAGCAGAGTTGAACTAGCAATGGTCCATATGTGTAGGAAACACCGTTCTTTTGTTCTGAGCACACTCACATTTCCTGCACTATTAGAGACTCTAGAAAGCAAGAGCGTGCTTCTTCCTAAACGCAGAGTGTGTTTCTTGTGAGAAGTGTGCTGTGTGTTTCCCTTCAGAAATGGAGTTAAATCCCAGGCTCTCTGTCTTCCTACAAGCAAGACATCTTTTCAGGTAAACTCAGTCACTTTTCAGCTCAAAGGAAGCTACATCCTTCACGAAGCTCACACGTTTCTCGCCCTTAGCTTGAAAGCATTGCATGTTAATGTAACTGTGCTTTGTATCAATTTCAGAAGAAGAGTTGACCTAGATATTGTCCGTATGTGTAGGAAACACTGTTATTTTGTTCTGAATACAGTCACGTTTCCTGCTGTATTAGAGAATCTTAGAAAGCAAGAGTGTGCTTCTTGCTCTAAAGCAGAGTGTGTTTCATGGATGAGAACTGTGCTGTGTGTTTCCCTTCAGAAAGGGAGTTAAATTCCAGGCTCTGTGTCTTCCTACAAACAAGACATCTTTTCAGGTAAACTAAGTCAGTTTTCAGGTCCAAGGAAGCTACATCGTTTACGAAGATCACACGTTTCTCACTTTTAACTGAAAAGCATTGGATGTTAGATGACTTGTGGTTTGTATCAGTTTCAGAAGCAGTGTTGAACTAGCAGTGGTCCGTATTTGTAGCAAACACCGTTCATTTGTTCTGAGCACACTCATGTTTCCTGCTCTATTAGAGACTCTAGAAAGCAAGAGCGTGCTTCTTCCTATACGCAGAGTGTGTTTCCTCCAGAGAACTGTGCTGTGTGTTTCCCTTCAGAAATGGAGTCAAATCCCAGGCTCTGTGTCTTCCTACAAGCAAGACATCATTTCAGGTAAACGCACTCCATTTTCAGCTCAAATGAATATAAATCGTTTACGAAGCTCACACGTTACTTTCTCTTCACTGAAAAGCATTGGATGTTAGATGACTTGTGGTTTGGATCACTTTCAGAAGCAGAGTTGAACTAGCAATGGTCCGTATATGTAGGAAACACCGTTATTTTTTTCAGAGCACCCTCATGTTTCTGGCACTATTAGAGACTCTAGAAAGCAAGAGCATGCTTCGTGCTCTAAAGCAGAGTGTGTTTCATTAATGAGAACTCTGCTGTGTGTTTCCCTTCAGAAATGGAGTTAAATCCCAGGCTCTGTGTCTTCCTACAAGCAAGACATGTTTTCAGGAAAACGCAGTCACTTTTCAGCTCAAATGAATGTAAATCGTTTACGAAGATCACACGTTTCTCACTCTTAAATGAAAAGCATTGGATGTTAGATGACTTGTGGTTTGTATCAGTTTCAGAAGCAGAGTTGAACTAGCAATGGTCCATATGTGTAGGAAACACTGTTCTTTTGTTCTGAGCACACTCACATTTCCTGCCCTATTAGAGACTCTAGAAAGCAAGAGCATGCTTCGTGCTCTAAAGCAGAGTGTGTTTCATGGAGGAGAACTGTGCTGTGTGTTTCCCTTCAGAAATGGATTTAAATCCCAGGCTCTGTATCTTCCTATAAGCAAGATATCTTTTCAGGTAAACTCAGACACTTTTAAGCTCAAAGGAAGCTACATCGTTCACAAACCTCACACGTTTCTCGCTCTTAACTGGAAAGAATTGCATGTTAGAGGAAGTGTAGTTTGTATCAGTTTCAGAAGAAGAGTTGACCTAGATATGGTCCGTATGTGTAGGAAACACCGTTATTTTGTTCTGACCACAGTCACGTTTCCTGCTCTATTAGAGACACTTAGAAAGCAAGAGCGTGCTTCTTGCTCTAAAGCAGAGGGTGTTTCATGGATGAGAACTGTGCTGTGTGTTTCCCTTCAGAAATGGAGTTAAATCACAGGCTCTGTGTCTTCCAACAAGCAAGACATGTTTTTAGGAAAACGCAGTCACTTTTCAGCTCAAATGAATATAAATCGTTTACGAAGATCACACGTTTCTCACTCTTAACTGAAAAGCATTGGATGTTAGATGACTTGTGGTTTGTATCAGTTTCAGAAGCAGAGTTGAACTAGCAATGGTCCATATGTGTAGGAAACACCGTTCTTTTGTTCTGAGCACACTCACATTTCCTGCACTATTAGAGACTCTAGAAAGCAAGAGCGTGCTTCTTCCTATACGCAGAGTGTGTTTCCTCATGAGAACTCTGCTTTGTGTTTCCGTTCAGAAATGGAGTTTAATCCCAGGCTCTGTGTCTTCCTAACAGCAAGACATCTTTTCAGGTAAACTCAGTCACTTTTCAGCTCAAATGAATATAAATCGTTTACGAAGCTCACACGTTTCTTGCTCTTAACTGAAAAGCATTCGATGTTAGATGACTTGTGGTTTGTATCAGTTTCAGAAGCAGAGATGAACTAGCAGTGGTCTCTATGTGTAGGAAACACCGTTGTTTTGTTCTGAGCACACACAAGTTTCCTGCTCTATTAGAGACTCTAGAAAGCAAGAGAGTGCTTCTTCCTATACGCAGAGTGTGTTTCCTCGTGAGAACTGTTCTGTGTGTTTCCCTTCAGAAATGGAGTTAAATCCCAGGCTCTGTGTCTTCCTAACAGCAAGACATCTTTTCAGGTAAACTCAGTCACTTTTCAGCTCAAAGGAAGCTACATCGTTTACAAAGATCAAACGTTTCTTACTCTTAACTGAACAGCATTGGATGTTAGATGACTTGTGGTTTGTATCAGTTTCAGAAGCAGAGTTGAACTAGCAGTGGTCTGTATGTGTAGGAAACACCGTTCTTTTGTTCTGAGCACACTCAACTTTTTTGCTCTATTAGAGACTCTAGAAAGCAAGAGCGTGCTTCTTCCTAAACACAGAGTGTGTTTCTTGTGAGAACTGTGCTGTGTGTTTCCCTTCAGTAATGGAGTTAAATCACAGGCTCTGTATCTTCCTACAAGCAAGACTTCATTTTACGTAAACTCAGTCAACTTTCAGCTCAAAGGAAGCTGCATCATTCACGTAGAACACACATTTCTTACTCCTAACTGTAAAGCGTTGGATGTTAGACGACCTTTGTTTTGTATCAGTTTCAGAAGCAGAGTTGAACTAGCAATGGTCCGTATGTGTAGGAAACACAATTCTTTTGTTCTGAGTACCCTCATGTTTCTGGCTCTATTAGAGACTCTGGAAAGCATGACCATGCTTCTTTCTCTAAAGCAGAGTGTGTTTCATGGATGAGTATTGTGCTGTGTGTTTCCATTCAGAAATGGAATTAAATTCCAGGCTCTCTGTCTGCCTATAAGAAAGACATCATTTCAGGTAAACACAGTCACTTTTCAGCTCAAATGAATATAAATCGTTTACAAAGCTCACACGTTTCTTGCTCTTCACTGAAAAGCATTGGATGTTAGATGACTTGTGGTTTGGATCACTTTCAGAAGCAGAGTTGAACTAGCAATGGTCCGTATATGTAGGAAACACCGTTATTTTTTTCAGAGCACCCTCATGTTTCTGGCACTATTAGAGACTCTAGAAAGCAAGAGCATGCTTCGTGCTCTAAAGCAGAGTGTGTTTCATTAATGAGAACTCTGCTGTGTGTTTCCCTTCAGAAATGGAGTTAAATCCCAGGCTCTGTGTCTTCCTACAAGCAAGACATGTTTTCAGGAAAACGCAGTCACTTTTCAGCTCAAATGAATGTAAATCGTTTACGAAGATCACACGTTTCTCACTCTTAAATGAAAAGCATTGGATGTTAGATGACTTGTGGTTTGTATCAGTTTCAGAAGCAGAGTTGAACTAGCAATGGTCCATATGTGTAGGAAACACTGTTCTTTTGTTCTGAGCACACTCACATTTCCTGCCCTATTAGAGACTCTAGAAAGCAAGAGCATGCTTCGTGCTCTAAAGCAGAGTGTGTTTCATGGAGGAGAACTGTGCTGTGTGTTTCCCTTCAGAAATGGATTTAAATCCCAGGCTCTGTATCTTCCTATAAGCAAGATATCTTTTCAGGTAAACTCAGACACTTTTAAGCTCAAAGGAAGCTACATCGTTCACAAACCTCACACGTTTCTCGCTCTTAACTGGAAAGAATTGCATGTTAGAGGAAGTGTAGTTTGTATCAGTTTCAGAAGAAGAGTTGACCTAGATATGGTCCGTATGTGTAGGAAACACCGTTATTTTGTTCTGACCACAGTCACGTTTCCTGCTCTATTAGAGACACTTAGAAAGCAAGAGCGTGCTTCTTGCTCTAAAGCAGAGGGTGTTTCATGGATGAGAACTGTGCTGTGTGTTTCCCTTCAGAAATGGAGTTAAATCACAGGCTCTGTGTCTTCCAACAAGCAAGACATGTTTTTAGGAAAACGCAGTCACTTTTCAGCTCAAATGAATATAAATCGTTTACGAAGATCACACGTTTCTCACTCTTAACTGAAAAGCATTGGATGTTAGATGACTTGTGGTTTGTATCAGTTTCAGAAGCAGAGTTGAACTAGCAATGGTCCATATGTGTAGGAAACACCGTTCTTTTGTTCTGAGCACACTCACATTTCCTGCACTATTAGAGACTCTAGAAAGCAAGAGCGTGCTTCTTCCTATACGCAGAGTGTGTTTCCTCATGAGAACTCTGCTTTGTGTTTCCGTTCAGAAATGGAGTTAAATCCCAGGCTCTGTGTCTTCCTAACAGCAAGACATCTTTTCAGGTAAACTCAGTCACTTTTCAGCTCAAATGAATATAAATCGTTTACGAAGCTCACACGTTTCTTGCTCTTAACTGAAAAGCATTCGATGTTAGATGACTTGTGGTTTGTATCAGTTTCAGAAGCAGAGTTGAACTAGCAGTGGTCTGTATGTGTAGGAAACACCGTTGTTTTGTTCTGAGCACACACAAGTTTCCTGCTCTATTAGAGACTCTAGAAAGCAAGAGAGTGCTTCTTCCTATACGCAGAGTGTGTTTCCTCGTGAGAACTGTGCTGTGTGTTTCCCTTCAGAAATGGAGTTAAATCCCAGGCTCTGTGTCTTCCTAACAGCAAGACATCTTTTCAGGTAAACTCAGTCACTTTTCAGCTCAAAGGAAGCTACATCGTTTACAAAGATCAAACGTTTCTTACTCTTAACTGAACAGCATTGGATGTTAGATGACTTGTGGTTTGTATCAGTTTCAGAACCAGAGTTGAACTAGCAGTGGTCCGTATGTGTAGGAAACACCGTTCTTTTGTTCTGAGCACACTCACCTTTTTTGCTCTATTAGAGACTCTAGAAAGCAAGAGCGTGCTTCTTCCTAAACGCAGAGTGTGTTTCTTGTGAGAACTGTGCTGTGTGTTTCCCTTCAGTAATGGAGTTAAATCACAGGCTCTGTATCTTCCTACAAGCAAGACTTCATTTTACGTAAACTCAGTCAACTTTCAGCTCAAAGGAAGCTGCATCATTCACGTAGCACACACGTTTCTTACTCCTAACTGTAAAGCGTTGGATGTTAGACGACCTTTGTTTTGTATCAGTTTCAGAAGCAGAGTTGAACTAGCAATGGTCCGTATGTGTAGGAAACACAATTCTTTTGTTCTGAGTACCCTCATGTTTCTGGCTCTATTAGAGACTCTGGAAAGCATGACCATGCTTCTTTCTCTAAAGCAGAGTGTGTTTCATGGATGAGTATTGTGCTGTGTGTTTCCATTCAGAAATGGAATTAAATTCCAGGCTCTCTGTCTGCCTATAAGAAAGACATCATTTCAGGTAAACACAGTCACTTTTCAGCTCAAATGAATATAAATCGTTTACAAAGCTCACACGTTTCTTGCTCTTAACTGAAAAGCATTGGATGTTAGATGACTTGTGGTTTGTATCAGTTTCAGAAGCAGAGGTGAACTAGCAGTGGTCCGTATGTGTAGGAAACACCGTTCTTTTGTTCTGAGCACACTCAAGTTTCCTGCTCTATTAGAGACTCTAGAAAGCAAGAGAGTGCTTCTTTCTATATGCAGAGTGTGTTTCCTCATGTGAACTGTGCTGTGTGTTTCCCTTCAGAAATGGAGTTAAATCCCAGGCTCTGTGTCTTCCTACAATCAAGACATCATTTCAGGTAAACGCACTCAATTTTCAGCTCAAATGAATATAAATCGTTTACGAAGCTCACACGTTACTTTCTCTTAACTGAAAAGCATTGGATATTAGATGATTTGTGGTTTGGAGCAGTTTCAGAAGCAGAGTTGAACTAGCAATGGTCCGTATATGTAGGAAACACCGTTATTTTTTTCAGAGCACCCTCATGTTTCTGGCACTATTAGAGACTCTAGAAAGCAAGAGCATGCTTCGTGCTCTAAAGCAGAGTGTGTTTCATTAATAAGAACTCTGCTGTGTGTTTCCCTTCAGAAATGGAGTTAAATCCCAGGCTCTGTGTCTTCCTACAAGCAAGACATGTTTTCAGGAAAACGCAGTCACTTTTCAGCTCAAATGAATATAAATCATTTACGAAGATCACACGTTTCTCACTCTTAACTGAAAAGCATTGGATGTTAGATGACTTGTGGTTTGTATCAGTTTAAGAAGCAGAGTTGAACTAGCAATGGTCCATATGTGTAGGAAACACCGTTCTTTTGTTTTGAGCACACTCACATTTCCTGTACTATTAGAGACTCTAGAAAGCAAGAGCGTGCTTCTTCCTAAACGCAGAGTGTGTTTCTTGTGAGAACTGTGCTGTGTGTTTCCCTTCAGAAATGGAGTTAAATCCCAGGCTCTCTGTCTTCCTACAAGCAAGACATCTTTTCAGGTAAACTCAGTCACTTTTCAGCTCAAAGGAAGCTACATCCTTCACGAAGCTCACACGTTTCTCGCCCTTAGCTTGAAAGCATTGCATGTTAATGTAACTGTGCTTTGTATCAGTTTCAGATGAAGAGTTGACCTAGATATTGTCCGTATGTGTAGGAAACACCGTTATTTTGTTCTGAATACAGTCACGTTTCCTGCTGTATTAGAGAATCTTAGAAAGCAAGAGTGTGCTTCTTGCTCTAAAGCAGAGTGTGTTTCATGGATGAGAACTGTGCTGTGTGTTTCCCTTCAGAAAGGGAGTTAAATTCCAGGCTCTGTGTCTTCCTACAAACAAGACATCTTTTCAGGTAAACTAAGTCAGTTTTCAGGTCCAAGGAAGCTACATCGTTTACGAAGATCACATGTTTCTCACTTTTAACTGAAAAGCATTGGATGTTAGATGACTTGTGGTTTGTATCAGTTTCAGAAGCAGTGTTGAACTAGCAGTGGTCCGTATTTGTAGCAAACACCGTTCATTTGTTCTGAGCACACTCATGTTTCCTGCTCTATTAGAGACTCTAGAAAGCAAGAGCGTGCTTCTTCCTATACGCAGAGTGTGTTTCCTCCTGAGAACTGTGCTGTGTGTTTCCCTTCAGAAATGGAGTCAAATCCCAGGCTCTGTGTCTTCCTACAAGCAAGACATCATTTCAGGTAAACGCACTCCATTTTCAGCTCAAATGAATATAAATCGTTTACGAAGCTCACACGTTACTTTCTCTTCACTGAAAAGCATTGGATGTTAGATGACTTGTGGTTTGGATCACTTTCAGAAGCAGAGTTGAACTAGCAATGGTCCTTATATGTAGGAAACACCGTTATTTTGTTCAGAGCACCCTCATGTTTCTGGCTCTATTAGAGACTCTAGAAAGCAAGAGCATGCTTCGTGCTCTAAAGCAGAGTGTGTTTCATGGAGGAGAACTGTGCTGCGTGTTTCCCTTCAGAAATGGATTTAAATCCCAGGCTCTGTATCTTCCTATAAGCAAGATATCTTTTCAGGTAAACTCAGACACTTTTAAGCTCAAAGGAAGCTACATCGTTCACAAACCTCACACGTTTCTCGCTCTTAACTGGAAAGAATTGCATGTTAGAGGAAGTGTAGTTTGTATCAGTTTCAGAAGAAGAGTTGACCTAGATATGGTCCGTATGTGTAGGAAACACCGTTATTTTGTTCTGACCACAGTCACGTTTCCTGCTCTATTAGAGACACTTAGAAAGCAAGAGCGTGCTTCTTGCTCTAAAGCAGAGGGTGTTTCATGGATGAGAACTGTGCTGTGTGTTTCCCTTCAGAAATGGAGTTAAATCACAGGCTCTGTGTCTTCCAACAAGCAAGACATGTTTTTAGGAAAACGCAGTCACTTTTCAGCTCAAATGAATATAAATCGTTTACGAAGATCACACGTTTCTCACTCTTAACTGAAAAGCATTGGATGTTAGATGACTTGTGGTTTGTATCAGTTTCAGAAGCAGAGTTGAACTAGCAATGGTCCATATGTGTAGGAAACACCGTTCTTTTGTTCTGAGCACACTCACATTTCCTGCACTATTAGAGACTCTAGAAAGCAAGAGTGTGCTTCTTCCTATACGCAGAGTGTGTTTCCTCATGAGAACTCTGCTTTGTGTTTCCGTTCAGAAATGGAGTTAAATCCCAGGCTCTGTGTCTTCCTAACAGCAAGACATCTTTTCAGGTAAACTCAGTCACTTTTCAGCTCAAATGAATATAAATCGTTTACGAAGCTCACACGTTTCTTGCTCTTAACTGAAAAGCATTCGATGTTAGATGACTTGTGGTTTGTATCAGTTTCAGAAGCAGAGTTGAACTAGCAGTGGTCTGTATGTGTAGGAAACACCGTTGTTTTGTTCTGAGCACACACAAGTTTCCTGCTCTATTAGAGACTCTAGAAAGCAAGAGAGTGCTTCTTCCTATACGCAGAGTGTGTTTCCTCGTGAGAACTGTGCTGTGTGTTTCCCTTCAGAAATGGAGTTAAATCCCAGGCTCTGTGTCTTCCTAACAGCAAGACATCTTTTCAGGTAAACTCAGTCACTTTTCAGCTCAAAGGAAGCTACATCGTTTACAAAGATCAAACGTTTCTTACTCTTAACTGAACAGCATTGGATGTTAGATGACTTGTGGTTTGTATCAGTTTCAGAACCAGAGTTGAACTAGCAGTGGTCCGTATGTGTAGGAAACACCGTTCTTTTGTTCTGAGCACACTCACCTTTTTTGCTCTATTAGAGACTCTAGAAAGCAAGAGCGTGCTTCTTCCTAAACGCAGAGTGTGTTTCTTGTGAGAACTGTGCTGTGTGTTTCCCTTCAGTAATGGAGTTAAATCACAGGCTCTGTATCTTCCTACAAGCAAGACTTCATTTTACGTAAACTCAGTCAACTTTCAGCTCAAAGGAAGCTGCATCATTCACGTAGCACACACGTTTCTTACTCCTAACTGTAAAGCGTTGGATGTTAGACGACCTTTGTTTTGTATCAGTTTCAGAAGCAGAGTTGAACTAGCAATGGTCCGTATGTGTAGGAAACACAATTCTTTTGTTCTGAGTACCCTCATGTTTCTGGCTCTATTAGAGACTCTGGAAAGCATGACCATGCTTCTTTCTCTAAAGCAGAGTGTGTTTCATGGATGAGTATTGTGCTGTGTGTTTCCATTCAGAAATGGAATTAAATTCCAGGCTCTCTGTCTGCCTATAAGAAAGACATCTTTTCAGGTAAACACAGTCACTTTTCAGCTCAAATGAATATAAATCGTTTACAAAGCTCACACGTTTCTTGCTCTTAACTGAAAAGCATTGGATGTTAGATGACTTGTGGTTTGTATCAGTTTCAGAAGCAGAGGTGAACTAGCAGTGGTCCGTATGTGTAGGAAACACCGTTCTTTTGTTCTGAGCACACTCAAGTTTCCTGCTCTATTAGAGACTCTAGAAAGCAAGAGAGTGCTTCTTCCTATATGCAGAGTGTGTTTCCTCGTGAGAACTGTGCTGTGTGTTTCCCTTCAGAAATGGAGTTAAATCCCAGGCTCTGTGTCTTCCTACAAGCAAGACATCATTTCAGGTAAACGCACTCAATTTTCAGCTCAAATGAATATAAATCGTTTACGAAGCTCACACGTTACTTTCTCTTAACTGAAAAGCATTGGATATTAGATGATTTGTGGTTTGGAGCAGTTTCAGAAGCAGAGTTGAACTAGCAATGGTCCGTATATGTAGGAAACACCGTTATTTTTTTCAGAGCACCCTCATGTTTCTGGCACTATTAGAGACTCTAGAAAGCAAGAGCATGCTTCGTGCTCTAAAGCAGAGTGTGTTTCATTAATAAGAACTCTGCTGTGTGTTTCCCTTCAGAAATGGAGTTAAATCCCAGGCTCTGTGTCTTCCTACAAGCAAGACATGTTTTCAGGAAAACGCAGTCACTTTTCAGCTCAAATGAATATAAATCATTTACGAAGATCACACGTTTCTCACTCTTAACTGAAAAGCATTGGATGTTAGATGACTTGTGGTTTGTATCAGTTTAAGAAGCACAGTTGAACTAGCAATGGTCCATATGTGTAGGAAACACCGTTCTTTTGTTCTGAGCACACTCACATTTCCTGCACTATTAGAGACTCTAGAAAGCAAGAGCGTGCTTCTTCCTAAACGCAGAGTGTGTTTCTTGTGAGAACTGTGCTGTGTGTTTCCCTTCAGAAATGGAGTTAAATCCCAGGCTCTCTGTCTTCACACAAGCAAGACATCTTTTCAGGTAAACTCAGTCACTTTTCAGCTCAAAGGAAGCTACATCCTTCACGAAGCTCATACGTTTCTCGCCCTTAGCTTGAAAGCATTGCATGTTAATGTAACTGTGATTTGTATCAGTTTCAGAAGAAGAGTTGACCTAGATATTGTCCGTATGTGTAGGAAACACCGTTATTTTGTTCTGAATACAGTCACGTTTCCTGCTGTATTAGAGAATCTTAGAAAGCAAGAGTGTGCTTCTTGCTCTAAAGCAGAGTGTGTTTCATGGATGAGAACTATGCTGTGTGTTTCCCTTCAGAAAGGGAGTTAAATTCCAGGCTCTGTGTCTTCCTACAAGCAAGACATCTTTTCAGGTAAACTAAGTCAGTTTTCAGGTCCAAGGAAGCTACATCGTTTACGAAGATCACACGTTTCTCACTTTTAACTGAAAAGCATTGGATGTTAGATGACTTGTGGTTTGTATCAGTTTCAGAAGCAGTGTTGAACTAGCAGTGGTCCGTATTTGTAGCAAACACCGTTCATTTGTTCTGAGCACACTCATGTTTCCTGCTCTATTAGAGACTCTAGAAAGCAAGAGCGTGCTTCTTCCTATACGCAGAGTGTGTTTCCTCCTGAGAACTGTGCTGTGTGTTTCCCTTCAGAAATGGAGTCAAATCCCAGGCTCTGTGTCTTCCTACAAGCAAGACATCATTTCAGGTAAACGCACTCCATTTTCAGCTCAAATGAATATAAATCATTTACGAAGCTCACACGTTACTTTCTCTTCACTGAAAAGCATTGGATGTTAGATGACTTGTGGTTTGGATCACTTTCAGAAGCAGAGTTGAACTAGCAATGGTCCGTATATGTAGGAAACACCGTTATTTTTTTCAGAGCACCCTCATGTTTCTGGCACTATTAGAGACTCTAGAAAGCAAGAGCATGCTTCGTGCTCTAAAGCAGAGTGTGTTTCATTAATGAGAACTCTGCTGTGTGTTTCCCTTCAGAAATGGAGTTAAATCCCAGGCTCTGTATCTTCCTACCAGCAAGACATCTTTTCAGGTAAACTCAGTCACTTTTCAGCTCAAAGGAAGCTACATCCTTTACAAAGATCAAACGTTTCTCACTCGTAACTGAACAGCATCGCATGTTAGATGACTTGTGGTTTGTATCAGTTTCAGAACCAGAGTTGAACTAGCAGTGGTCTCTATGTGTAGGAAACACCATTCTTTTGTTCTGAGCACACTCAAGTTTCTTGCTCTATTAGAGACTCTAGAAAGCAAGAGCGTGCTTCTTCCTAAACACAGAGTGTGTTTCTTGTGAGAACTGTGCTGTCTGTTTCCCTTCAGAAATGGAGTTCAATCACAGGCTCTGTATCTTCCTACAAGCAAGACTTCGTTTCACGTAAACTCAGTCAACTTTCAGCTCAAACGAAGCTACATCGTTCACATAGGTCACACGTTTCCTGCTCCTAACTGTAAAGCGTTGGATGTTAGAGGACCTGTGATGTGTATCAGTTTCAAAAGCAGAGTTGAACTAGCTATGGTCCGTATGTGTAGGAAACACCATTCTTTTTTTCTGAGTACCCTCATGTGTCTGGTTCTATTAGAGACTCTGGAAAGCAAGACATGCTTCTTGCTCTAAAGCAGAGTGTGTTTCACGCATGCGAACTGTGCAGTGTGTTTCCCTTCAGAAATGGGGTTAAATTCCAGGCTCTGTGTCTTCCTACAAGCAAGACATCATTTCAGGAAAACGCAGTCACTTTTCGGCACAAATGAATATAAATCGTTTAAGAAGATCACACGTTTCTCACTCTTAACTGAAAAGCATAGGATGTTAGATGACTTTTGGTTTGTATCAGTTTCAGAAGCAGAGTTGAAGTAACAGTGGTCCGTATGTGTAGGAAACACCGTTCTTTTGTTCTGAGCACACTCAAGTTTCCTGCTCTATAAGAGACTCTAGAAAGCAAGAGCATGCTTCTTGCCCTAAAGCGGAGTGTGTTTCATGGATGAGAACTGTGCTGTGTGTTTCCCTTCAGAAATGGAGTTAAATCCCAGGCTCTGTATCTTCCTACAAGCAAGACATCTTTTCAGGTAAACTCAGTCACTTTTCAGCTCATAGGAAGCTACATCGTTTTCAAAGATCAAACGTTTCTCACTCTTAACTGAACAGCATTGGATGTTAGATGACTTGTGGTTTGTATCAGTTTCAGAACCAGAGTTGAACTAGCAGTAGTCTGTATGTGTAGGAAACACCGTTCTTTTGTTCTGAGTACCCTCAATTTTCTGGCCTTATTAGAGACTCTAGAAAGCAAGAGCATGCATCTTGCTCAAAAGCAGAGTGTGTTTCATGGATGAGTACTATGCTGTGTGTTTCCGTTCAGAAATGGAGTTAAATTCCAGGCTCTGAGTCTTCCTATAAGGAAGACATCATTTCAGGTAAACGCAGTCCCTTTTCAGCTCAAATGAATATAAATCATTTATGAAGCTCACACGTTTATCGCTCTTAACTGTAAAGAATTGCATTTTAGAGGAAGTGTGGTTTGTATCAGTTTCAGAGGAAGAGTTGACCTAGATATGGTCCGTATGTGTAGGAAACACCGTTATTTTGTTCTGACCACAGTCACGTTTCCTGCTCTATTAGAGACTCTTAGAAAGCAAGAGCGTGCTTCTTGCTCTAAAGCAGAGTGTGTTTCACGGATGAGAATTGTGCAGTGTGTTTCCCTTCAGAAAGGGAGTTAAATTCCAGGCTCTGTGTCTTCCTACAAGCAAGACATCATGTCAGGTAAAGGCAGTCACTTTTCAGCTCAAATGAATATAAATCCTTTACAAAGCTCACACGTTTCTCGCTCTTAACTGAAAGGCATTGGATGTTAGATGACTTGTGGTTTGTATCAGTTTCAGAACAAGACTTGAACTAGCAGTGGTCCGTACGTGTAGGAAACACTGTTCTTTTGTCCTGAGCACACTCAAGTTTCCTGCTCTATTAGAGACTCTAGAAAGTAAGAGCGTGCTTCTTCCTAAACGCAGAGTGTGTTTCTTGTGAGAACTGTGCTGTGTGTTTCCCTTTAGAAATGGAGTTAAATCACAGGCTCTGTATCTTCCTACAAGCAAGACTTTGTTTCACGTAAACTCAGTCAACTTTCAGCTCAAACGAAGCTACATTATTCACGTAGCTCACACGTTTCTTACTCCTAATTGTAAAGCGTTGGAAGTTAGAGGACCTGTGGTGTGTATCAGTTTCAGAAGCAGAGTTGAACTAGCAATGGTCCGTATGTGTAGTAAACACCTTTCTTATGTTCTGAGTACCCTCATGTTTCTGGTTCTATTAGAGACTCTGGGAAACAAGAGCATGCATCTTGCTCAAAAGCAGAGTGTGTTTCATGGATGAGTACTATGCTGTGTGGTTCCGTTCAGAAATGGAGTTAAATTCAAGGCTCTGTGTCTTCCTACAAGCAAGACATCATTTCAGGAAAACGCAGTCACTTTTCAGCTCAAATGAATATAAATCGTTTACTAAGATCACACGTTTCTCACTCGTAACTGAAAAGCATAGGATGTTAGATGACTTTTGGTTTGTATCAGTTTCAGAAGCAGAGTTGAAGTAACAGTGTTCCGTATGTGTAGGAAACACCGTTCTTTTGTTCTGAGCACACTCAAGTTTCCTGCTCTATAAGAGACTCTAGAAAGCAAGAGCATGCTTCTTGCCCTAAAGCAGAGTGTGTTTCATGGATGAGAACTGTGCTGTGTGTTTCCCTTCAGAAATGGAGTTAAATCCCAGGCTCTGTATCTTCCTACAAGCAAGACATCTTTTCAGGTAAACTCAGTAACTTTTCAGCTCATAGGAAGCTACATCGTTTACAAAGATCAAACGTTTCTCACTCTTAACTGAACAGCATTGGATGTTAGATGACTTGTGGTTTGTATCAGTTTCAGAACCAGAGTTGAACTAGCAGTAGTCTGTATGTGTAGGAAACACCGTTCTTTTGTTCTGAGTACCCTCAATTTTCTGGCTCTATTAGAGACTCTGGAAAGCAAGAGCATGCATCTTGCTCAAAAGCAGAGTGTGTTTCATGGATGAGTACTATGCTGTGTGTTTCCGTTCAGAAATGGAGTTAAATTCCAGGCTCTGAGTCTTCCTATAAGGAAGACATCATTTCAGGTAAACGCAGTCACTTTTCAGCTCAAATGAATATAAATCATTTATGAAGCTCACACGTTTATCGCTCTTAACTGTAAAGAATTGCATTTTAGAGGAAGTGTGGTTTGTATCAGTTTCAGAAGAAGAGTTGACCTAGATATGGTCCGTATGTGTAGGAAACACCGTTATTTTGTTCTGACCACAGTCACGTTTCCTGCTCTATTAGAGACTCTTAGAAAGCAAGAGCGTGCTTCTTGCTCTAAAGCAGAGTGTGTTTCACGGATGAGAACTGTGCAGTGTGTTTCCCTTCAGAAATGGTGTTTAATTCCAGGCTCTGTGTCTTCCTACATGCGAGACATCCTTTCAGGAAAACGCAGTGTCTTTCAGCTAAAATGAATATAAATCCTTTAGGAAGATCACACGTTTCTCGCTCTTAATTGAAAATCATTGGATGTTAGATGACTTGGGGTTTGTATCAGTTTCAGAAGCAGAGTTGAACTAGCAATGGTCCGTATGTGTAGGAAACACAGTTCTTTTGTTCTGAACACACTCAAGTTTCATGCTCTATTAGAGACTCTAGAAAGCAAGAGCGTGCTTCTTCCTAAACGCAGAGTGTGTTTCTTGTGAGAACTGTGCTGTGTGTTTCCCTTCAGAAATGGAGGTAAATCACAGGCTCTGTATCTTCCTACAAGCAAGACTTCGTTTCACGTAAGCTCAGTCAACTTTCAGATCAAACGAAGCTACATCGTTCACGTAGCTCACACGTTTCTTACTCCTAACTGTAAAGAGTTGGATGTTAGAGGAAATGTGGTGTGTATCAGTTTCAGAAGCAGAGTTGAACTAGCAATGGTCTGTATGTGTAGGAAACACCATTCCTTTGTTCTGAGTACCCTCAAGTTTCTGGCTCTATTAGAGACTCTGCAAAGAAAGAGCAGGCTTCTTGCTCTAAAGCAGAGTGTGTTTCTTCGTGAGAACTGTGCTGTGTGTTTCCCTTCAGAAATGGAGTGAAATCACAGGCTCTGTGTCTTCCTACAAGCAAGACATCTTTTCAGGTAAACTCAGTCACTTTTCAGCTCAAAGGAAGCTACATCGTTCACGAAGCTCACACGTTTATTGCTCTAAACTTGAAAGCATTGCATGTTAATGGTACTGTGGTTTGTATCAGTTTCAGAAGAAGAGTTGACCTAGATATGGTCCGTATGTGTAGGAAACACCGTTATTTTGTTCTGATCACAGACACGTTTCCTGGTGTATTAGAGACTCTTAGAAAGCAAGAGCGTGCTTCTTGCTCTAAAGCAGAGTGTGTTTCACGGATGAGAACTGTGCAGTGTGTTTCCCTTCAGAAATGGGGTTAAATTTCAGGCTCTGTGTCTTCCTACAAGCAAGACATAATTTCAGGAAAACGCAGTCACTTTTCAGCTCAAATGAATATAAATCGTTTACTAAGATCACACGTTTCTCACTCGTAACTGAAAAGCATAGGATGTTAGATGACTTTTGGTTTGTATCAGTTTCAGAAGAAGAGTTGACCTAGATATGGTCCGTATGTGTAGGAAACACCGTTATTTTGTTCTGACCACAGTCACGTTTCCTGCTCTATTAGAGACTCTTAGAAAGCAAGAGCGTGCTTCTTGCTCTAAAGCAGAGTGTGTTTCACGGATGAGAACTGTGCAGTGTGTTTCCCATCAGAAATGGGGTTAAATTCCAGGCTCTGTGTCTTCCTACAAGCAAGACATCATTTCAGGAAAACGCAGTCACTTTTTGGCTCAAATGAATATAAATCGTTTACGAAGATCACACGTTTCTCACTCTTAACTGAAAAGCATAGGATGTTAGATGACTTTTGGTTTGTATCAGTTTCAGAAGCAGAGTTGAAGTAACAGTGGTCTGTATGTGTAGGAAACACCGTTCTTTTGTTCTGAGCACACTCAAGTTTCCTGCTCTATAAGAGACTCTAGAAAGCAAGAGCGTGCTTCTTCCTAAACACAGAGTGTGTTTCTTGTGAGAACTGTGCTGTGTGTTTCTCTTCAGAAATGGATTTAAATCCGAGGCTCTGTACCTTCCTCCAAGCAAGACATCTTTTCAGGTAAACTCAGTCACTTTTCAGCTCAAAGGAAGCTACATCGTTCACGAAGCTCACACGTTTCTCGCTCTTAACTGGAAAGCATTGCATGTTAGAGGAACTGTGGTTTGTATCACATTCACAAAAAGAGTTGACCTAGATATGGTCTGTATGTGTAGGAAACACCGTTATTTTGTTCTGACCACAGTCACGATTCCTGCCGTATTAGAGACACATTGAAAGCAAGAGCATAATTCTTGCTCTAAAGCAGAGTATGTTTCATGGATGAGAACTGTGCTGTGTGTTTCCCTTCAGAAATGGAGTTAAATCCCAGTCTCTGTATCTTCCTACCAGCAAGATATCTTTTCTGGTAAACTCAGTCACTTTTCAGCTCAAAGGAAGCTACATCGTTTACAAAGATCAAACGTTTCTCACTCTTAACTGAACAGCATTGGATGTTAGATGACTTGTGGTTTGTATCAGTTTCAGAACCAGAGTTGAACTAGCAGTGGTCCATATGTGTAGGAAACACCGTTCTTTTGTTCTGAGCACACTCAAGTTTCCTGCTCTATTAGAGACTCTAGAAAGCAAGAGCGTGCTTCTTCCTAAACACAGAGTGTGTTTCTTGTGAGAACTGTGCTGTGTGTTTCCCTTCAGAAATGGAGTTAAATCACATGCTCTGTATCTTCCTACAAGCAAGGCTTCGTTTCACGTAAACTCAGTCAACTTTCAGCTCAAACGAAGCTACATCGTTCATGTAGGTCACACGTTTCTTACTCCTAACTGTAAAGCGTTGGATGTTAGAGGACCTGTGGTGTGTATCAGTTTCAGAAGCAGAGTTGAACTAGCTATGGTCCGTGTGTGGAGGAAACACCATTCTTTTGTTCTGAGTACCCTCATGTTTCTGGTTCTATTAGAGACTCTGGAAAGCATGACCATGCTTCTTTTTCTAAACAGAGTGTGTTTCATGGATGAGTATTGTGCTGTGTGTATCCGTTCAGAAATGGAATTAAATTCCAGGCTATCTGTCTGCCTATAAGAAAGACATCATTTCAGGTAAACACAGTCACTTTTCAGCTCAAATGTATATAAATCGTTTACGAAGCTCACACGTTTCTTGCTCTTAACTGAAAAGCATTGGATGTTAGATGACTTTTGGTTTGTATCAGTTTCAGAAGCAGAGTTGAAGTAACAGTGGTCCGTACATGTAGGAAACACCGTTATTTTGTTCTGACCACAGGCACGTTTCCTGCTCTATTAGAGACTCTAAGAAAGGAAGAGCGTGCTTCTTGCTCTAAAGCAGAGTGTGTTTCCTCGTGAGAACAGTGCTGTGTGTTTCCCTTCAGAAATGCAGTTAAATCACAGGCTCTGTGTCTTCCTACAAGCAAGACATCATGTCAGGTAAATGCATTCACTTTTCAGCTCAAATGAATATAAATCCTTTACGAAGCTCACACGTTTCTCGCTCTTAACTGAAAAGCATTGGATGTTAGATGACTTGTGGTTTGTAATATTTTCAGAAGCAGAGTTGAACTAGCAGTGGTCCGTATGTGTAAGAAACACCGTTCTTTTGTTCTGAGCACACTCAAGTTTCTTGCTCTATTAAAGACTCTAGAAAGCAAGAGCGTGCTTCTTCCTAAATGAAGAGTGTGTTTCATCGTGAGAACTGTGCTGTGTATTTCCCTTCAGAAATGGAGTTAAATCACAGGCTCTGTGTCTTCCTACAAGCAAGACCTCATTTCACGTAAACTCAGTCACCTTTCAGCTCAAACGAATCTACATCGTTCACGTAGCTAACACGTTTCTTGCTCTTAACTGTAAAGCATTGGATGTTAGAGAACCTGTGGAGTGTATCAGTTTCAGAAGCAGAGTTGAACTAGCAATGGTCTGTATGTGCAGGAAACACCGTTCTTTCGACCTGAGTACCCTCAATTTTCTGGCTCTATTAGAGACTCTGGAAAACAAGAGCATGCATCTTGCTCAAAAGCAGAGTGTGTTTCATGGATGAGTACTATGCTGTGTGTTTCCGTTCAGAAATGGAGTTAAATTCCAGGCTCTGAGTCTTCCTATAAGGAAGACATCATTTCAGGTAAACTCAGTCACTTTTCAGCTCAACTGAATATAAATCATTTACGAAGCTCACACGTTTATCGCTCTTAACTGGAAAGAATTGCATTTTAGAGGAAGTGTGGATTGTATCAGTTTCAGAAGAAGAGTTGACCTAGATATGGTCCGAATGTGTAGGAAACACCGTTATTTTGTTCTGACCACAGTCACGTTTCCTGCTCTATTAGAGACTCTTAGAAAGCAAGAGCGTGCTTCTTGCTCTAAAGCAGAGTGTGTTTCACGGATGAGAACTGTGCAGTGTGTTTCCCTTCAGAAATGGGGTTAAATTCCAGGCTCTGTGTCTTCCTACAAGCAAGACATCATTTCAGGAAAACGCAGTCACTTTTCAGCTCAAATGAATATAAATCGTTTACGAAGATCACACGTTTCTCACTCTTAACTGAAAAGCATAGGATGTTAGATGACTTTTGGTTTGTATCAGTTTCAGAAGCAGAGTTGAACTAGCAGTGGTCCATATGTGTAGGAAACACCGTTCTTTTGTTCTGAGCACACTCAAGTTTCCTGCTCTAAGAGACTCTAGAAAGCAAGAGTGTGCTTCTTCATAAACGCAGAGTGTGTTCCTTGTGAGAACTGAGCTGTGTGTTTCCCTTCAGAAATGGAGTTAAATCACAGGCTCTGTATCTTCCTACAAGCAAGACTTCGTTTCACGTAAACTCAGTCTACTTTCAGCTCAAACGAAGCTACATTGTTCACGTAGCTCACTCGTTTCTTACTCCTAACAGTAAAGCGTTGGATGTTAGAGGACCTGTGGTGTGTATCAGTTTCAGAAGCAGAGTTGAACTAGCAATGGTCCGTATGTTTAGTAAACACCGTTCTTATGTTCTGAGTACCCTCAAGTTTCTGGCTCTATTAGAGACTCTGCAAAGAAAGACCTTGCTTCTTGCTCTAAAGCAGAGTGTGTTTCATCGTGAGAACTGTGCTGTGTGTTTCCCTTCAGAAATGGAGTTAAATCCCAGGCTCTGTGTCTTCCTACAAGCAAGACATCTTTTCAGGTAAACTCAGTCACTTTTCAGCTCAAAGGAAGCTACATCGTTCATGAAGCTCACACGTTTCTCGCTCTTAACTTGAAAGCATAGCATGTTAATGGAACTGTGGTTTGTATCAGTTTCAGAAGAAGAGTTGACCTAGATATGGTCCGTATGTGTAGGAAACACCATTATTTTGTTCTGACCACAGACACGTTTCCTGGTGTATTAGAGAATCTTAGAAAGCAAGAGTGTGCTTCTTGCTCTAAAGCAGAGTGTGTTTCATGGATGAGAACTGTGCTGTGTGTTTCCCTTCAGAAAGGGAGTTAAATTCCAGGCTCTGTGTCTTCCTACAAGCAAGACATCATGTCAGGTAAAGGCAGTCACTTTTCAGCTCAAATGAATATAAATCCTTTACAAAGCTCACACGTTTCTCGCTCTTAACTGAAAGGCATTGGATGTTAGATGACTTGTGGTTTGTATCAGTTTCAGAACCAGACTTGAACTAGCAGTGGTCCGTACGTGTAGTAAACACTGTTCTTTTGTTCTGAGCACACTCAAGTTTCCTGCTCTATTAGAGACTCTAGAAAGCAAGAGCGTGCTTCTTCCTAAACGCAGAGTGTGTTTCTTGTGAGAACTGTGCTGTGTGTTTCCCTTCAGAAATGGAGGTAAATCACAGGCTCTGTATCTTCCTACAAGCAAGACTTCGTTTCACGTAAGCTCAGTCAACTTTCAGATCAAACGAAGCTACATCGTTCACGTAGCTCACACGTTTCTTACTCCTAACTGTAAAGCGTTGGATGTTAGAGGAAATGTGGTGTGTATCAGTTTCAGAAGCAGAGTTGAACTAGCAATGGTCTGTATGTGTAGGAAACACCATTCTTTTGTTCTGAGTACCCTCAAGTTTCTGGCTCTATTAGAGACTCTGCAAAGAAAGAGCAGGCTTCTTGCTCTAAAGCAGAGTGTGTTTCATCGTGAGAACTGTGCTGTGTGTTTCCCTTCAGAAATGGAGTTAAATCCCAGGCTCTGTGTCTTCCTACAAGCAAGACATCTTTTCAGGTAAACTCAGTCACTTTTCAGCTCAAAGGAAGCTACATCGTTCATGAAGCTCACACGTTTCTCGCTCTTAACTTGAAAGCATAGCATGTTAATGGAACTGTGGTTTGTATCAGTTTCAGAAGAAGAGTTGACCTAGATATGGTCCGTATGTGTAGGAAACACCGTTATTTTGTTCTGACCACAGACACGTTTCCTGGTGTATTAGAGAATCTTAGAAAGCAAGAGTGTGCTTCTTGCTCTAAAGCAGAGTGTGTTTCATGGATGAGAACTGTGCTGTGTGTTTCCCTTCAGAAAGGGAGTTAAATTCCAGGCTCTGTGTCTTCCTACAAGCAAGACATCATGTCAGGTAAAGGCAGTCACTTTTCAGCTCAAATGAATATAAATCCTTTACAAAGCTCACACGTTTCTCGCTCTTAACTGAAAGGCATTGGATGTTAGATGACTTGTGGTTTGTATCAGTTTCAGAACCAGACTTGAACTAGCAGTGGTCCGTACGTGTAGTAAACACTGTTCTTTTGTTCTGAGCACACTCAAGTTTCCTGCTCTATTAGAGACTCTAGAAAGCAAGAGCGTGCTTCTTCCTAAACGCAGAGTGTGTTTCTTGTGAGAACTGTGCTGTGTGTTTCCCTTCAGAAATGGAGGTAAATCACAGGCTCTGTATCTTCCTACAAGCAAGACTTCGTTTCACGTAAGCTCAGTCAACTTTCAGATCAAACGAAGCTACATCGTTCACGTAGCTCACACGTTTCTTACTCCTAACTGTAAAGCGTTGGATGTTAGAGGAAATGTGGTGTGTATCAGTTTCAGAAGCAGAGTTGAACTAGCAATGGTCTGTATGTGTAGGAAACACCATTCTTTTGTTCTGAGTACCCTCAAGTTTCTGGCTCTATTAGAGACTCTGCAAAGAAAGAGCAGGCTTCTTGCTCTAAAGCAGAGTGTGTTTCTTCGTGAGAACTGTGCTGTGTGTTTCCCTTCAGAAATGGAGTGAAATCACAGGCTCTGTGTCTTCCTACAAGCAAGACATCTTTTCAGGTAAACTCAGTCACTTTTCAGCTCAAAGGAAGCTACATCGTTCACGAAGCTCACACGTTTATTGCTCTAAACTTGAAAGCATTGCATGTTAATGGTACTGTGGTTTGTATCAGTTTCAGAAGAAGAGTTGACCTAGATATGGTCCGTATGTGTAGGAAACACCGTTATTTTGTTCTGATCACAGACACGTTTCCTGGTGTATTAGAGACTCTTAGAAAGCAAGAGCGTGCTTCTTGCTCTAAAGCAGAGTGTGTTTCACGGATGAGAACTGTGCAGTGTGTTTCCCTTCAGAAATGGGGTTAAATTTCAGGCTCTGTGTCTTCCTACAAGCAAGACATAATTTCAGGAAAACGCAGTCACTTTTCAGCTCAAATGAATATAAATCGTTTACTAAGATCACACGTTTCTCACTCGTAACTGAAAAGCATAGGATGTTAGATGACTTTTGGTTTGTATCAGTTTCAGAAGAAGAGTTGACCTAGATATGGTCCGTATGTGTAGGAAACACCGTTATTTTGTTCTGACCACAGACACGTTTCCTGGTGTATTAGAGAATCTTAGAAAGCAAGAGTGTGCTTCTTGCTCTAAAGCAGAGTGTGTTTCATGGATGAGAACTGTGCTGTGTGTTTCCCTTCAGAAAGGGAGTTAAATTCCAGGCTCTGTGTCTTCCTACAAGCAAGACATCATGTCAGGTAAAGGCAGTCACTTTTCAGCTCAAATGAATATAAATCCTTTACAAAGCTCACACGTTTCTCGCTCTTAACTGAAAGGCATTGGATGTTAGATGACTTGTGGTTTGTATCAGTTTCAGAACCAGACTTGAACTAGCAGTGGTCCGTACGTGTAGTAAACACTGTTCTTTTGTTCTGAGCACACTCAAGTTTCCTGCTCTATTAGAGACTCTAGAAAGCAAGAGCGTGCTTCTTCCTAAACGCAGAGTGTGTTTCTTGTGAGAACTGTGCTGTGTGTTTCCCTTCAGAAATGGAGGTAAATCACAGGCTCTGTATCTTCCTACAAGCAAGACTTCGTTTCACATAAGCTCAGTAAACTTTCAGATCAAACGAAGCTACATCGTTCACGTAGCTCACACGTTTCTTACTCCTAACTGTAAAGCGTTGGATGTTAGAGGAAATGTGGTGTGTATCAGTTTCAGAAGCAGAGTTGAACTAGCAATGGTCTGTATGTGTAGGAAACACCATTCTTTTGTTCTGAGTACCCTCAAGTTTCTGGCTCTATTAGAGACTCTGCAAAGAAAGAGCAGGCTTCTTGCTCTAAAGCAGAGTGTGTTTCTTCGTGAGAACTGTGCTGTGTGTTTCCCTTCAGAAATGGAGTGAAATCACAGGCTCTGTGTCTTCCTACAAGCAAGACATCTTTTCAGGTAAACTCAGTCACTTTTCAGCTCAAAGGAAGCTACATCGTTCACGAAGCTCACACGTTTATTGCTCTAAACTTGAAAGCATTGCATGTTAATGGTACTGTGGTTTGTATCAGTTTCAGAAGAAGAGTTGACCTAGATATGGTCCGTATGTGTAGGAAACACCGTTATTTTGTTCTGACCACAGACACGTTTCCTGGTGTATTAGAGAATCTTAGAAAGCAAGAGTGTGCTTCTTGCTCTAAAGCAGAGTGTGTTTCATGGATGAGAACTGTGCTGTGTGTTTCCCTTCAGAAAGGGAGTTAAATTCCAGGCTCTGTGTCTTCCTACAAGCAAGACATCATGTCAGGTAAAGGCAGTCACTTTTCAGCTCAAATGATTATAAATCCTTTACAAAGCTCACACGTTTCTCGCTCTTAACTGAAAGGCATTGGATGTTAGATGACTTGTGGTTTGTATCAGTTTCAGAACCAGACTTGAACTAGCAGTGGTCCGTACGTGTAGTAAACACTGTTCTTTTGTTCTGAGCACACTCAAGTTTCCTGCTCTATTAGAGACTCTAGAAAGCAAGAGCGTGCTTCTTCCTAAACGCAGAGTGTGTTTCTTGTGAGAACTGTGCTGTGTGTTTCCCTTCAGAAATGGAGGTAAATCACAGGCTCTGTATCTTCCTACAAGCAAGACTTCGTTTCACGTAAGCTCAGTCAACTTTCAGATCAAACGAAGCTACATCGTTCACGTAGCTCACACGTTTCTTACTCCTAACTGTAAAGCGTTGGATGTTAGAGGACCTGTGGTGTGTATCAGTATCAGAAGCAGAGTTGAACTAGCAATGGTCCGTATGTGTAGTAAACACCTTTCTTATGTTCTGAGTACCCTCAAGTTTCTGGCTCTATTAGAGACTCTGGGAAACAAGAGCATGCATCTTGCTCAAAAGCAGAGTGTGTTTCATGGATGAGTACTATGCTGTGTGGTTCCGTTCAGAAATGGAGTTAAATTCAAGGCTCTGTGTCTTCCTACAAGCAAGACATCATTTCAGGAAAACGCAGTCACTTTTCAGCTCAAATGAATATAAATCGTTTACTAAGATCACACGTTTCTCACTCGTAACTGAAAAGCATAGGATGTTAGATGACTTTTGGTTTGTATCAGTTTCAGAAGCAGAGTTGAACTAGCAGTGGTCCGTATGTGTAGGAAACACCGTTCTTTTGTTCTGAGCACACTCAAGTTTCCTGCTCTATAAGAGACTCTAGAAAGCAAGAGCATGCTTCTTGCCCTAAAGCAGAGTGTGTTTCATGGATGAGAACTGTGCTGTGTGTTTCCCTTCAGAAATGGAGTTAAATCCCAGGCTCTGTATCTTCCTACAAGCAAGACATCTTTTCAGGTTAACTCAGTCACTTTTCAGCTCATAGGAAGCTACATCGTTTACAAAGATCAAACGTTTCTCACTCTTAACTGAACAGCATTGGATGTTAGATGACTTGTGGTTTGTATCAGTTTCAGAACCAGAGTTGAACTAGCAGTAGTCTGTATGTGTAGGAAACACCGTTCTTTTGTTCTGAGTACCCTCAATTTTCTGGCTCTATTAGAGACTCTGGAAAGCAAGAGCATGCATCTTGCTCAAAAGCAGAGTGTGTTTCTTGGATGAGTACTATGCTGTGTGTTTCCGTTCAGAAATGGAGTTAAATTCCAGGCTCTGAGTCTTCCTATAAGGAAGACATCATTTCAGGTAAACGCAGTCACTTTTCAGCTCAAATGAATATAAATCGTTTATGAAGCTCACACGTTTATCGCTCTTAACTGTAAAGAATTGCATTTTAGAGGAAGTGTGGTTTGTATCAGTTTCAGAAGAAGAGTTGACCTAGATATGGTCCGTATGTGTAGGAAACACCGTTATTTTGTTCTGACCACAGTCACGTTTCCTGCTCTATTAGAGACTCTTAGAAAGCAAGAGCGTGCTTCTTGCTCTAAAGCAGAGTGTGTTTCACGGATGAGAACTGTGCAGTGTGTTTCCCATCAGAAATGGGGTTAAATTCCAGGCTCTGTGTCTTCCTAAAAGCAAGACATCATTTCAGGAAAACGCAGTCACTTTTTGGCTCAAATGAATATAAATCGTTTACAAAGATCACACGTTTCTCACTCTTAACTGAAAAGCACAGGATGTTAGATGACTTTTGGTTTGTATCAGTTTCAGAAGCAGAGTTGAAGTAACAGTGGTCTGTATGTGTAGGAAACACCGTTCTTTTGTTCTGAGCACACTCAAGTTTCCTGCTCTATAAGAGACTCTAGAAAGCAAGAGCGTGCTTCTTCCTAAACACAGAGTGTGTTTCTTGTGAGAACTGTGCTGTGTGTTTCTCTTCAGAAATGGATTTAAATCCGAGGCTCTGTACCTTCCTACAAGCAAGACATCTTTTCAGGTAAACTCAGTCACTTTTCAGCTCAAAGGAAGCTACATCGTTCACGCAGCTCACAGGTTTCTCGCTCTTAACTGGAAAGAATTGCATGTTAGAGGAACTGTGGTTTGTATCACATTCAGAAGAAGAGTTGACCTAGATATGGTCTGTATGTGTAGGAAACACCGTTATTTTGTTCTGACCACAGTCACGTTTCCTGCTGTATTAGAGACACATTGAAAGCAAGAGCATAATTCTTGCTCTAAAGCAGAGTATGTTTCATGGATGAGAACTGTGCTGTGTGTTTCCCTTCAGAAATGGAGTTAAATCCCAGTCTCTGTATCTTCCTACCAGCAAGACATCTTTTCTGGTAAACTCAGTCACTTTTCAGCACAAAGGAAGCTACATCGTTTACAAAGATCAAACGTTTCTCACTCTTAACTGAACAGCATTGGATGTTAGATGACTTGTGGTTTGTATCAGTTTCAGAACCAGAGTTGAACTAGCAGTGGTCCATATGTGTAGGAAACACCGTTCTTTTGTTCTGAGCACACTCAAGTTTCCTGCTCTATTAGAGACTCTAGAAAGCAAGAGCGTGCTTCTTCCTAAACACAGAGTGTGTTTCTTGTGAGAACTGTGCTGTTTGTTTCCCTTCAGAAATGGAGTTAAATCACATGCTCTGTATCTTCCTACAAGCAAGGCTTCGTTTCACGTAAACTCAGTCAACTTTCAGCTCAAACGAAGCTACATCGTTCATGTAGGTCACACATTTCTTACTCCTAACTGTAAAGCGTTGGATGTTAGAGGACCTGTGGTGTGTATCAGTTTCAGAAGCAGAGTTGAACTAGCTATGGTCCGTGTGTGGAGGAAACACCATTCTTTTGTTCTGAGTACCCTCAAGTTTCTGGCTCTATTAGAGACTCTCAAGGAAAGAGCATGCTTCTTGCTCTAAAGTAGAGTGTGTTTCATCGTCAGAACTGTGCTGTGTGTTTCCCTTCAGAAATGGAGTTAAATCCCAGGCTCTTTGTCTTACTACAAGCAAGATATCTTTTCAGGTAAACTCAGTCACTTTTCAGCTCAAAGGAAGCTACATCGTTCACGAAGCTAACACGTTTCTCGCTCTTAACAGGAAAGCATTCCATGTTAATGGAACTGTGCTTTGTATCAGTTTCAGAAGAAGAGTTGACCTAGATATGGTCCGTACAGTAGGAAACACCGTTATTTTGTTTGACCACAGTCATGTTTCCTGCTCTATTAGAGGCCCTTAGAAAGCAAGAGCGTGCTTCTTGCTCTAAAGCAGAGTGTGTTTCATGGATGAGAACTGTGCAGTGTGTTTCCCTTCAAAAATGGAGTTAAATTCCAGGCTCTGTGTCTTCCTACAAGCAAGACATCATTTCAGGAAAACGCAGTCACTTTTCAGCTCAAATGAATATAAATCGTTTACGAAGCTCACACGTTTCTCACTCTTAAATGAAAAGCATAGGATGTTAGTTGACTTTTAGTTTGTATCAGTTTCAGAAGCAGAGTTGAACTAGTAGTGGTCCGTATGAGTAGGAAACACCGTTCTTTTGTTCTGAGCACACTCAAGTTTCCCGCTCTATAAGAGACTCTAGAAAGCAAGAGCATGCTTCATGCTCTAAAGCAGAGTGTGTTTCATGGATGAGTACTGTGCTGTGTGTTTCCATTCAGAAATGGAGTTAAATTCCAGGCTCTGTGTCTGCCTATAAGCAAGACATCATTTCAGGTAAACTAAGACACTTTTCAGCTCTAAGGAAGCTACATCGTTCACGAAGCTCACACGTTTCTCGCTCTTAACAGGAAAGCATTGCATGTTAGAGGAACTGTGGTTTGTATCACATTCAGAAGAAGAGTTGACCTAGATATGGTCCGTATGTGTAGGAAACACTGTTATTTTGTTCTGACCACAGTCACATTTCCAGCTGTATTAGAGACTCTTAGAAAGCAAGAGCATGCTTCTTGCTCTAAAGCAGAGTGTGTTCATGGATGAGAACTGTGCTGTGTGTTTCCCTTCAGAAATGGAGTTAAATTCCAGGCTCTGTATCTTCCTACAAGCAAGATATCTTTTCAGGTAAACTCAGTCACTTTTCAGCTCAAAGGAATATAAATCGTTTAGGCAGATCACACGTTTCTCAATCTTAAATGAAATGCATTGGAACATAGATGACTTGGGGTTTGTATCAGTTTCAGAAGCAGAGTTGAACTAGAAATGGTCTGTATGTGTAGGAAACACAGTTCTTTTGTTCTGAGCACACTCACGTTTCCTGCTCTATTAGAGACTCTAGAAAGCAAGAGCATGATTCTTCCTATACGCAGAGTGTGTATCCTCATGAGAACAGTGCTTTGTGTTTCCCTTCAGAAATGGAGTTAAATTACAGGCTCTGTATCTTCCTACAAGCAAGACTTCGTTTCACGTAAACTCATTCAACTTTCAGCTCAAACGAAGCTACATAGTTCACGTAGCTCACACGTTTCTTGCTCCTAACTGTAAAGTGTTGGAGGTTAGAGGACCTTTGATTTGTATCAGTTTCAGAAGCAGAGTTGAACTAGCAATGGTACTTATGTGTAGGAAACACCATTCTTTTGTTCTTAGTACCCTCAAGTTTCTGGCTCTATTAGAGACTCTGCAAGGAAAGAGCATGCTTCTTGCTCTAAAGCAGAGTGTGTTTCATCGTGAGAACTGTGCTGTGTGTTTCCCTTCAAAAATGGAGTTAAATCCCAGGCTCTTTGTCTTCCTACTAGCAAGACATCTTTTCAGGTAAACTCAGTCACTTTTCAGCTCAAAGGAAGCTACATCGTTCACGAAGCTAACACGTTTCTCGCTCTTAACAGGAAAGCATTCCATGTTAATGGAACTGTGCTTTGTATCAGTTTCAGAAGAAGAGTTCACCTAGATATTGTCTGTATGTGTAGGAAACACCGTTATTTTGTTATCAGTACCCTCAATTTTCTGGCTCTATTAGAGACACTGGAAAGCAAGAGCATGCTTCTTGCTCTAAAGCAGATTGTTTTTCATGGATGAGTACTGTGCTGTGTGTTTCCCTTCAGAAATGGAGTTAAATTCCAGGCTCTGTGTCTTCCTATAAGCAAGACATCATTTCATGTAAACGCAGTGACTTTTCAGCTCAAATGAATATAAATCGTTTACGAAGCTCACACGGTTCATGCTCTTAACTGAAAATCATTGGATGTTAGATGACTTGTGGTTTGTTTCAGTTTCAGAAGTAGAGTTGAACTAGCAATGATCCATATATGTAGGATACACCATTCTTTTGTTAAGAGCACCCTCATATTTCTGGGTGTATTAGAGACTCTAGAAAGCAAGAGCGTGCTTCTTCCTATACGCAGAGTGTGTTTCCTCTTGAGAACAGTGCTGTGTGTTTCCCTTCAGAAATGGAGTTAAATCACAGGCTCTGTATGTTTCTACAAGCAAGACTTCGTTTCAGGTAAACTCAGTCAAATTTCAGCTCAAACGAAGCTACATCGTTCACGCAGCTCACACGTTTATTGCTCCTAACTGTAAAGCGTTGGTGTTAGAGGACCTGTGATTTGTATCAGTTTCAGAAGCAGAGTTGAACTAGCGATGGTCCTTATGTGTAGGAAACACCGTTCTTTTGTTCTGAATACCCTCAAGTTTCTGGCTCTATTAGAGACTCTGCAAAGAAAGAGCATGCTTCTTGCTCTAAAGCAGAGTGTGTTTCATCGTGAGAACTGTGCTGTGTGTTTCCCTTCAGAAATGGAGTTAAATCCCAGGCTCTGTGTCTTCTACAAGCAAGACATCTTTTCAGGTAAACTCAGTCACTTTTCAGCTCAAAGGAAGCTACATCGTTCACGAAGCTCATACGTATCTCGCTCTTGACTTGAAAGCATTGCATGTTAATGGAACTGTGCTTTGTATCAGTTTCAGAAGAAGAGTTGACCTAGATATTTTCTGTATGTGTAGGAAACACCGTTATTTTGTTCTGACCACAGTCAAGTTTCCTGCTGTATTAGAGATTCTTAGAAAGCAAGAGTGTGCTTCTTGCTCTAAAGCAGAGTGTGTTTCATGGATGAGAACTGTGCTGTGTGTTTCCCTTCAGAAAGGGAGTTAAATTCCAGGCTCTGTGTCTTCCTACAAGCAAGACATCATTTCACGTAAATGCAGTCACTATTCAGCTCAAATGAATATAAATCCCTTACGAAGCTCACACGTTTCTCGCTCTTAAATGAAAAGCATTTAATGTTAGATGACTTGTGGTTTGTATCAGTTTCAGAAGCAGAGTTGAAGTAGCAATGGTCCATATATGTAGGAAACACCGTTATTTTGTTCAGAGCACCCTCATATTTTTGGCTCTATTAGAAACTCTAGAAAGCAAGAGCATGCTTCGTGCTCTAAAGCAGAGTGTGTTTCATGGATGAGAACTGTGCTGTGTGTTTCCCTACAGAAATGGAGTTAAATCCCAGGCTCTGTATCTTCCTACAAGCAAGACATCTTTTCAGGTAAACTCTGTCACTTTTCAGCTCAAAGGAAGCTACATCATTCACGAAGCTGACACGTTTCTCGGTCTTAAATGGAAAGCATTGCATGTTAGAGGAACAGTGGTTTGTATCAGTTTCAGAAGAAGAGTTGATCTAGATATGGTCTGTACAGTAGGAAACACCGTTATTTTGTTCGGGCGACAGTCACGTTTCCTGCTCTATTAGAGACTCTTAGAAACCAAGAGCGTGCTTCTTGCTCTAAAGCAGAGTGTGTTTCATGGATGAGGACTGTGCTGTGTGTTTCCCTTCAGAAATGGAGTTAAATCCCAGGCTCTGTGTCCTCTTACATGCAAGACATCTTTTCAGGTAAACTCAGTCACTTTTCAGCTCAAAGGAATCTACATCGTTCACGAAGCTCACATGTTTCTCGCTCTTTACAGGAAAGCATTGCATGTTAGAAGACCTGTGGTTTGTATCAGTTTCAGAAGAAGAGTTGACCTAGAAATGTTCCCTACAGTAGGAAACACCGTTATTTTGTTCTGACCACAGTCACGTTTCCTGCTGTATTAGAGACTGTTAGAAAGCAAGAGCATGCTTCTTGCTCTAAAGCAGAGTGTGTTTCATGGATGAGAACTGTGCTGTGTGTTTCCCTTCAGAAATGGAGTTAAATCCCAGGCTCTGTGTCTTCCTACAAGCAAGACATCTTTTCAGGTAAACTCAGTCACTATTCACCTCAAAGGAAGCTACATCGTTCACGAAGCTCACACGTTTCTCGCTCTTAACTTGAATGCATTGCATGTTAGAGGAACTGTGGTTTGTATCAGTTTCAGAAGCAGAGTTGAACTAGCAGTGGTCCGTAAGTGTAGGAAACACCGTTCTTTTGTTCTGAGTACCCTCAAGTTTCTGGCTCTTTTAGAGATTCTAGAAAGCAAGAGCATGCTTCTTGCTCTAAAGTAGAGTGTTTTTCATGGATGAGAACTGTGCTGTGTGTTTCCCTTCAGAAATGGAGTTAAATCGCAGGCTCTGTGTCTTCCTACAAGAAAGACATGTTTTCAGGTAAACTATGTCACTTCTTAGCACTAAGGAAGGTACATCGTTCACGAAGCTCACAAGTTTCTCGCTCTTAACTGAAAAGCAATGGATGTTAGATTACTTGTGGTTTGTATCAGTTTCAGAAGAAGAGTTGACCTAGATATGGTCCGTATGTATAGGAAACACCGTTATTTTGTTCTGACCACAGTCACGTTTCCTGCTGTATTAGAGACACTTAGAAAGCAAGAGCGTGCTTCTTGCTCTAAAGTAGAGTGTGTTTCATGGATGAGAACTGTGCTGTTTGTTTCCCTTGAGAAATGGAGTTAAATTCCCGGTCTGTGTCTTCCTACAAGCAAGACATCATTTCAGGTAAATGCAGTCACTTTTCAGCTCAAATGAATATAAATCGTTTACGAAGCTCACACGTTTCTCGCTCTTAACTGAAAAGCATTGGATGTTACATGACTTGTGGTTTGTATCAGTTTCAGAAGCAGAGTTGAACTAGCTATGGTCCGTACGTGTTGGAAACACCGTTATTTTGTTCTGACCACAGTCACGTTTCCTGCTGTATTAGAGATTCTTAGAAAGCAAGAGTGTGCTTCCTGCTCTAAAGCAGTGTGTGTTTCATGGATGAGAACTGTGCTGTGTGTTTCCCTTCAGAAATGGAGTTAAATTCCAGGCTCCGTGTCTTCCTACAAGCAAGACATCATTTCAGGTAAACGGACTCACTTTTCAGCTTAAATGAATATAAATTGTTTACGAAGTTCACATGTTTCTCACCCTTAAGTGAAAAGCATTGGATGTTAGATGACTTGTGGTTTGTATCAGTTTCAGAAGCACAGTTGAACTAGCAGTGGTCCGTACGTGTAGGAAACACCGTTCTTTTGTTCTGAGCACACTCAAGAGTCCTGTTCTATTAGAGACTCTAGAAAGCAAGAGCATGCTTCGTGCTCTAAAGCAGAGTGTGTTTCATGGATGAGAACTGTGCTGTGTGTTTCCCTTCAGAAATGGAGTTAAATTCCAGGCTCTGTTTCTTCTTACAAGCAAGACTCTTTTCAGGTAAACTCAATCACTTTTCAGCTCAAAGGAACCAACATCGTTCACGAAGATCACACGTTTCTTGCTCTTAACTGAACAGCATTGGATGTTAGATGACTTGAGTTTTGTATCAGTTTCAGAATCAGAGTTGAACTAGCAAGAGTCTGTATGTGTAGGAAACACCGTTATTTTGTTCTGACCACAGTCACGTTTCCTGCTCTATTAGAGACTCTTAGAAAGCAAGAGCGTGCTACTTGCTCTAATACAGAGTGTGTTTCATGGATTAGAACTGTGCTGTGTGTTTCCCTTCAGAAATGGAGTTAAATCCCAGGCTCTGTGTCTTCCTACAAGCAAGTCATCATTTCAGGTAAACTCAGTCACTTTTCAGCTCAAAGGAAGCTACATCGTTCACGAAGCTCATACATTTCTCGCTCTTAACTGGAAAGCATTGCATGTTAATGGAACTGTGCTTTGTATCAGTTTCAGAAGAAGAGTTGACCTAGATATGGTCCGTATATGTAGGAAACACTGTTATTTTGTTCTGAACACAGTCATGTTTCCTGCTGTATTAGAGACACATAAAAAGCAAGAGCATGCTTCTAGCTCTAAAGCAGAGTGTGTTTCATGGATGAGAACTGTGCTGTGAGTTTCCATTAAGAAATGGAGTTAAATCCCAGGCTCTGTATCTTCCTACAAGCAAGACAAATTTTTAAGTTAAACTCAGTCAATTTCAGCTCAAAGGAATCTACATTGTTCACGAAGCTCACACGTTTCTCGCTCTTACCTTGAGAAGCATTGCATGTTAAATGAACTGTGGTTTGTATCAGTTTCAGAAGAAGAGTTGACCTAGATATCTTCCATATGTGTAGGAAACACCGTTATTTTGTTCTGACCACAGTCACGTTTCCTGCTGTATTAGAGACACTTAGAAAGCAAGAGCGTGCTTCTTGCTCTAAAGTAGAGTGTGTTTCATGGATGAGAACTGTGCTGTGTGTTTCCCTTCAGAAATGGAGTTAAATCACAGGCTCTGTATCTTCCTACAGGCAAGACTTCGTTTCACGTAAACTCATTCATCTTTCAGCTCAAACAAAGCTACATCGTTCACGAAGCTCACACGTTTCTTGCTCTTAGCAGAAAAGTATTGGATGTTAGATGACTTGTGGTTTGTATCAGTTTCAGAAGCAGAGTTGAACTAGCAATGGTCTGTAAATGAATGAAACACCATTATTTTGTTTGAGCACCCTCATGTTTCTGGCTATATTAGAGACTCTAGAAAGTAGGAGAATGCTGCGTGCTCTAAAGCAGAGTGAGTTTCAAGGATGAGAACTGTGCTGTGTGTTTCCCTTCATAAATGGAGTTAAATCCCAGGCTCTGTGTCTTCCTACAAGCAAGACATCTTTTCGGGTAAACTCAGTCACTTTTCAGCTCAAAGGAAGCTACATTGTTCACGAAGCTCACACGTTTCTCCCTCTTAACTGGAAAGCATTGCATGTTAGAGGAACTGTGGTTTGTATCAGTTTCAGAAGAAGAGTTGACGTAGATATGGTCCGTACGTGTTGGAAACACCGTTATTTTGTTCTGACCTCAGTCACATTTCCTGCTGTATTAGAGACTATTAGAAAGCAAGAGCGTGCTTCTTGCTCTAAAGCAGTGTGTGTTTCATGGATGAGAACTGTGCTGTGTGTTTCCCTTCAGAAATGGAGTTAAATTCCAGGCTCTGTGTCTTCCTACAAGCAAGACATCATTTCATGTAAACACAGTCACTTTTCAGCTCAAATGAATATAAATCGTTTATGAAGATCACACGTTTCTCACTCTTAACTGAAAAGCATTGGATGTTAGATGACTTGTGGTTTGTATCAGTTTCAGAAGCAGAGTTGAACTAGCAGTGGTCCTTATGTGTAGGAAACACCGTTCTTTTGTTCTGAGCACACTCAAGTTCCTGCTCTATTAGAGACTCTAGAAAGCAAGAGCGTGCTTCTTCCTAAAAGCAGAGTGTGTTTCATCGTGAGAAATGTGCTGTGTGTTTCCCTTCATAAATGGAGTTAAATCCCAGGCTCTGTGTCTTCCTACAAGCAAGACATCTTTTCAGGTAAACTCCGTCACTTTTCAGCTCAAAGGAAGCTACATTGTTCACGAAGCTCAAACGTTTCTCGCTCTTAACTGGAAAGCATTGCATATTAGGGGAACTATGCTTTGTGTCAGTTTCAGAAGAAGAGTTTACCTAGATATGGTCCGTATGTGTAGGAAACACCGTTATTTTGTTCTGACCACAGTCATGTTACATAACGTATTAGAGACACTTAGAAAGCAAGAACATGCTTCGTGCTCTAAAGCAGAGTGTGTTTCATGGATGAGAAATGTGGTGTGTGTTTCCCCTCAGAAATGGAGTTAAATTCCACCTCAATGATTCCTACAAGCAAGACATCATTTCGGTAAACATAGTCAATTTACAGCTAAAATTAATATAAATCGTTTACGAAGCTCACACGTTTCTCCCTCTTAACTGAAAAGCATTGGATGTTAGATGACTTGTGGTTTGTATCAGTTTCAGAAGCAGAGTTGAACTAGCAATGGTCCGTATTCATAGGTCACACCGTTCTTTTGTTCTGAGCACACTTCGTTTCCTGCTCTATTAGAGACTCTAGAAAGCATTAGCGTTCTTCTTCCTATACACAGAGTGTGTTTCATCGTGAGAACTGTGCTGTGTGTTTCCCTTCAGAAATGGAGTTAAATCGCAGGGTCTGTATCTTCCTACAAGCAAGAATTTGTTTCACGTAAACTCAGTCATCTTTCAGCTCAAACAAAGCTACATCATTCATGTAGCTCACACGTTTCTTGCTCTTAACTGAAAAGCATTGGATGTTAGGTTACTTGTGGTTTGTATCAGTTTCAGAAGCAGAGTTGAACTAGCAATGGTCCGTATGTGTAGGAAACACCGTTCTTTTGTTAAGAGTACCCTTAATTTTCTGGCTCTATTAGAGACTCTAAAAAGGAAGAGCATGCTACGTGCTCTAAAGCATAGTGTGTTTCATGGATAAGAACTGTGCTGTGTGTTTCCCTTCAGAAATGGAGTTAAATTCCAGGCTCTGTGTCTTCCTACAAGCAAGACAACTTTTCAGGTAAACTCCGTCACTTTTCAGCTCAAAGGAAGCTACATCGTTCACGAAGCTCACAGGATTCTCCCTCTTAAATGGAAAGCATTGCATGTTAGAGGAACTGTGGTTTGTATCAGTTTCAGAAGAAGAGTTGACCTAGATATGGTCCGTACGTGTAGGAAACACCTTTATTTTGTTCTGACCACAGTCACTGTGCCTGCCGTATTATAGACTCTTAGAAAGCAAGAGTTTGCTTCTTGCTTTAAAGCAGAGTGTGTTTCATGGATGAGAAATGTTCTGTGAGTTTCCCTTCAGAATTGGAGTTAAATTCCTGGCTCTGTATTGGTTAAATTATTAAGGCCACTCCACGTAGTTAAAAGGGAGGTTTATTATTTGGGGTAACTTACAAATAAGGGGTAGCTTACAAGGTCTGGCAAGGGTATAGTGCAGTCCGTTGGTGTACTCTGGGGAACCCTGCTCGGTCTACCTCCAGCATCCATAGTCTGGGATCCAAGAGAGAGAGCTCTTCCCGATTCTTGGTCGTCTGCTTCCTCCTCCACCACGCCTTGTGGGCGTGACAATTACCGAAGCCTCAGTGGGGGTTGGAACTTCCAGGCCAATGCTGGGATGGCTATCCAGTACAGTTCTGTGTCTTCCTACAAGCAAGACATCATTTCAGGTAAACGCAGTCACTTTTCAGCTCAAATGAATATAAATCGTTTACGAAACTCACATGTTTCTCGCTCTTAACTGGAAAGCATTGCATGTTAGAGGAACTGTGGTTTGTATCAGTTTCAGAAGAATAATTGACCTAGATATGGTCCGTATGTGTAGGAAACCCAGTTATTTTGTTCTGAACACAGTCACTTTTCCTGCTGTATTAGAGACTCTTAGAAAGAAAGAGTGTGCTTCTTGCTCTACAGCAGAGTGTGTTTCATGGATGAGAACTATGCTGTGTGTTTCCCTTCACAAATGGAGTTAAATTCCAGCCTCTGTGTCCTCCTACAAGCAAGACGTCGTTTCAGGAAAACGCAGTCACTTTTCAGCTCAAATGAACATAAATCGTTTACGAAGCTCACACGTTTTTTGCACTTAACTGAAAAGCATTAGATGTTAGATGACTTGTGGTTTGTATCAGTTTCAGAAGCAGAGTTGAACTAGCAATGGTCTGTATGTTTAGGAAACACCGTTCTTTTGTTCTGAGTACCCTCATGTTTCTGGCTCTATTAGAGACTCTAGAAAGCAAGAGCATGCTTCGTGCTCTAAAGCAGAGTGTGTTTCATGGATGAGAACTGTGCTATATGTTTCCCTTCAGAAATGGAGTTAAATTCCAGGCTCTGTTTCTTCTTACAAGCAAGACTCTTTTCGGGTAAACTCAGTCACTTTTCAGCTCAAAGGAACCAACATCGTTCACGAAGGTCACACGTTTCTTGCTCTTAATTGTAAACAATTGTATGTTAGAGGAACTGTGGTTTGTATCAGTTTCAGAAGAAGACTTGACCTAGATATGGTCCATATGTGTAGGAAACGCCGTTATTTTGTTCTGACCACAGTCACTTTTCCTGCTGTATTTGAGACTCTTTGAAAGCACGATCGTGCTTCTTGCTCTAAAGCAGAGTGTGTTTCATGGATGAGAACAGTGCTGTGTGTTTCCCTTCAGAAATGGAGTTAAATTCAAGGCTCTGTTTCTTCCTACATGCAAGACATCATTTCAGGTAAACGCAGACACTATTCAGCTCAAATGAATATAAATCGTTTACGAAGATCACACATTTCTCGCTCTAAACTGAACAACATTGGATGTTAGATGACTTGTGTTTTGTATCAGTTTCAGAATCAGAGTTGAACTAGCAAGGGTCCGTATGTGTAGGAAACACCGTTCTTTTGTTCTGAGTACACTCACGTTTCCTGCTCTATTAGATACTCTAGAAAGCTAGAGCGTGCTTCTTCCTATACACAGAGTGTGTTTAATCGTGAGAACAGTGCTGTGTGTTTCCCTTCAGAAATGGAGTTAAATCACAGGCTCTGTATCTTCCTATAAACAAGAATTCGTTTCACGTAAACTCAGTCACCTTTCTGCTCAAACAAAGCTACATCGTTCACATAGCTCACACGTTTCTTGCTCTTAACTGTACAGCATTGGATGTTAGAGGACCTGTGGTTTGTATCACTTTTAGAAGCAGAGTTGCACTAGCAATGGTCCGTATGTGTAGGAAACACCATTATTTTGTTCTGAGTACCCTCAAGTTTCTGGCTCTATTTTCTTCTGATCACAGTCACGTTTCTTGCTGTATTAGAGATTCTTAGAAAGCAAGAGCGTGCTCTTTGCTCTAAAGCAGAGTGTGTGTCATGGATGAGAACTGTGCTGGGTGTTTCCCTTCAGAAATGGAGTTAAATCCCAGGCTCTTTGTCTTCCTACAAGCAAGACATCTTTCAGGTAAACTCAGTCACTTATCAGCTCATAGGAAGCCACAACGTTCACAAAGCTCACACGTTTCTCGCTCTTAACTTGAAAGCATTTCATGTTAATGGAACTGTGCTTTGTATCAGTTTCAGAAGAAGAGTTGACCTAGCTATGGTCCGTATGTGTAGGAAACACCGTCATTTTGTTCTGACCACAGTCACGTTTCCTGCTCTATTAGAGACTCTTAGAAAGCAAGAGCGTGCTACTTGCTCTAATACAGAGTGTGTTTCATGGATGAGAACTGTGCTGTGTGTTTCCCTTCTGAAATGGAGTTAAATTCCAGGCTCAATATCTTCCTACAAGCAAGACATCATTTCAGGTAACACAATCACTTTTGAGCTCAAATGAATATAAATCGTTTACGAAGATCACACGTTTCTCGCTCTTAACTGAAAAGCATTGGATGTTAGAGGACCTGTGGTTTGTATCAGTTTCAGGAGCAGAGTTGAACTAGATATGGTCCGTGTGTGTAGGAAACCCAGTTCTTTTATTCTGATCACACTTTCAAGTTTCTGGCTCTATTATACACTCTAGAAAGCAAGAGAGTGCTTCTTGCTCTAAAGCAGAGTGTGTTTCATGGATGAGAACTGTGCTGTGTTTTTCCCTTCAGAAATGGAGTTAAATCCCAGGCTCTGTGTCTTCCTACAAGCAAGACATCTTTTCAGGTAAACTCAGTCACTTTTCAGCTCAAAGGAAGCTACATCGTTCACGAAGCTCATACATTTCTCGCTCTTAACTGGAAACCATTGCATGTTAATGGAACTGTGGTTTGTATCAGTTTCAGAAGAAGAGTTGACCTAGATATGGTCCGTATGTGTAGGAAACACCGTTATTTTGTTCTGACCACAGTCACGTTTCCTGCTGTATTAGAGATTCTTAGAAAGCAAGAGCGTGCTTCTTGCTCTAAAGCAGAGTGTGTGTCATGGATGAGAACTGTGCTGTGTGTTTCCCTTCAGAAATGGAGTTAAATCCCAGGCTCTGTGTCTTCCTACAAGCCAGACGTCTTTCAGGTAAACTCAGTCACTTATCAGCTCATAGGAAACCACATCGTTCACGAAGCTCACACGTTTCTCGCTCTTAACTTGAAAGCATTGCATGTTAATGGAACTGTGCTTTGTATCAGTTTCAGAAGAAGAGTTGACCTAGCTATGGTCCGTATGTGTATGAAACACCGTTATTTTGTTCTGACAATAGTCACGTTTCCTGCTTTTTAAGAGACTCTTAGAAAGCAAGAGTGTGCTTCTTGCTCTAAAGCAGAGTGTGGTTCATGGATGAGAACTGTGCTGTGTGTTTCCCTTCAGAAATGGAGTTAAATCACAGGCTTTGTATCTTCCTACAAGCAAGACTTCATTTGACGTAAACTCAGTCTCCTTTCAGCTCAAACAAAGCTACATCGTTCACGAAGCTCACAAGTTTCTCGGTCTTAACTGGAAAGCATTGCATGTTAGAGGAACTGTGGTTTGTATCAGTTTGAGAAGAAGATTTGACCTAGATATGGTCCGTATGTGTAGGAAACACCGTTATTTTGTTCTGAACACAGTCTCTTTTCCTGATGTATTAGAGACTCTTAGAAAGAAAGGGTGTGCTTCTTGCTCTAAAGCAGAGTGCGTTTCATGGATGAGAACTGTGCTGTGTGTTTCCCTTCACAAATGGAGTTAAATTCCAGCCTCTGTATCTTCCTACAAGCAAGACGTCGTTTCAGGTAAACGCAGTCACTTTTCAGCTCAAATGAATATAAATCGTTTACGAAGCTCACACGTTTTTTGCTCTTAATTGAAAAGCATTAGATGTTAGATGACTTGTGGTTTGTATCAGTTTCAGAAGCAGAGTTGATCTAGCAATGGTCTGTATGTTTAGGAAACACCGTTCTTTTGTTCTGAGTACCCTCATGTTTCTGGCTCTATTAGAGACTCTAGAAAGCAAGAGCATGCTTCGTGCTCTAAAGCAGAGTGTGTTTCATGGATGAGAACTGTGCTATGTGTTTCCCTACAGAAATGGAGTTAAATTCCAGGCTCTGTTTCTTCTTACAAAAAAGACTCTTTTCTGGTAAACACAGTCACTTTTCAGCTCAAAGGAACCAACATCGTTCACGAAGGTCACACGTTTCTTGCTCTTAATTGTAAAGCATTGTATGTTAGAGGAACTATGGTTTGTATCAGTTTCAGAAGAAGACTTGACCAAGATATGGTCCATATGTGTAGGAAACACCGTTATTTTGTTCTGACCACAGTCACGTTTCCTGCTGTATTAGAGACTCTTAGAAAGCACGATCATGCTTCTTGCTCTAAAGCAGAGTGTGTTTCATGGATGAGAACAGTGCTGTGTGTTTCCCTTCAGAAATGGAGTTAAATTCAAGGCTCTGTTTCTTCCTACATGCAAGACATCATTTCAGGTAAACACAGTCACAATTCAGCTCAAATGAATATAAATCGTTTACAAAGATCACACGTTTCTCGCTCTTAACTGAACAGCATTGGATGTTAGATGACATGTGTTTTGTATCAGTTTCAGAATCAGAGTTGAACTAGCAAGGGTCTGTATGTGTAGGCAACACCGTTCTTTTGTTCTGAGCACACTCACGTTTCCTGCTCTATTAGATACTCTAGAAAGCTAGAGCGTGCTTCTTCCTATACACAGAGTGTGTTTAATCGTGAGAACAGTGCTGTGTGTTTCCCTTCAGAAATGGAGTTAAATCACAGGCTCTGTATCTTCCTATAAACAAGAATTCGTTTCACGTAAACTCAGTCACCTTTCCGCTCAAACAAAGCTACATCGTTCACGTAGCTCACACGTTTCTTGCTCTTAACAGTACAGCATTGGATGTTAGAGGACCTGTGGTTTGTATCACTTTCAGAAGCAGAGTTGCACTAGCAATGGTCCGTATGTGTAGGAAACACCATTATTTTGTTCTGAGTACCCTCAAGTTTCTGGCTCTATTAGAGACTCTGGAAAGCAAGAGCATGCTTCTTGCTCTAAAGCAGAGTGTGTTTCATGGATGAGATCTGTGCTTTGTGTTTCTCTTCAGAAATGGAGTAAATCCCAGGCTCTGTGTCTTCCTACAAGCAAGACATCTTTTCAGGTAAACTCAGTCACTTTTCAGCTCAAAGAGAGCTACATCGTTCACAAAGCTCACACGTTTCTTGCTCTTAACTGGAAAGCATTGCATGTTAGAGGAACTGTGGTTTGTATCAGTTTCAGAAGAAGAGTTGACCTAGATATGGTCCGTATGTGTAGGAAACACCGTTATTTTGTTCAGACCACAGTCACTTTTCCTGCTGTATTAGAGACTCTTAGAAAGAAAGAGTGTTCTACTTGCTCTAAAGCAGAGTGTGTTTCATGGATGAGAACTGTGCTGTGTGTTTCCCTTCACAAATGGAGTTAAATTCCAGCCTCTGTGTCTTCCTACATGCAAGACATCGTTTCAGGTAAACGCAGTCACTTTTCAGCTCAAATGGATATAAATCGTTTACGAAGCTCACACGTTTTTTGCTCTTAACTGAAAAGCAATAGATGTTAGATGACTTGTGGTTTGTATCAGTTTCAGAAGCAGAGTTGAACTAGCAATGGTCTGTATGTTTAGGAAACACCGTTCTTTTGTTCTGAGTACCCTCATGTTTCTGGCTCTATTAGAGACTCTAGAAAGCAAGAGCATGCTTCGTGCTCTAAAGCAGAGTGTGTTTCATGGATGAGAACTGTGCTATGTGTTTCCCTACAGAAATGGAGTTAAATTCCAGGCTCTGTTTCTTCTTACAAGCAAGACTCTTTTCGGGTAAACACAGTCACTTTTCAGCTCAAAGGAACCAACATCGTTCACGAAGGTCACACGTTTCTTGCTCTTAATTGTAAAGCATTGTATGTTAGAGGAACTGTGGTTTGTATCAGTTTCAGAAGAAGACTTGACCTAGATATGGTCCATATGTGTAGGAAACACCGTTATTTTGTTCTGACCACAGTCACGATTCCTGCTGTATTAGAGACACTTAGAAAGCACGATCGTGCTTCTTGCTCTAAAGCAGAGTGTGTTTCATGGATGAGAACAGTGCTGTGTGTTTCCCTTCAGAAATGGAGTTAAATTCAAGGCTCTGTTTCTTCCTACATGCAAGACATCATTTCAGGTAAACGCAGTCACAATTCAGCTCAAATGAATATAAATCGTTTACGAATATCAAATGTTTCTCGCTCTTAACTGGATAGCATTGGATGTTAGATGACTTGTGGTTTGTATCAGTTTCAGAAGCAGAGTTGAACTAGCTATGGTCGGTATGTGTAGGAAACACCGTTCTTTTGTTCAGAGTACCCTCAAGTTTCTGGCTCTATTAGAGACTCTAGAAAGCAAGAGCATGCTCCGTGCTCTAAAGCAGAGTGTGTTTCATGGATTAGAACTGTGCTGTGTGTTTCCCTTCAGAAATGGAGTTAAATCCCAGGCTCTGTGTCTTCCTAAAAGCAAGTCATCATTTCAGGTAAACGCTGTCACTTTTCAGCTCAAATGAATATAAATCGTTCACAAAGCTCACACGTTTCTCGCTCTTAACTGAAAAGCATTGGATGTTAGAGGACCTGTGGTTTGTATCAGTTTCAGGAGTAGAGTTGAACTAGATATGGTCCGTGAGTGTAGGAAACCCAGTTCTTTTGTTCTGAGCACACTTTCAAGTTTCAGGCTCTATTATACACTCTAGAAAGCAAGAGAGTGCTTCTTGCTCTAAAGCAGAGTGTGTTTCATGGATGAGAACTGTGCTGTGTTTTTCCCTTCAGAAATGGAGTTAAATCCCAGGATCTGTGTCTTCCTACAAGCAAGACATCTTTTCAGGTAAACGCAGTCACTTTTCAGCTCAAAGGAGCTACATCGTTTCACGCATCTCACACGTTTGTCGCTCTTAAATGAAAACAATTGGAGGTTAGAGGACCTGTGGTTTGTATAAGTTTCAGAAGCAGAGTTGAACTAGATATGGTCCGAATGTGAGGGAAACACAGTTCTTTTGGTCTGAGCACACTCATGTTTCCTTCTGTTTTAGAGACTCTAGAAAGCAAGAGCGTGCTTCTTGCTCTAAATCAGAGTGTGGTACATGGATGAGAACTGTGCAGGGAGTTTCCCTTGAGAAATGGAGTTCAATCCCAGGCTCTGTGTATTCCTACAAGCAAGACTTCATTTCAGGTAAAGGCAGGAACTTTTCTGCTCAATGGAATCTACATCATTCACAGAGCTCACACGTTTCTCGCTCTTCACTGAAAAGCATTGGATGTTAGAGGACCTATGGTTTGTATCAGTTTCAGAAGCAGAGTTGAACTAGATATGGTCCGAATGTGTGGGTAACACAGTTCTTTTGGTCTGAGCACACTCATGTTTCCTTCTGTTTTAGAGACTCTAGAAAGCAAGACCGTGCTTCTTACTCTAAAGCAGAAAGTGTTTCATGGATGAGAACTGTGCTGTGTGTTTCCCTTCAGAAATGGAGTTAAATCCCACGCTCTGTGTCTTCCTACAAACAGATTTCTTTTCAGGTAAGGGTAGTCACTTTTCAGCTCAAAGGACCTGCATCGTTCACGAAGCTCACACATTTCTCTTCTTAACGGACAAGCATTGGATGTTAGAGGACCTATGGTTTGTATCAGTTTCAGACAGAGTTGAACTAGATATGGTCTGTACGTGTGGGAAACACCGTTCTTTCGCTGTGAGCACACTCAGGTTTCCCTCTGTATTAGAGACTCTAGAAAGCAAGAAAGTGCTTCTTGCTCTAAAGCAGAGTGTTTCATGGATGAGAACTGTGCTGGGAGTTTCCCTTCAGAAATGGAGTTCAATCCCAGGGTCTGTGTCTTCCTACAAGCCACATTTCTTTTCAGATAAACACTGTCACTTTTCAGCTCAAAGGAATCTACGTCGTTCACCAAGCTCACACGTTTCTCGCTCTTAACTGAAAAGCATTGGATGTTAGAGGACCTGTGGTTTGTATCACTTTCAGAAGCAGAGTTGAACTATATATTAACCATATGTGTAGGACACACATTTCTTTTGTTCTGTGCACATCACTTTTCCTGCTGTATTAGAGACTCTAGAAAGCAAGAGCATGCTTCTTGCTCTAAAGCAGAGTGTGTTTCATGGATGAGAACTGTGGTGTGCATTTCCTTTAGAAATGGAGTAAATCCCAAGCTCTGTGTCTTCCTACAGGCAAGAAATCGTTTCAGGTAAACCCAGTCACTTAACAGCTCAAATGAAACTACATGGTTCACGGAGCTCAGACGTTATTTGCTCTTAATTGAAAAGCATTGGATGTTAGATTACCTGTGGTTTTTATCAGTTTCAGAAGCAGAGCTGAACTAGACATGTTCCGTATGTTTAGGAAACACTGTTCTTTTGTTCTGAGCACACTCACTCTTCCTGCAGTATTAGAGACTCTAGAAAGCACGAGCTTGGTTCTTGCTCTATAGCAGAGTGTTTTTCATGCATGAGAACTGTGCTGTGTGTTTCCCGTCAGAAATGGAGTTAAATCCCAGGCTCTGTTTCTTCCTACAGGCAATAATTCGTTTCATGTAAACACAGTCACTTTTCAGCTCAAAGGAGCTACATCATTTCACGCATCTCACACGTTTGTCACTCTTAAATGAAAACCATTGGAGGTTAGAGGACCTGTGGTTTGTATAAGTTTCAGAAGCAGAGTTGAACTAGATATGGTCCGAATGTGTGGGAAACACAGTTCTTTTGGTCTGAGCACACTCATGTTTCCTTCTGTTTTAGAGACTCTAGAAAGCAAGACCGTGCTACTTACTCTAAAGCAGAAAGTGTTTCATGGATGAGAATTGTGCTGTGTGTTTCCCTTCAGAAATGGAATTAAATCGCACGCTCTGTGTCTTCCTAAAAGCAAAATTTCTTTTCAGGTAAGGGTAGTCACTTTTCAGCTCAAAGATCTTGCATCGTTCACGAAGCTCACACATTTCTCTTCTTAACGGACAAGCATTGGATGTTAGAGGACCTATGGTTTGTATCAGTTTCAGACAGAGTTGAACTAGATATGGTCCGTATGTGTGGGAAACACCGTTTTTTTGCTCTGAGCACACTCACGTTTCCCTCTGTATTAGAGAATCTAGAAAGCAAGAGCGTGCTTCTTGCTCTAAATCAGAGTGTGGTACGTGGATGAGAACAGTGCAGGGAGTTTCCCTTGAGAAATGGAGTTCAATCCCAGGCTCTGTGTATTCCTACAAGCAAGACTTCATTTCAGGTAAAGGCAGTAACTTTTCTGCTCAATGGAATCTACAGCATTCACAGAGCTCAAAAGTTTCTCGCTCTTAACTGAAAAGCATTGGATGTTAGAGGACCTATGGTTTGTATCAGTTTCAAAAGCAGAGTTGGCCTAGATATGGTCCGAATGTGTGGGTAACACAGTTCTTTTGGTCTGAGCACACTCATGTTTCCTTCTGTTTTAGAGACTCTAGAAAGCAAGACCGTGCTTCTTACTCTAAAGCAGAAAGTGTTTCATGGATGAGAACTGTGCTGTGTGTTTCCCTTCAGAAATGGAGTTAAATCCCACGCTCTGTGTCTTCCTACAAGCAAAATTTCTTTTCAGGTAAGGGTAGTCACTTTTCAGCTCAAAGGACCTGCATCGTTCATGAAGCTCACACATTTCTCTTCTTAACGGACAAGCATTGGATGTTAGAGGACCTATGGTTTGTACCAGTTTCAGACAGAGTTGAACTAGATATGGTCTGTATATGTGGGAAAAAACCGTTCTTTCGCTGTGAGCACACTCAGGTTTCCCTCTGTATTAGAGACTCTAGAAAGCAAGAGCGTGCTTCTTGCTCTAAAGCAGAGTGTGTTTCAAGGATGAGAAATTTGCTGGGAGTTTCCCTTCAGAAATGGAGTTCAATCCTAGTGTCTGTGTCTTCCTACAAGCAAGATTTCTTTTCAGATAAACACAGTCACTTTTCAGCTCAAAGGAATCTACGTCGTTCACCAAGCTCACACGTTTCTCGCTCTTAACTGAAAAGCATTGGATGTTAGAGGACCTGTGGTTTGTATCACTTTCAGAAGCAGAGTTGAACTATATATGAACCATATATGTAGGACACACATTTCTTTTGTTCTGAGCACATCACTTTTCCTGCTGTATTAGAGATTCTAGAAAGCAAGAGCATGCTTCTTGCTCTAAAGCAGAGTGTGTTTCATGGATGAGAACTGTGGTGTGCATTTCCTTTAGAAATGGAGTTAAATCCCAAGCTCTGTGTCTTCCTACAGGCAAGAAATCGTTTCAGGTAAACACAGTCACTTAACAGCTCAAATGAAGCTACATCGTTCACGAAGCTCAGACGTTTGTTGCTCTTAATTGAAAAGCATTGGATGTTAGTGGACCTGTGGTTTTTATCAGTTTCAGAAGCAGAGCTGAACTAGACATGTTCCGTATGTTTAGGAAACACTGTTCTTTTGTTCTGAGCACACTCACTCTTCCTGCAGTATTAGAGACTCTAGAAAGCACGAGCTTGGTTCTTGCTCTATAGCAGAGTGTTTTTCATGCATGAGAACTGTGCTGTGTGTTTCACTTCAGAAATGGAGTTAAATCACAGGCTCTGTGTCGTCCTACAGGCAATAATTCGTTTCATGTAAACGCAGTCACTTTTCAGCTCAAAGGAGCTACATCGTTTCACGCATCTCACACGTTTGTCGCTCTTAAATGAAAACAATTGGAGGTTAGAGGACCTGTGGTTTGTATAAGTTTCAGAAGCAGAGTTGAACTAGATATGGTCCGAATGTGAGGGAAACACAGTTCTTTTGGTCTGAGCACACTCATGTTTCCTTCTGTTTTAGAGACTCTAGAAAGCAAGAGCGTGCTTCTTGCTCTAAATCAGAGTGTGGTACATGGATGAGAACTGTGCAGGGAGTTTCCCTTGAGAAATGGAGTTCAATCGCAGGCTCTGTGTATTCCTACAAGCAAGACTTCATTTCTGGTAAAGGCAGGAACTTTTCTACTCAATGGAATCTACATCATTCACAGAGCTCACACGTTTCTCGCTCTTCACGGAAAACATTGGATGTTAGAGGAACGATGGTTTGTTTCAGTTTCAGAAGCAGATTTGAAATAGATATGGTCCGAATGTGTGGGTAACACAGTTCTTTTGGTCTGAGCACACTCATGTTTCCTTCTGTTTTAGAGACTCTAGAAAGCAAGACCGTGCTTCTTACTCTAAAGCAGAAAGTGTTTCATGGATGAGAACTGTGCTGTGTGTTTCCCTTCAGAAATGGAGTTAAATCCCACGCTCTGTGTCTTCCTACAAACAAATTTCTTTTCAGGTAAGGGTAGTCACTTTTCAGCTCAAAGGACCTGCATCGTTCACGAAGCTCACACATTTCTCTTCTTAACGGACAAGCATTGGATGTTAGAGGACCTATGGTTTGTATCAGTTTCAGACAGAGTTGAACTAGATATGGTCTGTACGTGTGGGAAACACCGTTCTTTCGCTGTGAGCACACTCAGGTTTCCCTCTGTATTAGAGACTCTAGAAAGCAAGAGCGTGCTTCTTGCTCTAAAGCAGAGTGTGTTTCAAGGATGAGAAATTTGCTGGGAGTTTCCCTTCAGAAATGGAGTTCAATCCTAGTGTCTGTGTCTTCCTACAAGCAAGATTTCTTTTCAGATAAACACAGTCACTTTTCAGCTCAAAGGAATCTACGTCATTCACCAAGCTCACACGTTTCTCGCTCTTAACTGAAAAGCATTGGATGTTAGAGGACCTGTGGTTTGTATCACTTTCAGAAGCAGAGTTGAACTATATATGAACCATATGTGTAGGACACACATTTCTTTTGTTCTGAGCACATCACTTTTCCTGCTGTATTAGAGACTCTAGAAAGCAAGAGCATGCTTCTTGCTCTAAAGCAGAGTGTGTTTCATGGATGAGAACTGTGGTGTGCATTTCCTTTAGAAATGGAGTTAAATCCCAAGCTCTGTGTCTTCCTACAGGCAAGAAATCGTTTCAGGTAAACACAGTCACTTAACAGCTCAAATGAAGCTACATCGTTCACGAAGCTCAGACGTTTGTTGCTCTTAATTGAAAAGCATTGGATGTTAGTGGACCTGTGGTGTTTATCAGTTTCAGAAGCAGAGCTGAACTAGACATGTTCCGTATGTTTAGGAAACACTGTTCTTTTGTTCTGAGCACACTCACTCTTCCTGCAGTATTAGAGACTCTAGAAAGCACGAGCTTGGTTCGTGCTCTATAGCAGAGTGTTTTTCATGCATGAGAACTGTGCTGTGTGTTTCACTTCAGAAATGGAGTTAAATCACAGGCTCTGTGTCGTCCTACAGGCAATAATTCGTTTCATGTAAAACGCAGTCACTTTTCAGCTCAAAGGAGCTACATCGTTTCACGCATCTCACACGTTTGTCGCTCTTAAATGAAAACAATTGGAGGTTAGAGGACCTGTGGTTTGTATAAGTTTCAGAAGCAGAGTTGAACTAGATATGGTCCGAATGTGAGGAAAACACAGTTCTTTTGGTCGGAGCACACTCATGTTTCCTTCTGTTTTAGAGACTCTAGAAAGCAAGAGCGTGCTTCTTGCTCTAAATCAGAGTGTGGTACATGGATGAGAACTGTGCAGGGAGTTTCCCTTGAGAAATGGAGTTCAATCCCAGGCTCTGTGTATTCCTACAAGCAAGACTTCATTTCAGGTAAAGGCAGGAACTTTTCTGCTCAATGGAATCTACATCATTCACAGAGCTCACACGTTTCTCGCTCTTCACTGAAAAGCATTGGATGTTAGAGGACCTATGGTTTGTATCAGTTTCAGAAGCAGAGTTGAACTAGATATGGTCCGAATGTGTGGGTAACACAGTTCTTTTGGTCTGAGCACACTCATGTTTCCTTCTGTTTTAGAGACTCTAGAAAGCAAGACCGTGCTTCTTACTCTAAAGCAGAAAGTGTTTCATGGATGAGAACTGTGCTGTGTGTTTCCCTTGAGAAATGGAGTTCAATCCCACGCTCTGTGTCTTCCTACAAGCAAATTTCTTTTCAGGTAAGGGTAGTCACTTTTCAGCTCAAAAGACCTGCATCGTTCACGAAGCTCACACATTTCTCTTCTTAACGGAAAAGCATTGGATGTTAGAGGACCTATGGTTTGTATCAGTTTCAGACAGAGTTGAACTATATATGGTCTGTACATGTGGGAAACACCGTTCTTTCACTGTGAGCACACTCAGGTTTCCCTCTGTATTAGAGACTCTAGAAAGCAAGAGCGTGCTTCTTGCTCTAAAGCAGAGTGTGTTTCATGGATGAGAACTGTGCTGGGCGTTTCCCTTCAGAAATGGAGTTCAATCCCAGTGTCTGTGTCTTCCTATAAGCAAGATTTCTTTTCAGATAAACACAGTCACTTTTCAGCTCAAAGGAATCTACGTCGTTCACCAAGCTCACACGTTTCTCGCTCTTAACTGAAAAGCATTGGATGTTAGAGGACCTGCGGTTTGTATCACTTTCAGAAGCAGAGTTGAACTATATATGAACCATATGTGTAGGACACACATTTCTTTTGTTCTGAGCACATCACTTTTCCTGCTGTATTAGAGACTCTAGAAAGCAAGAGCATGCTTCTTGCTCTAAAGCAGAGTGTGTTTCATGGATGAGAACTGTGGTGTGCATTTCCTTTAGAAATGGAGTTAAATCCCAAGCTCTGTGTCTTCCTACAGGCAAGAAATCATTTCAGGAAAACACAGTCACTTAACAGCTCTAATGAAGCTACATCGTTCACGAAGCTCAGACGTTTGTTGCTCTTAATTGAAAAGCATTGGATGTTAGTGGACCTGTGGTGTTTATCAGTTTCAGAAGCAGAGCTGAACTAGACATGTTCCGTATGTTTAGGAAACACTGTTCTTTTGTTCTGAGCACACTCACTCTTCCTGCAGTATTAGAGACTCTAGAAAGCACGAGCTTGGTTCTTGCTCTATAGCAGAGTGTTTTTCATGCATGAGAACTGTGCTGTGTGTTTCACTTCAGAAATGGAGTTAAATCACAGGCTCTGTGTCGTCCTACAGGCAATAATTCGTTTCATGTAAACGCAGTCACTTTTCAGCTCAAAGGAGCTACATCGTTTCACGCATCTCACACGTTTGTCGCTCTTAAATGAAAACAATTGGAGGTTAGAGGACCTGTGGTTTGTATAAGTTTCAGAAGCAGAGTTGAACTAGATATGGTCCGAATGTGAGGAAAACACAGTTCTTTTGGTTGGAGCACACTCATGTTTCCTTCTGTTTTAGAGACTCTAGAAAGCAAGAGCGTGCTTCTTGCTCTAAATCAGAGTGTGGTACATGGATGAGAACTGTGCAGGGAGTTTCCCTTGAGAAATGGAGTTCAATCCCAGGCTCTGTGTATTCCTACAAGCAAGACTTCATTTCAGGTAAAGGCAGGAACTTTTCTGCTCAATGGAATCTACATCATTCACAGAGCTCACACGTTTCTCGCTCTTCACTGAAAAGCATTGGATGTTAGAGGACCTATGGTTTGTATCAGTTTCAGAAGCAGAGTTGAACTAGATATGGTCCGAATGTGTGGGTAACACAGTTCTTTTGGTCTGAGCACACTCATGTTTCCTTCTGTTTTAGAGACTCTAGAAAGCAAGACCGTGCTTCTTACTCTAAAGCAGAAAGTGTTTCATGGATGAGAACTGTGCTGTGTGTTTCCCTTGAGAAATGGAGTTCAATCCCACGCTCTGTGTCTTCCTACAAGCAAATTTCTTTTCAGGTAAGGGTAGTCACTTTTCAGCTCAAAGGACCTGAATCGTTCACGAAGCTCACACATTTCTCTTCTTAACGGACAAGCATTGGATGTTAGAGGACCTATGGTTTGTATCATTTTCAGACAGAGTTGAACTAGATATGGTCTGTACGTGTGGGAAACACCGTTCTTTCGCTGTGAGCACACTCAGGTTTCCCTCTGTATTAGAGACTCTAGAAAGCAAGAGCGTGCTTCTTGCTCTAAAGCAGAGTGTGTTTCATGGATGAGAACTGTGCTGGGAGTTTCCCTTCAGAAATGGAGTTCAATCCCAGTGTCTGTGTCTTCCTATAAGCAAGATTTCTTTTCAGATAAACACAGTCACTTTTCAGCTCAAAGGAATCTACGTCGTTCACCAAGCTCACACGTTTCTCGCTCTTAACTGAAAAGCATTGGATGTTAGAGGACCTGCGGTTTGTATCACTTTCAGAAGCAGAGTTGAACTATATATGAACCATATGTGTAGGACACACATTTCTTTTGTTCTGAGCACATCACTTTTCCTGCTGTATTAGAGACTCTAGAAAGCAAGAGCATGCTTCTTGCTCTAAAGCAGAGTGTGTTTCATGGATGAGAACTGTGGTGTGCATTTCCTTTAGAAATGGAGTTAAATCCCAAGCTCTGTGTCTTCCTACAGGCAAGACATCATTTCAGGAAAACACAGTCACTTAACAGCTCTAATGAAGCTACATCGTTCACGAAGTTCAGACGTTTGTTGCTCTTAATTGAAAAGCATTGGATGTTAGTGGACCTGTGGTGTTTATCAGTTTCAGAAGCAGAGCTGAACTAGACATGTTCCGTATGTTTAGGAAACACTGTTCTTTTGTTCTGAGCACACTCACTCTTCCTGCAGTATTAGAGACTCTAGAAAGCACGAGCTTGGTTCTTGCTCTATAGCAGAGTGTTTTTCATGCATGAGAACTGTGCTGTGTGTTTCACTTCAGAAATGGAGTTAAATCACAGGCTCTGTGTCGTCCTACAGGCAATAATTAGTTTCATGTAAACGCAGTCACTTTTCAGCTCAAAGGAGCTACATCGTTTCACGCATCTCACACGTTTGTCGCTCTTAAATGAAAACAATTGGAGGTTAGAGGACCTGTGGTTTGTATAAGTTTCAGAAGCACAGTTGAACTAGATATGGTCCGAATGTGAGGGAAACACAGTTCTTTTGGTCGGAGCACACTCATGTTTCCTTCTGTTTTAGAGACTCTAGAAAGCAAGACCGTGCTTCTTACTCTAAAGCAGAAAGTGTTTCATGGATGAGAACTGTGCTGTGTGTTTCCCTTCAGAAATGGAGTTAAATCCCATGCTCTGTGTCTTCCTACAAGCAAATTTCTTTTCAGGTAAGGGTAGTCACTTTTCAGCTCAAAGGACCTGCATCGTTCACGAAGCTCACACATTTCTCTTCTTAACGGACGAGCATTGGATGTTAGAGGACCTATGGTTTGTACCAGTTTCAGACAGAATTGAACTAGATATGGTCTGTACAAGTGGGAAACACCGTTCTTTCGCTGTGAGCACACTCAGGTTTCCCTCTGTATTATAGACTCTAGAAAGCAAGAGCGTGCTTCTTGCTCTAAAGCAGAGTGTGTTTCATGGATGAAAACTGTGCTGGGAGTTTCCCTTCAGAAATGGAGTTCAATCCCAGTGTCTGTGTCTTCCTACAAGCAAGATTTCTTTTCAGATAAACACAGTCACTTTTCAGCTCAAAGGAATCTACGTCGTTCACCAAGCTCACACGTTTCTCGCTCTTAACTGAAAAGCATTGGATGTTAGAGGACCTGTGGTTTGTATCACTTTCAGAAGCAGAGTTGAACTATATATGAACCATATGAGTAGGACACACATTTCTTTTGTTCTGAGCACATCACTTTTCCTGCTGTATTAGAGACTGTAGAAAGCAAGAGCATGCTTCTTGCTCTAAAGCAGAGTGTGTTTCATGGATGAGAACTGTGGTGTGCATTTCCTTTAGAAATGGAGTTAAATCCCAAGCTCTGTGTCTTCCTACAGGCAAGAAATCGTTTCAGGTAAACACAGTCACTTAACAGCTCAAATGAAGCTACATCGTTCACGAAGCTGAGACGTTTGTTGCTCTTAATTGAAAAGCATTGGATGTTAGTGGACCTATGGTTTTTATCAGTTTCAGAAGCAGAGCTGAACTAGACATGTTCCGTATGTTTAGGAAACACTGTTCTTTTGTTCTGAGCACACTCACTCTTCCTGCAGTATTAGAGACTCTAGAAAGCACGAGCTTGGTTCTTGCTCTATAGCAGAGTGTTTTTCATGCATGAGAACTGTGCTGTGTGTTTCCCTTCAGAAATGGAGTTAAATCCCACGCTCTGTATCTTCCTACAAGCAAATTTCTTTTCAGGTAAGGGTAGTAACTTTTCAGCTCAAAGGACCTGCATCGTTCACAAAGCTCACACATTTCTCTTCTTAACGGACAAGCATTGGATGTTAGTGGACCTGTGGTGTTTATCAGTTTCAGAAGCAGAGCTGAACTAGACATGTTCCGTATGTTTAGGAAACACTGTTCTTTTGTTCCTAGCACACTCACTCTTCCTGCAGTATTAGAGACTCTAGAAAGCACGAGCTTGGTTCTTGCTCTATAGCAGAGTATTTTTCATGCATGAGAACTGTGCTGTGTGTTTCACTTCAGAAATGGAGTTAAATCATAGGCTCTGTGTCGTCCTACAGGCAATAATTCGTTTCATGTAAACGCAGTCACTTTTCAGCTCAAAGGAGCTACATCGTTTCACGAATCTCACACGTTTGTCGCTCTTAAATGAAAACAATTGGAGGTTAGAGGACCTGTGGTTTGTATAAGTTTCAGAAGCAGAGTTGAACTAGATATGGTCCGAATGTGAGGGAAACACAGTTCTTTTGGTCGGAGCACACTCATGTTTCCTTCTGTTTTAGAGACTCTAGAAAGCAAGAGCGTGCTTCTTGCTCTAAATCAGAGTGTGGTACATGGATGAGAACTGTGCAGGGAGTTTCCCTTGAGAAATGGAGTTCAATCCCAGGCTCTGTGTATTCCTACAAGCAAGACTTCATTTCAGGTAAAGGCAGGAACTTTTCTGCTCAATGGAATCTACATCATTCACAGAGCTCACACGTTTCTCGCTCTTCACTGAAAAGCATTGGATGTTAGAGGACCTATGGTTTGTATCAGTTTCAGAAGAAGAGTTGAGCTAGATATGGTCCGAATGTGTGGGTAACACAGTTCTTTTGGACTGAGCACACTCATGTTTCCTTCTGTTTTAGAGACTCTAGAAAGCAAGACCGTGCTTCTTACTCTAAAGCAGAAAGTGGTTCATGGATGAGAACTGTGCTGTGTGTTTCCCTTTAGAAATGGAGTTAAATCCCAAGCTCTGTGTCTTCATACAGGCAAGAAATCGTTTCAGGTAAACACAGTCACTTAACAGCTCAAATGAAGCTACATTGTTCACGAAGCTCAGACGTTTGTTGCTCTTAATTGAAAAGCATTGGATGTTAGTGGACCTGTGGTGTTTATCAGTTTCAGAAACAGAGCTGAACTAGACATGTTCCGTATGTTTAGGAAACACTGTTCTTTTGTTCTGAGCACACTCACTCTTCCTGCAGTATTAGAGACTCTAGAAAGCACGAGCTTGGTTCGTGCTCTATAGCAGAGTGTTTTTCATGCATGAGAACTGTGCTGTGTGTTTCACTTCAGAAATGGAGTTAAATCACAGGCTCTGTGTCGTCCTACAGGCAATAATTCGTTTCATGTAAAACGCAGTCACTTTTCAGCTCAAAGGAGCTACATCGTTTCACGCATCTCACACGTTTGTCGCTCTTAAATGAAAACAATTGGAGGTTAGAGGACCTGTGGTTTGTATAAGTTTCAGAAGCAGAGTTGAACTAGATATGGTCCGAATGTGAGGAAAACACAGTTCTTTTGGTCGGAGCACACTCATGTTTCCTTCTGTTTTAGAGACTCTAGAAAGCAAGAGCGTGCTTCTTGCTCTAAATCAGAGTGTGGTACATGGATGAGAACTGTGCAGGGAGTTTCCCTTGAGAAATGGAGTTCAATCCCAGGCTCTGTGTATTCCTACAAGCAAGACTTCATTTCAGGTAAAGGCAGGAACTTTTCTGCTCAATGGAATCTACATCATTCACAGAGCTCACACGTTTCTCGCTCTTCACTGAAAAGCATTGGATGTTAGAGGACCTATGGTTTGTATCAGTTTCAGAAGCAGAGTTGAACTAGATATGGTCCGAATGTGTGGGTAACACAGTTCTTTTGGTCTGAGCACACTCATGTTTCCTTCTGTTTTAGAGACTCTAGAAAGCAAGACCGTGCTTCTTACTCTAAAGCAGAAAGTGTTTCATGGATGAGAACTGTGCTGTGTGTTTCCCTTGAGAAATGGAGTTCAATCCCACGCTCTGTGTCTTCCTACAAGCAAATTTCTTTTCAGGTAAGGGTAGTCACTTTTCAGCTCAAAGGACCTGAATCGTTCACGAAGCTCACACATTTCTCTTCTTAGCGGACAAGCATTGGATGTTAGAGGACCTATGGTTTGTATCATTTTCAGACAGAGTTGAACTAGATATGGTCTGTACGTGTGGGAAACACCGTTCTTTCGCTGTGAGCACACTCAGGTTTCCCTCTGTATTAGAGACTCTAGAAAGCAAGAGCGTGCTTCTTGCTCTAAAGCAGAGTGTGTTTCATGGATGAGAACTGTGCTGGGAGTTTCCCTTCAGAAATGGAGTTCAATCCCAGTGTCTGTGTCTTCCTATAAGCAAGATTTCTTTTCAGATAAACACAGTCACTTTTCAGCTCAAAGGAATCTACGTCGTTCACCAAGCTCACACGTTTCTCGCTCTTAACTGAAAAGCATTGGATGTTAGAGGACCTGCGGTTTGTATCACTTTCAGAAGCAGAGTTGAACTATATATGAACCATATGTGTAGGACACACATTTCTTTTGTTCTGAGCACATCACTTTTCCTGCTGTATTAGAGACTCTAGAAAGCAAGAGCATGCTTCTTGCTCTAAAGCAGAGTGTGTTTCATGGATGAGAACTGTGGTGTGCATTTCCTTTAGAAATGGAGTTAAATCCCAAGCTCTGTGTCTTCCTACAGGCAAGAAATCATTTCAGGAAAACACAGTCACTTAACAGCTCTAATGAAGCTACATCGTTCACGAAGCTCAGACGTTTGTTGCTCTTAATTGAAAAGCATTGGATGTTAGTGGACCTGTGGTGTTTATCAGTTTCAGAAGCAGAGCTGAACTAGACATGTTCCGTATGTTTAGGAAACACTGTTCTTTTGTTCTGAGCACACTCACTCTTCCTGCAGTATTAGAGACTCTAGAAAGCACGAGCTTGGTTCTTGCTCTATAGCAGAGTGTTTTTCATGCATGAGAACTGTGCTGTGTGTTTCACTTCAGAAATGGAGTTAAATCACAGGCTCTGTGTCGTCCTACAGGCAATAATTAGTTTCATGTAAACGCAGTCACTTTTCAGCTCAAAGGAGCTACATCGTTTCACGCATCTCACACGTTTGTCGCTCTTAAATGAAAACAATTGGAGGTTAGAGGACCTGTGGTTTGTATAAGTTTCAGAAGCACAGTTGAACTAGATATGGTCCGAATGTGAGGGAAACACAGTTCTTTTGGTCGGAGCACACTCATGTTTCCTTCTGTTTTAGAGACTCTAGAAAGCAAGACCGTGCTTCTTACTCTAAAGCAGAAAGTGTTTCATGGATGAGAACTGTGCTGTGTGTTTCCCTTCAGAAATGGAGTTAAATCCCACGCTCTGTGTCTTCCTACAAGCAAATTTCTTTTCAGGTAAGGGTAGTCACTTTTCAGCTCAAAGGACCTGCATCGTTCACGAAGCTCACACATTTCTCTTCTTAACGGACGAGCATTGGATGTTAGAGGACCTATGGTTTGTACCAGTTTCAGACAGAATTGAACTAGATATGGTCTGTACAAGTGGGAAACACCGTTCTTTCGCTGTGAGCACACTCAGGTTTCCCTCTGTATTATAGACTCTAGAAAGCAAGAGCGTGCTTCTTGCTCTAAAGCAGAGTGTGTTTCATGGATGAGAACTGTGCTGGGAGTTTCCCTTCAGAAATGGAGTTCAATCCCAGTGTCTGTGTCTTCCTACAAGCAAGATTTCTTTTCAGATAAACACAGTCACTTTTCAGCTCAAAGGAATCTACGTCGTTCACCAAGCTCACACGTTTCTCGCTCTTAACTGAAAAGCATTGGATGTTAGAGGACCTGTGGTTTGTATCACTTTCAGAAGCAGAGTTGAACTATATATGAACCATATGAGTAGGACACACATTTCTTTTGTTCTGAGCACATCACTTTTCCTGCTGTATTAGAGACTGTAGAAAGCAAGAGCATGCTTCTTGCTCTAAAGCAGAGTGTGTTTCATGGATGAGAACTGTGGTGTGCATTTCCTTTAGAAATGGAGTTAAATCCCAAGCTCTGTGTCTTCCTACAGGCAAGAAATCGTTTCAGGTAAACACAGTCACTTAACAGCTCAAATGAAGCTACATCGTTCACGAAGCTGAGACGTTTGTTGCTCTTAATTGAAAAGCATTGGATGTTAGTGGACCTATGGTTTTTATCAGTTTCAGAAGCAGAGCTGAACTAGACATGTTCCGTATGTTTAGGAAACACTGTTCTTTTGTTCTGAGCACACTCACTCTTCCTGCAGTATTAGAGACTCTAGAAAGCACGAGCTTGGTTCTTGCTCTATAGCAGAGTGTTTTTCATGCATGAGAACTGTGCTGTGTGTTTCCCTTCAGAAATGGAGTTAAATCCCACGCTCTGTATCTTCCTACAAGCAAATTTCTTTTCAGGTAAGGGTAGTCACTTTTCAGCTCAAAGGACCTGCATCGTTCACAAAGCTCACACATTTCTCTTCTTAACGGACAAGCATTGGATGTTAGTGGACCTGTGGTGTTTATCAGTTTCAGAAGCAGAGCTGAACTAGACATGTTCCGTATGTTTAGGAAACACTGTTCTTTTGTTCCTAGCACACTCACTCTTCCTGCATTATTAGAGACTCTAGAAAGCACGAGCTTGGTTCTTGCTCTATAGCAGAGTATTTTTCATGCATGAGAACTGTGCTGTGTGTTTCACTTCAGAAATGGAGTTAAATCATAGGCTCTGTGTCGTCCTACAGGCAATAATTCGTTTCATGTAAACGCAGTCACTTTTCAGCTCAAAGGAGCTACATCGTTTCACGAATCTCACACGTTTGTCGCTCTTAAATGAAAACAATTGGAGGTTAGAGGACCTGTGGTTTGTATAAGTTTCAGAAGCAGAGTTGAACTAGATATGGTCCGAATGTGAGGGAAACACAGTTCTTTTGGTCGGAGCACACTCATGTTTCCTTCTGTTTTAGAGACTCTAGAAAGCAAGAGCGTGCTTCTTGCTCTAAATCAGAGTGTGGTACATGGATGAGAACTGTGCAGGGAGTTTCCCTTGAGAAATGGAGTTCAATCCCAGGCTCTGTGTATTCCTACAAGCAAGACTTCATTTCAGGTAAAGGCAGG